>JAAOZV010000004.1:1200000-1803456 GCA_023653515.1 Trichoderma orchidacearum | reverse complement strand
TAATAATTATTATTCCTATATTATACTATTACCCTTTCTTATATTATTACCCTTTTTATACTAGATTAGAAGTTTATTTCTATTTTTATCTATATATTATTTTTATCCTCCCTATAATTTATATTATATATAAATTATATATATTATAATTTATATAATATACCCTATAATCTTATAATAGGTGGCTTATATTTTTATATCTTTAAAGTCTAATTCTTTAAATATTTTAAGGCAAATATTATCTAAATATATATTAATCTATATAGATTCTAAGACTTAAATATTATATTTTATATACTAATAATATCCTTTCCTAGATATATACCTATTAGTTAGCTTATAGTATTTCTTAAGGTCTTTCTAGCTAGCTCTTAGATTCTAACTATTAGATTAGTATCCTCCTATATAATTCTTAAAATTATATTCTTATTATATTAGATTTAGTATAGTAATTTATAATAAGAGTTATTAGTCTTTATACTTTATATAGTTAGTAATATTATAGAGTATAAATTCCTTCTAATTATATATTAGTAGGTTATAGTAGTTATACTATTTAGCTACCTTCTATTAGAGATACTTTTTATAGAAGAATTTCTAATATTTAGTTAGGCTATTTTCCCTATAGTCTTATATAAATTATTCTTTCTATATTTCTTCTTCTTATTATTTTAGGAATTTTATAAAGTATTTCTATAATTAGTTATTTTTATAAGCTTTAATTATTTATTTTCTTATTCCTTATAAATTTAAATTATTTAGGGTATTAATATTTTAAAAGAATTTTATTTCTTCTTAAAATTCTCTTTCTTACTAAGAGTTTTTATCTTTACTATTATTTTTATCTTCTAACTCTTAAATAATTTCCCCTTTAGATTAGAAGTTAAAATAAAATATATTAATAAATTATACTATTTTAGAATCTAAAAGGCTATTATTATTATACTTATAATTATTAGGTTATATAAAATAAATAAATATATTTAATTACTTTTACTCTATAGTATTAATAATTTTCTTTTCTTATAATTCTAGAATAGATATCTATTTCTTAGTATTATTCTTTCTTAGACTATAATAGAACTTCTTAATATATCCCTTTTTCCTATAGTTATAATATTTAATATTCTATTATTCTTACTTCTTCCTATTAATAGTATTTAAATCTATTAGTCTAGGTATTCTATTATTATTTAAGGTAATATTTTATTTCTTTCCTTAATTTATAAAATATTCTTATAGGAAAGGCTTATTATAGCCTTATTTTTCTATACTTTATTCTTTCTAATATTTATATAAGTAATTATTAATTTATATTACTTTTCTAGTAAATTCTTTAAAGGTATTAGAAAGATTATCTTATATAAATTTATCTTTTACTTTAGTTTTTAATTTCTAATAGTATAGTACTTTTTATAAAATATTATTTATATCTATTTTAATATTAATATAGATAAATTCTATAGTAAATTTTAAGTATAATCCTTTTTATTTAAGATTTAAGAGTTAGTTCTTAGCTTCTTTTTTCTTATTAATTACTCTAAAGATTACTTTAATTATACTTTTAAAATTGCTATAGTTACTATATATATTAGTAGTAGCTCTCTTTTATACTCCTAGATTATTTATAGTAGCTTTAAAGTCTTATTAAAATAGCTTAAATTAATTCTTAGCTACTTTCTTAAATCTTAAAGCTATAATACTAACTTTTATTATATTATTAGCTATTATATTTAGAAAAAATTAGAAGTATGCCCTTATATCTATAAAGAAAGCTTTAGTTTTCTTTATATCTCTATTATATATAGCTAGTATAGGTAGTTTAATAATTTCTCTAGGTTATTTCTCTATAATATTCTAAGTTATTATATTAACTATTAGTATAGTTATTTATTCTTATATATTTAGATAATTATTTAAGTTAGTAATAGTAGTAGCTTATTAGTTAATAAGTTTCTAATCTATAATCCTTTAATAGATTATTTAAGTAATAATCCTATTTAATACTTAGGCTTTTACTAATATATTATTTAGATCTATAACTTAGAGATTTTATAATAAATTAATAAGGCTTACTTATTACTATCCTTAGTTATTTCTATTTTTATTAGTATTTTAGACTAATGCTATACTATTATTATCTAAGTTACTATTTAGAACTTAATAGCTTATAAGATACTTTATTAAATACTACCTAAGGGTCTAAGATAACTATTTAAATAGGAGTTATTAATATATAATAAATTAGATTCCTATAGTTAGTAAGAATAAGTAATTTCTAAGGGATAAATCTAAGGTTTAAGGGTTTATATTAGCAGATAGGTTAGATTAGTATCTTAAATAATAGTAAATAATTATTAATAAGGCTTTTTAATTATTTAGGGGATATCTAAGTTCTAATCTATATTAAAGTATAGTGCTATATTAATAACTAGCTATTTAAAACTATTTAAATAAGTATTTTAAATAAATCCTTATATATTTAGTTATTCTTATAGTAATTACTCCTTCTATAGTAATTATTCCTATAATTACTATTTGTAAGTAAGTAATTACTTAAGTAATTACTAGGCGCTAGTGAGTGCTTCCTTTTTATTAGTTAGAGCGGAAGTATATTCTTCTATAGTATTTTCTTTTACTGACTGTTGTTAGGTTGTAATAATAGGATTTTATAATTAATAGTTTAAATAAGATTAATTATTTTAAAGCTTATTATTAAGGTACTTAGAAAAATTTAGAATATTTATACTTACTACTAACTATTATAGTTAATATAAAAAGAAAAGAATATATAAATATAAAAATATTTATAAAAAAAATAAGGGACTCTTAGATTTTAATAAAATAAATAAGATCTTAAAAATAAGACTAATAGAAAGGAGATATTATATTATAATCTAACCTTATAGTTATAATAATAGGCTACTATATAATATAACTAAATAAATATTAGACTATTTATCTAATTAAAAACTACTTAATAAATTTAATTATTAAGTAAATTAAAAATAATTTAATAAATTTAAAGCTTAAATATATTAAAAATATTAGAATAATTAAATATATAAGGATTTATTTAAGATATTTATTTAAATAGTTTTAAATAGCTAATTATTAATATAATATTATACTTTAATATAGATTAGAATTTAGATATCTATTAAGTAATTAAAGAGCCTTACTAATAATTATTACTACTACCTAAGAAACTAACCTAACCTATCTACTAATATAAACCCATATATAACGGTCCGTCATACCATTGCGCCAAATAGGGCAAAAGATTAGGCCAATAATCACAATTGTAGCGATTATTGTAACGGAACCAGCTATTTATAAGGGTATCACTCTATTACAAGGGACCAGGTCGTAATACGATTCTCCCCTTCCCATAGGGCTTGCCCTCAAGCCCTGAAGCCTGCTAGCTCTAACAGCTATTCTAACCCCTAAGGCACTATAACATTCCCTATAATGTCTTTCCACAGGCCTTATTAGCAGCGGAGGTCCGATGCGATCTAGCTTGCAACCCACCAAGCCGGAATCGAACCCTAGGCCACCAGCTTCATGTGATTATTCTATAACGGTCCGTCATACCATTGCGCCAAATAGGGCAAAAGATTAGGCCAATAATCACAATTGTAGCGATTATTGTGACGGAACCAGCTGTTTATAAGGGTATCACTCTATTACGAGGGACCAGGTCGTAACACCATAAACCCTAGATTTATCCCTTAGGAATTACTCATTCTTACTAACTATAGGAACCCAGTTTATCACATACCCCTAGGGGCATAGAATTTAACTACTAAGTTTTTATACCCCTAGGGGCATAGAATTTAACTACTAAGTTTTTATACCTCTAGAGGCATAGAATTTAACTATTAAGTTTTTATATCCCTAGAGATATAGAATTTAATACTTAAATTTAATTAATAAGTTTTTATATCTCTAGAAATATAGAATTTAATACTTAGATTTAACTATTAAGTTTTTATACCCCTAGGGGTATAGAATTTAACTATTAAGTTTTTATATCTCTAGGAGTATAGAATTTAGTACTTAGATTTAACTAATAAGTTTTTATACCCCTAGGGATATAGAATTTAACTATTAAGTTTTTATACCCCTAGAGATATAAAATTTACTATATAGAATTCTATCCCTACCCCTAAGTAGTAGTTAAGATATAGCCTTATAATTATTATAAGGGAATTATAGGGGACAGAGTCTTCACTATATAATTGCTCAACTAAGGAGGATAGGAGGAAGTACTAGTATCAATAAACATTCACAAGAGTATAACTCCTATAAGAATATACTATTTGCTTCACTACTTTAAAAGAGCATCCATATACTATAGTAGTATATATCCAGTAGCTTACAGGCACTTGATTGCTTATACAAATTTAATTTGCATTAATGCATAGCACTATAGAGCGGGCCCTATTTACTCTAGTCTCAATATTTCAAAGACTATATTACAAGTGCGTCATTAATCACGGATATCTAGTAGATTGCACTTAAATACGCTTAACAATAGGCTTATCATACCTCCACATTTATTCGCACTATATCTAGCTACTTCATATACATTAGATTTATTCCTACTCTCCTCAAATACTTAGCAAGCCCCAATCATAAAAGGACTTTCACCCTTGTGGATAATATACCAGACTAGAAACAGCCAGCCAACTGCCTGTTCAATTAGCAAACTTGCGCTATTTATTCATGAAACTCTTTACTATTAAATGCCGCCAAGGCCGTAAAAGGGCCCAAGCTCAATCTGCAACTTACTTTTAGGAAAAAAAGAACTTTCAGCAATCTCCGCTCCATCCTATCAAAATATTATATAAGCAGCGTACTCGCCTAAATATTAGTCAAGCCTCCGCTTCCTTCACAATCTCTCTTTTACTATTAGCATTCTGAAGGCGAGCACCGCGACTAAAATTAAGATTATTATCACACATTGCTTATACAATTTATAGCCAAAAAATATCACTTCAATAGCTCTATTCAATAGACTTCAATCCCTCAGAGGCAAGAGACGCTCTTCGCGGAGTCGCCATACCCAAATCACTCAGACGCAAAGTAATGCAACTATATGTCATTCAAGGCATTAGATACCATAAAACCTTCGCTAGAGATGCCATCCTTGAACGCCTGCGAACGATTATTCCTGAATTCTCTCGCGCCATTAACGCTCGCGCCATTATAAGTAACAAAATACCTTCTATTACAGCAGATCAAGATGTGCCTTATTGCATATGGCATCCAGATATCGCGACAGAGAAAACCTATAGAAAACTCTTAAATCGCTACCCAAAAATGTATTATCAGATTGCTAGAGCATGCGCAATCGCCGGTTACACTGCTCTCTACCAAGAGTGCCATGTTTTACCGGATGTTACAATTGCCAAAGAGGCTCGCGCAAATGGATCACAAGACATATTCAATCACATCATATCTAATCACCCTCTATTTCGCATAATAGATGACTACACGAGAACCATCTCCTTCTCAGATACAAAAATATCACCCCTCAATGGCAACACCACTCTTCGATCGTCATTAGATGTGAGGCAGCAGTTCAAATCCCCCAGGGGATGGGAAGAAGAACCATCTTACAATCTTGATAATAGAGAAGAAGACAAGGGACATTCTGACTCACTTTGGGGTGCTGGGGGCTTGGATGATCTTTTCCCTCTATCTGGATTTTGTGAAAACATGTTCGATATCACAGAGGATATGAATATTGATGAAGTCGAGACTGTAGAGGAGGCCGAGACCGATTTCATGGCTCAATATTTGATTGAGCCCCTGCCATATCACCTTCCTCCAGGCAATAAGGATATCTTGATTCTTATGGCAGCTTATACAGGTAATATTGATCGGTATGCTCGACTCCGGCGACAGAAGATGATCGAAGGTGAAGTTGGTTGTGTCATCCGTGGCATCTACCATTGTCCTGTCTTTGCTACCTGGTGGTCGAATCAGCCACGCTGCGGCAGCTGGGAGGAGACCAAGATCGCACAAGCGATTCATGCACGCATGATAATGAATAATGATCTCAGTCGACTCATATCTAATGGGCAAAGCCAAGTCCCTGTCTCAGATTTACCATATCTCATTTGGTACCCTACTTTAGCTCAGCCTTCGACTTATGTGGCTTTGGCTAGACACGTACCGCAGATGAGACCATCCATCTTGCGGGCGGCTGTTTTTTCAAAGGATAAAGATTTATTTGACCAAATGTTGGACGACTTTGGCGTACCCCCTGATGTTTTCACCCTTCAAGAGGCAAAGCGACTCGACCCTGACATCAACTCACCCTCCTATTTCACAAAGCGACTGCTAGCGCGTGGTGTTGAGCTGGGTGTGGACCTTTCCGGGGAAATATTATATAACAGCTGGAAGATGTATTCTGTGAACAATTCCAGAGAACGGAGAAGCACGTGTGAGCTATTTCAGAACTTGACAAGTCATAGCATTCTGAGTGCAATGCAAGACCCTGGCTTCTATAATGGGTATACAGTTGACGCTTCTACTGCCGAGCTATTTACATCAGTGCCAGAGAATTGGCGGCCAGATAACGATGACAATGTGGAATTGGATTATGTAACCTGGCCAAGGAGTGCTGAATGAAAATACTATGCATATCGTTGAATACATATAATGAAGTCTTTAGTACCAAAGTTTAGTGAAGTGCACATTGCAGTCTACTTTCAGGACATTTCATCACATTTAATCTTACGGCATTGTGATCTTAACACCAATAGAACCTTTGGTTTAAAGGCACTTCATGAGAAATAGCTCGTAGCAGATCCTAGGTTTGGCTACGTCTAGACCATAAGAGACTATTTAGAACGAGAGATATGGATGTATAAACCTGCAAAGTGAGGGTTTAGAAGCAGGTCTGTGATTGCACATGAGATTAAAACATTCTAACCTTGGGCTGCAGGCAACTTTGATCTTCGTGGAAGTTATGCATATCCTCGCGGTTTGGTCTTGGGGACAATATCTGCAGGAACATTCTGCAATTACAAAGCTCGACACGCACTGTAGCATGCCAGGATGCGTTTGCTCATATCTCTTTGACTAGCACTAAGTATTGACAGGGATGTCATATTGCATTAAATGGAGATCCCGACAGCAATGCTAAAATTAGGATCTCTAGCTTAGGTCTCAGCTCCAGTCCATATTTATACACGGGTCGACGAATGTTTGATCAGTCGATCCATACTTCCACATGACCGGAATCGGGCTCACCGAGGATGTTTGTGTTGCTTTCAATGATCCATGACCATACAACTTACGAAAATAGCATAGTTTGAAGAGTAGTTGAGTTTGTGTCTGCATGTCGTACATCAAGCTCTATATTGAAAAGGGGTAGGAGAGATCAATTACGTGTTTAATAGGATATCAAGATGCATCTAGTATATGAAATAGAAATATAGACTCTTCTCAAGCTTTTTCATGCGGAAGAAACTACGGGAGACTATATTTCAGCATTCGGGGCTCTTCTTCATCTCCCAAGGCTCTATTCTCTCGCTTCCATCTCAGTTATCATTCCTATAATCCAACGCAATTTGGCTGCAATTCTTCCCATTCCACTGATTCTACAACCATACGGCTCCTCGAGCTTGCAGTCGAAGTTCTTAACATGTCATCTATATTTTTATCAGGTGCTGTGGCTGCCCTCATGACTTCGCTCTCGGCAGCCAAGGTTTTCCCACAGTCGGAGCCATGTCCTAACTTGTGTGGCAATCTTGAGCCTGAATATTGGACGGTATACAATAGTCTCAGCCATCTTAAAAACTGCAATCAACCAATGCTACTGGATTTTAATGTGCACAACCTGCTCAATGATGCAGATAGCATTGTTAAGCTACGATCATGCACTGCTGGGAAGAAAAGCCCCGACTCTAGTGCTCCCGTTATCAACAAGCAATCAGTTGTTACAGAAGGAACATCTATGGACCAAACTGAGAGCAGCATGGAGCCCAAGGTTTCGAATATATCCTGCGTCACTGGTAATGAAGCTAGCGCCTCCTTTCAGCTATCTTATGCTGGACCCATATCTCCTTCTCTCGCTTATCTTCAATCTCTGCTGCCTGAGATGAGAACATTTCTCTTGAATGAAGCTCGCTGTATCAACGACATTCTGTTCGGTTATTCTAATGGCGTCGCGGTTGGTGTATATGTTGGTGCTGCCATAGATAACGCAGCGATCTCCAACATCTTTGATACGTTAGAGGCCCGCACTCCGACGCAAGAAACGATTCTACAGCTCTGTGGCTCAAATAGGCCTGCTGATCACACATTTGGGGTTGCCCTGAGCACTGACGGCAATCTTTCGACTATACAAAGGGCCGTTCAATCATGGTCAAACGCCACTTGCGTTAAGACGGGTTCAGATACTTATGTTGATATCAAGATCCTTGAAGCCTCTATGGACAGCCCTGCAGAAAGACAAGTTGACCAACACTATGCACCACACGGAATTGACACTCGTGCCAGTGGCACTTGCAGAACCTTTCAGGTGCAAGCTGGGGATTGGTGCGGTACTCTAGCATTAAGATGTGGCATCTCAGGTGCCGACTTCGCAAAGTATAACAGTGGAACGCCAAATCTCTGTTCTGCATTAGCTATTGGTCGGCATGTTTGTTGCTCTTCTGGCGAATTGCCGGACTTCAAGCCGAAGCCTATGTCCGATGGAACCTGCCACACTTATACAGTTCAATCGGGAGACTCTTGCAGTACCATTGCAGCCGCTAATGGTTTAACAAATGCCGATTTAGAAAAGTATAACGATGAGATAACCTGGGGCTGGTTTGGTTGTGGCAAACTTCTCAGTGGCCTCAATATCTGCTTGAGCACTGGCAAGCCGCCCTTGCCGGCCCCTGTAAGCAACGCCGTCTGCGGCCCTACGAAGCCTGGAACAAAGATGCCAACCAATGAAACCAACATTGCCGATCTTAACCCTTGTCCTATTAACTCTTGCTGTGATATATGGGGCCAGTGTGGTATTACCACGGAGTATTGCGACTCCACAAGGGGACCGACCGGCAACCCTGGAACTGCTCCGGCTGGAAAGTATGGTTGCGTCTCCAACTGCGGTACAAGCATCCAAAATAATGGAGATGGCCCCGCTGAGTGGATCAAGATTGGCTACTATGAGCAGTTCAATTGGCAACGACCATGTCTTAACCTGAGAGCTGCTACCACGGCCACCATGGATTACACACATATCCACTGGGCGTTTGCTGGTATTAACAGTGACTTTACAATTAACATTACGGACGTAGGTCAGCAATTCAGTGACTTCAAGAAAGTGCCGCAGAAGAAGATTCTTTCCTTTGGTGGCTGGGGATACTCGACGGACCCGAGTACATATGCGGTGCTGCGTACGGCCATGCAGTCAAACAATCGGGACACACTTGCTAATAACATTGTCAAGTTCATCAAAGACAATGGACTTGATGGAGTCGACATTGATTGGGAATACCCCGGCGAGGTAAGTCGTGACAGAGTTAATTTGTTCGGCATATTCTAAACCTATTCTAACTCATTCTCTCTCTCTAGCCAGACATCCATGGAATTCCGACTGGACAACCATCCGATGGTCCCAACTATTTGGCATTCCTCCAGAGCATAAGAGCCAAGCTTCCAAGAGAAAAGTCTCTGTCCATGGCTGCCCCGGCATCGTTTTGGTACCTCAGATACTTCCCAATCGCTGATATGGCCAAAGAGGTCGATTACATCGTATTCATGGCATACGATCTCCACGGCCAGTGGGACTATGGCAGCCGGTATGCTATGGAAGGCTGCCCTGCCGGAAATTGTCTGCGCAGTCACGTAAATCTCACTGAGACGATGTACACACTTGCCATGATCACCAAGGCTGGTGTCAGTGCGAACAAGATTGCTGTAGGCATCTCGGCCTATGGTCGTTCTTTTGGCATGACCAAAGACAGCTGTACTGGTCCTGACTGCACCTTCCAAGGTCAAGTGGTGGATGGCATCGGGGCTGACTCAACGGCCATTCCGGGGCGATGTACAAACACGGCAGGCTACATCTCTAATCCTGAGATCAATGAAATTTTAGTCCTCCAAAACGGCGCGAAGACGTGGTACGATAAGAAATCCGACTCTAATCTGGCCACCTGGGACAACACATGGGTTGCCTACATGAATGGAACAACAAGAGAGAGTCGTAGTAATTACTACAAGTCACTCAACTTCCACGGCACCGTCGACTGGGCCGCCGATTTGTATCGTTTCGCCGGTGACGACGGCAACCCTCAATCTGATCCTCCGGATAGTAGCGACCTGCCAGACATGAGTTGCGACGGCAATTACACGACCCTTGGGGATATAAAGAACGCGGATAATGTACCAATCCTCTGCGCGGCTATTTATATAATCAAAGTGCTTCGTTCAAATTTCAGAGAGGCCATGGTGAATTACAGCAACTTGATAACAAATGGATACGACGACAAGTTCAATACCTATGCCGACGTCGTCGTCAATCACGCCCCGGCAAGCATGACAGACTTCATATATAAGAACGGTACCAAATACTTCACCTGCCAAGTAGCTGAGATGAGCTTCTGCTGCGGCGACAGCTGCGAACCGGACGGCTGCAAGTACTGTCACAACCAAGCCAGCGGCGAACAGTGTAGCAAATACTGCAATCCCAGATTTGGCTGTCTCAACAAGAAGACCAAGTACACGGTCCTTTCTGAAAGATGGATTGATGGGTCGATCGAAAGAGATGACATGATCAGCCCGCACGACAGAGCGCCAAATCGGCCTGACCTCCAATCTCGCGATATAATGCCCCTATACACATGGGTCAAGGTAGACGAACCGTGCCCACCTGATTACTCTGAGGCTGGCTACGGCTATATTCCAAGCAATGGCGAGCCGCCTGGTAATTCTATCTGGTGGTCATTTCAAAGCGATGATGCGAAGACCAAATTCTACACAGATCTATACGCCGAAACAGCCATTCCAGAAAATAAGACGATAATCACCGACCACGTTCGTGATACAAACGATTGTGCGCCGGCCAATCATCTAGGTGACGGTGACGATTGCTGGAATCTCGGAGTGGATTATGAGATGCCGTATGTCAATGGCTATTCCAAATCCGACGTCGTCAATCCCAAGGCCGTCGTCGATAAAGCCACGAGCAACTCTGCAGGCTTCGGTCAACAGATCGATGACGCTCTCGATGCCATGGAAGCATGGTTCTATTCTCCAGACTACATGGACTTGGTCGACTCCATCTCCATTCCCGTCCTCATGATCCAGTCCGCTGTGGAACAAATGTCCGAGATCGTCAAGGTGGCTGATGAAATCACTGCCGAGCGACGCAAGGCTCTTATTCTGGCTTTTCTCGGAGCCATTCTCTTCTTGATTCCCGTTGCTGGCGAGGTGCTAGGTGCCATAGATGGCCTGGCAGAAATCGGCTCTATCGTGACAGCCCTTGGAGAAGCGGGCAATCTTGCCTTTGACGTATATTCTGTGGTGGATGACCCACATAACGCGCCGCTAGCCATTATGTCTGCCATTTTTGCGCCGCTTGCTCTATTTGATATTGCTACGGTGGCAAAGGTTGCGAAGCTGCGAAGAGGAATGGAGAGCGGGGATATTGCTTCGCTAGGGGACACAGTCAAGGGTGCCTTGGATGATATTGCTGAGATTAAAGGCAAGTTTTGCAAAGCGTAGAATAAAGAAGGGTAAGATATGATGATAGTTATGTATTGATTATTTTTAGTTGGTGTAGAGCAATCTGCCTATAATGCTTTTTTAGGCAGAAGGTTAGAAATTCTAAGGTCAAGATGACTAGCTGGAGTAGTTAGGACATAGCTCTGGCATGGAAAGCATGTATAAATGACTTTGGCTGAATTAAATTACGCAAATATCTTTACAAACGAATAAATTAAGTGTAAGTAAAACCTCTTATCAATTTCCCAATATATACTGATAGTGGGTTAGGTTAACTCTCGATATTAATTATTAATTTAGCATTTGCCATCTTTACTCCAATATGCCATCTACCCAGTCCAGGCCAGAAATTCTTATATTCCCCTAATACATTGCCATTTTCATCGCATTGAGACACATCAATGTTTATCAGACATGAATCCTTTCCGCTCATAACTGGCGTATAAGTGCACCATCTATCAGTCCCAGGAAGTTCGCCCTGGCTGCCTTTGCCTTCTGGAAGCGGCGGATGCACAGCTCTAGAGCTCATGCCGACAATATCAAGCCAGCTAGTTGAGAAGGGGAAGGATGGTATGAAACGAACTGACTTCATTGTTGCCTGGAAAAATGGAGTTGAGCTAGCCGTCGCCTCAGTCTCATCACCAGAGGTATCGTGAGGATACACTCGCACAGTAACCGACTGGTCGCGGTTCTCTTCCCAGTCAAAACGAGCCAAGTGTTTTGGAATATTCCAGTCTAATTACCGCGCATTAGCCATGGAAATCTAGACAACTTGTTCTATAGTAAAACTACATGTAGCTATGCAGCAGTCGCGCTAACAAGGAAACGAAGAAAGCAACCTACTAGCTCTGCCGTTGAAACAGCTATGTTTTTGCGAGACATATATTCGGGATATTTTATAAGCCTGACCACTTTTGCGGTCGTTATTAGAGCCTGGCCTGGCCCATTCAAATTTCCCGGGTATAATGGCGAACTCATCATACGGACCAACTGGAGATTCGTGGTACCTAATAATCTGGATCATGGCCATCCCTCCAGTCGGGCGACTCACCTCAGGACTAGCATACTGAGACGCTAATTCAAGCGGTGAGTAAGCCACATCGAACGGAAAGGTCTTCGCATGACTGCCCGAGATCCAGTATACTAGTGTGTAAATGTCTCCAGTTAAAGTCCATGGCGGGGGCACGATTGCAATAGACTCGTCTTCAGTTGACACTGACATAGGAATTTTATATATCCACAATTGTGGTGGGGTTGGGGAGAGTTATAACAAGTATTGAAAGATTTTGAGATTTAAATAGGCTATTATTGGGGGGTAGTATTGCTTAGATGCATATATATATGCGTGTGCGCATTGAAGTGTGACATTAACAGTTGAGATGCTCATTGGAGGTACAGTATTTATAATCTTCCTTACATTACTGAGTTAAGCATTAATGGCTTGATTATGATTATATATGCGCCAGTGTCTTGGATGCTATAGGCTGTTACCCATCAGCCACTAGAGAGTTTGAGAAGAGGGATTACCATACGCGCTATGTTATAGCTCGCGGTCCGTCTTGTGGATGTTTGACATTTGCCAATAGTACGGCGGGGAATGTTCCGCGGATTTTTTTAACCGATAACTACCTACAACTTCTTCTAACCACTTATTTCGGTGTGAAAATTTTTTTGACTTTAATGTCATCTTCTCGTTCAGTGTCTAGCTACCTATGAACAAAAATAAATGCTTGCCGCAGGATACTCCAAGACGGTGAGATACTGTTTTATACGCCGCTCCCGATTCAATCCCGTCTTAGAGCTGATGAAACAATACGGAGCAGCCATGGCATAATTGAGACTAAAAGACCCCGAAAAATAAATCCGCAAAGTAGCAAGCTGTCTTTTTTGTCCAGGCATCTACTTTGCCATCTTCTTTAGGCAACCAGTTGAAGAAACTTCTTAGGAGAGTATTATCTATAAGATACCTGAAAGACTATGATCAGTACATATGCTTCCTGTTCTGAAGAGTGCTAGTTACATGCAGTTGATGAAAGTAAGATAGCGTCATAGGGGCAGAAATATATATAGATCCTCCTTGATCGCAACGAATAGTATCAGTGTCATCACTGGATGCACTTGATAGGATGGAAAATTGGCCCAGTGAGTAGTCGTCGCTTGAAATACAGCGTAGCACCAGACGATAGTCTATTCTCACATGATTGTACAGGTAGGAACACGTCGCAAAATAGTACATACAATCCACTGGAAAAGGATTACCGAGCAAGAGGAGAATATGCCATCCTATTAATAGCGTGACTATTAGGCTGAAATGCTCATCTATAAGTATAGGTGAATGAAAGTAAGGCTTCCTAAAGAACCCCGAATTGGTGGGGGACGGCGGCGGGCTCTTAACTCTTCATGTTGCTATTTGATAGAAATTTCTCCTAGATCCAGGCCTGGAATTACCCTGGAGCTATATCACTGAATCTGGTCATAATTCACGGAACTGCTGCCTAAGTAGGGACGGTGTGGAACCGCCCACCCACATACCCCTCCTTCTCTACCTCTCTATTTCGCTATAATGCGACAGTCCTTTAGGGTCAAGGTCCTTGTAATCAACAACCAGGTTCGCAACAAGGCACTTGCATACGGGGTCTAAGGTCATGTGTAAAATAGCGCGATACTTGCTGAGACCCTTTATTGCCTTTTTGCTATGAGGTCTGAACACTTTATCGCATTATTAATGACTGATCAAATAGGATGAAGAGATGATTAAATTATACGAGAAAAAGTATCTATTTGATACTGATAAAGATAATGCATAAACGTATTAAGATACCATACGAAGATAGATGACAGCCTAGAAAAGCTTAGGTATCATTTAGCCGACAGAATTTGAACAAAGGAGCCCGAGATAAGGGGGGAATCCGTCGATTTTGCTCAGAGGAGCTTGTGATGCCCTTAGCGATAGCGAGCTGCTAGGCACCCCTCAGAACCAGATATTAATTAATAGGGCTAGCAGCATTCCTTTGCTTACATGTACCTGCGAATCTTCCTTTGTCCTTCTTCACGTAGTGATTCGGTTCATGGACCAGATCATGGCTTCTTTACCTCTAACCTGTCCCGTACCCTTCTGGGAAGACGGTGGATTTTCATCCTGTGTTCAACACCGATATCTAGAAAACCTGGCCCCGTTTGTGAGCCTATCCATATCTCTCCTGCTTCTGTTGCTGTCTATACTCCAACGTTGGTGGTGCAGACGTCACCAAATAGATGGATTTGAACGTTTGGCAACTGTGGATCTTGATCAAGAAGTCGATATCATCACGGTGTCATCAATTCCCACTCATGGTCGGCGGCTCATCCTGCTGGAAGGCTGGATCCTCGTGGTAAGCTTGGCCATACTGCTCTCCGTCATTGCGCATCTGGGATGGTCATCGCAAAGCTTGCCACTTGGGCTTTTATTTTCATCTATATATTCACTTGCCTTATGGTGCGTACGACAAGGGATGTCGCCTATGGAGCCAAATGCTCTGAATCAGATTACGTCGCACTTAAATGTGCTTTATACCATATACTGGCTGTGTCTCGTCTTCATTATTTCATCGGCGTGCACAAAGCCGGTGGACAAGCCCTGGGCTCTCGCCGTCATCCTTCTAAGTGTGCTGTTTACTATCGTCATTCTGCTCCGTGTCACGGCTCCGAACGACATCGTGGGACTTACAGCAGGAGGATTGTGTGCGCAGATTCAACCAGGAAAAGAGGATTCAGCTAGTCTATTATCCCGTTGGACCTTTTCTTGGGTGACCGCTGTTATCTGGAAAGCGTTCAAGGGTCATCTGAGCGCCTCTGACTTATATTCTCCTAACTGGGATGATACGACTAGAGTCACACGTCAGGTATTCCGCAAAGCGGCACCTGTTGAACTTCCGCTTCTTTGGAGACTGTTTCGCCTCACCAAACGTGACATGCTTAAGCAGGGTGCATGGGCAGCTCTCTTTAGCCTGGCGAGCTTTTCCCCCGCGATTCTACTTCGATTTATCCTTGATTACCTGGAGTCGCCAGGTACAATGTCACGAAGCAACGCATGGCTTTCTGTCGGGGGCCTTTTTGTTACTGGAATTATTACAGGCATCGCAGACTGCCAGTGTGAATGGCTGGGTCGCAAGATCAGCGTAAGGCTGCGGGCCATTCTCATCGACGAGATATTCGCGAAAGTGCTGAGGAGAAGGATAGTAAGGCCTGCGAAAGCACCAGGAGAGCAAGGAACTTCCTCGCAAGACGTCAGTGCTACGGATGGGAATATCCTCAACTTGATGGCCGTAGATGCCACCAACGTTAGCGAAGTTGGCGCACACATGCATCTCGCGTGGATCAACTTCCCCTTCCAGACTACAATTGCTGCTGCGGCGTTGTATAGCATACTCGGGACTAGTGGCATTCTGGGTGTGATTTTGATGATTGCTCTCCTGCCACTGAACGCCTTGATATCGAAACGCCAGGTAGCAGCTCAAATAAAAGTGTTGGGTGCTGCTGACACTCGTGTCCAAGCGAGTAATGAGCTTATTAACAATATTCGTATCATCAAACTCTGTGCATGGGAAGACGAGCTCCGCAAAAAGGTTGGCCACCTGAGGGAATTGGAGCTTTCGGCATTGGGAGTCCGTTTCTTCTGGTGGTCTTTGTCCATGACCGTATTTTATTCCTTACCTTTTATCACTACATTCCTAACTTTGTCTATTTATACGGTTGTCGAAAATAAGAGGCTAGAAACTAACATTGCCTTTCCTGCCCTGGCCATCTTCGCAATTCTACGCATCCCGTTGGATAGAATGTCGTCCATGATATCATTTCTTCTCCAAGCTCACGTGTCTGTTGGTCGCGTAGAGAAATTTCTTAAAGAGAAAGAGACCAGTAGATATGATCAATTCATGGGATCTAGTGGCCTTGTGATTGGTTTCGATGACGCTACCTTTGAATGGCCAGTCTCAGATGCTGCGGACACTGGTGTCAGAGAGGATATTCAACTGGCAGAAGTTCCGTCCTTCCAGGCATTTCGCTTATCAAATCTCCGGATACACTTTCACAAGAATGGACTTAATGTTATTTGTGGTCCCAGTGGGTCAGGAAAGTCATCACTGCTATTGGCACTGCTGGGGGAGATGGAACTCCTGCAAGGAAATGTACATCTAGCACTGGAACAACAGCCGATTAGCGATAACCTGTCAGCCGGTGAGATAGCATATTGTCCGCAGGAACCCTGGATTATGAACCGGACCATCCGAACTAATATCTTATTCGGGCTGCCTTTTCAGAATCACCGATACAAAATGGTCCTTGATGCATTAGCTCTTAGCCGAGATATTGCAGACTTTGAAAACGGCGATCTTGCTATCGCCGGGGAGCGCGGCAGTCGTCTGTCAGGTGGTCAAAAGCAAAGAGTTGCATTAGCAAGGGCGTTCTACAGCCATGCTCAGATACTCATCCTAGATGATTGTCTCAGTGCACTGGACTCGCATACCGGAAGACACATCCTTTTCCAGGCAATAAAAGGTCCATTAATGGAAGGCAGAACATGTATTCTCACCACGCATCATATTCACCTTGTTCTTCCTTATTGTGACTATGCCGTCTTCTTGGAGAATGGTAACGTGAAACAGCAGGGAACTGTTTCTCAACTTGTCCAACTAGGCGTTATTGAGGCAGTCGTACCTGATGCTGAAGAGGAAGGCGGGGACAAGAAGGCCGGCCTTACCTATCAGTCACAAATGGCGGCTCCTGTTCTACTTCAATCTGAAATATCTGAAGCGGATGCATTAGAACTCTGGCCCGTAGATGAAAATGCAACTTCAGAGTTCAATGCTGACTCCGCCTATCACGAAGAGAAAAGTACTGGTGCAGTTTCTTTGTCCGTGATCAAGGCCTATCTAACATATATGGGACACTGGTGCTTCTGGTTAGTTGTCTTCTTCGCATTTGCTCTTCAACAAATTACTTCTCTGGGAACGAATCTATGGGTAAAGACATTGGGCCCAGGAATTCGACCAGTCAGTGGAAAGATTACCGAAGTCTCAAGAAGGTCCTGGACACGTGAACTCCATTTACTACCTCGCTGTGTATGGCCTAATCTGTTTGGCATACGTCCTTGTCTCATTTGTTCGTGATCTCACAACATTCTCTGGGGCGCTCAAGGCCTCGACGCGAATATTCAACAACATTCTGGACTCGGTTCTTCATGCACCTCTGATATTCTTCGACGAGGTTTCATTTGGTCAGATCTCCAATCGCTTCTCTAGAGATGTCGAGGCCCTTGACCAAGAGGTTGCGCCTCACTCCATAAGCACGTTATATACATTCTGTTGTCTTGCTACAGTCATCATATTGATCTCTGCTATGATCGCCGTGTTTATTCCAATAGCGGCCATCATTTGTACTGCCTATTACCTTATCACCGCCATATACATCAACAGCGCACGGGATCTGAAAAGGATAGAGTCCGTTCAGCGATCTCCGCTGTATCAGCATTTCGGAGAGGCATTTGCCGGATATATTAGTTGTGCGTGCTTACGGGCACATTGGGCAGTTTATAAAAGAAAATGAGGCCCTAATTGATGACTTCAACCAGCCTTATATCTTGCTCTGGGCAGCCAAAGAATGGTTAACATTGCGCGTCGCCTGTCTAAGCGCTCTCATTTCACTGCTGACAGGCGCCTTTTTACTTTGGAGCCTGGATGGAGGAGCCGTAAAACCAGGGATTGCCGGTCTTGCGCTCACGTACACTGCCACTTTTAGCGACAATGTGCTTTGGTTTGTTCAATTATATGCAATAGTCCAGCAGAGCTTCAATTCAGTTGAGCGTCTTCTGGAGTACGCAGAAATAACCCGTGAGCCGAGCGAACCACTTGAGCCACTCCTGTACGACTTATCCCCACAGTGGCCTATGCATGGTCATTTGAGATTCCAAGATTATACTACACGGTATGCTCCAAAGCTGGAACCAATTTTGATTGACATCAATTTTGATGTCTATGCTGGACAACGAGTAGCGGTGGTTGGACGCACAGGGGCTGGCAAGAGTACGCTGGCGCTGGCTCTTATTCGAGCCGTTGAAGCCGACCATGGACGTATCACTATCGATGGTGTCAACATAGCCTCAGTCAGTTTGGTTCGATTACGACAGGCGGTGACTGTGGTGCCGCAAGATCCGACTCTTTTTGATGGCAGCTTGCGTGACAATCTCGATCCGCTTCGCTGTTATTCTGACGATGACCTTGACCATGTTCTCCGAAGGCTGCAGTTCTTCCACTCTCTGCCATCTGGAGATCTAGACCACCCGGCTGTGGCATTATCGAGAGGCCAGCGTCAGCTGATTTGCATCGCACGGGCACTTCTCCGTCGGTCTCGAATTCTTGTCCTAGACGAAGCTACAGCATCTATCGATCATGTCACAGATGGTTTAATTCAGGCAGGCCTGAGAGCTAGTATTGCGACTGGGACAACTGTCCTAACCATTGCCCACCGCCTTCTCACTATTGCGGACTACGACCATGTGGTAGTCTTGGATTCTGGCCGGGTTGTAGAACAGGGGTCCGTCGCTGAGCTGCTTCATGATCGAGGCGATCCGGGTGTGTTTCGGCAATTGTGCGAGCAATCAGGAGATTTGGCTCTCATTGAGCAAGCTGTGCGGGACCAGTAATTTCATCAAGAACGTGGACTACCTAGGTCAAAAAAGACCACTTATTGTTCGTCCTATAGCCGACCAGTGTTCTAGATACTTTTTGTAATCCAATTGTTTTTCTCCGCTCAATATTGTAAAATTTTAGCGATATCTCTTGTCACATGTCTGTCGTTATCGCGATCAGTTGGAAGCTATTCGTTAAATCCATTCTTTTATTTGATTGCCCTTACCTCTTTCAAATCGTTACGTTAGATGATTGACTAGCACTCTCGCGCACCTCAGTGCAAGACGTTGGACTATATCTCAAGCCGCCGTCTCATATATGTCACTTAAACTAGACACGCAGGCTTACTCCCGCCTACCGCACTAGAAATGATACTGTACACTTTCAAATCTTACCATTCGTTAGACGACCTCGTTACTGAGGCTAATGTTGAAAATTGCATCATGAAATATGCGAATTCAAGCCATGGGCTAGTTCTCCATGATACTCACAATATGGTATTTGACAGTACATGGAAACTTACCCTTTTAAGGACGATAAATGAATAGTATAGCAGAATTGCAGGCTCTAAAAGACCCAGGAGCCCAGTATCTATTCAGTAGCAGACTTACACTTGAGTGTATTTGTTGGTGATAACTTTTGTATCATGCAGGCAAGACCACCTTTTGGCGCGGGCTAATGTAGGTCGTATGTCGTTGGTATTGACAAACGGGTTGCACTAATGCCTTAGATCAAGTATGACATGTAGAGTGGGATTAGCTTATTGCCGTTGGTGATAGCATTGTAATATACAGATAAAATCCGCTCTAATTGATGGGAAAAGTTCTTTTACCGGTTATAGAGTCTAGGGTTATGGAGTCCTTTTGTCATTGGCGTCCAGATTATAATCATAGACCAATGAATGCCTCAAACACGAATTCAGTAGTATCTAATCAGGTGTCGGAAACTACGGCAAAACCAATTCTGACTTCTCTAATGCGTACTAGAAGGCTGTAAAGAAAAATTTATCATCTATATATTCTAAATACATGGATGATAAAGCCGCACAATTGGACTGACCTCAGACAAGGCTTCAGTATGCGTGTATGTTACCATCAAATATTGGGTAGCTGGAATGAAAAGGAAAGGTGAGGTTGTTGCAAATATAACTCAGTTGTTGAAGACAAATTTGAAATATGGACGAGTTAAGTTCAATTTATAGATCCTATTGCTTCAAAACTTAATCTTCTCCAGGCACTAATTTATTTGAAGTTCCTGTTGCTTTATTCTGATCATACACCAAATTATTAGAATGAAAGCTACCGCACGCTCGGCGATTACGCTATCACAAAAGCGAGATTTGCGTTGTCGGGCTCATAAACATCTCTCAATGTCCAGAAACGAGCTTCAAGCCTGGTTTCATACAACCTTCGGGCAGGCTATCGCTGCATCATCAGTTTCTGAAATTCTTTCTCCTAGATATCTCTACCTTGACAAAGATATATGCAGTCAGTCGTGGATCAAGAGAAAGAAAAATCGTCGCCAGCAGTGGCCTGAGCTGGAGGACCAGCTGTGTTGCTGGATTATGTGGGTGATTCAGCAGCGAGAGCTAGAGCACGGTAACGAGAGTACCATATCAGGATCAATCAAAGGTTTTATGAGCGTGGTCAAAGGACGACTCATCAGAGAAAAGGCCCAATCTTTATGGAAGGAAATCCCCGAGTATCAGGGGCAGGAAGTACCGTCATTCAGCAACTGCTGGATACAGCGGTTTAGAGAACGTTGCAAGGAGAAGCTATGGACACAGCTTCACCTCGGTAACGCGATCACGTAGCACTAGAAAAAACCCTAACGAGACTGAACCTTTTGATCAAGTTCATGTTATTTAGCTGCGTTAAAGCCATTTGTTCCCTCAGGCAAGAACGTCAGATTTGGGACGCTCAGTAGAAGCGGAATTTAACCTCAAAGAATATATAAGTTAGCTCTAGGCCAGCTTGGAGGTATCCGAGGACGTGCTGGATGCCCTATTGACCATCTATCCGCAACCCATGGTCCCATACTGACTGCTTATTGTGTAAGCTTATCAAAGTATAATGAGTAACAGCCGCCCATTATGCTTTTGGCCTCTTTCGATGACTATATAATGCTGATGAAAGCTCTTTCTAATTCCTACAACCCATCTTACCTTGTCTTTGAAATGCTGGTAGGGAATATTTCTCCTAGATAACGCCATGGTTCAAAGCAGGGCGGTACGAAATACAGTCGCTGTCTGCGGTCTCGGTGAGTATTTATATTGAACTTAATCAAGAAACTTGCTAGATCGCGGCGCGGGTAGTGTTAGGCTAGTTATCAAACAGCTAATTTAATGCTTGAAAGGCATCGCCGGAATCTCAGCTGTGAAGAACTTGACTGAGGCTGGTTTTGATGTGACGGCATTCGAGGCCTCTGATGCTATCGGAGGGCTCTGGCACTTTACCGAAGGACAAAGAACGACCTGTTTGCCTAGTATGTGGCGTAGTGAAATAATCAGGAAAACATCAGCTGACAAGTTTCATTTTCAAAGACACACAAGCCCTAGTTCGAAGAACCGCGGTAAGCAAAGCTTATAAAACCGAGAAAGTATATTTTGCTAACTGCACCATGCGAACTTAGTTTGGATTTTCGGACTACCCCTACCATGGCGGTTTAGTTCCCCAACTTCAAACTGTCTAGTTGGCTCCACTAATATCCTACCTTCCAGATCCCAATGTTCCTCTTCAGCGGGAGGAGGTCCAAGCCTTCCTTGAGTCTTACGCTCGGCATTTCAATATTGAGTCTCGATTTCACCTAAATACAACGGTAACTGCAGTAAATCGGAACAAGGACAAATGGACTTTAGTACTTGAAAGAAAAGATGGCGAACAATGGGAACAGTCGTTTGATAGGCTGCTCATTTGTACCGGAGTCAATCAAACACCCAGAAAACCCAGTATTGAAGGAATCAGTCAATTCGAAGGCGAAGTCTTGGATTCACATACTTGCAAGAGGTATATAGTCCCCTGTCCATCTATAACGCTCAATTGCAGTGGAGGTTCAACTTAGCATTTCTAGGCCCGAAAAACTTATTGGCAAGCGTGTACTGATTGTTGGCTTGGGTGCTACCGCCGCAGACATTGCGAAAGGCCTTGCAGGTGTAGCAAATGAAATATATATATCACATCGACACGGATGTCTTGTAGTATGATCATCTTTGACGATGCTAGAGTGAGCAATGACTAAGAAACTTGGCAGCTACCCTTTGGCAAGGCAAACGATATATGCTTTCCTTCGCTCAGACGACAGAAGGAGAACTCTACAAAAGCCTCAGCTGATTTAGAATTGTTATTTCAAAAAGCCCTCGTTGAAGTGCAAGATGAGGCATATCACCTCAGACCGGATTGGGGTCTTGGTAATGCACCACCAATTTCACATAAAGCGCCGATCATAGGAGACGGATTCTACGAGCTTCTGAATTCGGGAACAGTCATTTTAGTCCCTGGATTGAAAAAGATCCACCGCTCTCATGTGGAACTAGCCGACGGGCGAAATATAGAGGTCGATGTTATTATATTCGCTATTGGTTATGACAAATCGTATTCACTTCTGGGACGCTTCGACCCATCTCGAGATCAGCCGCAAGAGTGGAAAGACACACCGGGATCAATGGGGCGACCACTTCCGAAATTATACCAAGGTATCTTTTCCTTGGACTTCCCTGATTCTATTGCGTTCTCGGCGCATGTTGGACACACCTTTTCGGCTTCAATAAATGGGGACCTTGCGTCCATGGCTATTGCCCAGGTGTGGCTTGGAAACTCGAAGCTCCCATCGAAGAAGGAAATGGCTCTCCATGCGGAAGAGCAGAACCGAATGGCCATCGCCATAGCTTCTGAAGGCGATATCATAGATCCTGCTGAAGTAGATAAGCGAGAGTGGATTAAATGGGCAGATAAAGCAGCAGGGTTAGGCATCCAAGATCGACTTGGATACGGTTGGAAAGCTTGGTGGCTATGGTTGACCGACTATCAACTCTATAAGGCTCTTATAGATGGAAAGTTCGTGCCACAGATCTACCGCCTTTTCAATGAGGGGAAACGGAGGCCATGGAAGTATGCCCGTGAGTCAGTACTGAGAGCTAATGGTATAAGCTAGTGGATTTGAGATTCTAGTCACAACATCCGGTAGTCATAATAGAACCTATTTCCAAGAGGGTTTTATGCTCAAAGTGGATTGTTTAAGCAAAGCGCATTCAAATAGAGTATACAATCAAGGACTAATAGTTTCATTTACTGCTTTATCTACAGGAGTAGTTGCCTTAATCTCACATAGCACTGCTTTGGCACTACCGTTGCTGTGTCATAACCTTCATATGAGCTTAGTTCCTTAGGACATTTCCCAAATTCAAAATTCCAGACCAGCATTACCAACACGATCCTCAGTTCCAGGTATGCTAGCTTTTTGCCAAAGCAACCTCGAGGTCCTCCCCCGAATGTCAAAAACGGTCCAGAGTTTGCATTGTATTCCAGTGCTTCGAACTCGCCTTTGCTCTCGGTGTGGGCTGTTGTACGTCGTAGCCATCGCTCTGGTCGAAAATGACGTATATCGTTTGGGTCCCATTCACCAACACGGCTTCTTGACTCTTGTGATGTCCTAGACCTAGCAGCTTCAGGGACATCAAATCCAGGCTCTAACTGTCCGCCAGGGCCGTGATTATAGATAATAATACCTGTACCTTTGGGTATCTGGTGGCCCAGGATAGAGACATCCGCTAACGTTTCCCGTAGTATAGTGGGTATGGTTTTCGCATGTCGAAGACACTCTTCCAAAAAAGCATCGAGAAATGGTGCTGGTTTCTCAATTATCTCTGTCACAGTAGGCTGACGCTTTTCTGAATGAGCTTCTGGGTAGGCAGCGTGCAACTGGCGGCGGAGTTTAGCTTGCGACGACTGATTATCGCTTAGAAATTTGGTTATCCACGACAATGTAGTCGATGAAGTGTCATGCCCCGTAGCCAAGTAGCCGAATAACTAGTTTCCATTGTGTCAACATAGACCCGGTCAATCAAGTACGATAGAACATGGGTTTCTATCATACCTCATCCCTCATTCTGGGGGTATTAATGTTTGGCTTCCTATTCTCTTTCTTTGCGTAGGCTATTTCTCGTTGGATCATCATATCCATCGCACATCTCATGTTGCTTTCTGGGTCACCGCCTGATGTCAGTCTATTGACGCTCTTTCTTATCTCATCCGTGATAAACGCTTCCTTATCGGCGAACATCCCACGCCATATTGTCTTCCTTAGGACCCAATGGTGAAGGCGTGGGAATGGAGACTTGTATCCAACTACCACACTTCCTGTCACTCCGATAAGAGCTGTGAGGGATTTCGACAGCGGTATGCGGCTATAAACTACCGGCTCATCGCTCGAATCGGACGATTTATCTGGCGATAGTTGGAGCTGCAAGAATTCGTACTGCTTTTGCGTCGCTGACTGCTCAAGTGGGATACCAAATGCTGCAGCAAGGATGATATCGAGCGCCACAGAATGGAGGTCTTCATACGCAGAAAAAGGTGATCCTCCAGCCTGGGCAGCCTTAAGTGCCCACGTATCGACTAATACAGCGGCGATATTATAGATGTGCACAGCAGAGACCTACCTTGTTAGTGTATACTCTTCCTTGATCATTCAAGGGGACAAGCCTACATTATGGAGAAATGTCGGTGTCATTAAGTCCCTTACGAGCTCTTTGTTCCCCTTGAATCTCGGGTCGCTCGTCTGCATTGCGAGATGAAAGTTCTGCCCAATAGTTCCGAAGATATCAGCATTCCTCTTGCTTCTATCGAATTCTCTGTGTCTCTTTGATAAAATGTCGTATCCTTCGCGGAAATCCGTAATCAGTATGAATGGCTTGGTGTATGGGAACATGAAGACTTGGGAAATGGAAGTGTTCAGCTTTGCGTTGTGGTCGCAGAAGAATTGCCTAAAATTCCCCGTTTTCTGGTATCGCCGCATCTCAGGCAAGTCACCCACGAGGCGCCTTGCAGAGGCTTTGTTGTACGGAATGTCGCCCGGTATTGGCTTTGGAAAATGTCGGATATAGAGCCAGAAAAGTACAACGCCGACGGCAGCGACGGTAATAGGTATAAAGGTCGGGAATGCCCAAAACCTCAAGAGTCCGGGTACTTGCACTTCGCCCATATTGAAGAAGAATAATGGCTTTCTCTTATCATTCGTGGTACGCTTTCAAAATTCTCTGCTTTCGAGCTCTTTTCCTCATGGAAAGCAAAAAGGGAAAAGAGAGAATCGCAGGAGCGCCAGTAAAATCCAAGCGACAAGAGAATTTCTTATAAATGCAAGTCATATACAACGCCCCATGTTTACCTTCCATTAGTTGAAGTCTGAGTCTCTAGTGATTATGGTATCCATAAAATCTGTGTCACAATCGCACTTGATTTGCTTCTAATGCCTTGACGGATTTGAATGAAGAGCATGCGCGCCTTCCTTAGGTATATTTTCCCCAGGGCTTACTCAGATCGTTCTAAGAAAACTTAATTTACTCAACAAGAGGCTAGAAGATTTACGAGGCATTCTCACGGTCAATCATAAGACTGCTACCCAGTGGTAGCTTAGTCTATGATAGAGTTTCACGATGTCTCGGCCGAGTCTTATCTTCTCTTGGGTTGTTATATCTGAATCAACCCCTGTATTCTTCCACCTTTGAAATGTGGCGCTTTGTACCTATACCTATCCACCCTAGAATCCCGAATCTCCCACACCTAGCGACCTTGTTATTGGAGAAGCAGAGCCTCTTCGTATCTATAATGCCGCTGTTTAATGGATCGTGGCTCCCTTAGATGTGAATTTCGTTTTCTTTTTTTTTTTTTCCCCTTTTTTTTTGCTCCTAGACTAGACATTTTTGGCAATATTCGCGTCGATAATGGCCATGCTAATATGATGTAGCGTGGGATTTATTTTGACGGGCAAATTTCATTTTGCTTCCGTACAAGTCCTAACCATAAAGCTCTGACACTGCTAACTTGACTTTGCAAAGCCTATGAAAAGCCACCATATACCAAGCTTAACAGATTTGCATCGAGTAGCGTCACAACTAGATTTAGACCCTCTTAAATTTTAAAGCGCGATATTGGGGTTGGTTAGGGTCATATTAATGCAAGGAAGTTGAGTTACTCCTGCACGAAGTTACGTTCTGCCGCTGCCAAGCCTTTAGCCGCGAATCAACTATATCTCTATCATCGAGCATTTATACCCAGTGAGGGTTAAAAACAAAAGAAGACCACTTCAGGGAGCCAACTCCGAAGTGTAATGCAGTAGTGGTCCGTCATGGAGGCAAGGAGGTTAGAAGCACATAAAGAAGACCTTGATAGGAGCCCTAGTGCGGGAGTAAGTGGCATTATATGGTAGTCATATGTCTACCGGGTATTATTAATTATGACATAAAGAGCGATGAGATATATGGCTTCAAACAAATTATACTTGCTAGTCGAATCCTAGATCAGACAGAACAAGTGCTTAATACGCCCCAGCTTTTGGATAAGGTCCAGAAAGTCTGTGGGAGATTTGTTTTCTTTTTCTTTTCCTCCTTCATGCTTTGTGTGTTTCTGTGGCTCAAGATTTAAAATAGACCAGTAAATTGCGATAGCTCCCATTTCTGAGATGCTGTATGCTACAGAAGACCATGCATAGTGTGGGAAGTGCAGGCACTTGGGAAGTGGCTTCAAGATGAATCACGTCAAGCGTCGGGTTATTAAGTATTTAGATGCAGTCTTTCCACTGTAATTCATGTATATCGCCTATTACATTTAATGCAGATGACAGCTTCTTAATTATGGTTGTAAACGAGACTCCTTTCCATAAAGTGACATGAGCTTTAGTAACTTCATCCAACGAGTCAGCTCTAGGTCTATAAAAGCAAAAGGTCAACTCCCAGTCTCTTCTAAACGAGCTTTCAATCCAGCGCTATTTGATCTGGTTTCACAACCCGGGCAATAGCTTCTTGGCATCGTTCATACCATGTCTGACGGATGATATATCCTGCTGTAAGGCGATTTCCAATTCCAAGTTGGCTTGGTGCTTTCAGCCATAGTTCAACCATGTTCTGGTCACCTTCCTCAGTAGCCTTAGTGTCAGCAATAAAGACTGGCTATAGAGAAATTGCGCCTCTTCTCATATGAATAAATGTCATGGTATCTAGGAGGACAGATCGGACGAGTTTCCTAACAACACGTGGAGGATCCCTAAGAATGGTCTGGTATAGATAAATGAGCGTTGCTATGCGGGAATGCGAAGATGGAATCGATTTATAAATCCAAGCAACTCCCTTTTGGGCATTACTTTAAGAACCATATCGCGATTGGGGACATCAAGATCAAGCTTACTTTCCTCTTGATTCTGTCGGGACAACTCTATGACATAGGTCTGGAACGTGATGCCAAGATCCCCAGGAACATTTCCATGTGTGAGCTGTTCCGCAAAGAGCCTGATGGAGGAAATAATACGCAGCACCTCGCTACCGGCCCCTATTGTATATCCATACTTTTGTCTCAGGGCGACAGATTGGAGAAGAACCTTGGTCAACGGGGAGGAACCACATGATCTCGTATTTCCCGTTTGTGAAATCTCAAATGAAAGAGAAATGCTCTAGGATATAACCCAAGAGTCAGTCGATCGAATCCAAGGCTCCTGCTGTATGAAGTGAGCCACAACACCTCCAGCGCCGTTAAAGTGTTCCCTCCATGCAATTGAACTTCGTGCATACCCCTTGAGACAGTCCTCAAATCAGCTGAAAAACTCGAAACTGTCAGATCCATAGAGTCGGCGTACCTCGGACATCATTAGTGTATACAGCGTAGCAGCGCAAGCGTTATATTCTGCTTCGCCCCGCAAATTTTAGTACGCGACCCAGCTCTTTCAAAGAGATCCCATATTGCTGTAGGGCAGCAGATTCCTTTTTTCAATGCGTCTCCCTATTATCTTTGTACAAGTTCGCTAAATGAAAAGCCGACTGGGCCAAAATAGCGTGGTATAATGCGCGCGAGGCGGCCGACAAACTTTGCAGAGCCGTAGAGGGGTAGACTGATGTCCATAGGTTTTCAGCACAGTCAACAGGAATCATCAATGGGGCCACCCATGTTATATAATGATGAAATATGCTAGCATCATCTAAGAACAATTTCAATAGATCTGATATCGATGAGTCCAATGCTGGTGGCATAGAATAGGCGTATCTATTGACATGAGAGGGCGGGATTTTCAGCCTCTTACGCAGGGAAGATCGTGGCAAATCTTTGAGAGCATGTTGACTAGAAGATGATGAGCTTCTGCTGGGCAGAGCCGAAAGCAACTCCCCTGTCCGTTTGAAGGTAGAGAAAACGAAGAATGGATTTAATGGGGTTGGGAATCCCTCATCTAAAACGTTCACGATATCGGTCTCATCGATCAGGTGTTGAAGTTGTTGGTTACTCAAAAGAGGCCATCCAATCCAAGTGCGTTCAACATCAAGGGCCCTCCGGCAAAGCGATGGATATATGCCAGTTTTTGGATCAACCCAGACTAGTTGGATACTATAGCCCCCGCACTCAACCCCATGTTTCTGGCACTGGTGGCATGGCAGGCCAGCGCTATCGCATTTGACACGTCGTCGGCGACACGTCCAACAGGCGGAGAATGGCCTCGTGGCTTGTTTGCGGGGCCCACGCCCAGTAGACATAGCAGCAATATGCCTTTGCTAGGCTACGATGGACTTGATGGAAACCTTCAGAATGATGAACCGGCGAGGGGCATAAAACTCGGCGTATACACATCTGAGGCGCGAGTATTAAGAACTACCCATTAGCATAGTCATTGGAGATGTAGATAGAGCGTGTCGATGAAGCCTAGATCTATAACCCCGCGAGGATTACGAACAAAATACTCCGCGCAAGGACTAGCGCATCTTCATCGGAATGGAGGCTCTTAGTGATAAGCATGCTTTTAATCGTAAGTCTCCAAGCTGACTGCAGCACAGCGATATAGAAACATGAAATTCTTCTTTTAAAGCGGCAATAATGGTCGAATATTGAGCGAAGCTAAAATTCACACGGAGTCAATGCTATCGGCGACATACACAATGACTCCAAAGCGCTCTCCTTTCTTTTAAGACAGTCATTCCCCCTCCCAAGCATTTCATTTAGCAGTCATAAGAGTAGGAACCCAGAATTGGAGCAGCAACGCATCCGTCAAGCCCAACAGTGGTAGCAAAGTCGCTACAGTTGGGGTCCGTGTAAACAGTGACTTAGGCTGATTAGTAGAGGCTCATACGTTACAAAGAGCACACTTACAGCTGCAGCCGGCATCGACTTGGGTTGCCTTAGCACTGGAGATACCCCCAAGCTGAATGCAAGCGCCATTTCCAGCAGGACTCTGGAAACTGCAGCTACCGCCGCAATCTTGCTGGTTGCAAAAGAGAATTTGGCCGGCCATTGCAGAACCAGCAAGGAGAAAGTTGACAGTCAAAAACTTCATGATGAAATCGGGGCTGAATTGTTTCTGAATAAGGAAAAGAGGTAGTGCTGAAGTTTATGTCTGATTCTCCTGGGTTGCTATTTCATTTCTTCCCGGATCATCCTCTCTTTTTATATTTTGTAGCTCTCTAAGACCTGAGACAATCGACCAGCACACACTATGCACTTTCTCACAATATGTATTCTGCCAAGGATTCGCATCTGCAGTAAGATCTCCTCTTGGACCTTGGCTTACTGTTGTTTAATATACAAGCAAAGTACAAGGGTTATGCTGATGAAGCGACGCCGGACGAGTTTGGAGGAAGGAAGGAGGAATAATAGAGTATCACTCCCATGTTTGAGCCGAGTATCCGAGCCCAAGCAGCTTTTGTAATGGTCGAGCTCCACATGAGCTTCATCAACCCCAGTACACATATTTGTATTGGTCTATAAAACTTGTTTCTTGTACCGAGCCGGTACACATGCATATGACATACTTAATTGTAACTATGGGAGGACATGCTATCATAGATTACATAGCCATAAGCCGCATTGGACTGCTGCCGCCTGTACCGACTGACCTAGTCAGGTCAATCGATCGACTTGCCCCATATGCTGTAACAGCCTAGAAATATGGTTCATAGACCAAAATCGAGCTTACTTCGGCTTTCTGGCTTGCTGTCGAGTTCACGTCCTTATGCTATACATGCGCAAGACAGCAATTGCAACAGTGATCTAAAGAGCCTTGACTCCTAGTACCATTCGAAAAGAAGAAACTAGCCCTATTTCTCAAAACTATCTATAAGCGGTAGCTTGAATTCATACGAGAAACATGCATTGTGCAATCTAGATTTTCATGGCCAAGAATACGCTGTGGCAATACATAGCGGTCGATCGCCCGACGACGGCCTGCACCCCTGTCTCACGCTTATGTTTCCGTCCCCGTAAAACACTTAAATCTTAGTTGCATTTCATGGACATGAAAACAATCCCCACTGTTGATAAGCGCTAGATCCGACGGGTTCAGATCGACGTTCTAAGGCAAGGGCCTAGTAATAGGTAGTACTGCTTCGTATACAGATTACATAGTAACTCTATCCCCGGGGTTTTCTCTTCTTATAACTTACTAGGGATCTACATGGCAAAGCCACATTCGCGTACAACTGACCAGGCAGTATACGAAGATGGAGTACTAATACAGGGAAGAGTACGCATAGCAGTATCTAGGAGAAAATACACTGAATGCTGTACATGTCACAACTGTACGCATATCAAAAGGTAGAGCTGTAAAGCTCACTGCTTCTTTTCTTAGTCGTTCCGCTAAACATAGTATCTACATGGGCACGAACCAATGGGCCAGCTAAGGAATAATAGTGCGTAGCATACGCATTAGTGTTGGGGATCCCGTCATAGCTAGAATGATGCAAATCTTACCCTTGAATTAGAGGTAAGCATTCCGTTCAATACACCTGGGTGAATCACCGCAACCATGGCAAAAGCCAGCATCATTTATTGGATGGAAAATGTATACGCGAGCTTGACTGCCACATGCTTACTGTACTGAGCAGTATAGTCCATATTCCCCTCTTTCCATCCTATAGGTCCTGATCCAACTCGCCTTATTTGCAATCAGGACTTTTTTCCTAGATACTTCTACTTATAAAATAAGCGGGTCAGAAAATCATATCCCTTAGGTGTGCGCCGGTGACAGCAAAGTCGCATACAGGGATTGCGGCCAGTTAGGATGCGCCATATAAAGGATACATCAGATAGCCCTAAAAATTGGCTGGTAATAGAGGTACTTGCAGCCCATGCAGTTACAACTAAGGTACATCATCTACATCACATCCCTACCTAGATCAGTAGCAGCTTAGCTAGTATCTCAGTACTGAAAAGTAGAAGCTGGTATGTGGGTGCTGTGACCTGCCTGTCACCGGCGCACACCTAAAGGGATACTAAAATAATCCTAGCAATAACACTAGACCAGAACAGTTATATTGCGAGAATTTGCCGAAGAATAACCTTAGTAGGTCCGATAGAAAATACCTCTACCTAGCAGGTTATATAGAGGAAATCTTCTATATATTTTATTAGGTAGGTTTTGCGAAAATTCTCTACAATCCCTAGCAGCTAAACTATTCACAGGCATTTATGCAGTCTCTACTAGTAGAATATATCTCTATAGGGGTTGCAGAGGATTTATTCTCTGTAGGGTATCTTTACTTAATTTTATATAGCAAATCCCTACTAATTTAGGTATAGTAACCTTATTATGCATCTAGGTCAGGCGCCTGATTGTAAAAAAGGCGAGTTGGATCAGGACCATATTCTTTCGACAAAGACAGGAACTTACATGCTATTTAAATTACCATAATCAGAGAAGCTTCATCATACTTGATCATTTATGAAAGAGGATTTGTGGATCATCGAGGAGATTTACCAGAACAAGCGTATGACCCAAACCCCCTCACCTTTATATGGAATGCTCCGATGTTAGATAACAAAATCCATCATAATATGCATATTCGCTGACATGGCTGACACTATACCACAAATAGATTACCCTAGAGGAAAAGGCATAGCAGCAACGCTTAACATGGAAACGTTCTGCTGGCTTGATGTAGAAGAGTAATGTAGCAGGTGCTAGCGAATTGGATCATTTTGTGTTAGGATCAACGAGTGTTCGACTAAAATTCCATCAGCTGAACTTAGAGCTCCCTTGTAAGCCGACACCATGGTTCAATTACGTCGATAATTTACATAGGGGAGGCAGATTGTGAGTGCACAATCAATGAGATCATTCCAGCGCCATGGAAAAATAAAGGGTTTGCACTGTAATATACTTTATGGGGGCAATATTTTGCAGTTAGGATGAAAGCATGAGGAGGCGTCAAGAACGTGACGTTAAGATGTTGGGATAATAGTACTCTATAGTCGGGGCTTGTCCTTTTTAACATCTTTTGACTCGCTTAATTCACTTCGATCTTTGGCATTTATCCTCTTCCACATGGCCTTTCGGCGTTGATGGCCATCAAGAAATGCTCTCACCCATTCTCTTTTGAATCGTGGTAACTTGCGCCCTTTTCCTTCTTCTCCTTCTCCAGCAAAAGCTCTGATGGTCTCAAAATAATCTTCGAAATCAGGGAAGATTAGAGTAAATTTAACACTGTCACCCCGCGCGCCGATCCTCGCGGACTCCCATCTTCGCATCTCCTCAACTGATGGCAGAATCGCCCGGCCTGCAAGAAGGCGTGCCGCTAGAACAGCCTGCCACTCAAACACTTTAAAAGTCAAGCCTGCTGCGACTGCACCGACGAAGAGCAGCGTTGGATCTTTCTGCCACACCACATGCTGGTAAAGCTCGGGCACCCGATTGTTGCGAGTCGGAACATCTGGGAGAAACGGTATAGACCAGCTATATCCCGTACTGAAAATGATGTGATCAACCTCAGTAATAGAAGTTCCATCCACCAAGTACACGGTTCTTTGCTCAACCCTCGCGATTGATGGGTGATTGCATATGCTAGGGTGATTAAATGCCTCTCCCCCAAAATACCCATTGACCGTGTGCCCGATAGTGATAGCATGGACGGGCGTTTGCGCTGTTTTGACGAGATCAAAGGCTATGTCGGCTCCAGAAACCGATGCTCCAACCACGACCACACGCTGCAAAAAACCTCATTAGACTGTTGGTCGATGGAGCAAATTGCTGATTATGCTGTGGTGATGGTTGCTCACCTTTTCCGCGAAAAGCTCACGGCCGCGAAAATGTTTACTGTGAAGGACGCTGCCTGGTCTAGCCTTTTCGAATTCTTCGAGTCCTTCAATTGGGGGAATATAAGGTACCCAAAAATGCCCGCTGGCGACGACAACAGCATCAAACCATTCTACCCACCAGTAATCACTGTGCAAGCCATCTTTTCGAAGCACAACTTTCCACTCAGCGCCTACCCTTTCCACGTTCTCTACAGTTGTATTGTAAGAAATGAGATCGCTGTATCCTCTTCGATCAACGAGGCTTTGTATATATCTCTGGATGACGTCCCATCGTCGGAATGGAGTATCAGGTCCATGATTAGATATTGATAGCTCGCTCCTCTCTTCAGGAATTGGCTCTTGGCTGAATTGCATGGCTAAATAATCAATATTTGTTTCTAAATAAGGATAGACTGAGGACTCTGTGAAACGAGGCTGGTCAGATTTTGGTGTTTGCGCTGGTAATACTTCTGGGATGGGCAATGGAGAGTCTGCGGTTCTTGTAGCTAAGGAAGCAAAATTGGATAATGTGGGGGGACGTGATGCATCATCTATCCTACCGCAGAGTTAATATCCCAAAGATTCACAACAGGGCAAGTTTAGCTTTCTTGAAATCGTAGTGAGACTCCAAGAAAGATCTTGACAACAAGCAGGTGGTGAGGAACATACCAACAACCTCCAGGCCGCTCTCGGCGCTCAAACACTCGAATAATGTCAAACACCTTCTCTTGGGCCAGAGCGTCAATAGTAATGGCGCCTGCTGGTCCGGCGCCAATAACCGCTACTCGCCGAACTGGGATACTGCTCATGTTTGCGCAAAAGTATTTTCACAAAAGCAATAAATTACAATAAAAGAACAATAAAAAAAGAGAGACTACTGAAGGATGACCACAGCGTGCCAACGATAAAATGAGTTTGTGACATGAATTTGGACAGTTTCTCGAAAAGCACGAATGGAGCTAACAAATGCGCTATACTACTATCTAGATATACAGATTAGGTACTTTGCCGCACATCCCGCATACGCCGCACAGGCGCAGCCTTGGACTGGTTGATTCCAAACTGTGGCGTTACCGTCTGGCTCTTCCGAGACCGATCAGCATCCTAGATATTGCGCAAATGACCAATTCCATCACGCGATCATCATTAATGAATAGCCTATGTAGCATTATTGCAAGCCAGATGCCAAAGCAAATGTAGAATCAGATACCCATTGTATATAGTAAGTACCTTGCTAATGAAATCGATGCGAAGTGTTTCATCGTAAAGGAGAGGAATATGAAGTCTTAGTACAAGAGTTTCATGTGGCTTGGGTGGTAAAGAACTCAACCTACATAGGCCTGACTACCATTTGTTACCGTTCATACATAGCCCATCCACTAAATACTCAAAAGTGCTAGGTATCTTGATCTCCCTATCTCCCTACTAGAACGAAATTGGCGACTTCAAGTGCATCACGCCATGTCATTGTTTGCCGCAGACGGTTTGCCGCAAGGCGCTTGCCGCAGAAATATCACTTTAGCCTACGGATCTATATCACGATATAACATGGCACATTGAACAAAGTGTCTTTTCATCCCTAGTATAACTCCTGTGACGAGTCTACAACCCTTCACTGGCCAGCAATATTTGTTATTTTTTTTCTTAATTGTTAAAAACCCCGATTCTTTGCAGCAATGCTCTAAAGTCATTCCAGATTGTCACGGAGACAAGCTCACACGATTAACTATTCACAGATCGAGGCACAAATGGATGTTCCGACGGATGACAGGAAACTAAGCGACGTCTTAAACACACCGTCACAAAAGGGTTCCGACGAGGCAGCGCGATGTGAAGAGCAGTCAGCGTTGGATTTAGTTGAACTACGTAAAGTTCGCAGGAAGTAATTACAAAAGCTCTCTCATCACTCTTACCAGATAAATTCTGACATTCTGTAAGAGTAGATACAACTGTATTACCTCTACTTTTTCTTGGATTGTTTGTCTTCCAGCTCGATCGGATGAATATAGCAAGCGCCTTGACTGCAGGGTTTGTTGCAGACATTGATGTTGATCAAGCGACGATTAATATGGGAAATCAGCTCATGTTCATGAGCATAGTCATATTTGAGATACCCTGCAACATGGTGCTACAGCTCATCGGCCCCCGAAAATGGATCTCAGCTCAAGTACTTGTATTTGGATTTATCGCTAGCATGCAAGTTTTTATCAAGAACCGTGCAGGCTTTCTGGCCACCCGTCTTCTTCTTGGGTTCGCTGAGGCGGGCTACATTCCAGGAGCTTGCTATACGTTATCAAATTGGTACGCAAAGAGAGAGTTGGCAAAGAGGGTAGCTGTCTTCTTCTTTGGCATGTTCGGCGGTAATGCCATCAGTCCTCTGCTTGCGTCCGGCATTCTGCGATTAGATGGCCATCGTGGCCTAAGTGGATGGCAGTGGCTCTTCCTGCGTAAGATAGACCAAGCTCCCGGCGTTCCCAATGTTTATTTGAGACTTAGTAGCTAATAAAATAACATTGATGATAAAACAGTCGAGGGCCTCTTCACTATTCTGGTCTCTTTGATCCTCTTACTCTTTCTCCCGGGGTCGCCGTCCCATCCACGGCCTCTGTTCACCAGAGGGCTGATTCAATTCTCCGAGCTGGAATCAGAATGCTTACAGAGAAGCTTGAATCTTGGTGTCGGGGATAGCGACAGTGGAAATGGCTTACAAAAGATCCCTTTGTCAATTGTATGGAAGACGGTGTCTCATTATCGTCGATGGCCCCATTTCGTTTCAACCTTCGTGGTGTTTTCAACATGGAGTCCCTTGACCACCTATACCCCCTCCATCATTATGTAAGTTTCTATAACATTACGATGAAAACATTGATAATGAGCTAAGCTATCATCGCCATTAGGTCATTAGGGTTTGATAGAACCAGAGCAAATGCTCTGGCTGCCGTTGGTGGATTCCTCGCACTTGCTGTGGTCTATGCCTTTGCCTTCCTGAGCGATCGGACTAACCAACGAGGTGCTTCCGTGATCGCGGCACAAGCTTGCTACTTAGTGACCTTAATCGTGGCCCGCCAGGTCCAACCTCATGTTGGAAAGTGGTCGCGTTGGGGGCTTTGGACAGCTGTTAATAGCTTCGCGGTTGGATATCACCCTATTCAGAACTCGTGGGTCCAGCTTAATTGCCAAGATCCTAGAGAGAGAAGTATCAGCATCGCGTAAGTCGATTGTAGTCGTGCCTATAATGTTTTTTCGAAGTCCCGGTTCATGAGGAATAGAACTGATGTTGTATGCCTAAGCATGTGGGTTATGTCTGCCATTAGCGGTTTGATGGCTGGAGCGCAGTACTTTCAACAGGATGACAAGCCACTGTAAGTTCATTCTCTGTTTTATCAGCTTCTTTAGAAGACGGGGTCAAGTTGTTGGACTGCTCGACTAATCGTCATAACACGAATCAGCTATTCGACGGGCCTACGCACAATGATCATCATGGTCTCGGTTGGTATTACAAGTGCTATCGTCCAAATTATCATTTACGCTGTCCATAATAAGCGCATCGCCACCGGAGTAATCCGTCCTAAAAGTGAGGCTATTTTGAGCACATATGTGCTATGAGGAAGCGTGGCAAAAGAAGGCAGGGTGGGCGGATAGATGTAGAGATTTTCTATCAATATGGCAGCGATGACTGACACGTGCTATTGACATCTACTCATTTCTATTACCCGCCGCGTATTCATCTCTCTAGCCTTTGCGAAAAGAAAAGGCGCAATTCACATAGATTACGATATCTCTTTAAATTTCATCCACATGATATACATGAGCAAGACCTAGAGACGGGACCTAGAGCCGGGAACTAGAGGCAGGAGTATTATTCGCTTTCATCAAATTCATCAGCTCAAGAATATCATCGGTCTAGTTTGTCATAGATTAAATCTTAGGCGAATTAACTACTAGTGCTTCTACTAAATTTAAGGGCAAAGCGGTGAACATTCTCTTTTGGATATAAAGCACTCCATTCGTGATACCCACACGACTCAAGAAGATATCTTATTGGTCTCGCAGGTCCACATCTTCTCTTACGCCATTTTCATAGAGAATGAGCATTTCGACAAAACCACATGGCAATACGGCGATTGTGTGGAAATAAGCTTGTTTTTCTTCAATTTTTTTTTTCATAGCCCCTGCATTATGGGCCGCAGTAAACCGCAGCATGCCTTTCTTCTGCGAACGTCTCGGCATTGGCGCCATAAGGCTGGCTGCATAAATAGCATGGCAACCCTTCCCGATATCTGAAATGCCAGTAGCGCAGTCTGGTCAGGTTCATTGCCCGGCAATCGAAACCATAGATCACCATGGCCGATATTGAGGCTAGCACGCCCAAGGATGGCTCTGAGGAGCGCATCATCTCTCTGCCGATCGAGAAGCGGCACTGGTATCGCAGCACATTGTTCAACGCTTGCGTTATTGGAGGTGTCGGGTTTTTAGCGCCAGGTCTCTGGAACGCCATGAACTCACTGGGTATGTCCGGCGTCCATTTGTGGCCTTCGTTGCTATGATGCACTCTGCTTTGAAGCATCTGTCTAATATGTGATTCTCGCAGGTGCTGGTGGAGCCGAATCGCCATTTCTGATCAACGCTGCCAATGCCCTCGTCTTTGGGCTGATGGGTTTCTTTTGCTTGTTCGGAGGTCCTATTGCGAACAAGATTGGGTTGTCATACACGCTGCTGTTAGGAGCCGTCGGATATCCCGTGTATGCCGCCGGCCTTTACACCAACAACCGCTTCGGCAATGTATGGCTTGTCCTTGTTGGCGCCGTGGCCTGCGGCATATCGGCTGGTCTATTCTGGGCCAGTGAAGGAGCCATTGCTCTTGGCTATCCAGAACCCTCCAAACGAGCCAAATATCTGAACATATGGGTTTGGTTCAGAACATTGGGACCAATCATTGGCGGCTCAATCGTCCTGGCCCTGAATGTGAAGACATCAGGCAAGGGCAGTGTCGGTTATGTCACATATATCATCTTCATTGTACTGCAGTGTCTTGCGGCCCCTCTAGCGCTAGCTCTATCGCCGCCTCACAAGGTCCAAAGAAGCGATGGATCACGAGTTATCGTCAAGAAGGAAGGATCTTTAGTCGCCGAGTTCAGCGCTCTATATCGGACTTCAACGAAGCGCAACGTCCTTCTTCTGTTGCCCGTGTTCTGGGCCGCTTATTTCAACCAGTATAGTGGAAACTTTGAAGCCTACTACTTCAGCGTACGTGGGCGCGCCCTCATCGGTTTTGTGAGCAATTTCGCGACACTTTTATCTTCGCAGTTGCTCAGTCAATGGCTAGACTGGGGTCGAATCCCTGTTAAGAAGCGTATTGAATACGGCTTTTACTACGTCGTTGCTGTTCATATCCTTTCATGGGTCTACGGATGGGTCGTCCAAGAACAATATACTGCCAACCCCCCGTTATTGGATTGGAGCACGCCTGGATTCGTCAAGGGCTTTTTCGTTCTCTTCCTATGGAGTTGGTCGCAGCAAGCGGCTCAGAACTGGCTTTACTATCTCGTGGCAACCATGACCAACAATGTGGCAGAGCTCACACGATTGACGGGTATTCTGCGCGGCCAGGAGAGCTTTGCTCAGGCTGTTTCATATGGTCTTAACACAAGAAATTGGTACGGCGGCCGAGTGCCATTAGCTGTCAATACGATATTGCTCGGTAAGATCACTCACCTGATATGATCGATCGTGAAAATTTTGTCTAACATTATATTTGCAGGTCTGGCTGTTGTTCCCACTTATATTGTTGTTCGTACCCACGTTCCCGACGAAGGAGAGGTTGAATCTTTGCCAGAGATAGTAAATGTTCATGAGGAGGCCTTTACGGACGTAAAGCAGTAGGAGTCCTACATAGTGCCTGCTTAATATAGAATGTTGCTAAAATTACCATGTTTCCCATGAATTGCCAAGCTGAGCTTATTATCATCGTAATAGTATGACACGTATGTGCAGTGCACATAATAATATCGATCACAACTGAACGTATCCAATTATCGGCTTATTCAGTCTCGATGTAAGCTACTGAAATATTTGATAGTCACACATGAAAGCTTTATTTTGCCATATTTGGTGGAAGACATATTGTCGAATAGAATCAACATCATTGGCGAATCTGAGCGGTCCTCATTTCGAAGCCAACATGCATATGCTATAAGCCTTACCCGTAGGTTGCTTATTCGAGTGAAATGCACTTCCCTCTCCCCCCCTTTTGACACATCAACAAAGAAGGTCGGGAAAAGCTTGCTACCTAGTCTGCATTCTCCAAGTGCAAATGACAGCAATGCGAGTAACAACTTGCCAAGGCCTTGCACCCGGAACAATAGCTCTGATTGGTGTGCCAATGCATCCATATCATGAAACTATACTGAAATTACCTCGATTATCATCTGCTCTCTATTGTGGCATTTTAGCAGAAGAGACTTGTGGTCACTGTGGCTAAGAGACACAGTCCCTCTTGCGTGTACACTGGCTGATATAAATTCCAGCAAACTTCAAGTTGACAAAAACTTTCTATACCAAAGTGTAGATGAAATGATCATGTCTTCATCTTTCCATAAGGCCAAGGAAACTGTCATTGGTCCTGGTCTCATGATTACTGAAATCGGCAGTCCAGAGTCACAATCACCCAATCCTCCCAAGGAGTTTAAGCAGTATGCTCTTTGTACCTCCTGTCTGGCAAGGCCAATCCAAAAGACCTATATAAAGAAGGCTGAAAACTCATTATTTCCGAAGATAGGAAATTTCCAAGATACTTAAACGGCTCAACTGGCGGTGCAAATATATATCATCAATGAGAATTACATTTGGAGCACTATAAGATGGCCCAGGGTCAACCTTGTTGGGATAGCAGCGATGACCAAATGTTTACTCGCTCTATATCGTTGTCACGAACACGGCCGATGCCGCATAAAATGCTGGATACCTTAAAAGGTCTTGATCGACTATTAGAGACCCGCTGTTACCTATTGGAGTAGTAGCGCTACTCTGCCTCTGGCGCCATAGCCGACAAAGATATATATCTAAAGACTCGGGACGGGAAACTCGGCAAAGAAGTGCAGGTAGTTTCTCTTCGCAGCCGAGATCCTAGTAGTAAGGTATGTAATCATTCATAAGCACTATTCAGGCTGTAGCGAAGCTCTTTAGCTGGCATGGCTTGAATGGTCCGAATGGCCCCCAAAAAAGACGGGCACTGCCCACTTTCAGGCTAGGCACTTTATAGGCCTGTAAGAAGGGGGCATGGGAAAAGAGCTCGGATACCCAGCAGGGGGTATAAGTGATGAAATAGATAGAGTACGCAACGTAAGTGGGTGATGAGAGAACTATGATTATGCCAATATATGGTCAGATGCTTCTGAAATTCGCCTGTTCTATGTGACCCCACCGTATAATAGCTTCCAGGCAAGTATTCTCTAGCACTCACGGATACATGTGGGATTAGCGAACTAGAAGTCCACGTTCCAATTAGCCCGAATAATACCTCGTCTGATGGCTTCTAGCCTCTACTCTTTCTAGGAGATATGATATTGCAATCACGAAGAACGCTGAACTGTATACGCGTGCAGGGCAGCAGGATTCCTTTTCTTGTCGCAATAGCAGGTACTAGTACGGACTATTATTTGAAGTGCTGCGGAGTCTCGCGACGAGCATTCCCGCCACGACCAGGGGCTCAATTGCGAGAACCGCATATTTAGGACTAAACAGGCAGTTGATCGAATTCTCTTGTGAAACTATTGGTAGTGCTGACCTGGAGTGAAGATCTATCGGCCATCCTATGCTATGTACTGATGCAGAGACCCATTAAATAATAAGAACATTTATGCCTTGGAAGAATGAAATGGTTTTTGGATGAGTAAAAGCAAAAGTTGACAGCAAAAACTAATACTCGACATATTTTATTCTCCTTTATCGAGAGCCTCTGTGATATCAAGATCCAGGCGGAGATCTTTTTTTTTGTAGCGCTATAACTCCACTATATTTTAGATCTACATGGCGCATGGTAAAACAAATACCTAGGTACCTAACCTAAGTTACATAGTCGTTTAATTTCGCGCCGAATGAGACTCCTTTCACAGTCGAATCGGCCAGGTAGCTTGCTCCGAGTTATTATCCGCTGCTCTATGCCGATCCATACCAAAAAGAGCCTTTAAACAGAGGGAGGCGCTCAATAAATATCCAAGCTTTCCTCCCGAGTCACCAGGTCGGAGTATATGAGCCAGGGAGCAGTCTACCGCTTCTAGGTACCTTTCAACAAGATGAAGAATAAACTTGTCGCTTCATCAATCGCGTTTCCGCTCATAAGGGCGACAATTGTAAGGGCGGATGCCAGTCCGCTCTTTATTCCTTTTTACGGGACAAGTGCTAACGGTTTTACCACGCCTCCCCGCGGATGGAATTCGTATGGCTTACAAGCTCGCGGGGGCACGGATTTTACTCTGAACCAGGCTGACGTCCAGGCCCAATGCGACCTCTTAAATGTCACAGCAGGATACACCTTGTGCAGCTTGGATTCAGGTTGGTCCGGTAACGGGGGTGATATTTATGGCCGCTTGGTCCCTGACACTAGCCTGTTCCCTAATATGACGGCACTGGCGGAGCATCTACACTCCCAGGGCATGCTTCTTGGCATATATGCGCTACCAGGTGCCTTTACAAGCGACGGAAATGTTACTGTGGAAGGAACCGATATCAAATTGGGGACATTATTCGACCAGAGCCAGCCGAGTTACAATCTGAGACAAACCTTTGATTTCAGTCTGGATGGAGTGCAGCAATGGCACAATTCTGTGGTCAACAATTGGGCTGAGATGTAAGAGCGCGCCTCTGCTGCCTGCGAAAGTGATGATATATAGCTAACATGTAAAAAAGAGGCATTGACTACATCAAACTCGACTACATGACTCCTGGAAGTCCAGACGCCGGTGAAACCCTCCCTGCCAACAATTCCTTAGCTGCAGTGGCGTACCACAAGGCCATTCAACAAGCCAGTCGACCGATGAGATTAGATCTCTCATGGAAGCTCGATCGCAATACAGCAGCAGACTGGTATCTCTGGCGAGGCAACGCCGACGGCCTGCGCTTAGACCAAGATATCAACAATGCGGGACAAAGTACCTTTTTGGGATTCAACACAGTACAGCGAGCCATTGAGCAGTATCGAAGCTACATCAACCAACAGGAGGAAGATCCAACGCGCCAGGACCTCCCCATCATGATCCACCCGGACATGGACAACATGTACACCGGCAACGCCGAGTCCTTGACAGGCTTATCAGACGTGGAGAGGTACACCGTCGCAATTCATTGGTTTGGCGCAGGCGCGAATCAGATTACGGGCTCTGATTTGTCCCAAATTGATGCCCTTGGACAGGAGCTACTATATGACGCCGAAGTGCTCTCAGTTGCCGAATTTACAGCACAGTATCCAATGCAGCCGAAAAATCCATTTGGTACGGCGGACCCAGGCTCACAGGCATCTGAGCAGCTACAAGCATGGATAGCCGGACCCGATACGAACAATCAGAACGCGGTCGTAGTTCTCTCCAACTACGGTCCTGACCAAGGCCAGGGAGGATTCGGAACTAGCTTAGAGGGAGTTCAACTGGTCAACATCTCATTGACGCTCTTGGGTATTGCTGATGGTCAGCCTAATGGAGCGCCGGGCTGGAGCGTCCGCAGGGTCCTTGGAGGCGGGGGCTCTGGAGGTGCTGACCATAGTGACCTTGGTATTACTTCAACCTTCCTCGCATGCAACTTGGGCCCTGGGGAAAGCGCTTTATATTACCTTACCGCTGCTAGCTAGATGAGCGGTTATACGAAAACTGCTGCAAATAGAGAATCTCGCCATATATTCGTTCACCATGTTGGTAGTATCTTAGTGTGAGCTTTTAGCTAGGTCTAGCATTCATGATTCGCTTCTTATTACATAAGAATCCCTGACCAGGAGATTCGAATGTTAAAGTACAAAATGTTTCCATATATAGTTCGACAACACTGGTTCGTGGTCCAGCTGATTTCTTATTGATATACGGTACAAAGAGTGACGTGTGCAAGACTCTCTCTGCGTTGGGGCAACTTGAATATAGTTGGATCGACGCTGTATTACTAAAAGTGTCCATTTGAGGGGCCAATTTGGCCTTTGTTCCTTGGGCGTAGCATGTATCAAGTTAAGCTAATTGGGTGACGCTTCAGAGTCGCTGCCTCCGAAGACAATCTGTGAAAGGGGGCATCAGTCACTGGTTATATATCAGTCCTGCCGGACAATGTTTGCATGTCATCTTTCGCTTTCGGCATAACTCTAACTACTTTTTAAATAATCTTCGGGTCGACCTTTACGGGTTCAAGTTGCTCGGGTGCGGGGCGCAATGGCCAGAGATCACCCTCGGGAGGCGTCTCAATCTTCTCGATGGCTTCCTTCGATGCCTGATGCCCAGCATCGGCCGCAGCACGGATAACGTCAGCCGCAGCATACCGTTTGAACTGCAGATCTTCAAATTCCCATGCAGCCCTACCAGTGGCAGCAGGTATGATATATTCAATAGCCCTAGTAATCCCTTGCCCATTCGGTCCCTCGTAGTTCCATAGATCTACACCAACTTTTCGAGCAACCATAGCGAGGCGAGTCAGCGCCAGTAGAGTGAAAGTGGAGTAGTGCCAGCTCCGGGTACGTCGCAGTTCTCCAGGTAGCGCCCCATTTGGCTCAATGGTTTCATTGATATGTTCTTGAATATCAATCGCTTCTTGCTTGGCAAGCTCTTCATTGCCGACAAAAAGAGCGATAGCAGATACCAGCATAGTAGCGAAACAACCGTGATTGTTTTTCTCAGCCTTCTCCGCTTTGCCGAATTCGCTTTCTGTTAACCATTTCAAGAACTCTTCGTTCCATCGGCGGAACTCGATCATGTCCTCCTTTGACCATCCAGATGCCGGTCCGCCAGAGCTGCTTCCGCTATCCAAGATAACGGCAACATCAAGGAGAGTCGTGTACCATTGAGCTAGATCGATAATACCAATGTGTCGACCCGTGTTGGCAAAAGGAATAAGTTGTGCGTGGTTAAGGTTTGGATTCATACGTGTCTCTGGGCTGATAAACCAGGTCCTAATGATGTTCGCAGCGTGTTTGGCATATGCTTCATCCCCGGTATAAAACCACGCAAGGCCAAGTGCCAAAGTCGAGGCGAATACTTTTTCAACGTTGACTCGATCTGTATAATTGAGTACCTCGGGATTCCTCTCGCCATCTCGCTGCACATACGGATTTCCATCCGGCGTTGGTGACGGCCACCAGTAGGGAGCTTGGCTTGTGTAATCGTGCTTATCTCCGCTGGGAGGAGCCTTTGTCTTGTCCATTACGGACCAAGGTCCCTGAGTTAGCCATTTATCTGCTTCTCTCTTTAAAATCTTGAGAGATTCTTGTAGAGCAGTATCAGTGCCATTTTGAAGGCGCTGTCTGATCTCTATCAGGCGACTTCCATCGAGAACGATCGTTTTGAGGTCCGGTGTTGCGGTGCTGAAGGAAACCGCCATTGTAACAAAACGAAGATGAAGATTCACAGCGCTCTTGACTTCAAGCCCGCTCAGGTTTCTAGAAGAGGGTGGTCCAGCTAGTCGTTTCAGAGTCTACCCGTGGCACAAAAGTTCAATACAATGTTTTCGAGAAGATGACTTCCAATGCTTCGATACGGAGATCCCATTGACGACCCGCCCTCCACTTCTCACATAGCCTGTAGAAGAGTAAATGCAGCGGTTATCGGGATAATCGGTTGCCGCTAGTGCATCAGCATTCTACCGGTTTCCGATTGCCAGAAAAGGTATTCACGTGGTCAAACCGCATCTGCTTGGTGGAAGTCAAGATAAAGACCTTTCTTTCCCGACATATGACAAGGAAGTCTTCAAATGAGATTTCGGTCAATCTAGGACAATGCATCTATGCTTAAACTTCAGGATAGGGGCAGGTTGCCTGGTTAGATCGTCTCTGATCCCATGCACTTCGTGATCCATACTGTGGTAGCCTTGCTTGTAATGCAAAATCCCTAACCAGCGGGCGGCACTCATGCATTTTCGACGATATTGTCCTTTTTTTTTCCCCTCCATTTCTACTATCCTGAGGGACCCGCTCTTCCCACTGACTCAAAGGCAAAAAAGTCTGTACCCTGCAGAGTGATTACACGATCCATCTCTAAAAACTGATTCCCTAGTAGTATGTGCGACATGGATGTTAATTCATCGTCCTCTCTGCCCATCGTTTGATTGTCAGAAAGGCCATTCGTAGCATTCGCAACATTTGCCAAAGCCGCGGAAGAACCATTCATGTCTCTGACATTCGTACTTGACGATGTCGTTGCGGCCGGAGACTGCGTCGCCGCAGGCTGCGACCTAGGACTCATTTCGTCTCGAGGCAGTCGTATACCACGTACCTCATACGCAGCTGAGAGCGGCGCCCCAAGCGGCGACCTGTGAGATTGGTAGCTTGCATACAAATCGGAACCTCTTGAAGGAGAAGGAACACCAGCTGCTTGGTATGTTTCGAACCCAGGTGAGAATTGTTGATACCTTTGAGCGTTATGACTCATGTTCCCCATATTGGTATAAGTTGGGGACGTGGTTGAAATAGTGCGTGTCGGCGGCTTAATGAAGCCAGCTAGGCTCGATTCGCAGAGGATATCTGCGATATCGACCTTTGGAAACGTCACATCGTTGACACAGCGAGAGTGCCAGTCTTGAAGTTGAGCCGCATAATTGCTGGCCAAATCCACGGGAGTTTGTGCACCGTCGCGATAATTTGGCATGTTGTCAGAGCTGATCCCGGGTCTGCAGTACCCGCACCACTTATCCGACATATCGTGTAGACTTTGTAGGAGTGTGAAGAACTCGGTTGCTAACGTCTGGTTTTCGCCAGAGCGCCAATGCACAAGTAAAACTCTAGCTGCAACAAATGCGCAAAATGCAAATTGGCTATTGACGATTCCACCCATGTATCGCAAATATTTTCGCACAATTGATGCTATTTCCACTGCTGCAAGATGGCATGTTTCGGCGCTACATGAACTGGGCAGTTTCACCACGCCCTTCCACTGTTTGGGGGGATAAGCAACATGCTGATGGAGAAGGATCATAGAAGTGTTGTGTGAGATGTGTGCCAAGGTCAGGTTTGGATCCATTTTAATGACGAGACTGTCACGCGAGACGTTCGAGTCCTGCCACTGCTTCGGTAGGAACATTTTCCAACTGTTGAAAGAAATAGCAAAAGTCAGTAAAGAGGGCATAGGTCTACACACACACCGCAAGAAAGGTAAACGAAAAGCAAAGAATGAAATTTGTCTTACTGTACCAGGCGGAGGTCAAGTTCCTTGAATCTCGTCAGCCAGCTTTTGACCTCATCTCGATCTCCAAAATCAACGCTTTGCTGTAAGAAGAACGATGTCACCTGGCTAAGGTTCTCTGTCGCTTCTATACAGTACGCAAAGGCCCCTAGTTTTGATATATCGACGTCCCCCTTGGGTCCGGGACTTGGATGCTCTGCCGTCTTCGGTGATAGATAGATGGTGGGCGCGCTCGACAACGAGTGACCTATTTTAGCAGCGGATTTATCCCATATTCCAAAATAAGGCGTGGCAACAGGTTCCGAGCGTGCCCACATTGCCCCTCCGCAAGGAAGGCGTCGGTGAACATCGTCAGATGTAAGGCTTGTATGCCACCTGGATGGGTCAGTCAGGACTTAGCAAAGCGGTAGCCTCATATTCTCACCCTGAGGTGACTGAGCAGGTTCTAGAAGCAAATTCAGCAGGGAAACTCGCAATAGTAATAATAGTAGTAGTAGTTTCTGTTGCTGGGTGCCGGAAGGCCTACCTGTCCAGAAGAAAGACGCTCCAGAAGAGTCTTCGCCGTTCTTCAGATTCTGTCCAGTCTTGCGGTCTGTCTAAAATCGGCAGGGATCGCAACAGTGGTTGCTTGCGCAAATCTTCGTCTGGCTCAACCGTCAGCTGCAGATAGTCGACCAATCTGGTCAGAGAGCCGATGATGGGCCACGCTTTAGTGACTTCGGCGCTTCCCATCTGAAAATATTCAGCATTTGAATAGGCAATGGGAAATTTTTTCCTTACATAGTCGAAAGCAGTGATGATCAGCGCTTGGGTATTCTCAATGGACAGTGACTCCATCGCATGCATCATTACCGTCTTTCGTGATATGGAAATCTGCCTCGTGATATCCTGGTCACTCAGTCCGAAGCTGTAAAAGTTGACATACTTGATTGCAGCAGAAAGCAAAGCATGGAGCAAAATAACAAGCTGTTGTCTCTGGGCCGGATCCCTAAATTTGGCTCGAAATCTTGTCTCATGTAAAATTGGAACCCAGTGGTGTATGGTCTGAAAATGGGCCTCAACTACTGCCTCTAGTAATGGCAGCGATGGCAGCGGAGATATGTGAGAGTCGGCATCCATAACCCAGTGCCGGTGGTCTTCATCAATGAGCCGCTGTCTTTTCCGGCGGTGTTCGTCTATCTGTGGATTTGAATCTTGGGCTCCAAGCCTCAATGGGCTTTCACGAGGCAGTGACATCGGCTGAGTTCTTAAGGGAGGCAATATCGGTTGGGGGCAGTAGTTTCCAGTCACTGCCTCCACCTCATCGTCCAACAAAGCTATCAACTTTGCTTTCGCATTGCCGGAACTGTCCAGTAGAATTTGTTCTAGCACCTCTGACATAGGAAGTATAAGTAGAGAGAAAGGAGACGAGCATACTGCGCGGAAGGGTAATCCTACCTAGCCGCCGACTGAGGCTGTCAACAGCACCGGCTTTGATGCCCGGTTTTTGTTTGACGACATATTGGCATTCAGCGCCTGGTAGTTCACATGAGTTAATTCAAGCTAGTGGAAATAAGCAAGATTTATGTACCAATCTTCATGCACTGCGCACAGCTTGGCCGCTCACGAGAGCATCGCGACTTTCTTCTTCTACATGAGAGGCAGGCAGGCAGATCCTCCGGATGTGGCGTGTCTTCATCGTCTCCGCCTGCTGACCGCGCCGGGCTCCTGTCTCGAGAAACGCGGTCCATCTTGGGCTCACCATCCCTTGTCCAGAGATCGAACAGGCTAAGTCATTGCCAAGCTCACGGAGTAAGCGGAATCTGCAATTGACCTGGAAACGTGATCTGGACCAGCAGGCGCACGCACAGGTACGTCCACTGATGCACCTGGCACTCGTCGCGTGTTCACGGCCCGCGTTAAGGAGCAGAGCGATGCAGGGTCTATGTAATTATGCTGCCTGCTTGCGCAGCCAGGGCGGCGATTTGCGGGGTGACACCATTACGCGAATGATCTAGTGCTACTACTGAGTTTTAGTGCCGGCGTAGTCTCATGATGTCTGCCGCGTTGCTGGAGAATCTCAGCAAACTAGGGTTCCTAGTTGCATTGGCCTTTGTCGAAAAAATCCACCACTTATGTGGTCGGGCCTCAAGCCACCCTTCAACTTAAACCTGGAGCTTCACTAATGAGGAAGTATTAGGTCTAGAGTCTGTTCGGAGGCAAAGGTCCTCAATACCTCTTCCGTACGATCTCGTGGATTGAACGAAGAAACATAGTTCTCAATATAAAATTAACATACTTAAAAAACATCGCGCGATAGCAGCTCACGTTACATCAATATAGCATCATCCAATATGAACAGCAGTGGTTGTTTCCTTGACCTCAACTCTCTTTTCCTCCTCCACTTCCTCAATGCCCTCATGAAGCTTTGCCGCAGGGGCATCAGGTCCGTCAAAGAGCTGCGCAACCTCTTCTAACGAGAGATTTTTGGTTTCGGGATAGAAGAAAAAGACGATGCAGAAGTTGCTGACTAGCACGCAACACCAAACAATGTAATATTTCCATCCAATGGCCGCCAGGCCAACAGGATTTGTATAGCCGCTAAAGATGTTTGCCGCCGCGTCTCCAAAGCTGGAAATCACAAAGGCTTTTGCGCGCAGGTCAAAAGGCGCGACTTCAGCGACGTAGGAATTGAGCATGCAGCCCGGCATCTTGTAGAAAACACCGAAGAGGAAGATGGTGAAAATAGTGGCCCGGCCAAGAGCCTGGTTCTCGTAATTGATGCCAGTATTCACGCCTGTAAAGACTGTGAGCAACAGAAAGGAGACAAACATGCCACTCATGCCAATCAGCCATAACGGGCGACGACCCAACTTGTCGATGAAGAGTGAGAACAAATTTCCCCAGACCCAGCCGTTAATGGTGATACCGCCGTTGAGGAGAAGTTGCTTCTTGCTGTTGGTGATGCCGATGGAGTTGAAGACCAGGTGAATGTAGTAAGAGAGCAAAGCATTACCGCACCATTGGATGATGAAGCCAGATGTGACGATGATGAAGAGTCGATAGCGGTTGGCAGCCGTGCGAAACCAGCCCATCCATGAAGACAACGCCTGCTGCTTTTCGGCCTCGATGGCGGCCTCAATTTCCGCCATTTCGTACTGTAACAATTGAGAGGACTCGTCACCTTCGGCATGGTATTTGGCCAGGATCTTATAGGCTTCCTGGCTGCGATTTTGGTAGACAAGCCATCGAGGCGATTCAGGCATAAAAAAAGACATTCCCAGCTGAAAAACAGATGATAAGGCTTGCAAAAGTGATGGAAGTCGCCATGACCAAGATCCAACAATGAACGAGGTGCCATAGGTGATCCACGCAGCCATGATCTGGCCAAGGGAGCCCGTCGTATTCTGGATGCCGATTATCTGTGTTCTCTGGAATGGGTGGGCCAATTCGGAGGCCAAGATCGGGCACGCCGTGTTTTGTATCGTGTTCCCGAAACCGATCAGGCATCGTGCAAAGACAAACATGGCATAATTTTGAGCACCACTCTGGAGGCCAACTCCGATAAGCAGAAGAAGAGAGCCAATGGTGATGGGACGTCGAGGTCCGAGCCACTGGATGAGAGGCGCCGCGACGAGCAAAGCAGCGAGCTGCCCGTACCGAGTACCGTTCGAAATCGTACCGAGACGCGTGCCTTCGGGATGGCCCAAGGCATCTTGCCAAGATGGCAGCGACTGGAGTCCGTTAAGCATAGAGCCATCATATCCATTTGTCATGTCACAAACGATACAGCCGAGGAGAAGGAGGTTAAGCCTGCGGAGACCGGGATAGTGCCACCAAAACCGGTCGCGGTTATCAGTCTCGCGGAGGGTATGGCCCTCAACACCGCTGACAGCGGCCTTGTTGACATGAAACATTGTGCTGCAAGTTGGATCAACTCCCAAAAAGCAAGAATGTTTAATAATACCAGAATATATGCGGTCCCCAGCCGAAGGAAGGGAAAGACGAGGGTCAAGAGATCTCTGTACTCTCAGAGGAGGTCGGCATCTATTAATGGGTGGCGTAAAACACCAAGCATTGCTACAAGGGGACCTAGGCGAGGCCTTCAGACGGGCCGAACTAAGCCAGCTCACCGTCTAACCTTACTCGTTATGGTGACCGGTCAGCTTTCCTCCCGCATGCCGCAGCCCCCCCAAGAATAAGCTTCAAAGAGAATGCGGGATGGGCTTGAAGAAAGTGCCCATTTCCCCATGGGGTACAATGGAGATCCAAAAGGAAGGGCTAGGTGGATTCCTGGAATTACCGTGGTCACGTCTTCGAAGACACGCTATTCCAAAGTACAGGATCTATTTCGATGAGCACATGAGTATCTGTGCTAGGGTCACGGCATAATGGTAGCCCGACGCATCGGAAGGGTGTCCGACTGTAGGGGTCCTGTGCCGAAAACCCGAGCCTAGATCCTCCGTGCAACGGTACTAAGACTAGTGCAAAAGCTCTTGCTTCCTACTCCGTACTTTGTGCGAATTCTCTCGTAAGTGGGCAAAGACGAGCAAACACGGTGCAAGCCATACACACAATTAACAGAGACAAAGCAAGGAATGACTTACCTTGGACGATATGAGCAATTTGAAAGGGAACAAGGAAAAAGCGGACAGAAAACAAAACCCTCTCTAGCAAGGAATTCAGTCCCAAAGGGCAGCCAGTATGAAATATCTGAAGGGGTTAGAAAATACAGGTTGTTGCATCTTGTTAAATTTGCGTTTGAATAACTCATATTACTTCTGGTGAACCCCAGACCTTTCCTGCAGCAATTCTGACAAACCAAGCTCCCTTTACTTCATGGCTCCCTGTACTGAGAGTTCGAGCTGTAGTAATACAAAGCAATAATTTAGACATCAATTCGTTTTGCGTACATGTAGGGTAGGGCTCTGACACTAGACAACTGGAGAACTTGTCCAAAACAATATACCGAGTAATGAGCGGAACCTGATCATTACACTCCTGCAGAAACAGAGCCTCACATATTTTGTCGTATGTCTATAGATCTTGATCTGCTTGAAGGCTAATTAGGCTAAGGCATGTGAATGATGGGCTGGCTGTGAGTAAAGTGAGACCACATGCAGCTTTTGCGTCTAATTCGCAACATATAACAGACAATTGATGACACGGGGAGGCGACCGCATTAAATCTCTATGCCTCTAACCTATTCTAGCTTATCATCGACGAGAATAGTACTTTACAATGTCAATTTCGACACCTTCACGCTGGAAAGACTCTTCCAGTTCATCGATCGATGGAATTGCAGGCGGGTACGGCCATCGTTCCCTGGTTTTCTTCCCATCAGGGCCTGCCAGAACGGCGCAAGCAAAGGTTCGAGCCTCATTAGCTTCGACTGTACCTTTGAGCTGTGGCACAATTGTACGCGGAAACATGAGGCTAGTATTACCATGGGGCTTGTTGATCTTTGCAACTCGCATTGGGCGAGAGGCATCCAATATGCCGCTGAAGTCGCCAGCTGTGCACGACACATAGGCTGCTCCGTCTTCTGCGTGGGTATGATCCGAATTTAAATCAGCTCTAGGCGCCGCAAATCCACCTTCAATCGTGGTGATCTTTCGCGGAGACTGAATTCGATGAACTCTGATATGCCATTCCGTGAATGGAATGAGCCAAGTTTCTACTGTAACATCAGACCAGGGACGCCACATCGAGTAGAGTTTGTTTCCAGCAATTTTTGCGATTTCGCAGTGTTCACGGACTCGGTAATGGACGCCATCATCGCTCAATGCAATCATGCTATCAAAGGCACCGACGTCGAACCCTCGGCTGTCGCTCTCTACGGAAAAGCCGTACCGACTGGAATACGCAAACTTTAGGTATTTCTCCGGTACAAAGCGCATGACTTTATTCGAATCCGGTCCAGAACTCAGCATAATCGTGTGTCCAGGCGTGTGCATGAAAACAAGGCCAGGTACCGAGAAAGAGGCCACTGACGGACGCGCAGGCATGGGGAGCTCTTCCGCCGCCCAGAATGGATGATCTGCTGGTAAGCTGAGTGGGCTAAAAGCCTTCATGGCCCAGTATGGTGAGCCTGTCGACAGATATCTTTCTGCCATAAAGGGATTCGGGTAAGCATATCCAAGCGTCAATATGCCATCGCGCCGGGATACCGGCTGCGCTGCCCACCATCGGAGGTTGCGTAGATACACCCCTTTGATGACACCCCATGGTAGAGCCTCGACGTCAGCCACGGCAAGGTAGCCCCAAAAGGCCGCCACGCATTGCCGATACGAAAGACTGCGCCCATAAGGGACATTTGAGCCAGTATCTGCAAACCAATGCAGAAAGGCTGGGGCGAACTCTCGCGCTCTTTCCTTGAAGCGGTCGCCGCGCGCTTTGTCCGATGGTCGATGGACAGCGTAGAACAGCCCATAATAGTGCATAGCAAAGGGATTATAATAGTCTATACGACGGGTATCGCCCTCGTCCTCCCCATCGCGATACCATCCACCCGATATGTAGAGGCTCTCCATATCATCTAAGTACTTGTTTGTGCCAGCGCTATCGACTTGAACACCGACACTCTCCAGCGCAAGATCTACCATGATTCTGAAATATTTGTGATTATTCGAGCCATGTTCTCCATTGCGACTTTCTAGCAGCCACTTACTGACGTTGCTTTTCGCCGCATCGTCCAGGGGCTCCCAGTAATGGCTTGGAGCCAGAAGAATTGCGTATGCTAAAGCAGCTGCCTCCACATGTCTTTGGTCCATCGAGGGGACCGGACCCCAGTATTCTGGGTGATGCGGATTCGTACCATTCTTCAGGCCTTCTCTGTACTTGTCCCAGTGTTCAAACTTCCCTCCGCCCGCAACGAAAGGCGCAATGCCGAACAGAGGTCTAGCGTAACCTTCCAGATCACAGGCCGCTCGATCCCACGTGGATGTTGATGCATCAATCTGAACACGAGCATTGCCTTCAGAGAATGCCGGCAAAAGCGGTTCGAAAAGCGATATAACAGCTCTTGCAACGTCATCTCTCGTCCTGAATGGATTACCATGAACTGGATTGAACCTAGGATCTCCAAGAGTTTGAGAAGCCATGATGAATGAAAATGAGCAAAGCTCCCCTCAGTTTTCGAATAGAATAGGAAGTTGTCCACACGCTTTCCAAGCGACGGAAGACGATGACATTTATTAGGGAAAAGGCTGGTTCGAGATTATTAGAGAAAGAACACATGGAGAAGTGACGGCTATTACAGCTTTTCACTAGACATCTTATCCACTCATATTTCTACAGGACAGAATGTAGCAAGCTCTTAGGATTGTATCATTTCATACTGACGTTACAGGGGTCCGATGGGTATGACAGGAATAGACTAAATTGAATGTTTGGTTCCGTGACCGGCAAGTCGGGGTAAAGGCCGGCCAACTGTCCGCCACGGACATCGGAGTAATTAAACGCGAAGGATGCAACATAGCTTCCAGCAGTAAGAACCCCAACCCAGCATGGCGGCACGTTCAATGACAGTGCGTGCCGTAAGGTAAACTGTGAATTGTAAACGTCGGGGACATTTTATTATTTCATTACAAGGGGCATAGTTGCTGGAGCGCCCTGAAAAGCGTGCACTTAATACTCATTTGATTCACATATTCTTACTTCGAACATATACTATCAGCTGGCGATCCTAACCCGTCACCATTGTCCAAAAATGGCTTCATGCACCAGCTCATCACTCAATGGTCAACAGGACGAACTTTCGCGGCATCCCAGTCAGGATAGTCTGCCTACCTCATCCTCCGTCTTCTCGGTAGACGAGCAAAAAAACAATTCCAGTAAGAGCGTGCCTTGCCATCATTTAGCAAAGGAACTCGCAGGGCTTTACTCGGAAAGCAATGTTGCGAAATTGTGGAAGGTTGCGGTTCAGTACCTCGAAGATGGTGTGAGTTTATCGCATAAACCGCCCCCCCCCCCCCGCCGGACATGAGGAACGCAGGATGAAGAAGGGAAATGTCCCTAACAAACTCGGTAGGAAGCGCCTGCCAATTATCCTGAATGGGCACCAGAAGATGGTGAAGCATCGGGGCATTACAACACGAAAGAACTTAACTTCTGGACGTGTGGATTCTTCCCTGGAAATCTTTACTGTATCTTGGAAAGATCTATGAAGTTTCCTTTATATACACCATTACCCGCGGTTGACCGTTCCATCTTTCATTCGCAGCTACTGAAGCTTTGTCGTACCTGGGCAGCTCCTCTTCACCGAATGGCTAAGAGAACTAATACTCATGATCTTGGATTCATTACCCAGCCAGCACTGCGACAGGATTGGGAACTGACAGGAAACTATGAGAGCCTGGCTTCTATCATAACCGCTGCAAACAATCTAGCTTCTAGATACGATGAGAGAATGAAGGCTGTCAGAAGTTGGGATAAATCCATAAACAGAAGGTACAATATCACAGACAAAGAGACCAACTTTCTCGTCATTGTGGACAGCATGTGCAGTTAGTTATCCCAATCTAATTCGGTATCCGCTAGTTGAACTAATGTGAGCTAGATATGGATCTACTGTTTTATGCAGGTCATCAGACATCAGACCAGCGGCTGATCAAAATTGCTACAAATCACGCTCATTTTGTCCGCCAGAACCTAATTCGAGACAATCACTCCACATGGCATGTCGTCAACTTCGATCCTCGCAGTGGAATTCTTAAAACGAAGCATACTCATCAAGGGTATAGCGACGACTCAACTTGGTCAAGGTAAGACGCACTCCAATTGTGATGATGATAATGGTCTAAGAAAACGCGCGGCAGAGGTCAAGCCTGGACAATACTCGGTTTCACCCAGACCTACATCTGGACAAAGGATCAAGTCTTCTTAGATACGGCAATATGTCTAGCGGAGCATTTCCTCAGTCGGTTACGGGAAGCAAAGCACGAGTATCCTTATGTGCCCCTGTGGGATTTTGATGCACCAATTGACGGGAAGGCATTGCGTGATTCTTCGGCCGGCATGATTGCTGCCAACGGCCTTCTTCTCCTGCATCAAATTCTGGGAAACGGCTCTAAGTACTTGGAAGATGCTCTGCGTATTGCAGATGAAACCATCCAAATGTGTCAGGCGACTGATCCAGCGCGATTGATTGCGGACGTCGACTCCAAAATTACGACTGATGGAGTCTCGTTTGACTGCATCCTGAAGCACGCAACAGCAAATAATAATGAGTTTGCTCTTGTGAGATACAGCGATCATGGGTTGGTATATGCGGACTATTATTTCCTGGAGTTTGGCAACAAGCTTTTACGAATGGCAATGGTTTAGATTACAGCCGCAAGTTTGCCTCGGTCCCTAAGAGTATGCTGATGGAGCTCTTGGCTGAGATTGTCTGTAAATGATGAAAAGGCTGTCTGACTCATTTCAATGTTATAGAAAAGTATATAAAAATACAATTGCGTAAGGGAGTCCTTTGCGCTGTTCATAGAAATTGTCTGTGTCTCATTTCGTAGAGACTAAATCATACACCTTAGTACAGGCACAATCAGCGAGAAATAAAGTAGCGCAATCAAACTTCTTTAGCTTTATAGGACATGCATTGCCATTAGTAGTCATGATTTAACCTTTGCTTTATGCAGTTTACTTTAAATATCCGGTGGTATACATTATAGAAAAATAACTACACCTCCAAGATCCAAATGTGAATTCTGCGAAGAAATACGGCCTCATTTCTCTGCACGCCCAAATGAACATTCGCATTGGCCCTATTTAGTCCACAATGCTGCTCCATAGCGCTTACATTCACTCGACTATCGCTGACTGTCCTAACATGACAACACTTTATGTTCTCGACATAATATCCTCCCTTCTGATATATAATTCGTATTTAAAAACACCCTCCAGGTACATGTTGCGTATAAGAGTTTTATTGTCATAGAAACTGAAAGTGAGAAAAAGACCCTTATTTATACGCTCTATTTCATAGATAGTAGACACGCCTCCAACCATCATGTCCGCCAGTTGCTTGCTCTATATCGACTCGAACACTCCTCGCCTCTGTGTATATAAATCACCTAGACATGGACCTTCAGCAGTTCCCAACGAGGGGACAAGCGTTTTCTCTATGATAGAGCAGTCGATTAGCGGCTTTAAGAAGTGCTTTGTAATCAATACGATCGTCGATAATAGATACGGTATCTGTGACTTTCGATGCGCATGGTTACTTTTTCAAGTTCTATTTTGGCTGACAATTCTTCGCTCCACAGATCGCTCGGGGCTGCAGCTAAATCCTCCTCTACCCGCTCCATGACTCTCCTATTTCTTCACGTCTACTTCCGTTGCATAGTATATTGCATCCAACAAGGGCGCCGTTATTTGCATACCCAGCGTGGAACCCAGCTATACGGCACACATGGCAGTGTCTTGAGGGCCTGTGTAATTACCTGCGAGGAGGAAGTATGCCTTGGGCTGACAAACGGTCACTCGTGGTGCGATGGCATCAATTGCAGGACAATCGGCTCAGCAAGTGGCTCGGTCGTCCACTAACGCTGCATACAACCCCTCACACTTAAGGCATGCGGCTGCATAGGCTCAAGTTAAAATCCAACCATGAGCTCCTCACTCACCTCACAGAAGGCGCTATCTCATAATTCGCCCTCATTTCTAAGGTAGCGCTATGAACGACAATATCGACGATAAGCACTGCTCGCTTCGCGAACTTAGTCTAGGCCACGGAGCATCTATTGTCTCGCAGCTCGTTGATATAGCCAGCGAGCGCAATCAACAAAGACACACCAAGTTCCGCCCCTTTATCAGCCGCCTCGAGTGTCTCTGGCCGAAACGTAGACGGCTGCGCCGCACGTCTATTGACGCCTTTAACCAAGGAGAGTATGTCGCAGTATCATATACCTGGAGGCCTTCGGAGTACGAAGATTCTTACAATGGGCGGTACTACTACGTTGAGGGCTGGGATGACAGGCGTTTCCAACCTTCTGCAGTTCGGAATTGCGTTCTTGATCGCGCCCTCCGCTACATGCGCTGCGCAAATGTTCAACTCCTCTGGATCGATGCCCACTGCATCCGACAAGACACGTGCGGCGTTGCCACTTGCGCCAGACACCATCGTTGCATTCAGAAGCGCGATGCTCTGCAAGCTATGGATCAGGTCTACCAGCTCAGCAAGCATCCCGTTGCGCTATTAGCCCGTCCGCTGCAAACTGAAGCCGAACTGGACCTCCTAGCACATATCCTCTCAGGGAACCTTGTCAAAAGAGACCGCGGCTTTCAGCTCTCGCAAGAGACTACCCTACACGAAGCGAAGAAGGCCTTGTGGCTACTTCGTGAGATCACCCGGGACATTTGGTGGGGTCGCGCCTGGACTTTCCAGGAGAACTATCGTGGTGGACAGCGCATGCAGCTGCTGATCCGTCACGATCAATCGTTAGAGGGGCGAAAGATACACTATGGGGTATTTGGTGAAATACCGGGCGAGCTGTGCGTGCGGTCCATTACCTTCTCCACGGAGGCGACGCGCCTGTGCCTAGCACTCCGCAGCACAGGAGCTAAACTGCTGCCGGATGACGTTTGCCGGATCAGCGACGTGCTCCGAGCGACTAGGAGGTATGCGCTAGTGCTTCCTAAGTCGAGCGCAATGACACCGACAATAGTCGCGGACATCGAGGGGCGTGGGTTGTCAAAGCCGTGGGACCGGCTCGCTATTCTTGCAAACTGCTGTCAATACCCAGTGCGGTTAGATTATGAAGCTCTTAGGCAGCAGCGTCGTAGTCTAAGTTTGTCGCTGCTGGCCATGTGTTTACTCAATGGCGAGATTCTTGACAATAACGACAGCAACCAAGAACCGGTGGCCACGCTAACCGCATCGGAGTTTCTTAAGAGGAAGCTGTATAAAGCGTTTAGCGCACCCGAGTACGACACCCGGCGGTTAACATTCAACAAGGGCTGTCGACTGACCGACGTGAAGCTAACAGCGGGTGGTATTCTAACAAAAGGCCACTTGTGGAAATTAAGCCACGTTATTGACACCTCGGTGTTCAGGAAAAAGCTGCCCTGGATCAACAACCCGAGCGGTCGACTAACACTAAACGAACGAAAGCGACTACTCCAGCTAGTTTTCCGCTTGAATGATTTAAAATACGACACACTCGCTAAACGGATCGACGAGTATCTTGCCGCCGACGCCAAGCTCGACGCTCAGGACGCCTACGCCTCCTTTACTGAGAAGTATCTCCACCGCATGGCTGTTGAGTTAGCAGCAGCGATTGAGGCGCGCCGGAAGCTGCGGCTGGGCAGCCTATGGGACCCGACGGGGCGGTCGGCGTCCTGCCGCGCGGTCTTTGTTTGGTCTAATCAAGACGAGGGCAATGCTGAAGAGCGTCCACCGCCGGCTTTTGTCTTTACCTCAGCATGGTTCCGCGATCAAGGCTCGAAGGTTTATGAAGCGAACGATATTGACCGCCATGTGTCACTTGAGGTTAGCTTCGATGAACCTATAGACAACACTAACGTCCCGCACCTCCGCGTCCGCAGGTGGCTGCTCGGCATGTGCTTCTTCGACGGGTACCCACGCACTGAAGTAGTGTTTCCCTGGCCGCGAGCACTTCAAGCAGTGAAGCCTTAGAAAATGGCTTAGTGAGGAATAGTAAAGATTAAAGAGGCTGAGGTATCTCGCAGTAGTTCAAAAAAAATTGTTGGCATCTATGACTAATTATCCCAACGTTCACATACCTGATAATTCATCTTTTCGTCGCCTTTCTTGTACTGGTTGGCCGCCAAAGCTGCACACTGATTTAGCTTTGCAAGGTTGGCAATTTCTTAGCAGCACCGGATTCAATGAAGAGCGGCAAAGGCACTATGCTTTAAACTTAATACAGTTAATAGAACTTGGGCCTTTTTAAAAGAGTCATCCATAACGGGAGTGCTTTCTGCACAGAACAAGGCTGGGGCTAAGACATCAGCCAGTAAAGACTGCTTCACGGTTTGTCAACTTTGCATAAGGTACGAACGAATAGCCCAACCAACGCAAGCGTCAACCGAACCTTTGGGTAATATGACCTGGATCCACCTGATGAAGGGTCTGCCGTGTAAAGCACAACGTCTTGGGGAGTTCATGTGATAATACATGTAACCCGAGCTACATCCCAGATCACTGCAGACTCGTCGGTATTATGCTTGAAGATCAATTGTGCGAACGTCGCGAAGCGAGCTGGAGCTCGCAATTCTCTCATCAAGGTCAGAATAGTTGAGTAGATACTACAATAGGTCCGTAGACCGCCTCTGCTGAAAGCAGCTACCAAGATAGGTTAGTCCTGTTGGACAAGACAACTCAATTGACAGGCCTTGGCTTGATCATATAAGCACTAACTATAACTAGGAAGCTGAACATGTTTTCGTATTGTGATGTAGCCAGAAAGTATTTATCACAAGGGTTAGTGATGGAAGTTTAGTGATCATAATTGAGAACGGTCTTAAGAAAAGCAATAACTAGGAGTATATTGATTGGCTCATCCTGGTCGATCTGTGGGCAATACAAAGATGTAGGATGCTAGTATATCTCTGAGTTAACTTGTCCTAACATATGCTTATTGAGTGCTAATAAGGCTGGATCATCTATTTCACATAAAGAGCCAGATCGACCATGATGTTTAATTACTAAAATGATATATATACTCGTGTTGCATACCTTGCTCATGTAACAATCCAGTGGGACACCCCCGACTGCCGATGGGTCGTGTTCGATGATTGAAACGTGGGCTGCGGAAGCCGAGGGACGCCATGAACTCATCACCGACGGAGCATTCCGCGAATTGCTCCAAACTCACTAGGCATATGCTGCAAGTGGCAAAGTGAGCAGCAGGGATGCAAGCGCAATAGTCGCTGTACCTGGCTTATTCTCCAATCCTATGCCAATAAGACGAGAGCACGACAAATTGCAGCGTACGTGAGCAGGGCAAATCGGAATTTATGGGGAGTATCTATACGAGGCAAAGGAGGTTTGTCCACGTATATAAAGACTGTTTGATCACTTCACGATCTTTATATTCTAGAGAATCCCGACACCATTCATCTGTCTACCATCTACCAACCTGTTAGTCCCTATACAGCTTTACACCGGCAAACAACAACGGAAACGTAGGTCAGCTTCAGGGATTTCATGATTAGAACTGTTGTACTAATAACGACTTTAATAAAGATGCAAGTCTCATTATTTGCTGTGCTTTCCACCCTGGCCGCAACCGCGGCGGCCGACAACTTGCAGTTGAATTACTTCAACGACTACTCCTGCAGCAGTTATGCAGGAGATGTCGAGGTCACCTGGGCCACAAATCTCTACACTGGAAGCGACAATTGCTACAACTATAACTATGGCGTGGCTGCTGGTATAGTGTCGTGCGAACACAACAATTGCATCTGCTATTTTTGGTCTGACCAAAACTGCTCCGGAGCTCAACTTCAAGCTACATGGTCTAACAACCAAGGATCATGTGTCACTGGAGTTAATGCGTACAATTCATTTTCATGCTACTGGTCTTAAAGACTCTATCCGCTTCTTTCAAGCGTCGAGCTAAACGGAGAACTGAGCATATTTAAATGTATATAGTTCAAAGAAACGAGAGGAATCTATGGTTACTGTATATATTACGCTCATTCCACTGTCTGGTCATTATGCTGTCATAACTATATAGACTAAAAATACTTCTACATTTATCTTGCCATCAACAGGTGTTTCTGGGAATTCATATTCTTAGGAGACATGCAAACTCTGACAAATGATCTATAATATATTCAGGCCAGGATTGTGTGCAATGTCTTCTAGTATCAATAATATATGCTTTAGTTCTTAGAAGTATTTCTGTCATATGTGAGCTTTCTAATATCATATACCTCGCAGTGATGATATAGAGGAGTTTCTTTTCACAAAGAAAAGTACCTATAATAGTAGGCTATATTCACAGTAACCTTACTATGGTTCCCACATACTCTCTTTAATATATAAGCCGTGAAATAATGTATTATTTAGGTTGCGTTAGCAACAGTATCGGCCAGGACATTCATGACTGTAGCCCTGGAATTCTTCGCCTTTTTTCCGGGTTTGGGATGATTCCTCGATGGCATGTGCCATCACAGTCATAAGTGCGATATTCCCCAACTCGACTACCTTTTTTCTTCTTTTTTTTTACGAGTGCCTTACATGACCATAGTGATTGACCGACCTCTAATGGAAAAAACTTATAGGAAGGCTGCTATCAATTGAGATGTCGCTCAATGTTTCTCAAGCATTCCATAATACAAACCGCTAGAAAGATCACGAGTTTTATTCATTCATAGCTAGTCACCATACTAGCTCCTTAAAATTGATGCAGTATTAGTACGGAATAAAGTCCAGTACTAAGAAGGCTTTTTATAAGTTTATAAGTGACTTTCTAAATAGGAAACTATGCTATGGCTGTTTAGACAATATCGCATCTGGCCGGTGTACTTTAAGCGCATAAAAACTATGCATTTCTCCATACGTAATTTTCTCTCATTGCATGCAACGACATCTTGAATCTTACCAGTAGGTTAAATGATACCTCCACATGCCTGCACAATGCTCAGCTCATGCCGCCACATAATATCTGCGTTTTATGTCTTATTAATTAGCAGGCTAACTAACTGATAGTTGGGTTCACTTTATCTAGCTGCTCCGTTTTTGCTGCTTTCATTCTATTGAGTAAGACACAGTAAATATTGTATGGCATGAACTACCTAAAATAGTCACATGTTGCTTGGCTCTTGTTCGCAAACTCCCGACAATATGAGCCCCGTCACAATTTATTATTTAAATAAGCTTCAGATCATATACAAGCGCTTCCATAGAGTCATTTCAAGAATTCAAGAAACTTTTTGAACTTGGAAATGCGTCTTTCTGTCTTGGTTCTTGACCTGTTGCCGGTGCTTAGATAGCATGCAACCGCGTCACGTATGACAGCTTCTGTTTGATTGACGAGAGGAAATAAGGCATGTTTCAAATATAAGTAATTTATGGAGCGTCGCAGATCAAGCATGCAGTCTTACAGTTGCGTTCGATATTTGAGCCGAATAGCAAGATGCAGGAAAGGCAAGGAATGTCCTGCCTGCGGAGGCAACCTGCCCCGAATGGTCGCTGAGTGTCAAATCGATGGCAGCCCGTACTACTACAATGTAGGATCAAATATATAAAATTTGGTCTATTAGTATATTCTAAGTTCATTGTTGCGCTATCCGATTGCTCCGCCCCCGCCGAGGGTGTATTAGTACATCTAACTATGGAGCACTGTTCTGCTCAAAATACAGACGCGCCACATCCAGAGCGTCGTTGATGTTGAACGTGACTCTAGTGCAATCACAATCGCGAGTCCATGTATTATGAAAATTGAGGTTCTTGCCTAGTTTGCTGTCCATGAGGACGTGAGGGACGCCGATAAGAGTTGACAGGATGTGACCATGTAAACGATCGGTAATCACAAACCGGGCAGAACCCAATAGTTCAAAGCCTGCAATAGCCTTGGCCCAGGCTCGTTGGTTTTTGCCATTTTCTCTTTTCGGCGCTGGTGTGGTAGGCTCATCTCGAGAACGGTTCGGGGGATCAATATCGGGTGTATGAGTAAACTTCCAGTCAACCTTTTGATAGGTAACCTTGCCGACACTGCCGCCCAGGTCGAGTACGCCTTCGCCAAACTCAATATTAGAAGAGTCGCCGTCAGAAATCTCTGCGTCTTTTCGTGCGAGGATGAGAATATCATGTCTGTGATGAAATGACAAGTTAGCATTACATACCTCAGGGTAAGTAAAACTCGCTAGGGAATCAGGAGCAGAGTGAAAGGTTCTAAATGAAGGCTGTCAAAACAGGCAGTACGTACGTTTTCTTGCCGTTGACCCTAAAGTCAGATCGATTCCCCCACATGAAGGCAATATCTGGTACGAGAACACTCTCAATCCCCGGTTTGTCACCAAAGGTTTTATCGAGCCAGTCATAACTAGGACGGTCGCGCGCAGCAAGTTGCAGGTCCTTGTGCTTGCCGAAAGCTTCCTCGGTTGCCTGAATACGCTCGGGATTCGTCATGTACACGCTCTGGGGAAAGGCGCGGATGGAAACGTTGGTAAAAGTCTCGATCATTTTCATACGAGACGGTTGGTCTTCCCAATAGTAATCGTTGAAGTTGCCACCTCCTGCCATGATTATACCAGAATGAGGGCGATGCTCTTCGAGTACTTCTCGAAAGCGATTGATGTCGCAATCCTTGTCGACGAAGCTTATCATTGAAGGGGCGGGCATCAGCATGGGGGAATTTCCAATGGACACGCAATCACAAAAAAAAATAATAAAAATGATGAGGGGGTCTTACCGACACGCCTCCATCATCTCGATGCCCAGCATACTCATGAGAATTTGCTGTGCAGACCAGATGGCGGCATCACCCTTGTTTTCCGTCTCTAGATAACCCCATATATTGGCATATCGAATACCCTTCAGCTGCTTGGAATATGCCTGAATGAGTTGCTGCTGGAGATCATTGACAATGTCCTCGCATCCGATAGAAGGTGGAGTGGTGAGGTCATAGGAAATGTTGTTCCTGTTCACCGTGGAGGATGCAGAGCAATCCGAAGCGGGCCATATTGATGCAGAGCTGGGGAGATGTGATCTGAGGTCGCTGCTTTGTGCAAGTATCACTAGGAGGGCCGATATCAGAAGCGTCACTCCCGCAATGATTGCTGCACGACCAAAACGGTTTGCAAGCAGCATGGCGAGAAGAATAGAGTTCTTGTGAGCTCCGAACGATGGCACCTGCTTGGACGTGCAAGCGTCACGGGTCAGGTTGTCGTAGACAGAGTCCGCCTGAGACCAAACGTCGGTGGGACTTCTTAAAAACTCCAAAGTGGCGTATCTAGCGGAAGTACGTAAGATTCCTGGCGAATAGGCATAGACAAAGTGCTCCGTACCTGATGCACCCTGCTACCAGTACGGAGACCATTAGTAGTCGCGGCAGTAGTACGGAGTAGTAATTTGAACTTGACGGATTAGCAGCACCAAATTGGTTTCCCCCCCCTTGTCACTACTACTGGTACGTTCGAAGGCGGCCCCTAATTCCCAAGCCGGCGTAGTGGTGGATGCTAGGGTATGCAGGTATCGTCTCCACCAGCGGGCTAGCCTGTCTTAAGATAGTCATGGTGTCGAGCTCGGCATCATGGCGTCTAAAGGGAGATTCATTAACAGTACGGGCGAAGCCCAGCGGCAGGCACTGATAGTCCTTCCTTATGTACATATGTAGAAAGTGGTAACCATGGCGTGCTACTGGTAGGGATCTGATTATCAATGGAGACGAGCCCTCGGCTTAAACCCATGCTGTGCCCGTTCTTTTATGTCAATCTTAGTCTTTCTGGTACCTTTTTGTCTATATTTCCTGGGAGGGAAGGCGTGATGTTTCCGTCCATTGATGCTTTCGTGACTGTCGTTTTCTGAACATGTTCAAGATGGCTATCACGGCCTACTACAGGCGATTCCGCTCATTCTATATTTTCCTTGCTCTTCTTGCCATTGCGTTACTGTTTCTAAGCAGCCGTGACAGTACCAAAGCCCTTCTTCTAGGCGAGGACCGAACATGGCACGATCTCTTCATAACTGATGATGATTCCCTGTGGTGGAATGGTCTGCTACCATGCGAGAAGCATGAGCCAATACGTATCGCCATTGTCGAGTCCGCTGGCGTTCACGACGAGGTGACAGCAGCGCTGGTGTATGCCTTTGGTGGACACCCAAATGCCGAACTTAGACTCTATTTTGCTCGCCAAAGATATAAGTCTGACGTTATCATCGACAGTCTCGACTTGAAAACGCCTGTTTTGTCGGTGAACCACTCCAACACTTTCAAGAAGGATGTGCAAGAGCTGCCCCCTCCTCATTTCGTCGTCTCTACAACCTGCGAACTGGATCTCGAGAAACGAGGAGACGTTGTTGACCCTCTTCGGCACCTGCTTTACAATGAAACGACCTATCTATTTTGTCTAATTCATCATGCCGACTTTTGGGCCAAGGGCAAACACGTTGACGCCGTCCGGGAATGGGTGGACCACGAAAGGGTGGACTTCATCGGCCTCAGCCAACATACCGTTGATTATCTTCTCCAAAAATCAGTACCTCAGTGGCAAAACTTGCAGGCAAGTGTCACTGCACGAACATTCCCGCCGATTTTCCCAGTCAATCAGACACATGATGAGTCAGTTGACGAGATATCTCTTGCCATGCAAGGAGACTATGCTCCCGAGCGCCGGGACTACAACCGCATCTTCGGCAGCTTGGACAATGTGGTGAAAAAGATCAACGGAGCCATCTCTACATCACAAGGACATGCCAATGAGACGGTCAAGTTGCATTTAATCGGGCATGGGCCGCACGTCAAGGTGCCTGATCAAGTCCGCGATAATGTTGCGTTTGACGAGGACCTTTCCTACCCCGACTTTTACAGACTGCTCTCCAAATCCTATGCAGTAATACCGGCATTTGCATCTGAGACGTACTTGGACCGCAAAGCTTCTTCTACAGTGCCTGCATCACTCATCGCAGGAGTTCCCCTGGTGGCCGATGACAAGCTTCTGGCTGCCTATTCATACCTGCCCCGAGACGCCGCTTGGGTCTCAGAAGAGGGGGAAGGGGAAATGGAGGCGGTCGAAAGGATCGTGGGGGACAGGAAAGCATTCCTGAAGAAGCAGGAAAATGTCAGGGCTGCAGCCAAGGCACTAATGAAGCAGAACCGGTTGAATGTGAGACGGTGGATGGATGAGGATTTCAGAAAAACTAGCATTGGACTAGAATGATCCGGGCACAGCAAAACCCCGCCGACCCTCCAAGCAAGCACTACTAATACTAGGCTTTATTGGCGTTTTTTGCATGTTGATTTTTTTCTTCTCTTGTTTGGTTTATGGAGCATGTACGGGATAGCATTTCTTGCATTAGACAGACTCACGGTAAATAGCGAATCTCCCTTTCTTTCATCTTTCTTTGACCTCTACGCCTTGATATTACTATCGCCGCTAATGGTATTGAACCCATTTGATAGAATGTAAACAGCGGGGCTCCTCTCTCGTCCAGGTAATTTTTCCTTTCAGTGGACGGTTGGAAAGCTCTGGGCTATTTTTTCCCCCTCTTCCATTACCACAGTACTGCAGAGCCTCCTCACATAGAGCAAGGATATGGCCGCACGATAGTAGTACCATCCTTACCTGGTATATGGTGCCGTGTGTGCACTCATCGGCGTAGCATCGGAATGTGCGGCAGCTGTCAGTCTTGGCAATATTACCGGCTCGACGGCTCCTGCAATATCCGTTGCGGTGACTGGTTGGATGATCGTCTCTAGCTTGCTGTATTATATCGGCGGGGATTGCCAAGGCTCTAGCAGGGAGGCGACGTAATCAGGGACCGCAACTACACGCCGAAGTCCTCCTAAAAATCGAACGAGATAATGATGGATTGTGCTCATTGGGCGGTCATGAGGCGCGCTGCCCAGGCGCTTCTTCAGCCGTAAATTTTGAAATCCTTGGCCTGCCCCCGTTATCGTGAAGCGGGTAGTTGGCAGCTTCTATGACCGAAGGGAAAAGGGGTCGGGGAGGACGCGTAAGTGGATGACTGGACGATCTTTGATCGCATGTAGGTGGGATTGGCATCACGGAGCCGCAGTTCTCCGTGCGCCGTGCTCTGCGCTCCATAAAAAAAAAATTATTGTCATTTGCATCTCTACAAGTGCTCACGACTCTAGCCCCCCCATAGGGACCAATAGTACATACGGGTAGTATTCTCTTTGGAGGGGAATAGGCGATAAAAGAGGATGTCTCCACTTGGCGAGTTGGTGGTGTTTCGAGAACATGGATATAGCAGGAAGAACGGAGGCAGCAGCTGGACTAGCAGCGTTGCTGCGGACTAGTGCTAATGGTGATCATGAACACACTTGGTAGGTAATACTAAGAGCAGCACTACAAGTGCAACCTTCATACTGAGTAAGGGATCTTTGTGTAGTAGCTGAACGAGCCCCATGCGAAGATCTCCCTATTATGCTAGCACGACGACAGTCCGCCTGCTTGCCCCTTTACTGCTGTTAGTACTGCCAAGAATTAGAGCATTCAGGGTCTGAATTTGAAGACCAGGTACTAGGAAGCAAGCAAGCAGTGTTTCTGTCGTTGTTCTGTTATTTCTTGAATTGACTTCCATTCATGTCACTCACTTCCTCCCAGTCACGCGCTTAGACTATCGATTCACGCTGATCATGAGTGAGGAAGCTCCGGAGCCTAACCCACCCTCCAGACGTCGAGTTGCCTTGACTGTGCTTTTTCATTCGACATGCGCAATCTTGAGCACGATTCTTTCTAAATCGGCCTTGAATGGCATCGACGCCCCAGTAACATTGTTGGCGCTTCAGACCACTGTGCAGGTCATTCTCATCACAATCATCGGTGGTTTCACAAAATGGATCACTTTGTCGCGACCCTTATCGGTATGTCGCGATAGCATAGCTCAATCCAAGACATGGAATCCTCTCCTCCTCTTGCCCGCCTCTACTTCACTGCGTTTGTGCAATTCCTCTTGAGGCGCGGAGTGCATTAGTGCCGTTGTCCGTAGGGCACTGCTGATATCGAGAGCATTACTATAGGCATGGGTTGCGCTTCTTCCACTCACTGCTGCCCGACTCGTGGGCATTCTCGCAAAGACGTACTGTTTGGCCTCCGTTAATGCGTCCGTTTACCAAATCGCCCGTGGTCTTCTCCTACCATTCACCCTCTTGTTATCACTGCTCGTGCTTCGACCACGGCCGTATTATCCACCTTTATCCTTAGCCGGATGCGCCATGGTAATGGCTGGCTTTGGCGCTGGAATGGCTTCTGATTATAGCCAGATGCTCACGAGCGGCAAGGGCGTGTTGCTTGGCGTAATTTCCAGCTTCACCACAGCCGTCGAGTCCGTCGTTGTGAAACGCTTCCTCGGCAAGAGCAGCGAAGGTATGTGGCAGATGGTATGGATGTCCAACGTCATGGCAGTTGTATTTTATCTTCCACTTCTGCTTCTTTCAGGCGAAATGGGCACCACTGTTGCTCTTTTCAACCCAGGATCAGCAGCCGAGACATCTGCCAGTGCTCATCAATTCCTTGGCACAGCTGTGCTCACCGGCGTGGCCGGCTTCCTACTCACTATTGCAACTTTTATGCAGATCGAAGTCACCAGCCCGACCACCCACATGATTGTGACGGCCGCGCGGGGAGTAGCGCAAAGTTCCGTCGCCGTTGTAACATTAGGGGAACCGTTAACAGCAAACCGTGCCGGCAGCATGGCTCTGATCCTCAGCGGAAGCGCCTTGTACGGATGGGCCAAAGATCGTTATGCACAGAGCAAGAAAGGTCATGGGAGCTATCAACTTGTTGCTCAGAAAGATAATGAACTTGAATCAGGGAATAAAGAAGAGCGCTGAATGATGCTATACTCCTATACGATGTGCATAGCCCAACAGGCACTTTACCGAAACAGGCATTCGGCTTTTGTATATGGTTTTTTTTGTCTCAGAATTGTTACATAGCAGCTTAGCATCATAGACGATATCAAAGATTGGAACCGCAATGGTGAAATCAAACGGCCGGCATTAAGCTTCAATGTGTCACGCACGTACCTAGAAAAGAACTCAACTCGGCAATGCATATGGTGAGTAGGGGTATCCTCTTATAAGACTTATAGATCAATACCCAAATCATTATAGCAAATTTCAGTCTGGCATTCATAGAGGCTGTCTAGCAACAGATAGAGACTGTAGGGCGCAAAAGCCTTCTCGAATAGAGCCATTGTGATAGTCTTTTTATGCTCGTCAAATCGTCTAAAGGCATGTTGTTCGAATTGCTGTCGTCGGTGAAGTGTTTAGGGCAATTGTACGCATAGCATGTAATTGCGCTATGGTAGATCTTCTATACCATTTCAGTCTCAGCAAAATGCATCCTTTTACTTACTCCCGAAGAATGAAAGTCAGTACAGTCTCTGGCGTTTGTCCTGTATACAACCGCGCTACTATACGGTATTTTGACGCCAAAAGTAATGTATGGAGTAATTATCGAGGTTGAAGCGAGAATTCTTTGAGTTAATATCTCTATGGCCCCCTTTTACTAGCGCTATAACTCTGGTTGTAACGATAAGTGGCCAGTGGGTTAGAGATCTTTAACACGTACGGATGAAACCATCGAAATGACGAGGGCCATGAATGTTATCCAAGAGCTTGCTTTGAAAATAACTTCTTATAGGCACTTTGGATATCATATCAACCTTCGAAGATCGAGGCTAGCCGTTTTTCGATACGTAAGATGCCACAACAAGCGAAACAGTCAAAGCACGGCTTGGTTTGCTTCTGTCTGAGATAAAGAGAGCCGCGCCGCTAAAGCCAGCAAGTCCGATATGTCCCCCAATAAAAGATGCATTGAGAGCAGAGAAGTCTGTGGACAAGATATTTGATAACAAATAGATGCAAACCCTGAAAAGGTAGAAGCTAAGAGAGCTGCCGATATGTCACAACACCAATAAGCTAACGTCGTAAATGATCTTGTCGCATGGCTAGGGCGCGAGGCACCACGTCCCTCCACCCTTCCTATACTAGTAGTGAGTTGCGGAGGAAGCATCTGGCAAAACGGCTAAATCGATAGTCTCGCTAGGCATTGCAGCTCCCGCTTTAGAATGCCTATGGAAGGGGTACAGACGATTGGGTCTCATTTTCTAAAATTAGGAAGACGATCAGCCCTGACGCCCACGGCTCGGCCGGTGCAGTCTAGCCACCATGTTGACAGAACAGCCAATTGGAAAGAATCTAGAAACTCTGATGGGCAATTAGGTTGTAATTTTTAGAATTGTGAATGGGAATTCAATGGCAGCTTATGAGGATGGGTCTGTGGCATTAGGTTTCACAATGGAAGCCTCGAGGATTCTTCATGGTACTTTCGGTCATACAGATTGAACCAATGATGTATTTGAGAGAGTGAGAACCTAGTCACAAAAGTACTCAGATGCTAAACAAGAGTGCGAGCATTATGTGAATCAGTTTTCCTAGTGACTGTTTATGGTAACAATAGCTATAGTCGCCATCGGTGTTATCATTGGCTACGTTGTCTTTCTAATTGCTCCATGAGCCTCGGAATCTAGGACTTTATTTGTGGTCCTCATGAAATTAATATGCTAGTAATGCGCATATATGGGCCTAGAATATGGTATAAAGCTAAGAGCGCCATTGATAGCATAAAATGATATAAATAATAGTACCATGGTTGAGTCTACTCGGAGATGACTAGAATCTCAGGATCGATCTTGAGCGCATCACGGCCCAAGATAGTGTTGTTGGCACCCACCTTCAAGGCGCCTCTAGAGTTTCCATCGCTATCCACTAGGTCTACAGAAGCTCCCGCGCTTGTGTGGTATAAGTGAATCACGACGTCGCTGACGTAGTCATATACTGTCCGTCTCTCTTTCTCCTTTCCCAACACTAAGACGGTATTTTCCCGGACATAGAGCGGTAGTGTATCAAATTGGTGAACCTCTTTTACCCATTTTGGCCCAGATTTGACTTCCTTTGTGAAGAAGTTTGTCCATCGTCCCTCTGGTAAATAGAACTCCACCGTTCCGGATTCCTCGAACACGGGAGCAACCAATAACTGGCTGCCAAGCATGAATTGCCGGTCAAGATACCAGGAGGTAGGGTCCTCGGGAAATTCTAAACACATGGCCCGGACACTGAGTGGAAGCCCTCCTGCAATGGCTGCAGCTGCCTGCGAATACAGGTACGGCATGAGTCGAGCCTTCAAAGCTGTCCACTTTGCTAATGTCTTAGTGCAGCTTTGTTCGTCGTCATTGTCATTGTCAATGGTCCATGGAACACGATAGCTATTACTGCCATGCAACCGGCTGTGTGATGTCAACAACCCAAACGCAACCCATCGTTTGTAGATCCACGGCGGTGGGTAGCCTTCAAAACCACCGATATCCACCGACCAGAATGAAAATCCCGATAAACCGAGCGACAAGCCGCCGCGAAGTGATTCAGCCATTGCTTCTGGTGTTGATTCGCAGTCGCCGCCCCAGTGCAGGGGAAAGCATTGAGAACCTGCGGTAGCTGATCGCGCGAAGAGTACCGCCTCGTTGGTTCCTTTCCGTTTCTGCAGTGTTTCGTAGACAATCTTGTTGTAAAGGAAGGAATAATAATTGTGCATCTTACTCGGATCTACGCTCTTGTCGTGCCATTGGACATCCTTAGCCGGAATCTTTTCTCCAAAATCGGTCTTTATTGCATCCACTCCGATGTCGCAAAGATACTCAATGCAGCTGGCGAACCATTGGGCGGCCTCGGGGTTCGTAAAGTCAACAATTCCCATCCCTGCCTGCCATTGGTCGGTTTGGAAGACATCGCCGTTCTTCCGTTTCAGCAAATAGCCTTTGTCTACTGCCGTCTTGAAAACAGGGGAAGACTGGCCTAGGTAAGGATTTGTCCAGACACAGACCTTTTTCACTAGACCACGGGACTTGATACGGCTGATCATGCCCTTGGGGTCCGGAAACATTTCTGTGTCAAAAACAAAGTCGCACCAGTGAAAGGCTTTCAGCCAAAAGCAGTCATAATGGAAGACTTCAACTGGTATATCGCGCGCTTTCATGCCCTCGAGGAAGGACGAAACGGTATGTTCATCGTAACTGGTAGTGAAAGAAGTAGAGAGCCACAATCCAAAGCTCCAGCTTGGAACACTGCCTGCCCTGCCAGTTATGGTGGTGTATTTATGCAAAACGTCTTTGGGGGAGGGGCCATAAATTAGATACCATTTGAGGCGCTGTCCCTTAACACTCGTTTGCACACGGCACGAGCGTTCACTTCCCACTTCGAGGTCGACCTCGTCTGGCGTATCGATAAACACGCCATAGCCACGGGAAGATAACCAAAATGATACATTCTTGTAGGCTTGTTCGGATGAAGTGCCGCCATCAGCATTCCAGAGCACAATGCTCTGCCCAACCTTGTTGAAGGCGCCAAACCGCTCTCCCAGTCCATGGACAGTTTCACCGACGCCAAGAGTTGTCTGAGTGAATATGTAATGATCAAAGTTCCTCATATCGTCAAGCTCCATAGGGCTGCTAGGTGCTGGGCTATAGGCAAAGCCAACACTGCGATTCAACAATGATGTAAGCCTTCTAGAGTTGTCTGAGGCATGGAACTGGATGTTAAAGGTATGTTGGTCGGGGTGGACAGTGGCGCTGAGAGAGCCAGACGTGAGTGTCGTGCCCTCGTCTGAGACAGTTATCTTGGCATCATCCTGAGGCTTTCCTGCGGGGAAAAGATCAAACTGAGGACCCGTTACGGCAGCCCCAGACCAATGTGATACTTCGACGGATATAACGCCGTCAAATACCGCTTCGATGTCCTGGAAGTCTAAGCATTCCTCCTAGATTCTACGCTTCCATATGCCTAATGAGGGTTAGGATCATACTTACCAATGTCACAGTGGCCAGATTTAGTGTATCGCCTCTTGAGCGGACATGCCTTGTGGGACACAACAATGAGAGGGCTCGGCCATCCGGCCTCTTGGTAATGGTATATACATCCTCTGCGTATTCGACCTTCTTGCCCTGAATGGGCAGCCACATACCATCGCGAAACTTCATAGTGGTGTTGAGTGTGTGCGTGCCTATTCTGCAGCGGTTTGTCTGCACAGGATGTGGAATTAAATGCCGACGGGAGCGCTAAACCTACGGGAATGAAAGATGAAGGTCTCCTCGAGCTGTTAAGAGAGCTTTTGACTCTCGCACTATCAGTGGAATCACTGCATCAAAAGACGGTTTCCGTTCTTTAGGCTAAAATGAGCCGGGTTATCTAATGGAATTTCACGAATTACGGAAGTCTGCAAATCATTGCTCCTCGCGTAGCCCGAAGCAATTACGCAGAGGGTCTTATGGGCCGGCTAGGAATAGTGCAGGTCTTCACTCTCCCCATTATTTACCCCGCCCTATTTTCCGCCAGTCGTACGATGAGGTGAGGAAACACGGCCAGAATATCTTGGCATACTCGGTATAAACAATGCCGTGAAAGTATGACACAGTCGGTGGTGATAAAGGCAATAGATACCAGCTTTGCGTTGCTTTACGACACAACAATCTCCCCTACTTATCTGCGACTCACATAGGTAGTTACGAGTCAGGCAGACGTTATTTAGCTCATAGTTTGCCGAGTCGGCATCTCGGTGTAAACATGTCAACACAGCCTAATCCTTCTCACTGGAGCGTGTTGATATGGGAAACGCTAGTCGTTCGCCAGTTCACTTCTAAGGGTGCCGATGGTATTACAGTCAAGAACATGTTCTTTTTTCTCTTGGAGCATGTAGCACCACCTATTCAACTACTTCACTGGGGGCATCATATTGTAGGCCGGGCCTACTTGTGCATATATAGAAGTTTTAGATAATCTCAGAGTACGTGGCCATGCGCAAGGTTATTCAACTCTTCTCCGTCTCTTGGGTCACAATCTGCGTCTCATATGCGTCAACTTGCTCCGACGAAAACTTTCGAGCTGATACTTTCTTGGCGAACAAAATGTCAAGCTCCTCATACGTTCGTCCTCGTGTCTCAGGTAGGCGGAAATAAGCCCAAATAAACGTTAACAAGGCTGTACCTCCCCAGAAAAAACCCGTCTTTCCAGATGCATTCCACGCTGTGGGGTTCATAAAGTAGGGTTCCAGAACCTGCGAGACGATGTTGATAATTTGATACGCTGTGCGAGCTAACGACACCGTTAAAGGTCGTAGACGAATCGAAGAGATCTCCGAAACAATTGCATATGCGATCGGCCCGACAGATACAGAATACACGAGGAGCCAGAATATGCAGAGTGCAGCTTCAGCCCATATCGCATTCTTGGATGAGGATGCTGCATTCACGATCCCGATTATGAGCAAAGTTGTACATAGTACTCCCTGCCCCGTCACGTATAAGGTCCTGCGACCCAGATGGGCGATCAGGAACCAAGACAATATCGTGCCGAGGAAAGCAATAGCAGTGCCTCCGAGATTGAGCTGATAGGCGTGGTCGGCGCTCATGCCAGCGGTGGTGAAAAAGTAACTTGGCGAGTAGGCAAACGAGCTTCCAGACAAGATTTGCCCAAGGAAGGCCATGCAGGCAATTTCGGTGCGTCTGAGGTCGGTGCCCCTGAAACATTCCAAATAGCTCTTGCTCTCTTCTATTTGAGACTCAAGTTTGACAGTATGAACCATCATGGCGAGCTGACCATTGACTTGGTCTTCGGTCCTCGAGCTGGCCAAGCGACGTAGGCTGCGTTTCGCGTCCTCCACCCGATCCTTGCGCACAAGATACCACGGAGATTCTGGAGCAAAAAAGCACAACACCATGAGGGGCACGGGCCAGATCCATTGTATAGCAAAGGGAATGCGATAAGCCCATTGATCCTGCCGGTGAATCAGTCCTTCGAGGACGCCGGCTGCGATGAATTGGCCAATGGCCCAACAGAGGTTGACATATGTTGTGAGGTAACCTCGCAGGTTCGTCGGGCATACTTCTGAAGCGTAACTGGGTCCTGTGATCGCAAAGACGCCCCAAGACAAGCCGCACAGAATCTGACCCACAAGCAGGACCGCGGCAGAGTTGGCGAAAAAGACGATGAAGATGAATGCATTCATAAAAAATAGACCTCCTATCATGACGTATCGATAGCCGAACGAAGAGACGAGGTAGCCGTTCAGAATGCCACCTGTCATAACAAGAAAAAAAGCAGCGGTTAGCGGGCGTGAGTGGTAAATGAAAGTGTTCGTCAATGCATACCGAAAATTGCTCCTACTGTGCTTCCCATATTCAAACCTGATTGCCACGGCGCCGAGACCTGATATCCAATTGTGCCCCCATGGTCCTGACCGTATTTCCTCGCAAATTGAGGATACCCAAAGAAGTTACCCATCAGAATTGTGTCGTAGCCCTCCATAACTATACTCATCGAAATAACCATGGACCATAGGACGGCCTTACGGTTGGCTTTGAGGGCTTGAGCCAGGGTTTGCGAATGCTCTTCGTCCGACGCATGTTTGGCTTCGACGATAGCGCCTTCGCCTAGAGTATCTTCAAGATGAGTAGCCGCGGCCTTTGTGAGATGTGCTTCTGCCATTTTGGCGATACTCGATTATGGAAATCAAGTTTGTGCAAGCACTGCCATCAATCGGTGTAGGAAACACGACCTGCTTCCCGAGAAATGGGCTTTTGAGAGGTCGCCAAGCCCTTATACGAGACTCATGTCGCGATTCAAGATGGGAGAAGCATGTCTCCTTAGTCGTACGAGTCTAGTCAGCGGTAAGGGTTGTTGATTGGAGCGCCAAAAAAACCAAGAACAAAGATTCGGCTGGAATTTGTAGAGCCTAGGCCATATAAGATCGAGCCAACAGCTGCAGTAAGCGACCACGAGACACCGTTGGATATTTAACCAGACGGTTAATCACGATTAGGCTATATAAAAGAGCTCGAACTACTCTGTAGCTCTGGCTTCAAGCATGCTCTAGTTATTGACTATTTGTTTGAAGCCCTGCCCATGCTTAAAACGTCCCAACAGCTCGCGATGATCTAGTCCGAGGAGATCTCGGAATAGGATGCTCCGTAGTTGCGTTTAAGGACTAGTCCATGCCACCTCCGCGTTTGCTCCTCTTTTACCCGCAGCGAGCTTTCTCTCAGTGGCGCTGACCCTCGGTCTTTCATACTACAAGTTAGTCGGTAGGGGTCGGGTGCCTTGGAGGAGACGAGTAATATTGATTAGTCGCTCGAGCAGCCAGGGTGCGGTCTGGCGCACTTTCAATCGATTAGGTCACTCCTCTCAGCTAAACTGTCCAAAGTCAAGTGACGGGGAATTGGATGTGATGCCCTTGGCCAACATAGATAAACTGCCATGCCACATGGTTCAAAGATGCGCTCCACACCTCTTTGGAAACTTTATTCCAGTAATGAAACGCGTCATCCGCCGAATTTATGATAGACTCAGATACATTATTAGGCGCAGCTATGGAGCAGACAAGCTAGTTCACACTTTGTGGGACTCACGTCCTGTTTTGCGGGGTAGCCATATAGGGAGCAATGGAACTATTGCAATCTCGCATGCCTTGCTAGTACTGATGCCCTCAAGATGAGACGCGAAGTTTGAATCGCTGCGGGAGATGTAATACTTCTCTCAAGTAACTCCGTTTCGCACGTGTGCAAACCCTCAAATGAACAAGAAAAGCACTCACGAGAACATTCTCAAAATGGTTTGACAGCGAAGAAATTAGTGTGGCCTTTTACGTCGCTCCTTTGTCTTTTAACGCCATTGGCATTGGGCCCAGCTGCGAAGAATGCTGAAGATTCTTTCATACTCTAGAAGGAGACACAGTTGCTTCACAAGGTCACCAGCGCTCCCCATGTTGACCCTCCGTACGCTCAACCTATGTGGTGCAAGGCACTTATAGGTGAACAACCCAGCGCTATGCAGGTCAAGGACCAGGAAGCGTTAGAGAAGCCCATGACTCTCAGAAACTTACTACATTACTCTAGCAATCACTCAGGACGTGGTATAATTCTATTGATGTCTATAACTTATAATTCATTCCACCAATTTTTCTAATTGGGATGATATCAATGTGATCCAGTCTACTCCGGGAGAGGTACTTTACTACCCATGCCACAGGTTACTCACTCAGTGTCAGTGTATCTCGTGAATCCTTTGTCGCATATGATGAGGATCTTGCCGCTACGACTTGCTTTTATGATTTCACGGTCGGGGATGGACTAAACTGTCATGGTATAGTTAGAAGCCGTAGAGGTGTAACCTGCAGGGCCACTTGAATCGCAGTTGATCTCTTGTCGTAAAGAATAGCCGCGTGCAGTTACAGCGGCCGGTTGATCTAAGCAGTGTCACGTTAGCCCTCTATTCATTGCTGGGCGTCATCACAAGGCTGACATATATGAAGAAGGAAAGATGAGACTGAGGACATGTGAATTGCTTGTCAGCATTGTAAAACTGCTTTGACAATATATTAAAGGAGGGCTATATCCTCATGTATATCTTCAGGACTCTCGCACACACGCTCATTCGATTTATTCATAAGCCACCTCGCCCACCTAAGGTGGTAAGTGAAGACTCGTGTAAAGCTGCAATTCATGTCAATGACAATGGGATCTTGTACTCATGTTATCAAAATAGATGCTGTTGGACGTGGGACGTGCATACTTGAGCTCCGGCACAAGGTTATGTACAAGTCATTGGTCGCAATCTTTGAGCTATGAATTAACGTCAATTGACCTCGGATTAGAAGATTCTTTACAATGGGGTCAATTCAATTAATTAATTGACTGCAGGCCAATAAACCATACTGACAAGAAAATCGACTCATCAGTAGCAACCCAAGAGGAAAAGCTTGTTCCGCAAATACTATGGCTTCGAGTTACTACACAAGCGTCCTCTTCTCTTGGATCGGAATCGCTTGGCACACTGATATCACCAAACACCTCTCGTCCCGTAAATTTTCGGGCTCCTCATTTAGAAGTAAGAAATGCGGAGGGATCGCAGTTTTACAAAAGTTGCAGATAGCATGGTGACAAATATCGATGATGAGTAGAGGGCTACGTGTCTCCTCAAGCGTTAAGATTCATTCTAGCCATCGCATAGTTTGGCCACTATCACTCTGATCTAGCACGATTCATCGGATGCGAGTTTCATGCAGTCAGGTGGAACAAGATTGGTTCTTGACTGCCGCAAGTGGCATAACTAGATGCCAAATGGAAAGGCGGAGAGAACAGTTGACTCAGCCTCAGAGCCGGTAAACTCATCCAACAGAGATACACCCAAATAGACAGTGGGCCATGACCGATGCTTTCTCGCTCATGAGAGCACTACAATAATCCTCAAGTTATGTACATGGTCGATGCGCATAGATGCACTTCTCAGCATACTTTAAGGTTAGAACATACGAGGTTACTAAATTCTGTTTGGCACAGACCAAGGTTTGAAATGGCAATCCTGGAGTCGAAAGATTGTGCAACTCCAGAATCGCAGCTAGTGTCAATTCTGCGTGGTGGTGACGGCAAGCAGCTACATCGCCAGTGCCCTTATGCGAATGACTGATGAGGAAGATTCAACCACAAGAACTACATATACACCATAACCTTAATTAACTGTCGTGGAGATGCTCGTAACGTTTTGAGGTTGAGTGGCTGCGCGTGGCTGGGAAATTGTCGCATAGTATCTAGGCTCTGAAGAGTAGGTACACTAAACCAACCTAGTTGAAAAGCAATCATGGTCTCTTTATTCAGTCAATTCTCGTACGCTTAACTGCACTCACAATTTCCTTATATTTGTATTCCCTATCGTAGCAAAAGTTTAAGGTTTGAGATGCGTGCGCAAACAGTTGCCTGTCGCTCAACTTCACCGACGTTGCCGAACTTTGTTGAACGTGCTAGGACTATCGCCACATTAAAGGATCTGGGTCGCAAGGTAGGAAACACATTGCGAGACTAAAATTTAAACATGCATCTGACCCACGAAGCTAGTGAGTTGATGGGCAACAGTATAGTATTGACCGGGCGTAGGGTATGCTTATCTTTGGCACGGCAGATCGTCGAAATAGTATATGCCGACTTAGGCCAACACGGCACCTGGTCAAGCACTGAAGGACTTCAACATAAATATCATGCATTTATCCCATTGATTTCAATTGCTTTTTATTTCTGAGAGGTAGACCTCTTTCGAATAGAGAATTCTTACAGTCTTCGATCCAAAATGGCAAATGCAACAAGTTTCATCATCCCTGCTGTCAAGCATGTTGACGTTGGAGATTATAACGTCTTTTACCGAGAAGCTGGCCCACCAGACGCTCCTACTATTCTGCTTCTCCATGGGTTTCCAACCTCTTCTTTTATGTTTCGACATCTAATTCCTATTCTGGCGGCGACCTATCATGTGATTGCCCCGGATTACCCCGGATATGGCTTCACATCTTCGCCTTCGAGTTTCCCGCACACGTTTGACAATCTGGCCTATGTCATTGAGAATTTCTTGAATGTCCTCAACATTTCTAAATATGCTATATATATCTTTGACTATGGAGCCCCGGTTGGCTTGAAGCTTGCTCTACATAACCCCAAAGCAGTTACTGCAATTATATCCCAGAATGGCAATGCATATAATGAAGGCCTAGGCCCCTTCTGGCAGCCAATTCAAAAATACTGGATTTCTGGGAGTACTTCGTAAGTCTTCCATATTTTCAGATATAGCGATGGATATCAGCGCTTTTCTGACTCAACCAAATGTTCCCAGGGACCGCGATGCCCTACAGGATATTCTTTCATTCAATACAACAAAGTCTCAATACACTTCTGGAACGACTGATGTGGCTTCTCTTGAACCCGAATCGTGGTGGTTGGACTGGACGTTGATGGCGAATCGACCAGGAAATGATGCTTACCAGCTGGACCTCTTTTATGATTACCGAAACAATGTCAAACAATATCCCGAGTTCCAGGAGTATTTCCGCAAAACTCAGGTGCCGTTGCTTGCAGTCTGGGGAAAAGAAGATACAATGTAGGCAAATGCGGCGATTCCCTTGAGCTTTGGGTGCTTAATGCAGCTGAGACTGACCATCGAATAGCTTTATCCCCCCTGGCGCTGAAGCATTCAAGCGAGATCTTCCAAACGCCGAAATTCATCTCATTGATGCCGGTCACTTTGCTTTAATCAGTAATCTTGACCAAATGCTAAGTTACATGCTGCCATTCCTTGAGAAGCACGTCCGCAACAGTGTTTAAAGATTGAAAGCACATAATCATTAGGTATTGTGCGCCTTTCTTTTCACTTCATTTGTAACAATAAATGGACTATGTAATGTGCACTCTACGTTTTGATGGACTTGATGGTAGAGCGAGAACGGCCCGTCGAAGTTGTTAGTTTCAGTACTGGATATTGCTTATGTGGACAGGCACTTAGATACGTGGAAATCAGGTAGTGAGACATGTCGATCGTCTTCTCATAGGTAGCCAAAGTAATACTATGGATGTACAGGGTCTTTTCTGCATGATTTCAGCAACACATCTCATTTTATCGTATACTCCGTCGTTCGTGCTATAGCACTCTGCTCTCCCTTTCAATGGAGTCATAAAATTAGAAGATGATCTTAATTCTTGGGTGTCATTAGCGCTCATGCCAACTCGAAACGCTCAACGTGCATCCTTTGCCCAATCCTGAGAGCCGACACATCCCTCTCGGATCGTTCGGAGGGAAATCATTTTTGGGCCAAGTTATTCCATACATGCAATGCGGCAGGATCCACGATGGGCGACGGTGGGTATTTCGTCACTATGAGTTCCTACTAGTAAGGTAGTATCACGCCACGTGTAAGTCCAGAGGACAGGGCTTTCTATCCGTATATAGCAAATCTCCAGACTCGCACCGCTGGGCTTGTTATAGCCAAAAGCAACATTGCCACACACATACACGGCGGTGCATTTCCTTTCACGCAAGGATCGGGATGCGGTGCGGACATCAAAGAATCGAGTGTCTGTAAGGAGCCTTATCTGCGTTCACACTAGGAGCGACTTTCGGCTCTACTACTTCCGTTAAGGCTAGGAAACGTGTTTATACTTCATTTTTACTCTATCAACTTTCACCTTATGAATAACAAAGTTTTAGTTTAATTCGATTAGCAGTCACGCCTCGAAAGAAACCCAAAGATCCGGGGGTTTCTCTCTCCATAAAAGCTATATGTGGTCTATTTTAGGCGCTGAATAGCGAACTGAATGAGGGATAGTAATTTTAAAGGCTTAATGAGGGATTCTGGCACGTTCAGGTGAGCTTTCAAACCAGTCATCACATTGTGAAGCAGAGCCGTCCGGAGACCATGCTGCTACCACTAGACTTCACCCACATTGCTTCACCATTCGAATTAAACTCACGTCTTTGTGGAAAGCAGGTCTATCCTTCCGGAACATTGTTTGCATTTTACCGTAATTTTCATACTCAGTACTAGCAGACGTAAGTGCTGTTGCGAGTAAAAGAATCGTCGAATTATAATCACAAGAATGCAAGTCAGTCCATGAGCCACACTTTATCCTCGACTTAATCCATACTAGTTGCGACGGAGCGGCCATCAGAAGGTAAACATTTAGTAGCCTCATAGGAAGCTATAGTCGTCGAAATTGCTTATAACTAGTTATTCTGCAGTAGTCGTAACGCCCTGGTTCACTTATCTCATTGCATCAATATCTGCATCTGAGACCTTCCAAGGGTATATGGGAATGTGATACAGTAGAAAAACAAGTCCCAGTAAGAGAGGACTCTTATGGATGATAGTATTCTTTGCTTTGAGAAAATGCCATCCATATAAACACACGGTTAAAGGTTTCCGCAAGGAGAAGCATCTATCATGGCTCTGAACCTGCATGTAAAGAAATAATTTGGAATTTCTGCATGCTTACATATTTAACACGACAGGCAACCACATTGTATTTTTTGTGATTACTAGCAGTTTATCCCCATTGCCAGAATCAGAAGCTTGGGAAGTAAGGTTAGAAGAAAGCTCGTCTTCTCAACGATCGCCGTAGATATTTCCACAAGGTCGCTTTCGACCTTTCCTTGAGGGCTATATATATATGTATATGTATATGTATGTGTATGAGAGACGTTCAGTAAGAAGAAGGGCCTTTGGAACCGAGCGTGGGGCCTTGAAGAAGAAGACTTATCGGAGACTGAGAGGGCTGTCGCAGCGGCTTTTCTGAGCCGGGGAGACTGAGGAACCCGATCTTGACCAACTTTACGATACATGTACGCTATCTCACGAAATAGCATGAAGGTATAGTGTACCTTCTGACAGCTATGCACAGCTTTAATGAAACGCATATCTAAAGAATGCATTCGCTGGGCAACGTCCTCTTATCTAAACGTATTACTAGAAGGGGTAAACAAGAGAAAGAGATGAGGAGAGTTGAATATAGAAGATCAAAGCTCAAAATAACAGAAAGAAGAGGGTTCGATCGCAAAATCTTGCGATCCGTATTCCATTCTTCCTTCAGATCTCTCGACTTCACTCGACCCTTATGACGTAGCTTCTAATAGACCCAAAAAGCGAACGTAGAACCAGTAACACTATGCGATAAGAGTTTCTATTAGGCCTCGAGGCCACGTTGAGAAAAAGAAAGAATTTTGTAGAGTGCGTCGTAATCTGACGATTGGTTTGTGTATTTCGGCATATGTATACTTCATGCTGTATTTGATCAAACGGCGCATCGGCATGTAGTTAAATCTAATGAGGACAAGACATTTAAGTCTGGTTTTCATGTCATGTAAATTGTATCAACGCTCCACCAGGAGTCTCCTTACCCTGCTCGTTCGTTCAGCATATGCTTGTATTACTATTCATTGGCCATGAGGGGTGAGTAAAATGTATCTCGCCATCATCCCGCCGGATCACGCAACATGCCGAGGAAGTCAAGCGAGGTTGTTATAGGTCACTTAGGTTGCGACTTGGCCAATTAATTATGCGTGGACAGAATTCACATTTTATTTCCTCGATAGGCACTTTGACGGCAACACTAGCGGCCAAAACGCGATCGATAAGACGTATCTATTGTGTATCAGCCATCATAAGAGCATTTCTAGGCCCATTATAGGCGAGAACTGCTGGATAATATCTGATCCCCACGTAATCGGTAGACCGCCGTACGAACATATACTCAAGTGAAATGTTCATCTGAGGTACCCCGCGTTAGGCACCCGCGCTACGGAGTAAGATCCCAAGATGGTACCTGGCGTGGTGAACGACGTACCGCAAATGGATATCTTGACATATCATCAAGTACCGGAGACAAGCCATGAATGTATAGTACAAAAAACCGATTATTCCCAGTAAAACGAGACCAAAAGCTCACCAGGATATCAATTAGTGGACTGGGCCGATTTGGCCACGCTCGATCTGTCAGAATTTGAGAAGCCTGGTGGTAAAGAGCGCCTTTCAGAGCAGCTTCACGAAGCTATTCAAAAGATTGGTGAGCCAGCACATCCAAAGAGGGGTGTCTATCAAGTCTGATTGTCTGGTATAGGTTTCTTCTACATTGTTAATTTTGGCTTGAGCCAGGAACAAGTTGATCGCCAATTCGCCATTGGAAAGGAAATCTTCAACCTTCCAACAGAAGAGAAACTGTTGTATCGCGCTGAGTTAGAAAAAGGACATTATTTTGGCTATAAGCCGCTGGCTGTCCGAGTAATTATGTCTCCGAGACGGAAGTTGACATACAGCTGATTTGTGTAAAGGAAATTGGCCCTGGGGTATTCGATAACACCGAAATATTCAACGTGCCCAAATTCATACCTTCGCTCGCACGGCCTCAGCCAGATATCATCAGCCAGAACCAGAAGGAAATCGAATATTTTGCACAGCACATTCACCATCATATTGTTAGAAAGCTTTTGATCCTCTGCGCCATTCTTCTGGAGCTGCCAGAAGATTTCTTCCTTGCCCGCCATCGATATGACAAAGAGAGCGATTGCCATTTGCGTTACATGAAATATCACCCCCGGACGGAGGAAGAGAATCGGATCCTCAAAAACGTCTGGCTAAAAGGCCATACAGACTTTGGTAGCTTGACCTTACTTTTCCGACAGCCTGTAGCGGCGCTTCAAGTAAAGACTCCGGAAGGATGGAAGTGGGTTAAGCCGTACCCTGAAAGTATAACTGTGAATCTAGCCGACTCTCTCGAATTCTGGACAAATGGTTTTTTGAAGAGCAGTATCCATCGCGTTGTTGCACCGCCGCCAGACCAGAGAAACATGGAGAGGCTGGGCGTTCTCTACTTTGCCCGTCCCGAAAACGACGTGGAGCTGCGACCCATAGAAAGTGCCGTACTTGCGCGACTGGGATATAACAAGCCGCCTGACACAAGTGACGTGAAGATAACTGCCGGAGAATGGGTCAAGGCCAGGGTTGCGAAGGGCGTAGCCCACGATGGGCCTAGCAATGAGATAGACGAACACGTCCTTCTAGGTGGCAAGGCCATCAAGTTTTATAATTAAGTAGTATAGTGCGTTTGACGCACTGGGAAGGTCCTCTGCTATGGCTGACTAGCTTTAAGCATCATCCTCAATATATTTGTCATAGACCTGAGGGTAGAATTTCTTCCCCGTAGTTCTGTGGCTCCGAATCTTGATTCTAAGCTCACTCTCACCCCAAGTGTCATATTTTCCTTTCAGAAAAGGTGAATCGATCGCCCGGCCTTCATCCGACTCGATGCCCGCACCGCTCTCAAAACGATCGAAGTGGGCTTGCAGAGTCTCGAGCGCTTCCGTCTTGGTTAGGTTTCGTCTGACACCTTGAAAGAACGGAACGCTAAATCTTTCCATGGAGCTGGAAACCACACGATGCACTGTGGCCTTGCAAACTCCGTTTGTGACTATTTCAAAAGCTTGGCCTATATTTACCACGAATGTGCCAGGGAGAACAGGAACATCGATCCATACACCTGTTTTGTTGAGGACTTGTAATCCCTTGACTTCAGGTGGGCAGGACTGGAGCAGAAAAGTCCACCAACCTGAACTGTCTTTATGAGGGCCAACTCCTTGTGTTATGCTAGAATCTTGAGGGATGGCTGGATAGTGCACAAGCTTAAGTCGATGCTGATCGGACAAAAATGAATGGAATGTCTCGCTGGGTAAATCCAGTGCCTGTGCCACCAATGCAAGAAACCGCTCGCCGAGAAGAGTAAGTTCTGAAATATATCGCTCGACAACCGGTCGTAGTTCTGGAAGTTCAGAAGGCCACTATGCACAAGAAAACAACCGTTTAGACCGTTGGCCCCGGGCGTCGTGACTCATGTTCCTTATAACGCACCTGATTCGGGCCACGAAGTTGCTCATACAGCGGCGTATCCTCATTAATATCAGGGGCCTTCGTTTCTGTGGCAATATCTAATTGCTCTCTCGCGTCCGAATTCCCAGCAGTAGATTCTGATCCTATGCCGCTATAGCCTAAGAAATGAGGCGAATTCTCCAAAGCAATAGCCCTCTTTGCACTGTCCGGTAACGCAAATAGCCTTGGAAGCATGGCAGTGAGATCCTGAATCACTGATTGGGGTACCTTGTGGTTCTTGACATATAGGAAACCGACATTCACGACGGCGACGCGAAGAGCACCGAGGAGGCCCGGAAGCGATGCCGCATCATCTGCCAAGGCCAGGTCGATGACGGGAATAGTGTTGAAATCCGTTTTGAACGCAGGCATATCGTGCGGTAGATTCTTGGAAGCCTTTGAGGAGATATTGTCTATTGAGCAGTTTTAACTTGCATGCAAAAATAAGGGCTTGAAGATCATGCATTGAAGGTGAACAACGTATGAGTACATGTACCTCAAGGAAATACAGTTCGCGGGACATGCATAGCTTAGCTAATAATGAAGTAAATCCACTGTAGCCGCTATGGCACTTTATCTTCGCGTGAATGGTGCAGAATGGCCTTGTTACGAAATTCCTACCCTAGACAAAATAAGATCGGTGCAAATAACACGACTGACGCCCTAGATGTCAAAGAACTTGACCTGAAGAGTTGTCGAGCAGAATGTTGGTTCATATTAAAGACCTCAGTCAAGCTAATCCTCTACGCCCTGTTCTCATGATGTGAAGTTGGATTTTCACCCTACCCGCGCAGATAACTATCTAGGTACCTAGTTCAGATTCGATCCATAGCAATGGCGTCAATTTTACTGAAAGATGAATATAGGGCTGGCGCTTGGAATACCTAAATACACGTACCTATGCAAATCGAAACATGGAAACTAGTACCACAGCTGTCAGCCTTAGTCATCAATATCAGCACATCACGATCAATCTCCAGTTCTCTACTCACTGAAATGAGAGGATTCAGGGTTCGATCTAGCTCGAAAGGGTATGTTGCTTCATGTTGACAGTGCACAGACGTGACATGGGCGGCAGAAGTGATATTCTCCACTAAATCGTGCGTCCATGCTCCGCGCAGCGCATGAACCCTTGATCATTAAACTGCTGAAACGCCGTTATTTCCCTGTTCATGCTATGCGTTTGTACTCACTCGCCTGTCAGTTACAACTGGAGTTTGGAGCATTGGGGACAAGGGCTCGTTGGCTGTACCTAGCATGAAGAAATGTCCGTCATCGACTAGGAGAATCCATTCTAGCTGTCTATGCTGGTCTGGCCCTTGATGCTCCAGATCCGCAGCATCTGGATACACCTAGCTTATCGACTAAGATTCCACCTCGCCGCCCCCACGCAACGCAGTGCCCGGATCAGGCAATTGGCGGACAGCTCTATGTTGCGCGTTGACGATAAACACTTACCAGGAATACCAGGCTACTTCCCGGCGTGTACGGAGTGCGAAGGATGGGCTCGTGCGCAGAATGCCATCTACAGCGCAGACCTTCAGGTTACTTGGCTGAGGTCGCAAGGCAGGCTCTGTGGCTCTTTCATCAATCCATACAAACGCTAAAGCGCTTGTAGCTTATGGAGTGCATAGCTCGGGATCCCATGTTTTGTCATCAGGGACATAGGAGGAGCTACCTCTCCTTCCCTCACAAGCAACTGCATGTCTACATTACCCCATGTGCCTTACAGATGTGGACTGGTGGTGTGGACAGATGGCATGGTGCCTATGTCGAAGCACACAACCCTTGCACCCTTATGTCAGATGCATCCCATCAGCTCGGTGTTCCCTATCACTACAGGAAGTCGGTGGATGTCACCAGCCCAAAATGCTGGAACCACATGCTGACTTACAGATGACGGGCTGCGTTTTTGCATGATGCTGGTGGTGCAAGGCACATGGGGCTTCAACGGAGTACAGATATAGAGGCCTGCTGCTATCTACGTCTCTGGGCTCTATGGCTGTCCATGTAACATGACAGACCTCCTGCCTCGCGGCATGCAGTATATTTGCCGGCTCGTCGCTCTGGATAATATCAAAGAGAGAAGCTGTGTTCGGCTATTCGTTTATCTCTGGCCAGCTCACCAATGAGCATTTGAAACCTCTTCATCTTCGTGGGTCGCCCTCCACAGCAGCGGTAACCATGCCAGCCAATTTTTTGCGCGCTGCGGTATCCATGCTTGCAGGGGACCCTGGGGCGGCGGCTTCGTGCAAGTCTGCACATATGCGCTTCCCACTGCCATCACACATCTGCCGTTACATGACCATCAATAATGGTCGGCGGCTCACTTTTACTGCGTCAGATAGATAGTGATTATTCGGGGACGGTGCTGAGAGTAAGAGGGACATACCTCGAACATTGGACAAAAAGAGCATAATATTCCCTTTTTGTGCTTCTAATCTGGATGCATGTGCCGTGCTAGCCGTTCAATAACAAAACACAAGTAAACGAGGGAAACAAGAAAAAAAATTTTTTTTTAAAAAAAATAATGAAACTTAATCTATTGCAATGCTTTCCCTGGTGCAGTTGGGACCTTCCTGATGGTCGACTAAGCGCCAAATGAGTTGGCGCTATCTCCAGGCAATAGATTTACATGGAGTAGTTAGCGTCAAGCTGACTTTAACAACACAGGAACTAGTGATAACTCATTTCTGCAATGTACCAATCGCATATCACGACATAAAGACCAAGGCGTACGAGCACAGACATGTGCCTTGACCCCTGGGCGTTAGAGACACCATCTACTATTCGCAGCCTTTCCTATCCTCCGAAAGGAGAGCGGCAGCCATTCTTGTTATTAGTTAATCTGGCTTTCAGCTTTCAGCTTTCAGGCCATCGGATGCCGAAATATGTGGTAGCTGTGCTTAGCCGTTTCATGTTTGGTACCTAATAGGGCCGAGGTGAATGATATTTGTTCCAATGAAAGCGTCAACTACGACAAATGACCTCCTGTGTACTTGCGAGGGTGTCATGAAGAAAGAGCAAGAGTGAGCTTACAAAATTTCAATTAAGAGGACAAGCTCCACACCCAAGGGCACACTGAGCTAAAGAAGCATCTTCAAACCATATGGTACAAACCTACGTACAAGGAACCCCAGGTTTTGCTGCTCACCCCCCCACAACGGGCGCGATGAGCGATTACATGTACAATCTGGGCAATAGCTGCATCGGCCGAGCGCAACCATATGATCGTAGTACAAGATGTGTCCATGTAGCATGAAACAATCAAAGTTTGCGCGGGCTTCTTGGGGGGAGAATGCTCGTGACTTAGCGACGCTGCAACCCTGGGACAGATGACTCCATGGCACCCATAGTCTGTCGCGTGCACGCACGTGGCGGGTGAAGGGGAAGAAGAGAAACAGCGTCGATGGGACATGCGACTGATAAGAGGCCAAAGCGCGTCATCGGACTGCTGCATGCGCGGCCCCTCCAGGCGTGAGAGCAAAGGCCTCTTGTTGCGTGCCCTGCGACTTACACACCTTACAAATCGAGCGTGGGCTCAAACGCCTCGCGATCCTATAGCTCCCTAATCGGGTAAGGACTCTGGGTCCCTCGACGGCCGAATTACCGAGCCGTGTAGCGGTAATCCAGGAACGCGCGAAGCTGTGGCCGGGCTACGACCAATCGCCTGCCTTGCTACTTCTTCATCGAGAAGCTGTGGTCGGCTGTTCTGCTTCTGGCCATCGTCCACCTTGGCCGTCCCGTCACTTGATCCCCTTTCATCTAGCTTTCTTAGTGTGCTGCTACCCACGCGAGTTTGGACCGTCATGTAACGTCCCCTTCCCGGATTGGACGCTGAGCTCAAATTAGGGAACGCGGAGGACAAGGCGCCGAGGGCGAGGCCATCATGATGGCGGGGGAGGGACAGAGGATTGAGTTCACCAGGAAGCTGATACCAGGGAGTGCTCCTTGGATGCCTGTGCTTTCGTCTACTGAGTGCGACTTGGGGAAGCTTAAATACACCTTGTAGTCCTCTTTGGTCGATCTTTTTCCTCATGAGCCCAAGCAAGAGCTTCTTCGCCATCCTTTCATTCACACCGGGTTCTCCACGGTCCTAGACGGATCGGTCCCTTCTGGTCAAGTGCTTCATCTTCTTCGTATATATATATTTTTTTTTCTCTCCATCTTCTACGTACATACAATAAGAAAACATCATGTTCTTCTCCAAGGTTGTCTCTGGCCTTGGCCTCATGGCCGGTTTGGCCTCGGCTGCCCCTCAAACCGTCACCCGTCGACAGGCTCCCGGCGCTCAGACCGTCGTTTACTGGGGCCAGAACGGCGGTGGTACCATCGAGAACAATGACTTGTCGGCTTACTGCACGTCCACTTCCGACATTGACATTCTCGTCCTGGCCTTCCTTTACGAGTACAATGGCTCGGATAGCCTCCCCTACGGTGGCTTCGGCCAATCGTGTGTTGTCAGCCAGTCAGGCCAGGGCCAGAACTGCGATGCCCTGACCTCCGCCATCGCGACGTGCCAGGCCGTTGGCGTCAAGATCTTGATCTCTCTGGGTGGTGCCGGAAGCACCTACGAGATTACCTCCCAATCTCAGGCTCAGTCCTATGCCCAGTACCTCTGGGACGCCTACGGCGCCGGCAGCTCCTCCTCCGTGCAGAGGCCTCTTGGAAACAACATTGTCGACGGCTTCGACTTCGACATCGAGATCAACCCCAATGGCAATGCCTACTACCAGTACCTCATTGCCGAGCTGCGAACTCTCTTCGCCACCGATTCCTCCAAGCAGTACTACATCTCTGGAGCTCCTCAGTGCCCCATCCCCGAGCCTAACATGGGTGTCATCATTGGCAACTCCACCTTTGACTACCTCTGGGTTCAGTTCTACAACAACAACGACTACGGCCCAGACCCTTGCTCTCTCGGCGTCCAGGCGGGCGATGCTCCCTTCAACTGGAACGACTGGGTCAGCTACCTTGCTACTACCCCGTCCAAGGACGCCAAGCTCTTCGTCGGTGTTCCTGCTGCTCCTCTTGCCTCCAACGGTAGCCCCAACGGCGAAGTATACTATGCCACCCCTGACCAGCTGGCCACCATTGTCGGCGAGATCAAGAGCACCCCCAACTTCGGCGGTGTCATGATGTGGTCTGCGGGCTTCTCCGACTCCAATGAAAACGATGGGTGCAACTATGCTCAGGAGGTTACAAACATCCTGAAGACTGGCGGTCCTTGCGGCAGCACGGGTCCCATCAGCGTTTCCCTGCCGCCGATCCCGACCGCGACCTCATCGGCCCCTGGCAGCACCGGAACCCCTTCCAGCGGCGGTACCGTCCCCGAATGGGGCCAGGTAAGTTAATTCATGCCATCTCCCATCCCCATCACAAACTTAGTTGAAAGCATTCTAACGACAAATTGTTAGTGTGGCGGTATCGGTTACACTGGACCTACGGCTTGCGAGGCTGGTTTGACCTGTGTCGCTACTGGCGCCTACTGGTCTCAGTGCGAGGATCTCTCTTAAGTCACTCGGTCGTTGGCTACGCTCTAAGTGCTAGAGAGGCAATGCTTTGAAAGTCACTTAGGACGAATGACCCAAAATCTGATTGCTTCCTTAATGCAATCATTCTCTTCAAGTATATATTTGTTAGATTTACATAGCTGGCTTAGTTGTCTTTGACCCAGTGATGTTGGATGGGCTGGGATGTACAAAAAATGAAATGAGAATGTCCGTTTATGCGATCTTATTTGTGTTCATATCCTGTCCCATGCCGTGTGATATAAGTCTTGTCTATTGATAAACTAGTAAACACCTGTCCAGTGCCCATGAGTTTGGTGGCGCCAAAGGGCCGCTCCGGGCCGCTCGGATCTTTCTGGAGGCAGAGATCAGCCGATGGTAGTGCAAGCGCTGGACAAGCTTTTGCTGATCCTCGATGAGCCATTGCCTAAAATAGACGTTTGATGTTGACCAGACGGTTTCACGGCCTCGGTGACTCTTAAAGAGCCGAGCCGAACGTTTGCAATCCGAGGACAAGCCCGGGGCTGAGACGTCCCATTTGACATGCCAGGAGCTCCAGAGGGTGATTATTTCTTTCAAAGAAAGAATCTGTCGGCTTTATGAATTATGGATGGCCATTAGATGAGACTGCAAGCCTTTAAGCATGGCTGCCATAGTCCGTCACCTGCCACATTCGATGAACAATCAATATCCTTGTTTGGTATGGCTGCTAGAGTGACTCTATTTCAGCGAGCTTTCAACGCAGGGAGCGGTTATCTTCTGCCGACTTGAAACTCCAATTCATTTGAGATTGTCTATCTCGTGTCTCTTTTAGCGATTATGTTGTTCATAATGGACTTTCCGCGGAGTTTAACTACCACCTTGTTACGCAAGAGTTTTACAATACCGGCCCGACAAGATACCCATGGTTTAATGGGATGGCTGTCGTATTGGAGGTGGGCTTTGGAATGAGGGGTGTTTATGGAATCATCCTTTGGTAGAATCAGGAGGCGGGACTCGACCTCGCTTATATAAAACGTAAGGTGGGTGCAGAAAGAAGAATGATATTTACCTCCCAGCCATTAGTCTTCTTCTTGAATCATCATCGGATTATCTTCTCATTCAGAGGTCCAAAGTGCCTAAATCAACCGATCTACTTCATCACTCGCCATGGGTTCTCTAGCAACACCTCCAGAGACACGTTCAGTCATCAACATACTTGTCGACGATGCCGTCAACGACCCGGATCGTCCCTTCGTTTTTGTTCCAAGGTCCAGCCGACCGGAAGATGGCTGGCAGCCCATCAACTATAAACAAATGATGAGTGCCATCGACCACGTCGCTCACACTCTTAGAGGACTAGTCAACAACAACAACAACAACGATGTCGACCGTGGTCACTTTCCAACAGTGGGTTATGTGGGACCAAACGACGTACGGTACGTCATCTTAATGTTTGCGTGCATGAAAGCACGATGCAAGCTTTTCATCCCTTCTCCTCGAAATACTATCGAAGGTCAACTGTCCCTCTTAGAGGCACTTGACTGCATGTACTTTCTCTATGCGGAAGAACATCGATCACTGGTGGAAAAGCTGCTCGTCGAGCGGCCGATGCAGACTCTACAGGTCCCCAGCGTCACAGAATGGATATCAGCCAAGACAGAGCCTTTTCCATACAGCTTGTCTGCTGAAGAAAGTCGATGGCATCCCTGGTTCACTTCCCACTCGAGTGGATCCACCGGATTACCCAAACCTATTGTCCTGTATCAAGGCAATCTTCAGATATCTAATCAGCTTCGACATTATCAAGACAAGCAGGGCAATCCCTCCTTCTATGAAGAATGGGCTTCTCGAGCCACGAAATTGTTCAGTCCCATGCCGTTATTTCATGGAGCCGGGCTCGGAACTTTGGCCATAAACATCGTCTACTATGGCCTGCCATGTGCTCTTGGTATAGCAGAAAAGCCTCTTAACGAGGACTTGGTCACCACAAGTTTGAAGTACGCCGATGCTGATGCGGCATTACTTCCCCCATCAATTGTCGAAGGTCTAGCAAAGACCACCGATGGCATACAAGCGTTGGCAAGACTCAACAATGTCGCATATGCGGGTGGAAACCTCTCAAGCAAGGCCGGAAATGAGGTTGTAGCTCGCGGAGGGTTCATCGTCAATTTTCTCGGATCAGGCGAGTAAGTGTAGCAATCATCTATCTGTTACGCGGGTTACAAGTCGGGTGATGCTGATAGACGACATATTAGAGTCTTTCCTATGGCACTTCAATTCCAGTCAAATCCAGAACTCTGGCAATACCTCATTTTCAACGACGAAGTCATGGGGCATTGAGTGGGTTCGCACCGCGTGGGATGGCATCTGCGAACTCGTCATACGCCGCAAAGATCCCGTAGACCCTGGTCTGCAGCCGACTTTCTATAACTTTCCAGACAAGGAAGAATACGTCACTGGAGATCTCTTCCAAGCACATCCGACATTAGACAATCACTGGCGTTACTATGGCAGAAATGACAATGTCATAGTCTTCTCCAACGGAGAAAAATTGAACCCCGTCACCATAGAAGACATTGTGGTGAGCCACCCGGATGTCACGAACGTTCTGGTGGTTGGGCAGCAAAAGCTCCAGCCAGCAATCATATTGGAGCCAAAGGTACCTGTCAAAGATGCGGCAGAGGCAGAGGCCTTAATCAGCGACGTATGGCCTCTAATCGAGGAAACAAACAAGCAGACCGTGATGCACGGCCGAATCGTTCGTTCGCTAGTATCCATTTCTAACCCTAATATTCCGTTTGCTCTCGCTGGCAAGGGAACCGTGGCAAGAGCCCAAACGGTCAATTTGTACAAGGATTTCATAGAGGCTATCTATGAAAAGGCAGAGGAGAGGGCTGCAGAAGACATCACAATCGACGTTAGCAGCCACAAGGCACTAACAGCATCAATACAGCGGCTGCTCACAGAAAAGCTCGGCGTTGTGCAACTCGAACCCGATGCTGATCTCTTCGGCCTTGGTCTGGACTCGCTACAGGTCATTTCTCTCACACGATATCTGCGAATTGGCCTCCAACGTTCCGGAGTAGAAGTTGATCCCAGTATAATATCGACACGAATTGTTTACGCAAACCCAACAGCAAAGCTCCTGGCCGAATACATCTTCCGACAAGCAATGAATGACTTGCCAGATACTGATGCTTCTAAAATACAACAAATAAAACTTATGGAGAGTATAGTATCAAAGTATACTCACAATTTGCCGGAACGGAATATGTCCCAGGTGGATCCAGATGACATCGAGCAGACGATCCTTTTGACTGGAACGACTGGTTCATTGGGCTCGTACATATTGGACCAGCTCATCTCGTCGCCTCGAGTCAGTAAGGTCTATGCTCTCAACCGCGGCAAGGACGGCGGCCGTTCCCGTCAGTTACAGCTGAGTGCAAGTCGAAATCTTTCCACCGACTTCTCGAAGGTGGAATTTCTCGGAGTAGATCTATCCAAGCCACGCTTTGACCTTGAGGATACCCAATATGAGGAGTTGCTATCCTCGGTAGATAGGATCATCCACAACGCATGGCCCGTCAACTTCAATATGAGCCTTGCCTCATTTGAGCCATATATTCGGGGCGTGCGTCACTTGGTGAATCTTTCCGGCTCATCGCCGAAACGACTAGCATTCGTCTTCATCTCTTCTGTAGGCACTGCACAGAATTGGTCCTCTCAGGATCCTGTGCCTGAAAGACGCCTTGACGATCCGGCCTTGGCAGATATGGGATATGGACTGTCAAAGCTGGCTAGCTCATTTATTCTAGATGCAGCTGCGGCTCAATCGGGATTGGCGGCTGCATCCGTGAGAGTTGGCCAAATTGCTGGGCCAAAAAAGGGCAATGGCGTTTGGAACCCACAGGAATTCGTGCCTAGTTTGATCGCCAGCTCGGTCTACCTGGGTGTTCTTCCCGATAATACTCCTCCCTTTTCGAATGCAGATTGGGTTCCTGTTGAGGATGTGGCCGGTATCATCTTAGATGTAGGAGGCGTCTCCCAGAATGTCCCAATTTCTGACATCAATGGATACTTCCATGTCCAGAATCCTGCCAAGGTGAAATGGTCAGAAATAGCCGCCTTGTTAGAAAGGGTACTATGGATCTCGCATAAAGGAAATCTCCAGCATTGGAAAATGGGTTTCGCTTCTTGAAGAGAGCGCAAGAGATGAGGCGAACATTGATAGGAATCCAGGAGTCAAGCTCCTTGATACCTATCGTGGCTTTAGGGACGCCGAGAAAGCCGGCGTGAATCCGCTCTGCTTTGACATGGTGAGAACCATGAAGATGAGCCCGACGGCAGCAAATTTGAAGCCCATCGGGGCCGATTTACTATTCGGGTGGTGCGATGGATGGAACTTTTAAGGGCAAGTCGACGTCCGATGTATGGATCTTATGTCACCGTCAAATACGACCCGTTACTGACTATCAGGGGCCTAGCGAACGCTTTTCGTGCTTGATTTGATGATTTCCCAATACCCTCATGTTTCTGTCCCGCACGTTCCTTCAATCACGTTGGCGTTGAGCGACGTGATAGGATCAAATATTTACCTACGCGCTTTGCGACAAGTGTAGCTCCTTGGGAGATAGGAATTAACTGTAAGAAACTCAATCTGCATGAGCAGTCAATAGCGATTCGAAGCGATGGCTGCTTATTGAAGGCTTCGTGAGGCGTTGCATTTGCATGATTATTGGCTGCGCATAATTATTGTACACTAATAACCATGCATCTTTCTCAGTTAACCTTAAAATGCTTCCACCTGAGCATCACTTTCGTATTAATGGCTCGGCCGGGAGTGACTAGAATAGGCAAATAGCCAATGTCAACTGACAACGAACGGAGCAATTACTTCAGCAATCCGGGAGACCGGGCACTCTCCTCCCTCCGCATATTCATTCCATGACAAATGGGTTACCGAATTTGACAGAGCGAGCCATTTATGACTGTTATGGGATGCGGACGCTTAGCGATAGTCACAGGCTGTTCGGATGATGAATAATCGTATAATAAATGAATATCCGATTACTGATCGATGGATGCATCAGCGCCTATGGCTTCTCTGCACATCGAGCGATAGTTATTTCGTAAGCTCTTTTGTAAGCCTACAGAAATCTATGTCTCGGCCATCACGCCAGCGATAGGCACGCTAAAAGATGTAGATACTTTCCTCGGCCTGAGCTCAATGCTGAAGCGCCTAGATACACACACGCTCGGTTGCGGCAAATTGTGATCAGTAATATGATATCGGCGCCTCAGCCTCACTAGGCGCAAGGTAATAGAGGAAAGCTCAGATGTGAAGGAATCTTAAGCATTAGTATAAATAAGGTAGGTAACTCCCAGGCAAGTGAAGAAAAGACAAATGACAATAAGAGCTCTATCGATTTCGCAACTCTTCAATCTTCGTCTTGTCCGTCAACTCTCAGGACTGATCAAAATTACTCCCACCAGGATGGCGCCACCTCTTGTTTTTGTTGTAGGAGGAACCGGAGCTCAAGGCATTCCTGTTATACGCGGCCTAGTTCAAGATGGAGCCTACACCGTGCGATTCTTAACTCGAGATGCTACCTCGGCGAGGTCAAAAGCGCTTCTCGCGCTGGGGAACACAGAGGCCATCGAGGGCTCCTTTGCGAACGAGAAGGATCTTCGCAAGGGGTTTCGTGGAGCTCAATATGCCTTTGTGAATATTGATGGATTCAACACGGGTGAGAAGACTGAGATTTTTTGGGCCATCCGCGCATATGAATTGGCACTGGAGGAAGGCATCAGCTTCTATGTCTACGGAAACCTAGATTATGTCTACAAGAAGAGCGGCTTCGACCCAAAATTTCGTACAGGACATTATGATGGCAAGGGCCGCATCGCCGAATGGATTCTGCAGCAGAATAAGGTTCCGGAGATTGGGAAGAGGATGGGTGCCGCCATCTTCACAACAGGCCCATACATTGACATGACCCTGGGGCTTCGTACGCCAATGAGTCCGGTCGTTGAAGACGGCGTCGTCACTTGGAAAGTGCCTCTCGGCCAAGGTGCTGTAGCCCACGTCGATCTTGACGATTGCGGATACTACGTACGCTGGCTGTTTGACCACCAAGACCGCTCCAACGGATTAGATCTCGAGGTCGCTATTGATCTTGTTGACTATCACGAGATGGCCGAGGCTTTCGAGAAGGTCACCGGCCACCCCGCCAAATATGTGGACGTTGACCTAGACACGTACTGGACAAGCGGACCATTGGGGACAGGACTCGTTGCCGCCGGTTACAATGCCGATCTATCTGATCCAAGCACAATGAGTATTCGCGACAACTTCACGGGCTTCTGGAATACGTGGAAGTATTCTGGTGGAAACCGTGGCGTGGTTAAGCGAGACTTTAAGCTACTGGACGAGATCCACCCCAACCGAGTCAAGTTCGCCGAGGAATGGTTCCGGCGCGAAGAACAGAAGAGTAAAGACCAGGGCTTGCCAAGCCTTTGGGAGCGGGCGAACAATCTGCGGCCTGTCCTGAAGATCGCGGAAGACGGACGAAAAGGTCGTCTTTGAGGTCCTTTTGAGGGCTGTTTTTTTGAGCGCGCCCGAGGTGGATTATTTCCATGCTACTGTACAGAGTGCTTTCAATCGTCTAAATATTGAGTTATAGAGACATTTCAAGAACGCATAATAATTCTTTTATGTACCTACAATTAGTATAATAAGTCCTTTTGCCGTAGGGGGAAGCTTCTTGTGATGATACTAGCAATAGTGTGCCATGGCGGAACAATGGAAAAGTGAAAAGTATACAACGTCCCAACTTCATACCGCATATGAAGATACTTGTGTATCATTACGTTCGCTTTGTGTGTATTTCGTATTTGAGAATGAAGAAGTGTAGTGTCAGTTGCTAAAGTCAAGATGCTACCACTGAATCGACGTCGTTCCACCCTCCCTCAAAGTTATCAGAGTAGACACATGAGAATACATAAGCGGAATGAATGTCAAATTTCGAATCGATTGCTATAGTATCGTCTCATAACTCCTTCAGTGTCTAAATCTCTCTGACAAGTAGTCTGTGCACACATGATGAAGCCGTTCACTTGGGGAACTGCCCTCCGTATGTCAATGTCTCGTCAAATCTCACGTATCCTTTATCCTTGACAAAGGTAGAATTCCAAGGCCCTTGGACCTTGTCATCAGCTAGCTTGGTATAGTATTCGCCGTGGGCCTCGCCGTCAATCTTTCCATAGACAGGATCTCCATTTGGCTCGCGCTCATCTATAAAGTAGAACCTATGTCGCAAGCGTCGCTGTCAGTAGTCGTATGCTTCTAGGCTTGCTGAACACATACTTATATCCAGATGCCTTATATGCCTCCGCCAGGTAATGGATCATGTGTGCAGCACCGGACTTGCCAATACCCCCGGAAAGGAGAGGCTCAAGAACCATCAGATGCAACTTGTTGCCGGTATAGAGGAATGTCTTGGAGGCGTCCGAAGGCAACTCTGTGAAACCTTGTACAGCAAGTTGTGCGGCAGCATAGGCGGAGAGGATATTGACATGAGTATCCGTGATGACATCCGCCAATGGCTGATCAAGACCATTGAAAGAGGTTGAACCAGCTATCAAGATTAGGCGTCTCAGTGTTACTTCCAATCGTTCAACCGCAGGATCATCGAGGCGTACCGTTATATACCACCACGCTTGGGTGACCTAATTTCTCTCTGACGGTAGAGAATACCCCTTCAACTGATGAGGCATCCGCCAAGTCAGCCTTAAGCGATAGGTAATCTTTCGTAGCTTCGGTATCGTATTTTGAACGCGAAACTATGGCTATCTTGTAACCTTTATCAGCGAATGCACGCGCGACTGCAGCGCCAACCCTTTGGCCATAGCCAAAGATGAGTGCTACTTTGGAAGACATTTCAATGGATCACAAAGTAACTGAAGTATCGAGTGGAATGGAGTTGGATGTAAGTCTAATTATGAGGGCTTCTTTAATAGATATGATTGATAGATCTCGTGTCTCACGGAAGAAAGGCTAGCTCTCTATATACATGTATCCATGCTTCGTCAAATCCAGCCGGTGGCCGCAGAGATGATCTGACTACTCCGTACGCCTGCGGAAATATAGGACCCCTCGTTTCCCTTAATCCGCGCGATTTCTAATATGTATTCTTAGTGTTCCAGTTTGTCATCGAGGACGTTGACATTGACAGCGTTCTACCCATTACGACCACCGAGGTGCTCTATCCACATGAAGCCGAAGCCGGGGTCCACGGGACGACTTACGGCATGGAAGGAAACTATATCCGACCGCAGTCTAGCGCAACAGTCAGTGAAGTGGGTACGATGCGTTAGTGTCATGCTATAGATATCCATAAGGTACCTTACTTAGAGATCTGTTCCTAGAGTACATCGCAGATTGAAAGTGAAGAAACCGGGTGTTTGTTCAGAAGCCGCCATTCGCGCATGACAAATCCATAGCTACCTTATGTGAACGATAAATAGTGTCGGAAAATAGATATCCTATATAAGGGTAATAGCTCGTTGTGTAAACAGCGGGCCCGCATTTTTACGACAAATAGCACCGCCATGCCCTAGATCTCCTTTTTACCGCCTAAACTTCAAGCGCGACTGAAGGGGGATAATGTTCCCTCACATACTCACGGAACCCAGTTGGCTTCCGACCGATCAGCCTTTCCAGATCACCCGTAATTTCCCCAAACTCCCCGTCATTCATGACTCGGACCCAGGCAAGCCGGAACGGTGCAAGTCGTTCAGGAAAATTCTCATCAAGCTTCCACTTCAAATACTCCTCTTCGCTGATTTCCTGAGAAGACACTTTTTTGCCCTTGACTTCACCCAAAATGGCAGCGAGTTCTGAAAAGGAGAATGCCTCGTTGCCGCTCAGCTTGTACGTCTTATTTTCATGGCCACTCTGCGTCAATACTGCGACGTTGGCTGCCGCTAGGTCATCACGCGTCACCGGTGCAGTCTTCCCTTTGTTCCCAAAGGGCATGCGAACACCGTCTTCAAGCGCGTTGGTTCCGAAATAAAAATAAAACGTGTCCAGAAAGGCCGGTTGCATCAAGATAGTATAAGCCATACCAGAAGCTCTCAACGCCTGTTCGGTAAACGTATCACTCTCCGTGATGTCCCACAGCGTGACGCCCGATCCCTCGCGGCGCTGGACCGAGGTGTAGACGACATGCTTGACGCCGGCTTGCCCTGCAGCCGTGATGACGTTAAAGTGCTGCTTGATGCGATCTATAAATGCATGTGCACCAATAAACATGAGCTTGTCGATTCCCTGGAAAGCGGAGAGCAGCGAATCGTAGTCGTTATAGTCTGCTTTATGTACCGCGACTCCCTTTTCAGCATATCGCATGAGCTTGGTAGGATCCCGCGTAATGGCGGCCAACTGCGAAGCAGGCACCTTTTCCAGAAGCTGATCAAGGGTTTTGCCGCCTAGATGCCCACCAGCGCCCGTCACCAGAATCTTCCCTTCAGCCATTGTTCTGTCTCGTCGACGAATTTCAGCCAACAGCGGGGTTGAAGACTGGCGATTTCTTATTAACAAGTATTGCTGCCTTGTAGTGCCGTTATGTTTGTGTCGCTTTCTGTTCTATGCAGGATGGACAAGGTCTATCCCATCTGTCTATGAACTGATAGCATCACTCAGGTTTATATATCCATGTGTTTGCAATGCCTCAATACCGCGCTCGCGAGAAGTTGCCAACTGCGCTGCATTGCAAACGGTGATTTACTAGATAGTGGCGTCCTCTCTCTCTAGCTAAATGATACCTGATATGAATGCCAATTCGGACTCCTCGTACTTGGTATACTTGCCGCTCAAAGCTATCGATACCAATGGCTTACAAAGATCTTGGGATTTACAGCCAGGTGCCCGGCAATGAGCCCGGAGATGCGGGTCAGAGGCCGTGTCCTCCACTCCACCGCTTCCGCACAAGCCACGCACTCGGAAATTCTTGCCCTCTAAATCCTGCAGCTAATCAATCGAAGCCATCAACAATTACGGGTCGATGAATTCTGAGATTAGCCTCCGACCATCTCATAATTATACAAGCTTGGTAACAGATAGACACATCCTTCCTGGCGGATTTGACGATGGCAAATAAAGGTGAATTCCGCATGCCGTAATTCCGGTAGCCTTCCGCGGTCATTCATCCGCTTTAATGGGGGAATCAGATATCGAACGGTCGAGACGATATTCCTAACTCCATCATCTAATCCTCATCTTAGAATTGGCCATGCCCAGGTTTAATTTTCTCTCTTAGCATGCAAGCCATTTCAAGCGCCGCATTGGGTAATTACCGAAATAACTCGTAATTTCCGTAATGACTTTAGAGTAGGATGACAGCATCAGCCGAAATAGCACGTCGTATAGATCTGTGCATCGGGGGGTGCCTACATATCTTTCAAGGTGGAGATGCACGGCCTTACGATTCGGATGAACATCCAGGTCAAAGATCCTCATTAATGGCTTGAAACGGCTGATGTTCGATCTGTTTCGGCAACACACCGACAAAGTTTGCAGATTATTTAATATACATAATTTAGTTCTAAAGACCTCAACACAAGAAGAACATCTCCAGAGTGACAGACGGCTACCTGGTGTCTTGATAAGTCATGCTTTCCAAGTACAAGTTTGCAATAATACCCCTGAGGTATTTCATCCTTTCTTCTTCACTACTAATGTATATTGTCAAAACTCATTTGCTTGCTCTATCTCTTTCGCCTCAGCCGTTTTATAGTACCATGTAGCCTAAGGCCTAAGTTCATAAGCCTGTCAAGTTATCGCTCACTTTGATATTGAGACTAATTTGCCATCTATACTGCATCCAGCACTGTAGCATTTAATTGATAGAGGTACCCCTTTTTCGTCCCGGACACTATAACAGGCCCTCAGTTCCAAAGCACATATCTGCCGGCATCACTTCATGACTCATAATACTCGGTGATTATACCGGAGCCTCTTCGCAGTTGAACGTGGACTTACCGAGAAGTAAGGCCACTACCTAACTGTGTTCTAGTTAATAAGTTAATGGAGGAGTCTATCATAAGCAAACAGCCACTTGTTAGCTTCGCACATAGTTGTGCCTTCCGACGCTGCAGATGCAAATCCAGAGAAGAGATGATAAATTATTAGAAGCCCCGAACACATATTAAGTAACCACGCTGCGCACTCCGTGAATGTCCTCTTTTTTGTACGTGCTGCTTGTCTTGCGCGCAAGTAGCCGATGGTATGCACGTGACTCATCTAGCGACATCGGCACTTATTCTTCTACCATTTGTTTGACGTAAAATGTCCAAGGCATGTCCATGATCCGGGCTAAAGATCGATTCAGATGATGCACCGAGAATATTGAACGCTGTCTATCCATTCACCATGTCTAATCACATAGTCTTCTTCTCTTCTATACCAGACAAACTGGTGAAACTACTCACTAGCGAATTGCCATACTCTCTCCCGCTACTACGGCGACTTCAGTTCACCAAGTTCAAAAATGGCACCTCACCCTATGCACGCATCATTGTTGCCTCAGACGTCGAATTTGATCCGGATGATCAAGCTCAGCAACCCCAAGCGTACACAGTGGCGTATTTGGACTTGTCCAGAAAGGGGGAAGTTCAAATGAATCTCTATTCAACGCTGGAGAATGGCCGTAACCGAGGTGATACTAGTAACAGAGGATTATATGAGGAACAGCTGGCGCTTATGGTGCAAGAGATTATCCGCCTTCGAAAAGAGTATGGCCAAGAATTGGCTTATACAGACCCTGACCGGGTCTTAATCGGGACCTTGCACTCAGAAGTGCGCTCCATCTTTGAGAAGTTTGGTCGCGTCAGGTCCAGGCCCTCTGGTAATTTTGACAAGTGGCTTATCAGAAAAGACCAGTTGCCGGTCTTGGATGAAACACTTCCTTCTGGAATGTACTGGGATAGCGCTACCCTCGATGACTGCCGAATTGTCGTCTCACGGACAGATATTCCCCGTACCGCGTAAGTGAAGTCTAGATATTCTCTGACAGAGTCTAAGACTTATGAGCCATGAATTATCTCTGAACTGACAAGGCGTTGATGCAGTGAGAAAATAGCATCTCTTCCGAATCTTGTGATAAAGCTGGATGACAAGACGCCGATAGCCTGGGCCCTCCTCGGTAAGAAACTGACAACACTCAAGCTCTTCCACATCATATATCGCGTCTCCTTTGCTTCTAACTATCAGTCAACTCATAGGTACCGATGGAAGTCTAATTAGCGTTCACTGTGAGGTAAGATCAATCGCTGCCTAAATAATAAGCTCCGAACACTTTCTTTCAGCTGTACATGGCCATAGACTCACCTCATATCCGACAATTAGGAACCTTACAGACGCCAAGGATTAGCTAAGAAGCTAGCCACCAAACTCTTGCGTGAAAGCATACCACAATTTGGCGATGACGGATGGTGTGCCGCTGATGTGTCTCCTACCAACCTGAGCAGTCGAGCTTTGTGTAAATCTTTGAACGGCAAGCCTGATTGGGTTGTGTCTTGGTACGATCTCTTCACCTCGGACTATCATAATACCCTCCTGTAATACTAAGCTTACTAATACCACATGTGTCGCTGTACAGGATTGAACTTCTTCTCTTTGATTCAGAGACACCCTGAACTCACGTCGCAGAGTGTGTGGCGCCGGTGGGAAAACATGGATTGTTATGTCGAAGCGACTTAATGAAATTCGTCATCTAGCGAGAAGCGGAATACGATCTTTAGAGAGGCTTAAACCAGGAGAAAATAGATCAAGTTCCAAGTGCAGCTCGAGACCATCATTTAGAACGTAGCAAAACACATGGAATATGGGTGCAATTAGCTACAAACACGAAACAGCATGAAGGCAACAAACAAAATATAATGCATATCCAAAGCCTAGCCACATGACTTATGATCAAACAGTAATGGGCTATGATACTTGAAAGAAAATCGAATGTATGTAAGCTTACGAATATGGGACGCGCCTTACGCTTAAATTTATTCAAGAGGAGGAGGCTATAATTCTCCATGTTGCTCTAACCAATATTACCGCATGGATACGATGACCGATATTGAGACCAACTGCCTCCATCAATGTTGTAAATTGGGTTATTTTCTATACATGTAAAACGATGCGAAAAGATCATACTTGGTACGATTTTATGGGGACTCGCACCCTCATTGAGGTATGCCTACATAAGCACGCTTATCCAATGATCACATCATCGGCTGCAGTGTGGAATTGAACAAACAGACAAGGTACTAAGGTATTGCTACTATTGGTGGAAAGAACTCTAACGTCCGATGTGGGAGGACTGAGTGACCATCTCATGGCCCAGTTCGTTCCCACGGCGACTTCTGAGAGTGGTGTTCGAATATTCTTTTGTTAATATAACTGGCGGCCATTATCATATTCGGCACTCTAGCCATCTTAAGCCCCAGTTGCGGGTAACGGCGGTGATTTCATTCCAATGCAAGAACCCATCGGAACTTACAAACAATGAGGCGGAGAAAGAAGTCCGAACATCTATGCTCGCAGCCGTCGGGTAAAGCCTGATACTTGAATCAGAGCATCAGTACCTCTTTCGTAAGGTTGTCCGTGACCTACACTGGAGCTGATTCTACCGTATTTGATCATCCCGGCCAATATTGCTCCGAAAAGCACTTCACAATCGGTTCACGCCCCCACTCTAAAAGCCGTCTGGTCCCGTCCGGCCGTATTCCTTGACCTACAAGCACGTCCTCCGAAGCAAGGTAGGGGCAATTCACATATAGAGTAACATATTAATGTCCAACCGAGTGTAATGAGCCCAGCCATGTTACTTCCAATCAAACAATTTCTAGCAGGTGAGTAAAGCCGGATTACAAAATCGGAATCCAACCGAACCGAACCGAGGGGCAACCGATCCACACGAAGAATAGCGCAGGCTTGCCAAACGCCAAACGTTCGCATAGTAGTATCACTCCGTATGGGGCCAGGCAGTCACGATATTCCCCCCCCCCCCCCAGCCCCTTCGAGTTCTCGCCATAAACAGGCCTTGATCGATGCCGGCATGTATAATGTGAGGATTAACTTCCCGATTGGGAGTACGAGATGTTGCAATCTAGACCCCTGATATTTGATTAGCGTGCCCAGATGGATTAAAACACGGACTCCGTTTGTCCTAATGAGAAAAGCGTTAGGCGGATCGTGACCGGCTGCCACTCCGAGTAAAGATCGTCTCACTATAATCGCTAGCTCACAGAGCATAACTCAAACGCTGTTTTCAATTCTCCTGTAATCCATACGGACTAGGCGTTATTTCTTTTCTCCTTTCATCGCCGGTGGGATGAAATGCTGGCCGATTGATTTGATAAGCACAAAAAAGCGTCAAGCCTCGGATCCGATGACAGGGTCGGGATGATCGACGAGGTTGCATTCTCACATTTATGGAGCCGCACATGCAGTCGTTGAAGCTCAGAAACGACTCATGCAATCTTATGCACGAGCTTAGACCTGATATGGACGACTCGCGCCATTCTATGTATGTCTGCTTCTGGAATTCCACGCCTTTTCCATCTCTAGAGAGGGTGTGTCACTACACCCGGTGCCGACAATCATGGCATATGTCGAAGTTCATAGTGACGCTATCCCCGGATGAAGAGCCTATCTAGGTATCGCTGGCAGCTCTCAATGTCCCTGCCTACGTATCCAATGTACATGTCTGGTCGGACAACTACGGCATAAGATTCCTCCGGTCCAACCCACTCCGCCGTAAAAGTCTTCACCTTCGAAGCGGCTGTGCCCTCCGGATCCGCCGATGGGCATATGATGTTGAACAGAATGGCGACATCGTCGTGAGCAAGGACCTGTTCCAGATGCTGGCCGATGGCTAGTATGAGATACTTGCCGTAGGTAACTTGACTGTAGAGCCAAATGTTACCGTCCTGCCCTGGCGCCGCCAGGACGACGTCTGGACAGCGCTTGCCGGCCTTCCAGATGCCACACTCCGATTCCTCCACAATGGGCGATCCCATGGCGTCGTACGCTACTCCCATCCCTATTGACACGATTTGTTAGCCCGGCTTGCTTAGAGCAGCTCATGACTTTTAAAAGTACAAAAGTTCCATGAGAATGTGGACGCTGGATTCCTTCGGGAGGTGCAAACAACCATCCGAGAGCAGCACACAGAACACTCACCTGTAATGTACCCTGCGTTGCGCTCGATGGTGCCGACATATTGCTTGGCCGTATGCACAGTGTCCCTGACCAGCGCAGCGGCCACGTCAATGACACCTTGCGCCGTTTGTCTGCGTTCGATATCATAGCTCCGTATAAGCGTATCAACCGCTCCCTCTCGAAGGCGCGGATGTTTGAGGGCGAGAGCCAAGCGCCATGCGAGGCTAAACGCATCAGCAATGCCTGTGTTTAGCCCCTGGCCACCGTTGACTGAGTGGACGTGGGCTGCATCGCCGGCCAGGATGACACGGCCCGCACCATCCCGGGAGATGAATGAGGATGCAATTCGCTCCTTGACTAAACAAAACCATCAGCCCCCTGTCCCTTTCGCATGCTTCTTCTTCTTCTTCTTCCATTTGGTTATCAGCTTTCGCCACTAAGCGTCGGGGCTTTGCTGCCTTGGCTTGGCCCCATATGGCCTCCCCAGACAGATAGCGTACCCACTCAACGTCCAACGACGGATCAAGGATCAAAGGTAGGGCATGATGGTAAGAGAACGGAAGGGGAGAATCGTTGACAACGAAAGCCAAAATTTTGTCAAAACACCCACTTACCATCAAATGTGCTATACCATTCTGTCTTGATGAAGTCGGTCCGATAAGGCGCCAGATGTTTCTTGATGGACTCTTGAGCACGCTCCTGAGTCACGTCTCCTTCTAAAAGTACGTAGAAACGGCACAGACCTCTCTCCCGAGGTATCCAGGACACCCTGGACTGGCCGTTCAACTGGAAGGTAATGATTTCGGGACAACGAGGGAAATCCGTATCGATGAAAGTGTCCAGCACTGCCCAGAGCATTTCTGGCTTCGTTCCCGTAAATGTAACGCCCATTGCTGCACGAACAGTGGACTTGGCCCCATCCGCCCCGACAGTGTAGGTACTGCGAATTCTGCGACCCCTGTTCGTCACCATCTCCACGAAGTCGTCTTCCTCGGTCAAGGAATCCACTTGTTCTCCATAGTGGACTAGGTCTCCCAGGCGGCTGCTTAACATCTTTTCCACGACCGGCTGACCGATCATGAGAAAATTTTTGTGTAGAGTGTCTTTGAGACTGATCCACCATTGGTTTTGACGTGATATGAAGTCTCCATCACCGAATGTTGAGCTCGCTATGAGGAAGTCAGCTTGAAAGTCCGTTTGCAGATGACAAATCTCCGAGGGGTTAATGTTTCAGCGTCATGTAGGACGTTACACGAAGAGTGAGTATGGGAATGCCTGAGAGAACGCACTGTTGCACTTTAAACCTAGGGGGAGTAATTCGTCCAGGATTCCGACAACCGTTAGATACTGCTGTGTCCGGGCATTCAGCGCGTCTGCGCGTCCAAATTCCAAGCTATGAGCTTTGGCATCTGCAAGTGATCCAAAGTTAGCCTTGGCGAGGCTCGTGGTTATCATTGACATCGTTGATTTAATGTCAACGTACTCACCTATGATGCTGACGGAAACGCCTAGGCGATGCAGAAGCAGCCCTGTGAGAAGGCCAGTTGGACCTCCTATCATTGTGAAAGCTTTTGTCAACTTATTGAATTGGTTGAGGGGTCGAGCAGCCTAGCATACCGCCAACTATTGCTACATCGACGACTTCGACTTCGCTTTGCAAAGCAGGCATATTGGAAGATGTAGAGAGATTCTCGTCGGTTAGAGAGTATCTGTGCCAAGCACGAAGTGGTGACTAGGAAAATGAGTATGAAGCTTGCAGATGATTTACTCAGTGCCAGGAGCCAGCATCTATATTCGCATGTCATGATCGTGATGCTTGAACCCCTGCGGCAAACGGGGCATATCAACAGGGGATGCTTAGAGATAGCGGTTGCATCGATACTACGAAAGCCCTGAGAGGCTAACAACGCCATCGGGGCCTCCACATATGCCGTATGAAGCAGGGAAAAAAAATTTTCTCTTAATCTCCTCAAGTTACTAGGCCAAGCACCGAGGTGTGTCTGAGGCCAAGGCGGACAGCTTGGCAAGCACTTACACGCCCCCGTCGGGGATCGACGCCATATAGAGAAGGTAGCATAGCGTATTAAAACTACCATTCGGTGGGCCAAAAGGCCAAAAACAGGTAAAATCTTGGCTTTTAGTGTCCAGATGCAGAGCTTCATCTGATAAAAGGATCGAATTGTTCCAGATTCGCGTTCACGCCCAACTCGGATCACTTTGACGTGCCCTTTTCTTTGCTCTCAGTCTACTATTGAAGCCATGCCATCTGCCGTGGAAAACGAGAGTGTGACCATCGCAGCTCACGCGATAGACGCCGTCTCCAAGCGCAAGTCATCTTCTTCCACTCCCCCGCTTCCTGTCACTGTCCCCTCTATCTCCTTGACTACCAGCGTCGACTCTGCCGCCCTCGAGACGGCATCCAAGATTCTCCATGTCATAGATCGATATCGCCTAAAGCGGCCCTCGGAGGCCGCTGCTAAGGCAGATGAAGGAGCTCTGAAATTCCTTGCGCTCATATATACACATGTCAAGGCCGGCACGGCAGTGCCCATGTGCCTGCCCGCCTTTCCGTTCAAGTCTCCCAACTCAAAGTCAAAAGTCTTAGGCAAGCTGCCTGACCGAGCAGAAGAACTGGCTCTAGCGCATCTCAACGGACTCTGCCTCGCCATCCAAGATGTCTACCCTTCCGGGGCAGACCTTACCATCATCTCTGATGGATTGGTGTACAACGGTGAGCTCTCTTTGATGGTTACTTGTCATTCTAACCCTTTCCACGGATTGTGCTAAGACAGATGTATAGATCTCCTCGGGGTACCTGATAGAGATGTATGGAATTATGGAGAGGCGCTTAGAGCACTGGCTGCTGCGAAAGGCTACAAACACATCTCTTTTTCGCGACTCCGGGACCTCGTTGCTATTCCACTACCCGAGCAGCTTGACGAAATGACATATGTCGCAAACGCGTCAAATTTCCGAAGAGCACTGCTGAATACTTTCAGTCGACCTGACTGGGAATGGAAAACAGTCAGCCAAAGTGAAGATGTCTGCTTGACATATAGAGGATACATCAGGTTCTTGGAGACAGACCTCCAGACTGTGTATCCCGTCGGTGATAATCGCAGCAAATCCAAGTACAAGCGTGGCATTGAATACATTGCCCAGCAAATGATGGCCCGTGGTGATGTAAGTCAATTCTTCCCATATTTCACCGGGAGTTCAATCTGCTAAGACAAGATCAGGCGTTCGCTAGTGCGGTCAAGCAGAAGTACAAGGACCACGTTCGTCTGTCAATCCATCCGTCCACTGGAGCAGCCAAGCTCTCCATCAGCTTATTGCCAACGGAATCCATCTACACGACCCCGTGGCATTGTGCTGTCGCATATAGGATTGATGGTACCACAATTACCGGCATGCGTTCTGACTTCGACGGCGATGATACCTTTGAGCTTGTCTTCGAGAATGGTCGACCTAGCTACTACAGAGAAAAGTCAGATTTATTATCATGGGGCGCAGAAAAGGGTGGAATTACCTGTGAGCCACTTTACCCTTCAGGCTGGCTTGTGAAGCCTAGCAGAGGTCCCTGGAGTATGTCAATGGCAGACATAGATGCTCGAAAAGTTCGCGCGTTGTCTGAAATCAATTCCCCCGTCGTCTTACGCGGCTTTATAAAGACCCCCAACAAAGAACAGTTCGCCAAAAAGTCGGAAGAGTTTGGCAAGCCGACAGCCTGGAAATTTGGTCTCATCCTGGAGGTCAAAGACCAGGGGACGAATAGCCGGGGTTTAAACAATGTCCTCTCATCAGAGTGGATGCCTTTCCATTACGATGGCTTGTTTAAAACCGTCAAACAAGTAGACGACAATGGCAAAGAAGTCTTAGTCTCGACGCCGCCTCGGTAAGTGACCACGACACGTCCGCGGACTAGAGCGACAGCACTTACCTAACATGACTTTCACGAGCAGATTCCAGATCTTTGTCGGAGCTACATCATCGCCAAGAGATACAGGTTTCACTCTTTTCTCATCTTCTACCCTTTTTCTCAAGTATCTACCAGAGTGGTTGAAGCTTGAAGCGCTGGCAGAAATGACCTGGACTGTCTCAACAGCATCTTTCGATCAGACGGTTTTGAGAGGTCTCCCATTGATTTCATTTCATCCAACAACAGGTAAACCTTGCTTAAGGTACCATGAACCATGGCCACAGTCCAAGACCAAATTCGAGCCGACCCATGTCACCATCGACGGATTTACAGCCTCCGACAGCGCGGCCATTTGTGAGGCCATCGATTCGGTTCTACATGACAGGAGGGTGGCCTACTACCACGCTTGGGATAAGGGCGACATCGTGGTGAGCGATAATATTCTGATGATGCATACCAGGAGCGATTTTGTATCCGGAAGTGATCGAGAACTCTGGCGAATACATTTTGACTGAAGCAGCAGCGAAATTTTTTGTACTTTGGAGGCAATAAACTGTCGAACTTAGCGTGGCTCGCAAATAAAATTGCAATGACATTGATTCTCTCCGGTAAACTACCTGCGCCAGATGAAGTGAATGGCCTTGAGGCGCGCAAACGTGGTTTGATCACGTCATTGGCCTGCTGAGTTGTATATTCGGGGTGAACTCTGATTATTATAGCACAACATAGTAGATAGTAGAAATAAGTGATCAAGACCTCCTCCGTTAGGCTGGCGGGCTATTTGAGCACAAAAAGAGAATGGAAGTTGCCAATCGCTAAAACGACGTAGAGCCAGACCTGTCCAATATAAAATTACTAGGTAAGTACCTTAGGTACTCTGAAGCTCGAATCGTGTACAGTGCAGATAGAATTCAAGTCACCAGCCTTAAGGCATTTGATGCCCTGGGGAAAGCCACATAGTGGTCGTTTCGATAAACTACAGGCCTTGGGGACGATATCATAGCGGCAAGCCTACGGCAAATTCACAGTGTGAAATATGCGGCACACCAGGGCTACCTCTTAGTACTATGGGGCGCGCCCTACTTCTTAGGTAGTACCTAATGGTTAGTTCCTCTATACTTCACCCCCGTGGCTGGTTCTTGCCTCGCCAAAACTTCGCCAAACTCACTATCAAGCGTGATCTTGATTTTTTTCCGAAAGGTTTTCTCCTTTAACACAAAGCTTCTTCAACTATCTATTGACTTCTCAGAACGATGAGGTCATTATGTCAACCTTTAATGGCATCGTTTCTGAATTTCCTGACATCAGAAGTCCGATACCAACCCCCTGTTTCAATGTCGAGGATCGTGCTGATTTCCTGGTAGTTGACTTCTTCAGACGCCATGTCGACGTGCCACCTCCACTGGCATGTTTCGTCTCCCATGTTCACAGTGATCATCTCTCCGGGCTAGAGTCACTTCGTTCCCCCTTGTAAGTTACTAAACTGCGAATGATATATGCACTCGGCTATCGGTACTAATTACCTTAGTGTCTACTGCTCTGCGGCTACCAGAGAGATCTTGCTCCGCCTTGAGAGATACCCCTGTCGTATCAATTATGCCAAGGGCATTCTAGAGGCGCGGCAGCAGACTTATAAACATCTCAACAAGGTTTTGGTACGCAATCGTATCGGCAATTGACCATCGGTCGTTTCCCAAACTAATTTGGCATAGAAACCTCTTCCTCTTGAGTCCCCAACCACAATAGAGCTCGAGCCCGGCAATCAAATTCAGGTGACGCTTTTCGATGCAAATCACTGCCCTGGCGCAGTCATGTTTTGTACGTGCTCCCCAGGAAGGCGTGTGTCCGGCAAAAGGAGAAGCTTACAGACTACTTCACAGTGATTGAAGGACGGGGCAAAGCTATTCTCTACACCGGAGACGTGCGATGCGAGCCATGGTTTGTCGATGGTATTGCCCGAAATCCTAGCCTCATTGAATACACCTGTGGCATCAAAACACTAGACAATTTATATCTTGATACGTCTTTCACTGAAGACATTCCTTTTCAAACCAAGGCTGAAGGACTCGCAGAGTTATTACGGAAGGTACTGCAGTATCCAAAGGATACAGTGTTCTATATTCAATCATGGACGTACGGATACGAAGACGTCTGGATCGCATTGTCTAAAGCTCTGAACTCTCCTGTAAGTTGATGCTCAGGCGAAATTGCCCAACGCCTTACTAATAGCGAAAGATCCACGTTGATGACTACAAGCTCCGCATCTACAGTTCACTGCAGGTTCTAGTGCCAACGAATCGACCCAGCTGCGGTGTACATTTGACAACATCAGCTGCTGCGCTTACTGGCTTTATGTGTGGAAACTCACAACATCCGGGCTGTTTGACCTCGGACCAGAATGTCCGCCTGCACAGTTGCGAAAGCGGCGACATGTGTGCAACCGCGAAACACCCTTCCGTGGTTCGAATTCAACCCGTCGTAGCATCCCTTTCGGATGGACAAATCATCCATGACGCAGGTATAGGAGGTGGAGGCGAAGACTTGGAAAGAGAGGTTGAATTAGGGGTTGTCAATCAGAGCGATGTCTTCAGCCTCCTCAGCATGCACGTATCCCAAATCATTTCATATCCAAATGTGAAAGATCTCGAAACTAATTCTACATTAGGATAAATACATATGATGAAGTGACAGAGGAAGTTCGAAAACATTGCGCGCGCGCTTTGACAGACGCTGTAGCCAGCGGTCGCAACCTACCCCTCAGCGTCAGCTTCTCGTCTTCTGAGAATATGTGTACAGGTGATTTACAGAAAGCTATACTGTCCATCTCCAAGAAGCATATCAATATGAACTCTATTCGTACTGAATACGAGAGACCTAAAGAAGGCCAACTGCCAAATATTATCCAATTCCCCTATTCGCGGCATTCGTCTTACGCCGAACTTTGCTCTTTAGTCCAGCTTCTAAGACCCAAAGACGTGTGGCCATGTACTTTCCACCTGGACTCTTGGCTTGACAGAGGTGAGTCAATCACATTTATTGAGTGATCTATTGTAGATTAACGTTAGCACCAAGATATATCCATTAGTTCGCTCTTCGGAAGATACTGCAGTGGCAATACGTTCTCGCATGACTTAAAAGTCAACGCCATTGCAAGACCGGATGCATATCGAAGTCACATGGAATGCAATTCCCAAGCTCCAATGAGCTGCGCATCCAATTCATTGTCGCTTGCAAGTCAGCTATCAAATACTGCGCCCGACCATCGTACAGCAAACGAAGCTGGTCTCAACCCTGCTATTACGAATCGCCTCGTTCGAGATAGACGTGATATACTTGAGACTGACACAAGTTGCACCAATGAAAATATGCTGCTGGAAGGGACGCAAGTTCAAAAAGATATAGCTCCGCCACTAATAGCTCAAGAAGGTGTGAATCGGGATACTGGACATGAGCTAGATGCAGAAGATGAGGAGCAGTCGCAGAATATGCATATCTCTCGCCCGTCGGTACCGTACATGCGCCATTCTTTGGCAAGATGCGAAGCCTACGAACGGATGCTTCAAAACTCCAGAGGCCGTGGCTGGAGTACAATTGAGCTCATATCAGCAGGCTGCAACCATAGTGTTGTGGAACGGGAGCTGTGATAGGATACTAACGAAGCTCGATGAAGTTCTACATATGCTCCTCTTTCTATTCCACGCCTTTTCCACGAATTACCGTCGCCTAATCTTACGGTTCTCATTGGGGGGTTCCGCTCAACGGATATTCCGAACATACTGTGGCAAAAAGCAGACGCACCAGTTATCAGTGCTTGGCGGGCAATGTCTCGACATGCTCAGCAGTACATCGCATTTTGCTGACCTCAAATAAATAAGAGCAAAGAACCCGATTCTGCTCCTGGTATTCTCATCATTCGGCGGGTTGACTGAGGGTTGGTCAATTTGAGAGTCATGAGCAGCGCTGGGCCAACATATTGTTTCACTTGACGCGATGAATCCTCCCGACGCTAAGTGGATTTCGGGGTTTCAGACATCCCGTCGGATGGCGCAGCCCCATCTAATTCGAGTGAACGGCAGCGGATATCCAATCGCAGCGCCCCTAATGTCAGATGATGATTAAATTCGGAACGGGAGGCGCAAAGGCGAGATTGGCTCTGCCCTGGATGAGTTGATACATAGATCGAGGGCGAACAAATGAGGGCTGCCACCTGCGCCAGTTTGTCCCGAATCACGGTCAACATCGTCAATACATGTGTAAAAAAAGATGCAGTACGCTGGCTTAAAGGCTAGAGTACAAGAGATATCAACCTACCTTACCTAACATTCACCCCGGCCTGAGAGATCATTTTCCGGAAGTACGACATCATGTATATCGACTTTACATTTGGCCATTGGTGGACGGCGCTAAGAGTCACCATTTCGACGCCACCATGTACTTCTACCTATATGTCTCTAAATAGTTGTGCCGGGAGGTTGCGTCAGACAGCTCCATGTCACACTTGTAACCTTCTTAGTGATACCTCGTTTTACAGCTGCTCGTTGCATAAGCAGGATCCCCCGCCCGCGATCTTATATCATTGAAGATGACCTCTTCCCCCTCAACAATCCTTCTTTCTAGCAACGCCGGCGCATCGAACAAGCGATCCATTATCACAGAGCATTTGGAGACGATCGCTGCTCTCATGTGGTAAATGAAAAATATTTGCTGAATCATCAGACAAGCAAGCGGCGACAGTCGCGACACAGATAACGCGCCCAAATGGCCATTCCTGAATTGCTGGGGTCTTTAACCCCAAGCCAGCTATGGAGTATCGGGGCTCTATTTCTGGTCTTGTCATTTATCATCGACTTCGCCAGTCATCCGCGATACCCAGACCAAATTCCTGTCATGGGCAAAGGGCAAGGAAAGTTGAATGCTTTACTTGACAGCTTTCGCTATATCACCAGCTATCGCCGCTGGATTACCGATGGATATGCCAGAGTGAGTGGGAATGATTGTAATCTAGCCTATCACGCTCAGAAACGCTGATATGAGAGCCTTCATTTGCGCCTTCAGTATGGCAAAAAGGGTTTGCCGTTTGTGGCGCCGTCGCCGCTATCTCGGCCTCCAGAGGTCGTTATGCCTCGTGATCAGATCGCTTGGATGATGGATCAGCCTGATCACGTTCTTTCCACTTACGACGCCCACAATGCGGTCCTCTATTCCGAGTACAATTTTCTTGGACGTCGCCTGGCTTATGATCCGTTTCCTAATAGAGTGATGCATAAGTATCTAGCACGGCATTTGTCCACCGTTATTCCCAACATCGATGACGAGATTCAACATGCAGTAGAGACATCTCTCGGAGACGACACTGAGAACTGGAAGTCACTGAAGCTGTGGGATCTTTGGCTAGAAATAGTTCCCCATGTGACCAACAGATTACTGGTCGGACCCGAGATTTGCCGCGATAAGCAGTTTGTCGACGGCATGGTCAACTTTACAAATGATGTCGTCCGTAACGGCTTCTTGCTCCAAGTGCTGCCCAAAGTTCTTCATCCCATATTTGGACGACTTTTCGGCATCTCCAACTATGTCCATTGGCGCTCAGCTAACGTTCGAGTTCAGCCCATCATCCAGAAACGCCTCGATGCTATGATGAGAAAGGCTGCTGGTGATCCAGAATTCAAGGACTATGTTCCTCCAGAGGATTTCATCACCTGGTCTATCCGGTTGGCCCAGGCAGAGGGAAAGACATTTGAACTTGACCCCATTGTTTTGTCCAAGCGACTGCTTCCCATCCAGTTTGCCGCAATTCACACCACCGTTTTGACCGGTCAGCTTTGGATGCAGGATCTACTGACTTCGGATCCCGAAAGCGGTATACTAGACATTCTTCGTGCTGAAATAAAGGCTAATAAACCTGAGTCCGGCACATGGACTAAGACGGCTATTTCTAATCTCCTCCGCCTTGATTCTTCAATTCGCGAATCTCAACGAGTCAGCAATTTTGCTGTCACCATGATCGAGCGCAAGGTTGTTTCCGACAATGGTCTACACAATCCCGATCTAGGATGGACCCTTCCAAAGGGCAGCTTTGTGACTGTCAATCTAGAAGGAACACATCACGACGCTGATTTGTACGAGAATCCGGAAGCATACGACCCTCTTCGGTTTTCCAGGATCAGAGAAGCTTGGGACGCAAAATCAGATCAGGAAAAGAAGACCGAGGCTGACGAGGGCACGCGAATTAGAGGCCTCGGAATGGTCACGACGAGCGCGCAGCATCTGGCCTTTGGCCACGGTCGACATGCTTGGTGAGTCTACATGCTTCTACGTCTTCTAACCTTGCCCAAAGTACTTCAAATACCATGGCAATATGCACTTAATCTAACTGATGAACAGCCCCGGACGTTTCTTTGTTGCACACGAGCTCAAGCTTATTATGATTCACATGCTTCTCAATTACGATGTCAAGATGGTTGGCAAGATACCCGAGAAGCAATGGCTCGGTGGCACTATCATTCCCCATCTGAAAGCGGAGATTCAAGTGCGACGGAAGAAGACGCAGGCATGAGGTAGAATCGGGAATGAGGAAGGGCTTATACTAGTGGTGGGCTACGAGGCCCCTCCTACAAAAGGAGGTATGGGTTTGGTCTTTTGCTTCAGTGACTGAGGAACGAAAGTGTGAGATATATGATATCATGAGTATAAGAGTGATATTCATTTCATGCAAGCTATTCGGCAAGGAGCTCGAGATTACAATCTAATGAACAAGAAAGCTCAAGAAATTTAGCGCAGAAGAGCATAATGTGAAAGAAATGCATCATAATTATTGTCTTTTGTTATTCCCGCTCAAGTTTCCTGTAGTTCTACATGTATGCATGCGAAGACTATAAATTCAATCCAACCAGGCCATCGCCTCCCAGGAACAGTCCGCCGACAGTGTCCTTTTCCCTTTCCCTGAGCAGTGCACCAATATCAACCCTGCCACCAGTTATATACCGCTCACTCACGCCCAGATTTACCCGCTTGCTCAACTCCTCCCGTAGTTGTGCCCTCAATGCTCCCATCTCAGCTTTGCTCAGCTGGCGGGCTTCCTTCTCCTTCTTTTTGCGACCTCCTCCACGACCGCCCCAGTTGCCGGGCACACCCTCATCGAACTCTTCGGAGTCGTAGTCGACGCCAAGCTCCTCGGCAGCGTTGCGCAACCACGTTTCTTCACTGTGGCCCTTTTCCTTTGCCAGAACAGCATCGGCAATACGCTTGGAGAGATCCACGCGAGGCTTCAGTCGGGACGCAATCTTGCGGTCGATGGACAGCGTTTCGATGAAATGCTCGCGCTTGACGCCGTTGCCACCGTCGCGCTCGGCGTGCACTTTGCTGGCTAAGCGACGAGTCGGCAGTACTTCTTCGGGAGAACACAAGATGACGCTCACGCCAGACCGATCACCACGAGCCGTTCGACCAGATCGGTGGATGTACGTATCTGCTTGGCGAGGCACATGATAGTGCAAGACTTGATCGACCTCCTTGATGTCTAGACCTCGGGCTGCCACATCAGTCGCAACCAGAATGGCATTTTTGGCAGCGGCGAAGCGCTCGATGGATCGTAAACGAGCCTTTTGAGCCATTTGTGAATGCAGCGGGAGGGCTGAAAGGCCAAGGTTGGTAAGGAGAGGGGTAAGACGACGGACGGCTGAGATGGAGTTGGTAAAGACGAGAGTTCGGCGGCCGGGATTGAGAACGAGGACAGTGTAGAGATAGAGATCCTGATTTTCATAAAAGTCAGCAATGGCCAACGTCAAAAACGCTTTGCTAGAAAAGCGGAAACGAGCAAAGGCTGGAGGAGGGAAAATAATACAGTACTGACCTTCTCCATAGCGCCGCATTCAATAAGACCCTCCCGTAGGCCTTCAGCCATCTGTGTCACCGGGTTGACGTCGATGAACTTGGGCTCCTTTCGGAACTTCAGGCACTTCATCAGATACTCCATCTTCTCCGCATCGCTTCCCGCCGCTGCTTTGGGGCCCTTGCCTCTGCCGGCCAATTTCGACTGTAGGTTCTTGTCAAAGGTGGCAGAGAAAACAAGTGTCTGCCGTGGAGGCAGCTCATCATCGTCGCTCTCGTCGTCAGCTTCGGGGTCTCGTCGATCTAGCGCGCCGATGATGTCCTCCGCCTCTTTGAACTGGCCCGCCTTGAACAGTCGATCGGCCTCATCGACAACCAAGAATTTGATCTTGGTGAAGGAGTCTTGGAGGGCCATATCACCGTCGAGGACTTCCCATAGACGACCCGGTGTTGCAATGACAATGTCAGCCTTCTCCAGCTGTCTCTGCTGCTTCTGAATGCTCAATCCACCGGTGACAGTGCAGACGTAGGGCGCTGTAGGGAGCCCATCACACAGCGCTTTGATGTGATCTGCCAGCTGCTTGGCCAGCTCTCGCGTAGGACTGAGAACCAGCGCTGTAGGACCCTCCCGCTTGACGTTGTCCTTGTTCTCATATATTTCCAACCACTTGTCCACGATCGGAATACCAAAGGCCAGCGTCTTGCCCGATCCTGTCTGCGCCTTTCCGATCACGTCCTCTCCTGCGAGAATCTCCGGAATCGTTCTCTCTTGTATCAGCGTCGGCTTCGTAAACCCTAGTTTCGCAATCGCGGAGACGGTACGCGGCGATAGGTTCAGTTCCACCCAGGCACCCATGTCCGCTTCTTCTGCGGCTGCGTCGTCCACGGCCATGAGCGCGTCGAAGGAGTTGCCCTGCGGCTGCTGCTTGCGTGAAGAGGGCTTTTGTAGCTCTTTCTCGGCCGTCGCCAGCTTGCCGTTCCGCGACTTGTGCTGGTTGCTGCCGTCCGCTTCCTTCTTCTGCCCGCTGCTGACCCTGTCTTTTCTCGCAGCTTTCTTTTGACTGCCCTGGCCCTCCACGCCACCTTGAGAACCGCCAGCTTGGCTGGAATCGACATTTTCGCCTTCCACAGGGCTGTCGCCAAACCCTTCAAAAGGTTCATCGACGGCATCTTGAGGCGCCTCGTCTCGTTCTTCGCGCTTATTCGGTCCTCGTCTGTGTTTTTTGTCGGAAGGATCGGGGTTTTGCTGTTCTTGCTGCTGTTGCTGCTGCTCCGCCACTAAAAACTGCACAGTCCCACCATTTCTTACCACATCAACACCTTCAATGACTTCGAGACCGCCGAATTCTTCGCCCACTGACTTCCATGCGAGAGAAGAGACGTCCACTAGCCGATTTGCGGGCTTTGCCTTGGCATTGTTGAGTTTCGCAGCGGCAGCGCCTTTGAGAGAGGTCTTGTTGCGCTTGGCGGCCGGTGCAGCGACAGAATGGAGCTTTCGCTTTTTCGGAGGAGGCACCATTGTGAATGATCCGTGAAGCTATTGATCAGACACTGGAATGGTTTTTTCCAAGGTCAATCGTAGCTTAAAGTTGACAATACCGTGGTGCTTTCCTTTCCATCGTTGAAGCTCCCAAGGATTTTCCTTTTTCTTTTTTCCCACTATCAGCTACCCCGGTATTACTAGGCCCCGATCCGGTCTTATCTATCAAGTACCGAGGACCTAAATCTCCACAGCCCCAACGCCTACAAAGCTTGTACTGTCTACCAAGTATCAAGTATAAGTTTCAAGCCTAGTAACGTCGACGCTCGGCGGCATCGAATTTCCGACGTCAGTAAGTAAAGGCCACCAATTTCAGATCTGAGTAGGACCAGGACGTCAAGCGAAACTAGGTGATGTGATGAAAAGAAAAAAGAAAATATCTGAGTTCAGCGAGTAGTAAATAATGCTAAGAATACATCATGCGTCCCCAATGTCCTCTCCCTATCCATTTTATATCTCCTGGTCTTTTCCCGTCTCTGGTCAAACGCAATCAATGATTAGATAGAGAGATGAGTCCCCTTATTCATTATACATGGCAATTCTTTTTCCGACATGTTAACACTTCCCTCTCCCTTGCAAAAATGAAAATAAAACCTCCAGTCTACGCGTCAAGTTCAGTGAGCCCCTCTTGCTCTCTTGGCTCCGGCGCCAGCTTCGGAGTCACCTCTTGGTCGCTTAGCTCCCGGTTGGAAATCTGACGCCGATGGATTCATGCCACCTCGGCCACCCCGACCGCCTCCGCGTCCTCCACGGCCACCGTGGCCTTGGGCACCTTCCTGGTTACCGCTTGCGGCTCGTTGACTAGGAGGTACATATGCTCCGCCTCGTCCACGTCCTCCGCCGCGGGGCATTGGAATGCCAGACCGGACTGGTACCTGGCCTTGTTGCTGAGGCTGCGGTGGCAGCTGTGGTAACTGTGATTGCGCCGGCCGTTGCTGCTGCTGCTGCTGTTGTGGTTGCTGTTGTTGCTGCGGCTGGTTTTGCTGTGGCTGGACCACTTGAGGAGTCTGAGCATGGGAAGTTTCCGTCTTTGTGACAAACGGATTAGGAGCTTCCGAACCGTTGGCAGCCGGCGGGACCGCAAATGGATTTGAAGCCTTGGGAGCCGGGAGTCCACTTGCTGGAGCAGTCGTAGCCGTTGCCGTTGCCGTTGCCGTGGCTGAATCCCCAGCCTTAGGTTCCGCTGAAGGCTGAGCAGATGCTGTTGCGGGAGCCGGTGCTGGTGCCTGTGCTGGTAACGGGGCCGGTTTTGTACCATCGGCTGTGGGCTGGGCGTCCGTAGCTCCACCAGAGGGAACGGCAGGGGAGGGAGGTACACCAGGAGCGGCGAGTTGTTGCTTCACTGGCGTTGCCTTGGCTGGCGTTGCTGCTGGTGCTGGCGGAGGAGCTTGGGCTGACTTGGCCACTTCCCAAACCTCAACTACCGGCTTTTGCGGCGTCTCCGCTGCTGCCGTCTCGACAACACCAAGCTTTGCCGTCGCGGTACGTAGTTTGTTCTCCGCCATATTGATGCGCAGAGTAGACTTTTTCGACTCCATGAGCTGGGCTTGCTCGCGCGCAGCCGTGATTTTGCCCTCGTACTCTGACTTGATCCTAGCGCTCTCCGAATCCAGCTTCTTACGGATATTGGCAGCAATGATACTCTTGACTGTCGCGTTTGAAGCCAAAAATTGTCGGATGGCGCTGTCATCGAGCTGAGATAGGTCTGGAGGCCCAGTGGCTGCAGCTGGAGTGAGCGGCACTGATGATTCTTCCGCCTTGGAAGGTGTGCTCGGCGGTGGCTGTTCGGTGACCGGGGTCTCCTTTGCAGGAGCTGCCTTGGCAGGATTCTCGGCTTGCCAGATCAGCTTCTCTTGTTCAAATCGGAGCTTGAGGTCCTCATCCTTTCGCTTGAACTCCTCTTCCAGCTTGGCACGGCTCTCCTTGAGCTTGTTGTTCAGGGTATCTCTCATCCTGTCTGAGCGTTCCTTAATTGTCTGCTGAATCTTAGCCTCGACTTCATTGGCTTTCTGTTCGAACTCGGCGGCCTTTGCCTCCGCAGCAGCCACCCTATCTTCTAATGCCTTCCTCTCGGCATCCGATAGGCCGTTCACTACGGCATGGTGGTCTGCGCCGCCGTCCGCAGTGGCCGGCAGTGCCTCTGCGGTTGCGGTAGCGGTGGCAGCTTCTTGGAGCTTCAGCAACGCGCTATCACGCTCCGAGATGACCGTCTGTAGTTCTCCTCGAAGCTTCTCGAGCTGCTGCTCTGCTCCCAGTTTCTGAGCGGTGACTGCTTCTAGCTCCTTCTGAGCATCAGCAAGGCGCTGGTTCAGGACGGCAACAACTTCCGCCGATGCAGATGCATCAGGTTGTTGAGCGGCAGCCGGGACGGCCGACGACTGCGTCTGCGGTGCCTGTCGGCGCAGCTCCTCAACCTGCTGCTGGAAAGCCTGGACCTGTTTCAACAGCTCGGTCTTTTCTCCATCAAACTGTTCCACCTGCTTCTTTGCTCCGACGAGTTCCTCGTTGGCCTTTTCCAATTGCTCTTGCAAGCTGCTGGCGCGCTGGCTAAGCTCATTCTTCTCGCCGGTAAGCTTTCGAGACCTCTCCTTGAATTGTTCGGTGAGTTTGGCTCGAGTGTTCGACCAGTTGGAGCGCTCCGTCTCGAGAGTCGACTCGAGCTCACTAATCTTCTCCCGAAGCGGTTGCTCGCCTTCTTTGAGAAGGTTGCGTTCAGCTTCGAGCTCGGTGATTGTCTGCTTCAGCTGCTCCATCTCTGCCGGATCAACGCGGCCATACTTGGTCAAGATGCCCTCAGTCCGCTTCTGCCAGCGATCGCGATCCTCTTGGATTTGCTTGATCTCCTCTTCCAGGAAAGATTTCTGAGTCTTGAGATTGTCAATCTCCGTCTCGAGAGGCTGGATTTTCTGCATCATCTCGTCCAGTTTCTTGTTTTTCTCTGACAGTTGGTCCTTGAGCTGGTTGTTTTCCGTCCGGAGGGCCATGCTGCTCTCGCGGTATAGATTGAGCTCATGTAACTTCTCCATCAAATCCTTATGGGCCATGGTAGTGTTGCCGCTCTGCGAGGCCTGGCGCTCTTGGTCAAGCTTCAGACGTGTCTCATCCAGCTGTGACTGCAGGTACTCGACTTGCTGCTGCAGTCGCTTGGCTTCGTTTGTCTTCATGTCGTATTGGACTTCGAGAATCTCTTTCTCACGGCGCAAGTACCCGTTCAACTCACGCAGACCCTCGATAGCATCTCCCACGCCAACAGCGGACAGGGCTTCGTCTGCGTCGGCAACGTCGTTGCGAGTTTGCTGCAGAGCGACAATCTGGGAGGTTAGACTCTCCAGCTGCTGGTGCAATAGCTTGTTCTGGGCATTTGCATCCTCGCGCCTTTGTTTGAGCTCGCCTATCTCCTGCTCCAGCTGTTGTTTCCGCTCCTCCCATGAGCTCTCGCTTTGGGCGAGGGTGACCTTGGCAGATTCCGCCTCTGCACGCAGCGATGCGGATTCTTGCTTCAGCTCGTTGTACTCGTGGCGCAACTCCTGGACAAGCTTGGCGGCCTCGGCATGCTTGACAAGCTCCTTCTCATAGTCTTGTTGGGCCTTCGAGGCGATTTCAGCTTGAGCACGAAGGTCTTGCTGATGGTATCGAGCAGCTTCCACATGACGGCTGCTTTCTTCTTTGAGGCGTTTGATCTCCTCTTCCAGGATGGCCTTTTCATCTTCATACTTTCGTGCAGTCTCCCCTTGAGAATCCCTGATGGCGGATAATTCTGTATTAGAGCGCGAAAGTTCGGCAGACAGATCTTCAATCTGCTGGCCTAGCTCTCTAATCTTATTGTCTTTTTCCTCGATGAGAGCCTCAACTTCCTGTCGGTACTGTTCTTGGGATGCACGTAAGTCCTCCAATGCTTCTTCATTGCTCTGGCTCAGCTCCTTGTACTGCTCCGCTTGGGCTTTGGCATTCTCCAGCTGAGTGTTGGCCATGTCAAGATCACGCTTAAGGTCCGAGATGTCGTTGTTGAGATCTTGGATCTCGGCTTCAAGCTCCTGCTGACGCAGGCCATTACCATCGGCAACAAGACCGGGTCTAGGAGTAGGGCGAGGCTGCAAACGACCGGCGCGCTCTTCGGCGCTACGCAACTCCACGGTCAACTCGTCGACCCGGGCCTGGAGATGGTCTCGAGTCGTCTTTACGCTGACGTGCTCTTCTCGAAGCTGACTCAGGCTAGCCATCAGGTCATCAATTCGCTTCTGCGCCTCCTTGGCCTCGAATTCCTTCCTCTGTTGCAGGTGCTGGCTGTCTTCCACAGCCTGGGATAGCTTCTTCTGTGCCGTGCTGAGTTCGAGCTCCAAATGTTCAATCTTGGCTTGAGCCTTGCGGCGCGCTTCCGATTCAGAAATGTTGCGTTCATTTTCCAGAGACTGTTGAGCCGCCAAGAGGTTGCCCAGTCTGTTCTTTTCCTCGATTAGGGAGTCATTGTCCTTGCTCATACGCTCCTGAATGTCCTTCCAGAGCTTCTTCTCTGCTTTGAGGTTGGCCGTCTCATTTCGCATGCTGTCCAAAAGACCCTTTACTTCGATAAGCTCTTCGGCAACCTGCTGTGTCCGGATATCCTGCTTGGCAGCCGTCTCGGACAGTATTTGCGTCCTCTTCTGGAGCTCGCTGTTCTCCTTTTGCAGGGCAACGTAGTTGCTCTGCAGCATCTCCCTCCTCTCAGCTTCGAGTTTGGCCTCGCCTTGAAGTTTGATGTTGGCGGTCTGGAGAGAGTTCTTCTCTGCCGTCAGATGATCGATCTGATCTCTAAAGTCCTTCCGCACACCATCTTGGGCGTCTCGGAAATTGTCGTATTCTGCCTGTATCTTGCGCAAAGCCTCCGTCAAGGTCTCGGTCTGCTCTACGGACTCGATGCTGGTCAGCGGTAACCGACCGTCCAGAGAGTGGCGCATAACGGAAGCATCTTCGCCCACAGGCCCACGCTGTTGAAGTAGGCGTCGGAACATGTCCCGCTCCATCTTGTAGCTTTCCATGGTGATCTTAGCAGACTTGATCTCCTCCATCATGTGAGTGAGGTCCTGCTGTAGCTTCTCGACCATGTCGTGGTCCTCCTTGGCCTGATGCTTCGCGGCTAAAGCTTCTTCGCTCTCCATCTGCTCGGCAAGCTCTCGGGTGATGCGCAGGAGATCCTCGTTCTTGGCCTGTAGCGATTTGATGTCTTTGAACACTACCAACTTCTGAGTGATGAACTGATGCGTATCCGACATGTCAGACAAGGCCTCCTCGGTGATTTCGCCCTTTTCCAGCTGTTGCAGGCGGAATTTTTCCTCCTCCGTTAGCTGATCCATGCCCTTTTCCATGGCATAGATGTTGAAGACGAGCATCTGGATCTGGGTACCCAAATCTCGCAACTGTGTGCGCAGAATCTTGCTCTCTGACTGAGCTGTGGCAAGCGCGCTCTCCGCCTTTCTCGCCGCTTTCCTGGCGGCATCTCGCTCTTCAAAGCTCTGTTGTGACAGCTCAGACATGTGCGCAATCTCGCTGCGGAGAGTCTCGGCTTCGGCTTGGAGCTCCTGAATCTCCGGCGTTTTGGCCTCCAGGGCGGCAATCATACCATCCAGCTCTTCGGCGAGCTGCTGATTCCGCCGCTTCTCGCTCGCCAGCTGGCCCTTCACCTGGTAGAGTTGTTCAATCGCTTGTGTCGCAGTCATGGCAGACTTGTTCCGCACCGATCCGGGGGTTCCAAAAGGTGAGGCAGCGCGCGCGAAGGTAGAGCCGTTCGGTCGAGGTGTCTGGGGTCCCGATCCCCCGTGAGGAGCATGCTCCATGCGGACTTGGGCCTCATCCAGATGGTTCTCGAGTTGTCGGATCCGCTCCTCCATTTCACTGGTGACGCGACGCTCCGACTCCAGCTCCAATCGCACGCGGCGAAGTTCGTTTTCGTAATTGTCCTTGAGGCGTTCCTTCTCCGATTCTAGTTCCCGCACACGATCCTGGTGCTTCTTGCTCAGCTGCTCAGACATCTCGACAAGCCGTCGCTGATCCTCCAGCTCCTGCTTGTAACTCTCGACGGTGGCGGCAAAGGAACCTTCTTGCTTTTGCAACTTGACTAGAGCATCATCGGCCTTGGCTTGCATGGCATCGAGCCGTTCGCGTAGCTGTTGCTCGGAGCGCTTAAGAGAATCGATCTGGGCCTTGGCGTCTTCATTCTGCCTCTGGAGCTCGGCAATCTTGGCGCCCTTTTCCTTGCGGTATTTGAGGGCTTCATCGCTCTTGGTCTTCAGCTCCGTCTCAAGCCATTCGGAATTCTGTCGAGCCAGGTCCAGCTGCTGCTGAAGCGCCTCCTGACGATACTTGGCGCTGTTAAGCTGGCCCCTGGCGTTCTGCTCCGACTGCTGAAGAGTCGTTAGTTCGCGGGCAAGCTCGACATTCCGCTGGTGCTGCTTAGTGAGCTCCTCGGTCAAGGTCTGGTCGCGCTTGTTATTGGATTCGATGATGCTCAAATTGGTTCGGTTTGAGGATTGAAGGGTCTCAATCTTGTCGTTGAGAGCCTTGACTTCGGCATCGTGGTCGGAGTATTTGGCTTTTAGGCTGTGCAGCTCATTTTCCAGCGACTGTCGTTTCATTTCTAAAGCCGGATAGGAGGGTTAGTCAGGATTATTTTGGAGGGTATTCATAGGTCATGTCTAGTCAGAATAAAAACACGTACCCTCCTCTTTGAGGCGCTGTCGAGCTTCCTCGACATCCTTGAGGGCCTTCTCGGCGGTCGCCTTGAAGGTCTGGGACTTGGTCTCCGAGCTCCGAACGGCATTCTCGAGCTCGATATCCAGCTGCAACTTCTCGGCATACAGCGTCTCAAACTCATGTGCTTTGGCGGCTACAGCCTGTAGCAGAGTGGCAACCAGCTCGACCGTCGGCTGCGTGGTCACGGCAGCCACCACAGGCTGGTCGAGACCAAGGTGGCCCGCGATGTAAGCGACGTCGACATCGGCAGCCGCCATTGTTGTGCCCGGTAGTTAGGTCGACAATGACAGCGCGAGTCTCGTCATTACTCGGAAGGTCGGAAAGAGGTTTTCTCGTCGATGTTGTCGAACGGCGCGTGTGGTGAAAAGAAAAGGAACGAGTGGATCAAATGGGGACTGGTGAATGGAAGAGGAAAGGAAAAAAAAAAATAGGGCGAAGGACTACTTGACTCGCAATCTCATTGACGGCTACTAGCGCCAATGGGGAGACGGTCAAGGGAGAAAAGAAGATGAAGCTTAATGGGGGGAAGCGATGCCTTTGATGCAGCGAGAGCTGGATGGGGAGGATAAAACTGACGAGCTTCGCGCGCCAAAGCCGCATCCAAGAATCAGAGCGAAAGAAGTACCTAGAGCCTAGTCCCAGTTGGGCGGCAAGGCGAGACTTATGGTGCCTGCAGCAAAAGGGAAAAAATAAAAGGCGTTGCGCACAGACCACCTGCCAGCTGTTGCTGCAGTCCTTAGTGGCCTTTGTTACCTAAACGCAAACATCATAAAATGAAAGGTCTGCACTGGTCAATACCAGACACTGTTGAATTTCACCCGGAGGCTCGCCAACGCCCAGCGCTTCGCCTTGAAAGCCCTGCCATGGCAGCACACAGTGCAGTGTTTTAGATGTCTTGTGACCGTGTAGAACGAGCCAAGCACCGTTTTCTACGTACCACCGCTGCCAGCTCTGGGCTTCAACTGGCAACATGAAGCGAAGGACTACCCGGAACCAATTGAGATCAAGTCCTTCATAACACCAACAAGTCTCCTTATCGCATGTGAAGGCTAAATCAAGCGCCGGGCATGAGTAGACGATGCATGAATGAAATCGGACTATTCATAACATAATACATGCATTTTCCGTACATGCATTCATCAAAGGGAAATTGGTAGCTCTCAACCGTTTTAAAGATAGCTGTTTTAAAGGCTCTCTAGCCAAGAAACATCACTCAATTTCCAGGGCAATAGTTACACTCAAGTACCTTATTGAAAGGTCTTAAGATTACAATTTAGCTCTTATGCTTAATTTGGACAACATTGAAGTCTTGTATTCTATACTTGATAATTCTTTGGTCAATCTGGCAATGTCTCTCCTCAGACGGCTTCTGCTACCAGCTGTAACAAGTCAGTCACGCTCACATCTATTCGTCCTGAGCAGCGGGTTAACATGCTTTCTTCAAAGACCTAAGCATATTTAAGTATTCATTTTGAAGGGTTTTTTTTTTATTTATTTATTTAACAGCGGTTATATTGTCCATTTCAGCAACACGGATCGCATCTCTCCAGTTCTGGGGACTCTGTATCCTGCGGCCCACGTCTTCCATTTATTCTGGCTAAATCGAAACTCTCTACCCTCTCAAGAACTTCGCTCGTATCTGGATCGGCCGCAAAGCCATTCTCATCAACTTCATCGGATAATAGCTATGTGCTGACCAAACAAAAAGTCACGCGCCATAGTGGTGCGCAAATATGCCCAGCACATCGTGTTATGTAGTCGAGTATCAGGCGGCGTCCGCTTCCAATGGCCATTCAGCGGAGCTCTTTACGCGGTTTGTTGACCATATATCTGCCAATGTAGAGCTGCCTGACCGCCAGCCGCAACGGTGCAGTTCACATTGCCTTCGACAGCAAGGTCAGTTCCATCTGAGTAGCTCTGCAGAGCTTGCTTGAGGATCGCCTTGACGTCTTTGTCTCCGATCGTGTAAGAGCCGTGGTTCTGGTCCATCGCTTTGACGCCCAGAATGCAGCCCTCGGTCTGGAGAATGGGGAGGAAGACCGTGCCGGAAACGTCTTGGATGCTGAACGTGCCATTCTCGCTAGACCAAGAGCTCGAGAGAGCAGCACAAAAGCGCCAGTCGGCAGCGTCGCTGATGGGGGCTTCAGCAAAGCTGGACGCGCTGCAGGTGCTTTGATCTGAGCTTGCAGGGTTCCATGTGAAGCCCGTGCCGTTCTGGTTGCTGGAGGGAGCAGCTCTCACCAGGGCAGCAGCGGCCAGACTAACGAAGACGGAGAAGGATCTCATGGTAAAGAAGCAATGCGTTCCCTTTTAGCGAGGCGAGAAGACGAGGTGCAATCCCTGAAACGATGCTATCGAGAGAGGAGGACCGAAGTCTATGAATCGTGGGCGGCGAGTCGAAGGAGTCGGCAAGTGGTGGGAAGAAGCATTAAGGGGGTGGAAAGGAAAGAAGAGCGGGAAAGGATCCGCGTATGCTTCTGTGACTCTTTTAAATGCGGTGAGACGATGTTCTGCCTTGGCAGAATCGGCTTTTCTTTTGGCACTTGACAAGCAGTCGGGACAATAGAGAGGCGCGGTGGATATCGCTATTCAACCAAGAAAGCGCGCAGCCCGAAACATGAGATGTGAGCGCAAACGAGGTAATGACCCGCTGCTGGTGGTAACATTAACCCGACTAACTCTGTCGACTCAAGCGATTAAGCTCTGAGAGCTGGGGAGGAAGAATATTAAAGAAAAAAAAAGATTTTTCGGGTGCAGGCTGGTGCAGGGGTGGTGGTTCTTATGAAGCGTCCTCGCCGAGATGCAAAACATGGAAGCCTCGCGCGCATGGTCCAAATTCCAATCTGTGCATCGCCTCTCGGCTGTCTCGTGCGCATCGGCTTCCATGGCATTGGCTCGCTCATCCTGCAATTACTAGACAGTAACTGACCAACTGCCAAATGGCCCTGTTGGAAATTAAAGGGCCGGTGGACAGACCCAGGGCCTGGGTGGCATCTTGATCAGGCGTAGCCATCTGCGGGTGTTTCGTTTCTCTGCCCCGGGCTCGCGTGGTGGTCGCATTAGAACGGCCGTATGTAGCTTTTTGGTCCTAGCATGGGCGATCGCGCGCCTGGTCCCGAAACTCGATGGCCAACTAATGGTTCGTGAGCGTTGCATGAGATATCCAGAAAGGGACATGATTGTCGGGCTGCGAGCTGCGCGCTTCGGCAGTGGCGGTACTGATACAAGAGGGACCGAAGAAGGGGGGGGGGGGGAACTGGATTGGAGGAGATCCAGAGGGGAATGATAATACTAGGTAGGTAGGTCATCACTCATTCTACATGTCAAACAAGCCATTTGATATTCTACCACATAAGATTCCCGTGCCATCACTTGCTACAGAGAATACTTTCACTACGACTACCTACCTTAGGTACTACTAGGTTTAGGTAAGGTAGTTGACATCAGGAGAGCTGAGGCGAAAACGGATCTCATGTTGATTGCATCTCCAGCGTCTTTTGATTGGCCGTGTTTCAGGCCCGACGACGCGCCTCGACTGTCACAAGACAAGTGAGATGCACTCATTGTCAATTGGCGGGAATGGAACCGCCACTTTTCTTTTCGTTTGCATGATTTGTCTTCCCGTCTTTCTGCAAGTCTCGGCAAGCTCGACTTTTTTATTTTATTTTACTCTGCACTAAAACGCCGACTGCCGCCTTCCACCGCGGCTTTAGACGCAAATAACACGGATGTGAAGACAAATGCTCGCGGCGAGACGGAAAAGGGCTGGATGTTGCTCCGGCCAGGTAATCTCTTACACTGTGAAATGGCCATTGTCGGACATTGGGGGTTGATGGAGTGTTTCTGCCCTCAATGCTTGCTGACACCCAAGACTTCCACTACCTAAGCGAAGGGTTACTAAGTATAGTACCTAAGGTACTGAGTTGACATGCAAATGTGTCGACATCATATGATACCTACATAAGGGTACCAGAACTGTCTACGATCCCGGTTATAGGCGGATCGCAGCAGGCTGGGGGGGCGATCAGGATGGCAAGCATCTGATAGCATAGAACTGAAATAAACTGGAGCGCCTTGGCACATCCACCCCCCTTCAAAATCCGGGGTGATTGGGCAATTGACAATCCGGCCGCGCGACCGTTGGGAAAATGGAGAATGATGCCATCACCTCTTCCCACTCAGCCGCACAGCCGAACCGGGTCGCGACCGGAGCTTGTGTGGGCCGAGAACGTCACTCGACCCGATCTCCCGGTAGCCGAAGCTTTTGCCTTGGCTTGGCCTCGACACCTCTTTTTCCTTTTCCCTTTCGTAATAGTCGGCGGAAATGTCAATATCTATCTGTCATCGCCCGCTTTCGCCTCAGTAGCCGCAAGCTGGCCAGCCATGGTTTTTTTTCATTTTGCGGCGCTGCGGGCACAACTGAAAAATCTCCTGCTTGCAAGCCTCCCCTCCCCTTCTCACCCCTCCATGAACCACCACCATACATCCTCCGTTTAATTGCTCCCCGCATCTACTACAATGACCAAATCTCACGACGCCGAGAGCAGTCGCATCAAAAAGTTGGTCGGTCGTCTCCTCCATCACGGCTCCAATCCTCACATCGCAGCGTCGGACGACTCCGACGCTGGAAGTGGCTATGCGACACCCGACTGGATGGGGAGTTATCGGGGGCCGCCATCAGCCTCATCCAGCTTCTCCGTGCCCAAGGGATATGGCCGGGACACGAGCATCTCTCTCGAACTGTGGAACACGGCCTACAACTCCTTACGGGATACCCTAGGATCAGCTGGTCTGGTCACCGTCTACGAGTCCATTCTGTCACAGGAACTGCCGCACAGCCACTCCGTAGGCGGAATCCAATCTCTTCCACGATCTGAAGAAGAGCGACTAAGGAACTTCATTACTATAACTGAAACCGGGCTAAACAAGAGTCGAAGCTCCCAGCTACAAGCAGACGATCCGGCCAGGGTCCTCATCAGAGTTTCCAAGAAGCTGATCAAACTTGTGTGGGCGGATTATCCTTCGACAGCAGTGGCCTGGTCTGGCATCTGCGTCATTACGCCGGTAAGGCTCACCAAACTGAGGTTTTAAATGCTTCAAAGCGTTGGAACAATTGACTGATAATAATTCGGTAGCTGCTGCTTGGTCCGATAATCCAGATCGAGGACATGAGGCGCGGCGCCCTGCATGTCTTTGGACGTATTCCATGGTACATGCACCTAACGGAGCTGCTGCTGGTCAGCGCATGGAAAGACGACGACGCCTTCCACAGCCAGCGCAACGCGACGAAGGATCGTTTGATCAAGCTGTACCGCAAGGTACTCGAGTTTGAAATGAACGTCGTATGCGCCGCAGCCAGCAGCTGGAATAATGCTGCAAAGAATGTCGTTGGATGGCATGGGCTACCGTCGCTGGTTCGTCAGATTGAAGAGCTCGATGCCGAGATTACGGACCAGATCATCACCTACATTGATAGGGGGGTGGCGGAGAACATTCTGAAATACAATGACGACCTGAAGCTGGATGCAACAGATGGAAGACAGCCTATTCGAGATGGATCTGTTGGATCCATCGAGACTGCTGGTGAAGGCGAAGACAGCGGACCCAAGAGCCATCAACCTTATCAACTGAACGCCAGACGCCCAGCAGATGCCATCGCTGAGCCTGAGGGCGGCGCGGGGACGCTGGTGAACCATTCAACGGTGAGGGTCTGATGGAATTTGAACGGGGGGAACACGAGATGGGAAATTTTCCATCGTTCTTGTCAAAAAATTTGTACATTGCACGCAAAAATTAGAATATCTAGTCCTGTAAGGTAATAGTACCTTATCTACCTCCTGCAAGGTACGGTTTAGGAAATGCATGTCATGTATTTCACGATTTTACCTACATGTAAGGTAGGTACCTGTGTTATGGGATCCTGGCGATTTGCGCTGATGCAGCTCATGATGTCATAACCGGCGCCAGATCGATCCGATCCAGATGGAGCTGCTGCTGCTGAGGCACGGAAAGCATCGTAATTAATACTGGCCCCAACCCCAGCGGTAGGTCGGGCCACCCGTCAGATGACCCACCGAAGCACCTGTCAGGTCACTCCATCTCCTCTACCCTTAGTCGGGGACCTTTAAGTAGGTACCTTACCTTAGGTATGATGCCCCCAAAGTCGTCGCATCAAACTTGTTCCGCCCCTGCCAATCAGCACACCGTGTCCGCACTGTTTCCCAAATCTCCAATGGAACTGCTACGTTAATTAGTGGGATGCGACACGGCCGACCAAAAAGCCTAGTAGAAAACGCGCCTGCGCGTCTTCACACTTTGAAACCCTCCGGTAGACCAACGACCCGAAGTCATTGCTCCCCCCCTTCTCATCGCCTGCATGGGAGCACTTCTGTCGCTATGCGCATCATAAAGCCCTCGTGGCTGAGCCACAGCGGTGAGCAGAAGGATTTCGAAGTCTACAGCTGCCACGTCTCGCCCGATGGAAAGAGGCTAGCCACGGCGGGCGGCGACGGCCATGTGCGCATCTGGTCGACCGAGGCCATCTACCACGCCCAGGATGCCGACTACAACAAGCCTCGCCAGCTGTGCCACATGAGCCACCATCTCGGCACCATTCACTCGGTGCGCTTCTCTCCCAATGGGCGCTATCTGGCCAGCGGCGCCGACGATAAGCTCATCTGCGTCTACCACCTGGACAAGGGGCCACCCGCCCCGACCTTTGGCACCAACGAGCCGCCCCCCGTCGAGAACTGGAAGACGTACAAGCGACTGATCGGCCACGAAAACGACGTCCAGGACCTGGCGTGGTCCTACGATTCCTCGCTGCTCGTCTCCGTCGGACTCGACTCCAAGGTCGTGGTCTGGTCCGGACACACGTTCGAGAAGCTCAAGTCCATTCCCGCGCATCAAAGCCACGTCAAGGGCATCACCTTTGACCCTGCCAACAAGTTCTTCGCCACGGCGAGCGACGACCGAACCATCAAAATCTTTCGCTTTACCCCACCCGCCCCGAATGCGACGCAGCACGACATGATCAACAACTTCATCCTCGAAGCCACCATCAGCTCCCCGTTCAAGAGCTCTCCCTTGACTACATACTTTCGTCGCTGCTCCTGGTCTCCCGATGGTAACCACATAGCGGCTGCCAATGCGGTCAACGGCCCTGTCAGCTCGGTCGCCATCATCGAACGGACGAGATGGGATAGCGAAATCAATCTGATCGGTCATGAGGCGCCAACCGAAGTGTGCATGTTCTCGCCTCGTCTTTTCCACACCGTCAAGCCTGGGCAGAACGGAGCAGCAAACGGCCACGGAGGGCAGCTCGTCACCGTCATCGCGTCGGCAGGCCAAGATAAGACCTTGAGCATCTGGAATACCAACACCTCTCGACCCGTGGTGATTCTCCAGGATCTGGCGGGCAAGTCCATCTCTGATCTGGCCTGGACTCCGGATGGCCAGACATTGTTTGCGTCGAGCTTGGACGGCAGCGTCATCGTCGCCAAGTTTGACGAAGGCGAATTGGGTTGGGTGGCCCAGCAAGAAGAGAACACCAAGGCTCTGCAAAAGTACGGTGCTTCGAGGAAGGGCATGGGCATCGCTGAGGATGTCGATGGGCTGCTGTTGGAGGAGCACAGCAAGGCTGGCGAGTCAAGAGCTGTGCAATCAAGAATGGGTGCCCTCATGGGCGACTTTCAGCCTGAATCGGCAAAAGAGTCTACTCCCGCTACCCAGGCCAGCAAGGCCGATTCCGCCGTTTCACCCCCCGAGAAGGTAGCTACTAACGGAAATTCAGAGGCGGATAGAGATAAAGAAAAGGGCAAGGACAAGGACAAGGACAAGGACAAGGAAAAAGAAAAGGATAAAGAAAAGGAAAAGGAAGGAAGCCATCAGCCAGAAGAGACGGCCGACAAGACGGCTGAACGAGTCAAGGAGCTCAAGTCTCGAGTTACAATCGGCAAAGACGGGAGAAAGCGAGTTGCACCCCTATTGGTCTCGTCATCTGGTACCGGCCAGTCGTCTCTACCCCAGACGCAGCTTGTCGGATCCACAACAACAAAGTCCACGCAGAACGATGCTCCGCAGACGATACTCGACTTATCCAAGCCTTTTGATGGGCTGCCGAAGGGAGGCATCGTTGCTATGCTGCTTGGAAATAAGCGGCGTGCAGCCGCAACCGATCTCGAGGACGATGAGGAACCTGCGGCGAAGCGAGCGGCCGGCGGTCCGACCGCTATCGTCACTAATGGAGCTGAGGGCGTTGAGCCTGCTGCTCTCGTGCCCGTCGAACACGGAGTAGTACCTACTCCAGAGTTCCTACGCCCTGCCGTGCTGAATCCTTCCATTTCCTACGCTCAGGTCCGCCTTGCCGTTCCCAAGATAAGGTCACACATTCTGCGGCCGCTCGAACGGGGTATTTTGCAGCCGGACTCCACGCTCGAGGACGCGACCAGGCTTCCCGAGAACATCATCTTGGAGGCCAAGAACGACCCCAACCCGCGTGACCCGGCCCATGTCGTTGTAACTAAGAGAGGAACTCTGGTCTGGCAGGAGTTCTTACCCCGTGCCGTCATTTTGGTTACGGCGAGCAAATATTTCTGGGCGGTAGCCTGTGAAGATGGGTCATTACACGTCTGGACTCCAGCAGGCCGACGTCTTCTTAACCCCATCATCCTAGAGTCTCAGCCTGTCATCCTCGAGTGCAGAGATTACTGGCTGATGGCCATTACGGCGGTGGGCCTTGTTCATGTCTGGAATCTCAAGACACAGTCTTCCCCTCACCCCCCTGTGTCTGTTGGCCCTGTACTAGACATCGCCACGACATCGCTGAACCAGCACTCCGCTACGCCGGGCCCCGGCATAACGTCTGCCCACCTCAACTCTACCGGTCACGCTGTCGTGACTTTGACGAATGGTGATGGCTATTTCTACGCTCGGGACATGTACACCTGGCAGCGGTTGAGCGAAGCCTGGTGGGCCGTGGGCTCGCAGTACTGGAATTCGAACGACTCCTCCATCTCGGCCTTGCAGTCCACAGCCGTCGGGCCCAACTCAAAAGACGACAAAGATAAAGGCAGCCATACTGTTACCGTTTCCTCGGGCATCATTCCTTACCTCGAACGGCATACCACCAACGAATTTCTTCTCAAAGGTAGAGCATACGCTCTACAACGCATCATCAAGACGGTCATGCAGAAGTCTGAGGCGGAGGGTCTGGAAAGCAGCGTCAGCATCGCCCATCTGGAAAACCGGATCGCTGGTGCTCTGCAGTTGGGTGCAGGAGACGAGTTCAGACTGTACCTGTTCATGTATGCGAAGCGCCTCGGCGCTGAAGGTGCCAGGGACAAGGTAGAGGAGCTACTCAATAGCTTGCTGGGTGGTGTGCTCGAAGAGAAAGACGCGGAGAAGAACGGTGGTCGTGGCTGGTTCAGTCAAGAAGAGCAGCTATGTGGATGGGATCGAAAGGAACTCCTTAAGGGGGTGGTGCTTATTCTCGGTATGCTTTTGAAAGACCCTTTTCCTTTTGTATTATTCTCTTTTCTTTCCCGTACAGCATCCTCGAAACGCTTTCATCAGCATATACACTAACCGAGGATGGCATTAGGCAAATACCGCGAACTGCAACGTCTGACGGCGCAATATGCAAGACTCATCGATTTGAACTTGGATGATGGCTCGACAGAGGTCGATTCCATGGATGTTGAAGCTTAATGATGGCTATGTAAAAGGAGACGAATATTACACCACGGCGGTGTATTCACACATGTATATCAAGGAGCCGTGCCTTATTCGGTTTCACGCGTATCTAGAGGTGGGCAACATGGCTGGGGTAGGACGGCGGCGACCTCTGCCAAAAAACCCTAGAATTCTGATCAGTCCGGCGCTGGGGATAGGTGAACTACTGTTTCTTTTGTCTTGGACTTATGTGACGGTAGCTTTTTTTTTCCTTTTCTTTTTTTGGTTGGGACATTAGGAAAGGAGGCCTTTGTCATTTGCTGGCGCTTGAACCTTGAGCAATTTAGTCATAACTCGGAAGCTGTTGCAACTCGTCTTGCTGGATGCTTAAAAGCACTCCGTCATGCCATACGATGTAGAACGAAGAAGAAATATTTCGTGGCTCAAGATGGTTGTTGGTGTTAGGTGCCTCGAAACATGATGGATCAAGTCACGTCGTGTCCACTGCCCTTCGTCGCTACGCTGCTTGTCCGTGAAAACAGTCACGGTCCATGGTGAACCATTCATATAAATAATCTGGCAAAGCGAAAGTCTTCAATAGTAAAGATACCGGCCATGCGCTTCTCAGATGACGCTCACGTTTGGCGGTTGGTGTGGCCATACTGCCGACCACCTGCCAGCTGCCTGCCTCCTCCTGCAGCTTCTGCCCTTGACCATGTGCCCTCTCCGCCGCTTCCATTTCTTTCTTCCAGGCTACTCCATCTATTCTTTTCACGCTTCTGTGCCTTTGAACCTCCCTTCTTTTTTCATCATCATCTTGACTTCAACTTCGACTTCAACTCCCGCTCCTTGGATTGCCTTCAGGCCAGTCTGTCGTTCACTTACATTCCACTCTCCTTTATTCTCGCCAACCTTTCTTTCCAGTATTTGGATCCTTGCCACGTCGTTCTTGTTTTTCTTCTCTTACTTTTCTTTCTGCGTTGTTCGCTTCTCATCCTCCCCAATTTCTATCCTTGAATTAGCCTTTCGACACTCTCTCATCCAAGACGCCGTGGCAAGAAAACAATTCCAACCTACCATCGTCATCCCTACTGCCAAATTTCCTCCTTTCTCTTCATCGCGGGGCTCAACATGAGAAAGAGGTTCAGCGCAGCCATTATCCCACCTCATCGGGCCGTGTCCCTGGCCCTAATTTGGACGTTTCTTCTGGTCCAAGTGTCATCGTTCGTGCATGGCCTTGCCATTCCTTCCGCTACTGATCAACGACCCCGAGCAGCTTTCGTCTCACTCGCTCACGAGCATGATCTACCAGCCGTCCTGTCGTCCATCTCTCAGCTCGAAGAAACATTCAATCATCGATACCAATACCACTGGGTCTTCTTTAGCACGCAGCCCCTGAGCGAAGAATTCAGGCGTCTGACATCCAACGCAACTGGTGCCATCTGCATTTACGAAGTCATCTCTCGGAGTAACTTGCTCTCCCCAAAGCAGTTCAAGCAGCCTTCCGTATCCCATGTACAATCATCAGAATGGGCTGGAGGCGAATATATCTTTGACGTTGGTCAGTCGGTGCCTTTCCTTGGTCAAATCTCTCGTTGGAATTCTGGCCTATTCGCCAGTGAAAAGCGCCTGAGAGATTACGACTGGTTTTGGAGAATCGAGCCTGGCGTAAGTGATATTTCCTAGCATAAAACTATCATCTTGATGAAAGCTATTAGAAACAAATATCACATGCGGTATCTCTGTGCTTATGACTGGGCCTTAGGCACAATTCACCCACGACATCACATTCGACGTTTTTCGCTTTATGCGAGACCACGGGATTGCCTACGGCTTTGACGAGGCATTGCTGGACAGGGATGAGATACAAGCCCGTTCACAGCCAGTGAGGTCTTTCATTGACCAACATCCTAATTTGTTGCACGCAGATGCGGACGTATCTCGGCTCCTAGGCAAGAATGGGCCTATCGAGACACACAGAGCTGAAAGTCCCGATGGCCTTGTCAAGGCCAACACCATGTGGCCTGAATTGATCAGCGTTATCCAGGGCAGTCTCAGTCGCCTTGGCTATCGTAGTGCTGACTGGCAACAGGAAGAAAGCGATGATGATGCCGACAAAGTCACAGATCCCCCCGCCGAAGCATTTGCCTCTTGGCTAAGCAATATGTACAAGACCAGCTTGGCAGACATATCGCCGACTTTTGACATTGGATCTCTAACGTTCTTCCGGAGCCAGGGTCACCAAGATTTGATCAACCACCTTGACGCAATTGGCGACTTTTATAGCCGACCTCCGCGAGACATGTCTGTGCCTACCATCAGTGCCAGCATGCTTCTTCCTCAGAAAAGCGTGTGGAACTTTCGCAAGAGAGATACGCGACATACCAGCCGACCAAGCCCTCCCAAGTATACTCAAAATCCAGAATTGAGAAAATTTGGACAAAATACTGGCTACGATCTCAAAGGCAAGAGCCGGATGATTGGACCGCAGCGTCGGGATAGCATCCGCGAACAAGAGAGGAACCCTAAAGAGAGCATGGAGGAGCGCTTTGCGCTGTGGGAACTCATGGCTCAAGATCTCAGCAGGCAGGATGCTATTCCCGGCTTGCAGTCTGGTCATACGGTAATTGACGAGAGAAATTTTTCGCTAAGCCAAGGATGTGGGCGAGGCCAGAACAACGACGGTTGCTCGACAACGACGAAGTGAAACTGCCCGGCATAGTCACGGAAGGCGGCGAGTGTTTGGAATTTGGTCACAGGCTATAAGGGCTGGAGTGAAAGTTGAAGGACATCTTTGGGCGTGAAACAGGCTGGCCTGTATCTACTACGTTTATAGTCTTGCAGGGGAAAACACTACAGCACCTAGGTAAATACGCGGACATTCATTTGCTATCTGTATTTCATCCTTCTTTTGAAAGGGGTTTCGCGATATACGACTTATGTGACCCAAGTCCACGAGCATGTACCCTAGAGGCTCGTGATCTATGGAAACGATTGATTGGCTGGGCTGTGAACGGCTGGCAGGTGTTCTATGGAATCCCGACTGGCTTACTAGATATGCTGTAGACACTATCCCTTCGTTGGGCACCAACAGAGTCGGCATATATATCCCGAGCTCTAGGACTTTCTGGGCCTAGATGGGTAGCCTAGAGCGACTCCTGACTTCATGCGAGACTGGAAGCATTCTGCCATACATTAATGAGGCGGCCACACAGATCGCCGGAAATTGCCCCGCATATTTGATGCCTCTTGAGGTGGCAGTCTACATAGCATTGAATTGAAGCCTGGGGCGGCTCCACGGCTCTTGGCTTGTGGGCCTTGCTGCGCTGTGGGCTTGTCAAAGGCGCTAGCCAGTGCAGCCAGTGCTGATTGAGTTGATGCTATAGGTGCTGCTGTCTGGTATTTTATGGGGGAGTGCAGGGGGATGGATCAGTCAGGGGGGAAGAGGGAGGGGCTGCGAGCTTTTGCAGAGATCGAGGGGGGATCAAACGGATCCGTTTGACGACTAGATTTTTTTTTTAAATTCCCTGGCTGCGCATGGCTGCTTTCACGTTTGATGAAAAGGGAAAAGGCGAAACATGAAAAGAGATTGGCGAGTGGCTTTAGAAGAGAGAAAAAGAAAAGGCCACTCGGGAAGAGATGGATGGGAATTTTATTTTCCTTTTTTCTGCTATTACGTTGATCCCCTTTCAGTCTGACGTGTTCTAATTCCAGGCTAGTCGATCAGCAGCTACAGAGCCAAGCTTTTGCCTTGCTCAACTCAATCTCCTTGCTGCTGCGCTGCTCCACTGGCGCTTCTCCTCGGCCCTCCTTCAATTGCAAGCGTCATCGGAGAGAGGGGGGGCTGGTCGCGTGGTCGTTCCACGCTATTCACCTCTTCATTTGATGTTTGCTTCCATCTTCAGCTACTTGTTGAGAGTTGATTTGAAGAAATAACGAGAGAGACGGAAGTTGCTGCGGCTACCTCTGAAACTACTTGGCCGCATCAGATAGCGTCTCGAGAATTCGTTCGCGATTCAATCTTTTCCAGTTCCCAATCTGCCCGCCATGGCGGTGCTCGATGGCGGAGGCTCAGCAATCAGGGCTGGCAGCTCTGGCAAACCTCTGTCGCTGATTTTGGTGAGAATATGCCTTTTTGTCTTTTTCCAATTCCAATGCTCATCTTGGCAATGGCTTCTGTTTGGGAGGCATTTCCGCTAACTTTGCCACCATACAGCTGACGGTGCAAAACTCGGCTTTCATCCTCGTCATGCACTACTCCCGTATCATGCCTCCTTCGGGCGACCATCGATACTTCCCCTCGACTGCCGTCTTCCTCCACGAGCTTATCAAGTTTGCCGTTTCCCTGACCCTAGCCCTGTACGAGGCGTCCAAGACGCTGGCGCCGAGCACGCCGGCGACGGTGCTCTTCGAGCAGATCTATAATGCTATGTTCGCGGGAGATGGGTGGAAGTTGCTTGTGCCCGCGGTGTTTTACACGCTGCAGAACATTCTGCAGTATGTGGCTGTGGAGAATTTGGATGCTGTGCATTTCCAGGTCTTATACCAGTTGAAGGTAAGAGGGGGGTTAACAGTGCCCATTGAACTAGATCTAACCATTTTGCGCATTCACAGATCATCACGACGGCACTCTTTAGTGTCTTCCTCCTGAGTCGGCCCCTTGGCTTCAAGCGCTGGCTGTCTCTCATTGTCCTTACCCTGGGCGTCTCCATCGTCTCTCTTCCCGCCTCAGCTACTACCGCGAGCAGCACGCCCAGTTCCGACTCCCTCCTCCTACACGGCATGCCCGACCACTTCTTCCCGCGATCTCGCCACGAGCTCGGTCATCCGGTCCTGGATGAGCCTCCGGCGCACCTCTCCCGCCGTTCTGCAACCTACGAGGGTATCGACAACGACCTCCATATCCTCGAGCCTCCCATGAACTACTCCGTTGGCGTGACTGCAGCTCTCGTCGCGGCGGCAGTTTCAGGGCTGACGGGAATCTATTTTGAGAAGATTCTCAAGGAGAGTCCCACGCAGGCCAGTGTGTGGATCCGGAACTTGCAGCTCAGCTTCTACTCGATGCTGGCTGCGCTCTTTGGCGGCGTCATGTGGCAAGACGGTGCTGGCATCCGCGAGCATGGCTTCCTGGAAGGATACAACACCATCGTGTGGGTAACCGTTGTGTTGCAGGCGGTGGGCGGTTTGCTTGCCAGCCTGGTCATTAGAGATGCAGATAACATCATCAAAAATTTTGCTACGAGCTTTAGCATTGTGCTCAGCTTTCTCGTGAGCGTATGGATCTTTGAATTCGAGGTCACTATCACGGTAAGGCTTTCCCTGCCAACTGCTTCTTAAAAAAGAAAAAAAACTTTTGCGCGAGAGTTTCAGGCTTTCTAATAATGAGCGTATCATGCAGTTTCTCTTGGGTACAATGCTAGTCTTATTAGCGACATACATGTACAGCGTGGCCGACGAAGGCTTCACTCGAAACCGACCACCGGCCATCCGAGTAGCCAAGTTTGAAAAGCCCGCCATCGAGCGGCTGCTGACGCCCGTGGGCACTCCTCGCTTAGCGGCGGCGAAGCATCTCAGCGCCGTTGAGCCGTTTGATGCCACGGGCGTAGGCATGACATCCAGCCGGCCCAGCAGTCCAATGTTCGTCCGGTCAGCTAGTCGTTCGGCAATACATAAGGAGCTGTAATCTCAGCTCTGTTGTTTGCGATACAAAGCGATTTTTTAAGATTTATTCTACGTTTTGGGCTAAAGAAAAACGTCTTTTCTTTGGGTGTTTTGTGCATGAACTGATGCACGGTCATGGTGCATATAGAACGGATTAGGGCTTCATTAAGAAGCAGACGAAGAGGGGCATTTTGCTAGAGTTGGGGACATGAAAAAGAGAGATACCTTGTATACTTGGGCATGAGGGATAAGGTCACATATATGGATGAGGGACTGGATACGGTATGAGCGTGGGTTCGTATAGGATATTGGGATAAACCAAATCAGAGGTACCTTTTGGCCAACTTATTATGAAGTGTTGTTTGTATAGGACAGACACAAATTTTCAAGACCACCTACCAAGCTTGCAGTAAGAGGACATTCAATGTTCCCTTGTATGCCTACTCCTCCTTATTGGGCCTCGACTCATATTAATCCCTTTCGATCTGAGTAACTAGTCCTTCATGGTTTTCTCTACATAAATCTATTGTAAAGTACCAAGATACGCAACCTTAGAGTCAATGTCGTCGTTATACTCGGGGAATCACTTTCTTGTATTTTATTTATATATTCTTGTTCGCTTCTCATTTTCACTCTAGTTGCCCGTATACTCGGAGAACCGCAGCCAGCCCGCTATTGCCTCTCTAATCTTACGCTAATCCCTGACTTCATGCCTTAATACGCCCCTTACATGATAACCTCGTTGGCGACATCCTAAACAAGGTCATTGTTAGTATGAACATAGCACGGAAGAGGGCAAAACAAGTAACGAATGGGCGACGTACTCTCTTTAGCTCCTTGTACGGCAGGCAGACGCAGTTCTGCACGCGCACTTCATCGCCAACGCCACAGTCCTTGCCCAGGATGCAGATGCTCTGCACCTTGACGCCATTCTTGATAATGCTGGTCGAGTGGCTGCCCACGGGCGTAGGAGAGCCTTCCACACGGGCCCAAGCTCCGACACGGCTGCCCCAGCCGATGATGGAGTACAGAACACAGGCATCGTGCTTGATTTCGGAATCCTCCAGCACGATACTCTCCTTGATACGGGCGCCTGCACCTACCACGACGCGGGGTCCGATACTGACGTTGGGACCGAGCTTGGCTTCCGGGTGGACATCGGCGGTGGGGTGGATGAAGACGGGAGGCACAATGTTGGCACTCGGCTGAGCGAGCTCGTCGCTGCCGCTCTGCCAAGCTTTCTGGAGATACAGGGCGTTGGCGGGCACCGCTGAGCCGGCGGTCTTGATCTGACGCCAGAAATCCTTAGTCTCGTAGACGTAGAACTGCTTGCTGTCGGCCATGTCACCGAGAATGTCCTGCTCGAGGCGGATGACCTCCTTTTTGTCCTCGTCATCGTCGTCGCCGGCAACGGCACTGGGCAGCGCGTAGCTGTCTAGGTTGTCGGAGGATGGGTAAGAGACGAGCCGAGCAGGTCGATCGGTGCGGCGCTTGATGGCAGACCTGATGGAGGGGAAGATGGCATCGGTGGCAAAGAGGTATACGCCGCAGTTGATGAGGTTGCTGATGTGGGACTCGGGCTTCTCAACATAGTGAAGCACACGTCGAGTGTGGGCGTCAGAGACGATGCAGCCAAAGTTGCTGGCGGCATCGTCACTGACACGGGTTCCGAGAATGACCGCCTCGGCATCCCTATCCGTGAAGAGCTTGAGCATCTCCTCGAGCGGGAACGAGCAACACACATCGGCATTTAGGACAAAGAGGCGCTCGGGACGACCCTTGAGGATGGCATCTCGGAAGTGGTACAAACCACCGGCGGTGCCCAGCGCCTCGTACTCTCGCAGATATCGAAGGTTGATGCCAGGGAACTCCTTGGCCGAGTCCTTTATGAAGTCGCGGAAGACAGACTCATCGTAGTAACCAATGATGTAGACCTCGTGGATCTGCTTGACACGCGCAACGGCTGCCAGGCAGTGCCAGATGATGGGGTGGCCTGCAACCTCGAATAGTGGCTTGGGGAGATCAAGAGACAGCGGACGGAATCGCGTGCCGCGGGATGGGCCACCGACCTAGAGGAGAAAGCAAGAAACACAAATATTAGCTTGGAAGTAGTAGAAAGCATTATTCGTCTGGTCATATGTTCGGCGGTGTGCGCTTGCGGCTAGAGCTTGTGAATTGCAAGCCCAAGGCCAGCTGTCCGTAGCCATTGGGTAACGATGAAGGATATGAATGGGTGAATATGGAAAAGAAGTCGCTTTCTTACCAGGATAACGGCCTTGGTTGCGCCGCCTACTGGAGTGGCAGCGCGGTGCGGCAAAGGGATTTGAAGAGACATGGCGGCCGGGGGTAGTCGGATTGTTGACAGCTGGAGGGTGGGAGAGGGGGAGGGGTATCAGAGGTAAAAGATGAGCAGCGACAGCAGGCCACGTCAGAAGAAACAGCGAAGTAGAAGAGAAATTGAGAGGAAACAAGCTACGCTTGCCTTGACAGAGACCCAAAGTTGCTCGCCCAAATCAGAAATCAGATCAAATCAGCTGTGAGAGAATCAGCCTGTGGCCTCGAAGCCAAATGGATTGGCGGAGGGAAGGCGGTGGAGCGGCTGCAGCAACAATTGCTGCCAATATTAACGGGTCTGGTACCTGGCAGTACGTACCTTTGGCAGCACAGATTACAGATTACAGAGTACGGAGTACACGCTTCGGTACCGGCAAGAGGCGGCATGCTGTTGGTACCTGACTACCTTATGCGATTAAACGAGGACGGAAAGTAGCCTCCAAATCTGGATATAGTGGGACGAGGTCGAGCAGAAAAGCCCCGGGACAGAGCCGATACACGTGGGTAGCAGTAATCTAGATAGGCCCGTTCCTGAGGCTAAGTAAAAAAATATATGTGGCATTTATGATCACTTCAAGAGGTTTCCTATGCTGTCGTGTGCGGTGCATGCAAGAGGGGCCTCCGCAGAGGTATCAAAGGATTGAAGGAAAATACCACGTCAGGATGGCAAGGGTGGATGGTATGGACGTTCTATCTCAGCTTCATAGTAACAGAACGTTATGGGATGTGATGCTCCCCTACATCGAACTGCCGATCAATTCTTCTCCGTCCCAAATGACCCCCTTCTCCGGATGATGATGGCCTACTCGGCTTCTTTCCTCCGCCAGTTGTTAGATCCCATGGCTCTGTTGGAGGGTGCCGTGCCTTCGGGTCTAGCATTGGAGTTGGAGTTGGAGTTGGAGTTGGACGATCGCCAACCACGCCCGTCCCGGCCATTGCGGTCGGACGGCGCACTGGCGCGGCCGGTGAGCTTGTCTGGGATTCTTCTCGCCAGAGACACCTTGAGGACGCCCCCATTGTATGGTGTCCCATCCAGCGCCTGCATAGCCGCCTCAGCTTCCTCCTTGGTCTCAAAGTCAACGAAGCAGTAGTGGAAATTGCCGGGTTGACTTCTAGTACTCTCATGAGGCGTAATTCGCTTGCCAATAACCACCCTGTTTCATTATCAGTGCACAGTTCATAAGTGGATTTTTTAAAAAAAAAAAAGGAAAGAGGTAAATGAGTGAGCGACGCACGGGTTGAAGCCAGCAAAAATCTCCGTCACCTCTTGGGCGTTCTGCTCTTGGTCCAGCATCTTGCCAAGCCCACCGACATACAGCCTTCGGCCCTGCGAGTTGTCGACCATGTCGTTGAAGTGATTTAACGCCCCTCGAGGCCCTTGCTCTCTGCCTTCGCTGCCCTGAGGCTGACCAGCTTCGTTGCCAGACTGGGTCCTCCAGTCACCCCATCGCTGGAAGCCGGGACGGCTCTCTCCTCCGTTGCGCCTTTTCTTGGGCTCACATGGACCGACCTTGACCTCACGGCCACGAAGAGTGGCTTGGAGTGAAGTGAGGGCGCGTTCAGCCGTTGCCCGCTCGACAAAGTCTACGAAGCAGTAGCCTGGATTCCGGGCACTGACAGGATCGACCGAGACGTGAATGTTCTCAATATCATCGTAGCCGTTGGCAGTGAGAAATCCTTCAATGTCATGCGGCTTAAGCACGTAGTGGAGGTTGCCTGCCTTGACCGGTCAGTATGGAGAGCTGGTATAAAAAAGTGAAAGAGGAAGCCGCGCCTAAGTAGATGCGCCGGCCCTCAGCCAGGGCGTCATTCCTCGCGTCTGTTGCAGCGTCCATGGTTGACTTTTTCCCTTCAAGCCCAATCTCTACCTGAGGGCAAATTGAGTTACAGCCTCAGCGATGAGAAAGGGGAAATGCCAGAGCTGTGACTTGTAATATTGGGTCGAGCTAAGCGCAGACGGTCGAAGGCTAAATTTTTGTCGACACCTTTTTTTTTCCTTAAATTTTTTTTTTAATTTTTGAAATTTCACAATAGTGCAGGTACAAGAGTACTTGTGCGACCTCGCTCACTGCTACCTCGACATTGGCCATCTGGCATGATGGCGTCGAGCCGAAGGAGACGGCCGTGGATGGATGGGAAATTAGCGGAATTTTAACATCGATGAAAGTGAAAGTAGAGAATGCGTCATTGAGAAGGGGTTGAATAAGTTGTCCGAAGATCATTGAGTGTTGAAGGCCCTTGATATAACGAGGTACCTATTTCCAAGCTGGTACTGTGTCGAGTCCAGCTGCTTCGTACCAGGTACCTGCTTACGGTACTCCGTACATTATGCAGCAGGCTGAGATACCTTATGCACGGCATCAGAGAACTTCTTGGTATCCACCATTGGCAGCGCCACTAATCGCCTCTCAGTACTAGGTAGGTAGGTAGCTCGGTAAGTGGGCTGCTATGAGCTTGAGCTCGTCAGGCACACGCGATGAAATTTGAAGAATGTACTGTAGTATCTACTAAGGTATCCAGAGCAGCATCGTCGGCCAAAGATGCAGATCCATAGGGGATTCCAGTACACTTGTATGGTAGTGCTAACGGTGCAACATGTACTATATACTTTTTCTGTAAGAGCAGAGTCAGTCACGTGGCGCCCAGAGCTTGAAGCTGAGCTGGAGCTCCCCAGCCCCCTTTTATGTCTTATGCACGGTACAAAATACTCCAGCTTCCAAACCTCCAAACCGGCTCCAGACAGCATTAACTTCTGTTAGCACGGCTACGTTGCTGGGCTCGCAGAGCCCTCAGCTTCATCGTGAGGAGCTTCTCTTTTGATTGGCCTCTCGCGTTGCGTCGGGTGAATTACCTCGTGCAGTTATTTTTCACCATTCTTCAGGATAACCAGCTGACGGTCGAATCAGATACTGGATCTCTTATCAGGCATTAACCCCTGCAAGCGTATGGGGCAAGAAACACCAGCAGGTTGGCGAGGTGAATTTTGGCTGCTTTTCAGCAGCTCAGCAGCTCAGTCCTAGCTCTAGGCGACTGGATTCACCTATGTCTTCACCTTTGCCTGAATCTCATTTCATCACAATCTTTTCACAGCTTCATTCTTTTTAATAGCCATTTCCCGTCCTCATCAACACTTAATAATATTGGTCTTTGACCTTCAACTTTCGTTGCTCTTGTCTCGTTCTTCCTTCAGAAGTCATCTCCATCTCACCGATCACAATCGCCGGCTTGATAGTTTCGGACAAACACATTATCAATTTCCGGAACATAAACCAAAAAAAAGGTCTTTTAACATCCCTCCGACACCATTATATCACATGCTCGCATCCAGTTTCCAATGACGGAATAGCAATCCTCTGAGGATCCAGTTGTCGACATGCCTAACCTTACCCCACGCCGCCCTCGCGGCCCTGGTAGCCAGCGAAGTCTGGGCGTGTCTGTAAAGCTTGATCCAGAGTCGAGATTACATCCTGATAGCGCCACGGTCTTCTCGAACGACGATGATGAAACTCTGGGAGGGGAACAGCTCCATCAATCATCCATTGGCCGTGGGGAGAGATCCAATGCACGTAAGTTTAAGCCCCCCCCTGAGTGCAGCTACTCCAGGGATAAGGCTTTCATGGGACGCGCTCTAATTTTTGTGTCTGCAGCGGCGCCTAGTGAGCGGACCACGGAGTCGGATCCCACAGGCCCCATGCTAAGGGAGATCAGAGCGAAGAACAGCGTGGTGACGGCGGGGAACGCAATGGCGACTGCAGGCAGTCCTAGGAACGTGGAAGAAAGCTTCTTCAACACCTCATTCCAGGATATCGGCAAGCAACTCAAGGCTTGCAATGATACTTTAGGAGAGCTTCAGCAGCTTGGTGTATCTCACGATGTACAACTTCCAGAGCTCGTCCTTGTTGGCGATCAGTCTGCCGGTAAATCAAGCTTGATGTCGGGTCTTGCCAATCTAGATCTGCCCCGGAGCGAGGGAGCTTGTACTCGATGCCCCCTCCATATTCGCGTCTCTCGCAACGCAGAATGGTCTTGTCGTGTCTGGCTTCGCAAAGAGTACTCGTACCAGCCTCCAGATCGCGCGATTTATGAATCAGACGTTACAGCCCACGACCCATTCTTTCCTTGGAGAAAGACGCCAAATACCACTGTTCTCGAATTCAAAACCATGCACGACAATACTGAGATTGAAGAGGTTTTGCGCTGGGCCCAAATTGCCATTCTGAATGACGATAAACATCATGGCCTATTTATCCCGGGAAGCGGCTCCATTGCGATGAAGATCCCCATCGAAAAGGCCGCTGAGGAGACTTGGGCCAAATTTTCACCCAACGTTGTTGCACTTGAGATAAAGGGCCCCGACCTGCCGGATCTATCCTTTTATGATATGCCAGGTATTTTCCAGAATCCTGCCGACGCCAACGACGACTATCTGGTCAACGTGGTTCAAAATCTCTCAAGCACCTATATCCAGCACCCCTCAGCCATCATCATCTGCGCCATGCCCATGAACAGTGATGCAGAAAATTCGGCAACTTTTGGCCTCGTCCGGAAGCTGGGAGCTAAAGACAGGGCTATTGGGGTGCTGACAAAGGCGGATCTTCTACCTGATGGAGGTAACCATACCCAATGGCTGGAAATTATGAAGGGCCGTGCCCATGAGACAGGATTAGGATACTTCATCACCTCGCGCCCTCAGGGAAAAGACTTGGAAGAGCTGAAGAAGTGGGAAGAACGCATGTTCGAGGACCAATCTGTGGATAAATGGCCAGCCTCTTTCCACCAATTTGTCGATCGCTGTGGTGTGGAAAGGCTCAAGGCATTCCTTTCGGGGCGCTTGGGCGAGGAATTCGCAAAGAGGTAAGGCAGCTGACACAAGCATACCTAACTGTTCGACGGTTTTTAGATGCGAATGCTGATTTCGAATCTCACAGCTTGCCCCATATCAAACACAAAGTCAAGTACCATCTTGATAAGATCATCCGACAGCTAGCGAATTTGCCCGAACTCCCCAACAATGTGGAACTAGAAATCCAGACGTGCCTCAATAATTTCGCCGATAGCTCTCGACTTCGTATCGACGAATTTGCGGCTCGCATAAATAGCCTGCCGGTCGGGTTTCGAGACTGCCTCTTGGAGATAAAGCCCAAATTCGTTCTTAAAGATAAAAGTGACATCCAAGTAGTAGAAGTACTCGATGACGATGAATCTGACACAGCCTCGGTTGGTACTACCACAACGAGCTTCGTCACTCCGTCAAAACGAAGGCACGCAGCACCACAGGCAACGCCCTCGAAACGGACAAGAACGGAACATCTGGCCGGAGGAGCGCCAAACATGGTCAAACCAGAGGAAAACGGCGGCGTTAATGGAAACAATTTTGGACCTCCTCAGCCGCCGCCGCCCGTAGCTAGAACAACGCTCGCAGAGCCCTTTGCAGAATTCAGTGACGTGGGCCGAGGCTTCCGCACCCTGCGACAAGTCAAGGAAGAGATACAGGCCAAGATGAAGGCAGGGATGCCCAGCATCATTCCACCCGACGTTTACAATGACTTGGCCATGGAGGCTATCCGGCCCTGGAATCGACCCACCGCGGTGTACCTGAGAGAAGTGATCCGTTTGCTTCAGCATGAGCTCGAGTCTGCATTGAACAAGTCCCTCGAAAATCTGAGAAAGAGGTTTATTTACACCGAGGCGAAGCGACATCTCAAGAGCTGTTTAGATGAGCATTGGGCCACAACGCAAAAGGCGCTGCAGGAACTCTATGCTGACGAAACAGAGAGGGTCATGACCTACAACACGGAAGCATTCGACCATTGCCTTAAGAGCGAGCGGGCCGTCTTGACTCGGTTCCGACATCACATGAGAATGGTGGGAGCTGGTTACGCTCAAAAGCCCCTCGTGCCTTGGGAAGGGCTTACGGAGGAGAAGCAGCTGCTGGACATCAAAAGACGAGAGCTAGAGCAGGCCAAGCTTAACCCGGACCAGTTCGAACGGGAGGTTGAGGTTGTGGCATATGTTAGGGGTTACTACAAACTCGCAGCCCTTCGATATTCTGATGCGGTCACCCAACGCATCGTTTGCCGCATGATCCCGGCGATTCGACGCCAGCTACGCAACTATCTTGATGAGAAGCTCGGCGTGCGTGGCCCCAACTCCATGCAGGTCTATGCGCAGCTCATGGATGAAGACGCGGCAACGGCAGCGAGGCGTGAGATGCTCAAGACGGAAGAGGAGAAGTTTCTGCGGGCGCTGGGGAGTATCGAATCTCTTGAAAGAAACATGGTCTCTGATGTGGCTAGTGTGATTGAGAGCAGCGGCCTGCAGTCACAGACGACCATCAGGCGACGGGAATCAGACGCAACGATGGTGAATAATGACCGCTTCGACGAAGCATAAGGCGACAACAATTAGGAATGATGTTTTCCGTGCCTCTATTTTCTTGGTTTGTACTTGCTGAACGAATTTTTCTAATGGCTTAGGCTTATTGTGAGAGAAGTCAAGATAGTCCAATGTATGTACATGGGAGTGGTTATTTTGCTTGACTCGTTGCGGTTTCGATGGAAAATTAGCTACAGAATCACCCTCCTAGCGCCATAGGCGTGAGAGTTGCTCTGTTGAGAGTATGCTTTATGCTGAAACAGATAGTATGGACTCGCGATAGATGTTTTAGGAACAAATTGGTAAGCTTAGACTAGCTGACGACTATGAACTGCCTCCGTTGCTGGGAGGGATGTTGTTAACTTTGTGGATCAACACACCGAACTGCACCTTTTCAAGATTGAACCCCCCGATGTGCTAAGTTAATGGTTGATGGTCCTAGTCATATTGATCAGTCACAGTAGCGGTTTCGTATTTATATATAGCCAACTGTCATCCACGAGGCATTACGTGCGGGTATTTATGGGCCTTGATGATTTTTAAGAATAAGAAATCCAAGTCTTGCCGTCATCCATAATGTCATGTGTATTCTGTATGTGGCTTTTTTCGCTGCTCTCACTACCAGACACCCTCCCGACCTAACGCTTCGACCCAATTTTTGGCGCCGCCTATCTCCTGCTCGATCCACCAGCAAAGCCTGAATAAACCCGAACAGTGGCAAGAATGTCCGCGATTATTTAAGAAATACGTAGCCCCTGGAACGAGAGGCCGTCACCCAATAGTCGGCCCGATGCTAACAAAGGCATCCCATTGCACGGGGAAAGCTCCCCCAATTTTAAGTCTAAATATATGGACGATCTGTCCCCGTTTTCCGTGCGCGCTACTATTTATACATTGACTGCCCTTGTCCTCCGCGAGCTTTACTTTCTCTTTCTGCTGGTGGAAAGGAAACTCAGACTCATTGTCGAAAAGAAAAAGGACGGCGAAATGGTGCCCAAGATCTGGCGACGCAGCTTTCCGGCCGGCTTCGGCCTTGAAAAAGCCCTGGACGCGGCTCGGAGCTCCAATGCGCCGGCTCCCATTGCCGGACCTCCGGAGGATGTAAGTTTTTTTTAAAGTTATTGAAAGCCGGACAACCATGGTCAACCTTGAACATGTCTCGTCCTACCCTATAAATTGTAATTTTTATTTTTATTTAGCCTCTTTCCATGCGACTAATGGCTGGATGTAGCTCGAGGCCCTTGTCCGGGCAGACGTCGGCGGCGAAGGCTTCACCCTGTCCTCCTTCACTGCGGCCGATGCCGTCGAGCTGGGCAGTCTGCTCTACGCGCGCCTCCTCCCCTTTGCCCGGCAAGGCCGGCCCACGCTCATCTCCATCAGCATCGGCGGCGGCGCCCAGACGCTCTACCAGGTGGCCACCGGCCCGGGCGTCACGGCCGACAACGAGAGCTGGGTGCGGCGCAAGCGGGCGGCCGTGCTGCGCTTCGGCGTCAGTTCGTGGTACCTGGGACGCAAGTACAACGGCGACGAGGCCGCCTTTGCGGCCAAGTTTGGCTTGGGCCCGAGTGAGGCGGGAGGGTACGCGATTCACGGAGGCGCGGTGCCGATTCGCGTGGATGGAGTCGAAGGCGTTGTGGGAGTCGTGGTTGTCAGTGGCTTGAAGCAGCATGAGGATCATGGCGTGATTGCCGAGGTGATTCGAGAACACTGGGCGTAGACGGATGGATAACCATCTTTTAAACGACAGTTCGTCTAATGGTTGCCCTGAGGAGTAGACGATGGCATCATGGGAGTATTTCTGGAAAGCTCCTCTTGCTTGGATACCTTGGTCGCTGCTAGTATCTATCTTTGTTTATGAATACAGTCAGTCAATGTGATTCAAGCTTCCCACCAATGCTACTTGAATATTAAAGCAAAATTTGCAAGAATATTAAATCCCATTAAAGCTGTAAGACCTAGATACAAAATTACATGACTGCTACAGACCTATATGAAACTCAATCCCCCGTAGAAATTACACATTCTCCTCTTGATAATACCGCAAAACTCCATCTTCACCAAGACATCTCCTCACATCTCTCTCCTGACCAGCGGCACCTTGCCTCGGCGGAGCAGGAGACCCCCCGTACCACTAGGTTGTGCTACACTAGCGGTAGCAGGGGCTGTTCCATTAGACCATCTACCAGCGTTTGCCTCCACGATGACAGTTTTGAATGCAGCTGCCGTCCTCGTCAGAAAACCAGTCTCCAAAAAAGGCGAGCCGGTCAGCAAGGGAGGCCTGGGGTGCTTTAGATGGGGCCTCGCGTCACATGGCGCTCCAGTATCCTTCTTCCTGCAGATGGTTTCTCCGGTGAATATATTGATGATGATAATCTCAATGTTAATGTTCCCCCCCGAGCTCAATGTTTGCGTAAGGGTAGTGAACTGGCCAGCGTTCTGCACAATCGTTCCAAGCTGTGGCGGCGCAGTGACGATGGGCTGAGGAGAGACGTCGGCGCTTGTCGTTGGCTGAGCATGAGTAACCGTCACCGTCTCAATGCTTGGCTCAACACTGACAAAGGCTGTATGGAGCTCCTCCGGCCGAGCAGTAACGGCAGCAGTATGGGCACCGACCCCTTGGCCATCATGCGGGCGCGATGGATCAGCTGATTGCTGGGGACTTGATGGTTGAGGATTAGGTGACTGGAGGCCCGAGGGTTTAGCATCTGGGTGCGCTAGGCCTGATTGCTGAGAGCTCAATGGTTTGGCATCCGGCCGCTCAAGACCTCCATGCTGAGAATCCAACGACGGAGAGGTGGATGACTGAGGGCCAACAGTGACAGTAACAACAGAGGGAGCCTCAGCTGACTTGGCTTCTCCGGCAGTAATAGTAACTACACCAATCTTGCTTTGGTCTGGCTTGATTGTCACAGTCACAGTCTTGGCCGTCTCAGGCTGCTCATCTCCAGGTTGTACCGTCTTTGTGACGGTTAGTGTCGACTGTAGTCTTGTCGAAGGTTCTGTATCTGTGGGAGCGGCATCGGTCACTGTGACGACCTTCACCGGAGCCTTGGGATGAACTATCGCCTCCTGAGTGACGATGTTGGATGGCTCGAGTGTACGGACACCCGTCCGAGTGATGTAAACAGTAGTTGCATGCTCCGTGACCGTGTGATCAACTGTAACTGTTTCCTGGGGGCTTGTGATGGTAACAGTTACTGTAGCTTCGTGGGACTCGGGAATCCCTGCTGAACAAGGGCAGCATTGTAGTGACTCGTTGCGCTGAGCGATATGAGCTTCAGCTAGAGAAGCAACGGCCACAATGGCCCAAGGCAAAATACTAAGCATGATAAATGGCTCGTAAAATGGATATCGAAGAAGAGCTGAAGATTTATATGGATAAGGCGGTAGATCGGATGATGGAGGAGACGCGAGATGAGGATGATGGTCGAAGTCGGCTTGAGAAAGGGCCTCCAGGTTCCCTTATATCTCTTCTTGAGGGCCACCATATATCCTGACTCTGAAGGCCATGATACCCTTTGAAAATCGATTTGCATCCAAAGAATGAAATGGTCTATATCAAGGAGATTTGCAGGTCCCTTGCGATCCCTTGAACACAACTTGGACGCTGCCCCATTAGGGCAGGTGATTGTGAATGAAGCTTCGTCCATTTTGCCCTTGAAAGTGATGGAGAGTAGAATTTGATCAAGGAAGCTGGATAGGGAAGGGGCAAGGGAGACATGGTTGTACTATTTACTATAATATGGCTAGTGTGGTATTATTGAGTTTGAGGGACGGGAGACCTCAAGGGCAGAAGCCAAAGTGGAATGGGAAGGGAGACATTGGGCATGGAGTAGTCTATATCGCTGATTAAGCGAGGTGGGGGTGGATAATCCCCGTGATGGGAAATGACTGGCGACGATAATTGCCTACTAGACTGACAGGTACAAAACGATGCTATCCGCATTATGTAAGTAGGTACCTTAGTACTCCGTACATGAGGCCTAGTACGAGGATACACGGGAGCTGCCGAAACAGGCATCGCCTTAGAGGAGGTGCTACGCGGACCGAAATTTACCCGATGGAGCTCGTTGAATCCCCCGAGGCAGCTTCAACCTTCAAAGAACGATGTGCGCAGCGGGCAGGGGCCTTGAAACGACAAAACAACGCACTCGCTCGAAAATAGCACTGCCGTACGCCTTGGAGACATGATATGAACACGCATAGGCGGCTTCTGCATCCGATTAACGCGTCTACTAGTCACGCCGAGCTGCCGTGTGCACTCGCGCAGCCTCGAGGCGGACATTATGGGAATCTGCCAATCCTGCCTAGGGCGCCGCCAGAAGGATGTTTACGATGAGGTGCGTGCAATGAATCGTCTGCCATGGGTCGCGCTGCTAATCAGCTTGACTAGAATGAGGAGAACCGTCTTCTGTACGATGACGGCAACGGAGTGCAGTATGGAAGCTTTGGCGACGCCGCCCTGAATGGAGAGGGCGATACAGCGGAAGCTCAGCGGGAGAACGAGGCTCTGCAGAGAGTGGTCGCCAAAACATCCAAGTCCGTCTTCCCAGAATGTTGTCTCTATTTTGCCCCAATTTGAGGCGCTGACATCCCACAGTAATATGGTCGATATCTTCGAGATCGCTCCACAAGACTCTGCCGGTCGCGGATCATCGGCGCCCTTTGCCTACGCCGGCCAAGGTGCTCGCGTAGCGCGCTACCACCATCTTGTATCGAAACTAAGTACTCAGGAACACAGTCCGCCGGCGGGTATCAAAGTCGACTGGCTTGCAGAGGAAGAGACCAGTGAATTGCACGACAATCGCCCGGCTAGCTTGAAGACCCTCGATGAGGATGGCGCAGCTCTCGTTGGGACGTTTGCAGATGCGGCTGCGGCTATGAATCAATAGCGCACTTCTAGTCTTCAAGCTACCGTTCTCGAACAAAGTTGCACCATCAGGGCGGGTATAAAGCTGCTTTGGATGTCGGCGGAACAAATATTAGACTCAGCACGCACAAGCACTTTTCATTAGTATATTTTCGATACCCCCGAAGCTCACCATAAGGCCAAAGAATTTTTATTTTGAACAACGGCATCTCAAGCGGGTTGCCTTTTCAGTCGAAATCTACCAATTTCCCGGAACACACACTCTCTTTCTTTCTTTCTTTTTTGTCTTTTCCTTTTCAGAAAGGCGCAGAGCCAGGGTGGTGGCAAGAGCTTGAACCACCAAGCGGTCTTGGCAAAAGAGAACCAAAAAATTAATTTACGCTCAGTTCAGCATGACGTCTGTTATCCCATTGAGCGGTTTACGCCATTCCAAAGTGAATTATGGCGATTGGCGCCACGGTATTTGAACGTGCAAAGACCGAAAATTACACGTGAAACTGAAATGATCTTCGACGACTCCCCGCATCCCCGTCAAGATGAATGGGATTTTGTCGAGCAGATAAAAAGCCCGCGGTGTGCCTTAACCACGATGTGTCCATTGAACATAAGACACGTGCACGGCTAAAGAGTGGAGTCGGCTAGTGTCAGGGTATCAAGACTGGCTGTCCTAGCTAGTCGTCGGATTTCCTTTTTAGCCTGGTTCTTCGTCGGCCTCGGCTCGCACCGCCGTTTTAGTTCCACGGGTTCCATTTTGAGGGGTGGACAGGGTTGACAGCTTGCCGCGCATCCAAATAGTCGGGATTGTACTCAGGGAACTAAATCATCCAGATTGCGTGTAGACGTGTGTGAAGCGTAATTGAGCTTCCGCGCGCGGTCCAGGGCGAGACGAGGTGGCTAGCTAACCCTGGCCGCCACTCCCGGCAGCCGAATGAGAGCAACGGAAGGGCGGCTGGATAACGAGACGGTATCATAAGCGACAAACAAGGAGGGGTGGCAACAGAGAAGAGCCTGCCAATGAGTAGTAGCATTCTCCTCGCCATGGAAAGCAGTAGCTTTCTGCTCGGAACAACACGCCAAAGCCGTGGTTCAGCAATTGTCTGCCTTCTTAGTCGAGGTCGAGGGTGAAACGCGGCAACACAAACTTTATCGTTGCCACGAACAAGCCATTGTCACCACCCATGGAGCACATCTAAACATCAGCCTGGAGCGAAAGAGCTTTCAATTCTCGTCTCGAATTCCTTCGTGAAATCCGCTACGGGATTGCAAGGTTTCCAACTATGGGCTTGACCCTCGTCTGCTTTTATATGCTAACCCCAACCCACATGACTCTCACGCCTCCCGGTAGGTGTGTGACAAGGTTCTAGCCCGGCCGCAAACGCGATAAGCGAGCAGCTTGTTCAACGCAGCTGCTTGTGAGGCGAAGAATATTATATATTGCTGCATATTACCAATCCTTGCTGCTGCTTTTTCTTTCTGGCAGTCTCGCGATGAAGGTCGTTTGCCACACACGGGATTGTTGGTTCCAAAGGTGGCATCTTATGATGGACGCCGCCGTACAGAGACTAGTCACTCCCATCACAAGGAGCGAATGGCCGACATTGGATGCATTCAATGGCAGCCCCCGCCAGAAGTTTTTTGTCACCAGAAATTGCGGCCCCCAGTCGTTTGTCGCAGTAGTGAGTGGCCCACCCACAAACTGATTTAGCCCACCGTCGAATGAATTCTGCGCTCTTCTAAACCCCGGCCCTCGGAAGCGGCGCTTTTGACGGTCGAAAGAGCACGAAGGATGTCATTTTAGGCTCCCAAGACCCCAGGTATCTAATTAAAACAAAAAGGAAAAAAAAAGGAGTGCGAGATGGCCCCCATCCATAGCCGAAGACAAACACCTAGCCGAGCGTCCCTCACGGATCCGTCACACCAATTGTACAAAGCCGACCAAATCAGTCCCTTGGATCGGCTCATAGAAACATATGTTTTATGTGCCCTCGATCAAGCTGCAATGAGAACAAGGCCCGAAAAAAAAAGGAAAAGAAAAAGAACCGAAATAACAGCGAACGATTTCCGTGCCTTAGCAGCCTCCAATTAAGAGAGTTTCTTCCCAGAAAAAGCAAATAAATAAAAGATGACCCAAGACCTTTCCGCGCCGTTTTCACCCAATTCTGCGTTGTGCCCAAATTTCTAATATCCGCTGGCTAACCTGTGCCTCTGTGGCTATGTCGTCTGTAAGCTGACTTTCCCCCGGTTCTCGTCACTGAAGCAGAAGAAAATGTTAGCCCGAAGCCACAGCAATCATCTCAATCTTGACTCCTGTGTGTTCGTCTGCTGTCTTTCCAATCTTTTTCTCTTACCTGGCCAAGCGACTGTAGCCTGTGATCATGCTCGTCCTTCATGCGATAGATTTGTGACAGCACCTCGTTTATCTCACCACATGTTCGTTCGATAGTGGCACTGCGGTTGCCCTCTCGCTGCCAGCGATCCACATCGCTAACCATCTTGTTGTATCTCCTCTGCTTCTTTTCCATGTCGTGGCAAAGCTTACATACGTCCGCCTCGGGCTTTGTCTCATAGACCAGCTTCAGTCCGCACGTTTCCCCCATCCGATATTCTTTATTGCACTGCTGGCGGAAATGGCCCCAGCGCCAGTAGCCACAGCTCCAGCGAGTTTGTTCGAAGTAACACATGGCCAATTCGTGTGCAGGGGGGCGGCGATCGAGTGGAGAGAAGAGGGGGGAAAAAGCTGCATCGCGAAACAATCCCGTCAGTCAGCGAACATTGCCAAAAAGGACGAGTATGTCTCCAAAACCCATCACCCTTTCCAGCATGACGAAGTCGGTCTCCCTCCTTCGCCTATGCTAGTCTTGCAAAAGGTGACGATGGTCGTATGAAGTCGCTAAAGCTGGCACATACGGTAAAGTAGAACGCCAGGAGGAAACAATTTCCAGACTAGCGCCGAAGTCGTCGATGCAGGATACCCAGTTTAGTCCTGTCGGATCTTCGTCGTATACTCGGCCGAGATGGTATTTAGAGCAGGGAGGTTTGGCTTTTTCTTCTTTTGCAGAGCTCGACTAGTAAGTCCAACATCTCTGATACAACAATAGGGATACACGAGCTAACTTATACTTGCCTGAACTCAGAAGACTTCTCTCCATTCGACCCTCGCCCTATCCTCTCTACCATCCAGCATTTTACAACCCAATACTCGGTGGGACTTACAGCGGCCAACAAGCACCTTCCTCTACACGGGCCAACAGACTTCGTCATTATCGTCTTGCTTCCTGCGGGATAAAAACCGATGCTTTGATACGTGGATTGGGTATCCGTATTTGTCGCCCTATACCATTATTCCAATTGCCCTATTTCCACACACCCCCCCTTATTTTTACCCAGTGATACACCCCTGCTGCCGGGTGATGGTGTGTGTGTCCTGTAACACGTTCCTGGCTTCCAGAGTAGGGGGAGTGAAATTGTGTGTGCGTCTGTGTGCGTCTGTGTGTGTGTGCGTGTGGGGGGTTGATGTGGAGGTAACCTCGATGCAGAACACACCACTACCGCCACCACCATCACTACCACCATCATCACCGCGTCGCTACGTCTTTGATTGCTGCTTCAGCTCCTGATCATGGAGCTCTCTACAAGAATTCCAAGTCCCTGCAGCACTGGGGCCTAGCTGACAACGGTATCTGCGGCCCACGTAACTCCTTATTCATCTACTTTTGCCCCTTCAAGGAGGGTGTTCTTTTGGTGGTATACTCGTGAGCCCGCATGGTTGTTGCCACGTTGTGCCTAGCCTCAGAGGCCATGTCAAGGAAGACCAAAGATAATCGGCGCGATGCTTCATATGGCTACACGAGACAAGCAGGCACATTTTGTTCATAACAAGCAACACTCCAAGCTTAATTACTCCTAGGAGCTTGTCTCATCTGAGGGCCAGCGGAAAAGTTTGCTGGGAAATGGTTGAACCTTCTCCAACCGGATCTGACAAGGGAACACTGAAGGAATTCTATCTGAATCTGGCTGGTGAGTTTAGTATTTTCCTTTGTCGCGATGAAGTGTAGCGACCCTTCTCCATTGAGCACTAGACAACCTGCATTTCTCCTCCCTTGGTCCCTTTTGACGCCATCACAGCGAGACGGCCTCAATTGCTACACGTAGAGCGTCGCTTCCTGCTCACCCTTGCTACTGCTAGGGTGATATGTGTCCTTCCCGCTGCAGGCTTGGTTTTGGGCCATGCTGTTTCCGCCACAGGGAGTGGGCGTCTCGATCTGCGGCCACTGTGGGTCTTCCTCATGGTTCGTCCCGAGGAAGGACAAGTGTCATAGGGACAGGGGGACGAATCCTGACCGCTTGGAATGTGGTTCTAAAGGTCGATTTCGGTGAGTGCCAGGGCTGTGGTTCGTTCCATAGTGGCCGTAGTGGCCGTAGTGGCTTTAGTGGAAGAGCATTAGATGGCAGCAGCCGCGGGTATTCCAAAGGCTGAACGGATATCTTTGTCGTAGGTATTCGTATATTCGACGGCCTAAGTGAGTCCCGGCCTGACAAAGCAAGATTGGCCATGGCGGGCCTTCTCCTACACCGTTTTTCACCTCGCACTTCGAACAAATTGGCTTCGATATGAACGTGAGAAACTGACGGATCAGTCCTCAGGACCTCGGAGAACTAAGAGTCAAAATTTTCGCCTTGCCACTTAGTGAATCAAGTTGCAGAGTTTAAAATTTAGGGTTCTCTCGCACGCGGCACTTGCTCTCCAGCCTTGATATTGCCACCCCTTTACCCGGCTTGCAAGCTTTTACAGACGGCCCTATTGCCCCCATATAGAAACATGACCTGATAAGCGCTGAGGATGGTAGCTTGCATTTGTGGCAATGGACGATATAATAGCAGATTGTACCTGCCACACGACAGTCGGGGATGCGGCTCTTCAAGGTATCTCCGCAACCCATTGTGTCGACCCTGACTCTAGTCCCAAAGAAGGTTTGGGAAGATACATTGAATGCATTAGAGTGGAAGCCCAACTAGTTTAAAGGACAACACGACTCTCCTTCAATCCGTATCCACCGCGAAAATTGGGGTCATCTGGCTAGGATGGTCTATTTTAAGAGTTGTATACGGAAGACCCTCAGATGACTCTTCTGTTTTACTCTCCTTTCTTCTTTGATAGCCCCCTATAAGCATTGTACACGACCATCTTCCTATATGAGCTTGCATGATGCCTATGCATGCCTTACAGCTCACATGAATGACTTGGACACCAAGAAAGGTAGACAGTTTGGTTATGTCACGTTGACCTTGACCTGAGTCAAGATGGAGATTCCCTCTACTAAAATTCTTGATGTATGGCTCGTCAGCAACCTCGATAGCGGGGGTGGCTGTGAAGGCTGTATTCATCTGATCAACGTGGCAACGCTCGTCTGGGTGTGGCAGCCTTGTCCGGGATCAAGAACTGCATGGCAAAATGCATCAGCAATCAGTTTAAGACTCACGTTGGACAAGGAAGGGTCCGCAGGGAAAAGAGAGAGGGGCAACCCTACACAAAGGCCTCCCAAACTTGTTTGTCCGCATCGACGATGTTTATATACAACCTCGGAGCATACCGCATACCTGGTACGACCTCTAGATCTCTGCCGCTCACAAAGACTGCGGCGTCGCTGTGGAAGGTTGCTACCAAAGCAATTGAACGGAGGTGACGGAGCCTTCCAGAGGAGGACTGGGCGGGAAGTAGCACCGCATCGGAGCCAGTGAAAGAACTTGAATGAGGTGGGCTTGGGAATCACTGCGTCACTCTCGTGCAAATCGACTGGGAATTTGTCGCCAACTGGATCGGAAAGGGTAGCACTGCTTCCCCGAAAGACACCATGCCGATCAATAAAACATCCCACTAGACCGGATTGAAACCGGGAGAGAGCTCGAAACGGAACCGAGCCACCTTGTTTTCGTCCTGTATGCCCCAAAGTAGGCTTTTGAAGGCCACATAGCTCGCTACTAGCGATTTTGTGACATCCTCGCTACGGCCGGCTGACGCAGCCAAAGCCACGAGCAAGGATCGAGGCAGCCGTGTGCATACAGCATTGGTAAAACGTAAGGTGGCATCTACCTACATGAAAAGAGCTGGGGACATCAGCAGGAGCCAGTTCATAGGGTGGAATGAAGCTTGGACCGAATCGCCGATCATCCACCATACTACAGCGGTGCTTCTGGCAAGATGGACCAACGCAGCAGCCCACATGGAAAGCAAAGGCTGGGTCTCGATATGGGTCTCAGTAACGCCAGTGGCCGAAGCACCAGCGACATTAGCGGATGAGCCTCCGTCACTGCACTGGGCCCGAGAACTACCAAACAATGAAAAGACGTGTGTAAGTGACGGTGAGCCTTCCATACCGTGGAGATAGGCCGGAGAACCCGCAACATGATGAGCTGGCCTTCTGCTTTGGGAACAGCTTGCATCTCTATGGCCCTTCCAAGATCGATCTGATGGCACCGGAGGCTTGACGTGGACGACTGAAGAGAGATATCTATGTCCTCGTTGCATTGGGTACAGTTGGGCTCGGCGAGCTTGGACTCATTCAGGCTGTTCCATCAGCCACAAGCAGTGTTAATCGAGGCTCGGAGTAGTGGTGAGAAGCCTGGTCCAACGCTCGGGGCGCTAGGCCTATGCTCAGATGGAGAGCATAGTTCTCGCATACCGCAAGGCTCAGACTCTCTTGGCCGCCAGAACGGCCGGGCTGGGTCTGGCGCTGATTGTGTACTGTACGTTACGGTTCCAGCCGCACCATGGGTAAAAAGTACATGGGCAGCGCAGGGGACTGTCATAACGAAGCGCCAAGCCAGCATGAGTGGGACCCCCCGGTCGTCCGAGTGTTGGTGCCCCTTGTCACGGGCCGTTATCTGGATCACTCCGGCCCGTTCCGTTTTGAACGTGCGGTATAAGACATCTACGAAGTGAAAAGGATCGGAGGGCAGAAGGAGAAGAAGAAAAAAAAAATGGACGCTGGAGAAATCAGAATGAGGGACTTGGGGAACAAGTACCTAGGCGGGCGTCAGTCGATGAACCTCGGCGTTGGATAAACCAGCAAGGTCTTATGGCCGGCCCTAGGACAGGCTTGGAGTTGTACCAAGTGGGTGGAACGAGCGGTAGCCCGGCGCCAAAGAACAAGTCCGTGTACCAAGCTGATGCTCTGTTGACGCCTACTATAATGGCTACCGGTTGAAAGGGCACCCCAGGAGGCCATCTAGGAGACCAGCAGCAGACGAACCTTGCATCAGCTGATGTAATAAACTCGCATTTCGAGATGTCCCGCTGCAATTCCGCATGCCTGCCCTTGAGTGGATCTGTGAAAGCGATCCAAGGCCAGTGACTCGTCAAAAATGATGCACATTGACAGAACCGGATTGTTGGAGAACTACGAATCACATACCGTACATATGCTGCACAGAAGACATGACTGGCTGACTAGGGGCGGCAGACGTCGTTAGCAGATCGAAAGTTATGGTCCAATGAAACAAGCGGATCTCACAACAGCCTGACACGGCAGTTTTTTTTTGGGTCAGACTTGGAACGAAGTAGCTACGCAAAGGCACACACAGCCCCCGATCTATGTAAGTCGCTAGTTGGCATGTTGGAGGGGAGTGGCCCCTTGTGTGGGTTGGTTGGTAGGTTAGCACGGGTAGGACGAACCACCAGCCCTGTGTCAACGCCTGATATTTACGTATTCGGACGCGTCGGTGCCTGCATTGGACGGGCCTCGCAGGTATATTCCGCCAGCCGGCAGATGGCACGTATTTGCACCACATAGGCGTTCATCTGCTACGACATTAAGTGAAACGGAGAGGACGAAATACATGCGCCATGATGCGGGCCACGATATGAGCCTTCCGCGAATCTTGGTAATACTTGCTCTAGTTCCCAGCAGACAAGGAAGCCTCCAGCAGCTCTCAGGAATAAGCGATTGGCTACTAAGCTAAGACGGTTGCATAGAAGAGGGTGCAACCGACTAACACACATGGCGTTCACGCTAAAGTTAGCTGGACGATTAAACCCAGCGGATCTGAGGCTCCGCTGTGCCGGAGTGGTAGCCAACAGGACGTGGAAGGGGGTATCCACGTACAAGGTAAGAACTCTGCTATGGCGAGACGCTTTAATTGGTGAAGGACACTGGGCTCCAGAGGGAAACCCAAAATTGGGACTCTTCTGGCGGGGAAGAACGGTTTGACAAGCACGTCACGGAAGCCTCCTCCCCTTTCCCTTGTCAATACAGCAGTAGAGAATGTCGGGAATGACAGCACACGGCGCGAGGCTTGCTGGCCGTGCAAAACATCGCGATGGCCAGCTCAGCATTGTATATGCAAGTGACAAGGCGCCGATGAACTGTCCGGGGTCAAGGGGCATCCATGACCCGACTTGTGTAACTCAGAAAGGAAACGAAGACAGGGGATGAGCTGCAGAGGAACCATTCTTTTCGGAAACGTTGGGCTTGGCCTACTCCATCGACAATCTCATGTGGGCTCTGAGCTGGCAGACTACGATGAAGATGGAGCGTCTCAGTGGTACCAGCTGGCCCGGCCAGCGAAGCGGGACACATACCGGTATATTGGCGTTTCTTGGCTTTCCCATGACATCTCCCATGGCTCGAAGTCAGCCCGGTCTGTATGGTGGACTGCATCGTGAAGGGCGAAACAAAAGAGCCCAGCACAGAAGCCTAACGGACATGGATTTTGGAACCGGTGAATTGAAGCCCAATATCATGACTGGGGTCAAGCAGACCGAAAAAAAAATTCCCCGACACGGCACCCACAAGTACAGAAATGGATATCTATGCGTGACGAGACGCAGCTAAACGATCAAGGCTGAGAGGCACAATGATTTGGTGCTACGGACGATCAAAACATGGAGCTGGGAAAGAGACGTACAACGGCGAGAATAGTCCAAGGCCAGCCTGAAAGACGACCAACGTTAAAAGTCCATTACGAAGTACGGATGAGGTAACGGGGGAACGATGCATACGGCAGCACGTGTGCGTGGCATAGCATTGCAGGCCGCTTAAGTGGCATGTGAGTGATTTGATGGTGGTATGTGATGGCGCTAACGAGGTAGTGCATGTTCGACCTACATGGGCCGGGCTGTTGGTTGAAGCATGTGTGTGACGAGGACCGGGGAGGGTCGCATGGCAGGCCGCGAGAGATGGGTTGCCTGAGAGTGTCGCATTTAGAAGATTTCCGTTGCCTTTCCCTTTTCCCAGCCAGGCGGGCGTATATCCACGTCATGGCAATGGTGCGAGGGTCAAAAGCATAAGGGAGAGAACAACCGGGAAGGAAGAGGAAACGGAAAACAAAGAAGCGATAACACCGGGGGGGGGGGATACCCTGTCGGCGGAAGAGCGGAGAGAGCAGGGATTTGAAGATGGAGGCGAAATTCGCTCCGTAAGCATTTGTTGGCTCGGGCTAACGATGAGGCGGGCGATGAGAAGTACATGATAGCGAAGCTGAAGAGACTGCCTGCTGGCGGAAACAGTGAAAAACTCCATCGACAAGGTACAGGTATTCATATACCTCGGACATATAGCAGCAACTAGACAGGTCTTTGTCGCGAGCGAGAGAGATAATTCGTCTAGAGGTTACTGCTGCCCGGCAGATTGCGGCACCAGATATAGCCGCCGTGCTACGAGACAGTACATGATTGACAGTGCCAGCTGTCGATGGTTCGGTATGTGATGGGCGCGCAGGGCGACAGGGTCAAACGTCCAACCCTGGAAATGCTAGCGTTCTCGGGTTCCTGTGCTGGGCCTCAGCCTTGGGCCAAGAGGATGTTGCATTTGGCGAATAAAGGCGAAGCAATCCTTCCGCAACTACCTAAGCTTACAAGGGATAGTCTGCCCACTAGGCATGTACCTGCCAGGACGCACGATAATATGGAGCACGTCGGGGGAGATATGAGCGCCAGCAGGAACAGCCATTGAGTCTACAATGCGTCTGAAGCAGAGAGCAAATTTGATCGACTACAGATGGGTTTTGCTGCCGCCTAGTTCGTCGAGCTGAACTCGGTGTAAGTGGTTGTCGGGCTTTGGACCGCTTCTAGGTCTGGTGTGGCGTCCACCATGTTTTGAAAGCTGCTTATACGGTAGGTCAATGGACCAAGACTTACGGAAAGTCGTATCTTCTCGTTTCTTTCAACCTTTTTCACCCTTTCCACCCGTCCGCTCACACTTGTTTGCCGTTTTGTCATGGATCGTATGATCATCTTATTGGGTCAATACAGAACGTTCCAGCTGGAGATCTTTTCAAAGAGTGTCCGGCAATCACACTGCCTCCTCCTGCCAATAGGTATCTACGCTATTGCTTTAACGGTTATGGAGAGGATTGATCCGTTGCCCAGAAGTTATAAAGGTAGGCATTGCAGCGGAGCTGCAATTTGACATTTATCGAGCTACCCTATTCTACGCTGAGGTGCTTAAGGTAAGTACTAAGGTAGTACCGACTATACCTCCTAATTAGTACTTACTATAGCCATATCGGTACCCTAGTTCGGTAATAAGGTAGTTGTAGGTTTCTACGACCAGGGCTACCAGGCAGGGCGATCTACTGGCCAATACCCAAGAAACTACCTAACCACTACTGGGTATTGAGAGACGGCAGGCACATGAGAAGTATATGTACTCTGCGTGGAGTTGGGAGCCCCTTATTCAGCAGATGGCCTGGTTGATGGAGAAGATAAGGTTCCTAGGAGGCAGCCTTCCTTACCTGACAGAAAAGTGGCAGCCCGTCAGGTACCTGTCTGCACGGCGCGAAGGAGAAAAGCCACCCTGCTGTCAAACCGTCGCTAACGGAGTTGAGTCACAGCCGCTCTCCCAAACGGTGGCCTTGCAGCAATCATAACGTTGGGGGCACAGGCAGCACTAGGCCCTGGTTGCCTACGGGCACGTTAGTACCTACTAGGTACCGCGTAGTAGTACTGATACCCAGGAAGGAGGTACCTAAGGCTTAGGTGGTACTAGGAGGTAGTACCTGTAGCCTACCTGCCAGCGGCTGATCCGCCCGCGAGGCACCAGACTCCCCCGAAACGTCCCCACTGATCGGTGCCAGGTACCCCGCCATCGCTGCAAGCTGGTGAGTGCAAAAAGGCAGCGGATACGGAGCACGGAGTAGGTAGACCTCGAGTAGAAGTACCACCCCCCTCCCCTTCTGACGCAACGGCCCCGCACAGCCTCGACTGAGACGTGCTTCCCCGATGAGGACAAGAAGAAAGTCTCGCATGAATTTGTCGCCGGCTTGCGTGACAACGGGGGGTGACACTTGAGTGACTCTCGATTCTGTCGACCCTGAGACCGGACAAGGACGAGGAAGCTGCGGCCGGCGTAGCATCTTCAATGCGAGGCAGCTGCGGAATCCTGGGCAAGTGGCCAGATCGTTGTGACTTGACTTGCCTCGCCTGGCCTGTTCGTTGCCTGCATTTCGTGTCTGATGTTTGAAGCCTCAAAAAGTCGAGTCGCGGCAGAATCGACCCTCTGCCCCCTTTGGCGCCGCTCACCTCGCCGTCTCCATCATAGCGCCCAACTGCTTGCCTGCTCTCCGTATCTCATCGTCTGGCCTCATCACATTTCTATTCGCTCGCAGTGCTTCCCTGGCTTGGGCTTCAACGTTCCGCTTCTGTCGTCTTCGTCATCTCGCATCGCAGGTAGACCGCGGCGAGACGGACACGAGACGCAGACCAGACACGAGAGCAGCAACTGCTGCTGCCGCTGCTGCTGGTCCTCCGCCGTGCTTGAAGCTAGCTACCTACCTACCTACCTACCTACCTACCTATCTACCTAGTAGCTTATACCGCGGGCAGAGCCGGACGAGTTGCTTACGGGCGCCGCCGACAGCAAGCATCAGACAGACATACGGCCAGATTGCGGCAGACTGCGCTGCGGTGTCTCTGCAGCCAAAGGCGACACCGCATCGACACCTACATGAGACTTACCTTGGACGCATCTGCTTCTCACCAGTAGCATCGAGCTTGGGAAGCAGTGGTAGGCAGAGAACACGCACCGGCACCCGCGTGTGTCGCCCTCACCACGAAAGAGCAGAGCATCATCATCTGCACTGTTTCCGGTTGGCTCCGTCGCCTGATGAGACAACAGACACCCTGAACCCTGCAATACTGCCTCATTGTATCGCCGGTCGCCCTCACCTCGTACCAGAGGTCTCCGTACCGGACAGGTAGAGAGAGGCAGGCAAGCCAGCCAGCCCTTTCGCACACCACTTCCCACAGCCCCTGTATCTCAGAAACTGGGAGCCCTTTCTATTACCGTCCCTACATATCTCCTATACGGAATACTTGAGAGTGCAAGCGCTCTTCGCCTTTACGCGAAGCGTCAAAAAATTTAGTGATCCAGAGCCTCGGCGACCTTGGAGGTACTGCTTTTATTGTTTTTTATTCTTCCATCAAACCCGTCCATTCCCTTTCGGCTTCGCTTTGTCTTACTGTACTCCACTTATATGAGTTCAGATAGAGGTCCTGGCTAAGCTTCAAAGTTCAGGTAAGGAAACCAGGGATAGCACAAAAGAAAAAAGGGCACTACCAGGCTTTGGTGGAACGTTGAAGCGAGTGATCTCCCTCTCCATTCCTCCCTTGGCTCAAATTTCACTGGCATAAGCTCCCTCGAAGCCTGAACATGCAAATGTAATCATCGATAGCGCGATTGTTTGTCATTTTTCACTTGACCAGGTGAAGAAGACAACAGACCAGTACGGAGTCGTCTTTCTGTCGGCATAGATGAAATAGCCAACCAGAACCGACAGACCGGTCAATCGGCAGCAGACACGCCAACGAAGGGGCGGAGAGAGAAGCAACTATTTCTAGTCATCTCTTTTTGATTCGTGTCCATTGACTGTCGGGGGGGGGGGCGCATCTGCCAGCGAACCATCTCCGGTCCTCGCTTCATTGTCCAACACACAATCCTGTCTAATTCTTCTTCTCCCCGGTTCCGGCGAACGCGGCGTGATTACCGCGCTCTAAAAGTACACAGGAGCGAGAGAGGCGTGTGTATCGACGTAGCCACTTCAGCTCACCAGACACATCACCTTTTCATCATCTGGGGCCCAAAAGTCCAAGGCCACCATGACCGGCCCAGCAGCCCAAGGGGGTCAGTCCGTGGCCCAGTCCGCGGCCCCGACCCCGACCCGGCTCCCCATGAGATTATCAAATCCTGGTGACATCCGCGCAGATGATCCTAGCATCAATGATGTGGCCCTTGATTGTTGTCCTCATGTTACCGATGTCGCACCGTCCTGGATGCGCATGGATGCAGCATCTGCAGTGTCCGCAGGATCAGATACCCAAGTCATCACAGCAGTTGACGCATCTGAGGGCTCGTTCTCGTCACTGTCGGCTTCTACCGGCCCAGAGCTTTCATCCGCAACTGCTGCGACTGCTGTGTGGACACCACTGTGCTTGGACACGCTACCAAGCGAAGTCTTGACCCTAATCGCGAGCTTTCTTGATGTTGACGATCTACTACGTGCCTCTCGTGTAAGTGCTAAGCCATGCTGAGTGTCCTCTCTGGCCAAATTAAACATAATTGAGAAGCATTCATCATTTTTCTATCCGTGGCTGTTGCTTAGAGAGAGTGCTCCGAGTCGTTTCAAATACTAACCCCTCATACGCAGACATGCCATCGCCTTCGCAGAATCTCTCTCGACCCTCTCCTTCACCAATATCGCCTCCGCAACGCCCGTTTTCTCCTCCCTCCGCTGCTAAACTCCCCATGCCGTCCATCGCTCACCGAGCTCATGTCTCGATCCATCTTCCTGACGAATAACACGATAATCTCAAGACGGCTGGCCCGATCACTCGTCTCCATTCGCCTTTCCCGTCGTCTCGCCTCTCGGCCCTCGGCAAGGGACCTTGTCCAGCGCTGCGTGCTACCCCAAGAGTGTGTCCCAGGCATGTTCCCCGTGCACGTGGCGCCTGGTCTGGTGGCCAAGCGTAAAGCCATTGAAAAAGAGCGCCTTAAGGACGGCTTGAGACGATGGATTTCGGGCAAGTGGAAAGGCAAAGTAAGAGAGCGGGCGGAAGACGCGCGCAAGTGCGATGAATCTCGCGGCGTAGGCCGTGTTTGGAGACTTCGCCGCTTCTGGGAGAGGATGAGCCGCGGCGAGATATCCGCTCCCCAGTATGGCGGCCCCATCGACGCTCCACCAGGATGGTGATGGCTTAAAGACTGGCATCCACATTCGGGCAACCGAAGCAACCTATGGTCCATATCTCGGTTCGTTTAGTATGTTTCTTTCCTTGCTTTGGTCTTTTCTGTGTGATGGTTGTCTTTAGTGAAATTCTCAGCGTCCACGTGTGCTCGGCTTTGATATAGCTGCTATTTTATTCGTGCTAGCTATTTGTTTCAGATATCAGGGTAGATGCTGGCATCTATTCAAATTGGTCTTGTACGCCGTACCCATGCATTAGTGTTCTAAGTATAATACACAAAATCAAAGAGGTATATTCAAAGATGAATTTGTGCACATGTATCGTGCCCACGTCGTCGTGAACATATTTTCAGGTCGTTGTCGTATCGAGGAGCTGTTCTGAATCCACTCTCTTTACCGCCCAGTTCGGAACCGGAAACCATCCCAGTCATCTTCATCCTCGTCATCATCATCGTCATCGTCAGCGCCTCTTTCATCTGGGTCTTCAGCCGCCTTCTCAACGTTTTCCTTGCCTTCATTAGGCATAAGCTTGGCTATCTCCTGGATATCTGGGGCAGTGGCACCAGCTTCAGGCTGCCCCTGACTCTCGCCTCGCTGGCGCAGCAACGCCTCTCGCTTCTCCTTTAACCGCTGCACGCGCGCCTCAAGTTCCTGCATCTCGTCAAACTCCTCTTCTAGCGCGCGTGTGGCCTCTTCGCGCTCATCCTCAATGTCTGCGTCCACCTTGGACTTGCGGTTCTCAGGGTTCTGCTTCGCTTCGTCTTGAGCGGCAGACGTTGCTTCCTTGGCTGCGGCGGCTTCTTCGGCGGTCATGGCCGGGCGGGATATCACGGCGTCGGCGTCGTAAGAGGTGGAGGTGGCGGCGATGTCGGCCTCGAAGGCAGCCCACTCGGCTTCGTCGACTTGCTGGGCTGGTTCTGTAGATGGCGGTGCGGTGGATGGGATACTCGTGGCAGAAAGAGGCTGTTGGCCGTTTACGGCGGATGATGTGGGAGTGGCGAGGTTACTAGCTTGACGGGAGGGGAGGGATGTGGTCGTCGTCGTTGCTGGACCTCCATGTTGAGAGGGCACGGAAGAGGAAGATGAGCGTTCGCGTTGGTGAGCTGGGGTGGTCGGCCGCGAAGGGATTTGAATCTCGACGCCTTGCGAGGGCATCAGAGACTTTTTGCGTGAGAGACTAGGCGGCCGGTCGGTGCGGTCTTCTTTGGTAATGCCTGGCTTATCAGACGGCGCGTCAGATCGGTTACGTTTCCTCCGCGCCTCGTCGTCGTCTTCTTCCACTTCCATGTCCTCGTCGTCGGCCACGTCGTCGAGCTTCCGTTTCTGGGCAATTGGTATGCTTCCTGCCCCATCGCCATCCGGCCCAGCCTCCTCATTTGCATTCCCTGCGCTGGCAGAGAGCCGTTTCCTGTGCGTCTCGCTGGAGAGGTGAGCGTCCCAAAGGGCTTCGGCTCGGATTTGCTCGCGGCACAAGGTGCATAGCAACTTTCCGGCGTCTGAGTAGAAGGCGTATGGGTGGTTGACGCGGCGGGCTGCTCTTTGCTGCCGGAGAAGAGCCCGAACGTCGGCCATGGCGGGCAATGAACCGGACGGAGAGTTATGGAGCAAGGGGGAAGTGTAGAAGAATAAAGGATGATGAGCAGCCGGATGATGAGACCGCGATGAGACGACGAGGAAAACTGGTAAAAGACTGCGAACAGGAGTCTCTTCTTCCCAGATCTTGAGTGAGAGTCAGCTATGACCCTAATTGCACTACTACCAGAGGCTTAATTGAATGCCAATGGGCCACGCATCGTATATAATAGATACAAAAAGGTATTAACTTTTTTTTTTTTTTTTCTAAAGGCAAGGTACGATTTGGTCTCTGGAGCTTTTAGGGAGGACGTCACTTTCGTGAAGCTTACAGCGCCGATGTTTACCCGGCGCTGTAGCTACAGCCGATAGTGGGTTGCGATAAGCTCTTTAGCTCTCTCTGCATCTCACTATGATTCGTTAGTTATTCCTACTCACTCGCGGCCTCGAATCTTGCATGGCTTCTCTGCCAGCACTGGCGCTCATAAACCGACTTCCGATGAGGTGATACCACCCGAGGACGAGACAGATACAAGCGTGGGGAGGGGCCATTACGTGGACATAGACCAAAGAGGCTATAAGAGGGAGACGCAATGGCTGAGCAGCAGGAGCCGCACTCGCTGGCCTCGACGTTCCCGAACCCGCCCGACTTCTGGAAGGCATTTACGCCAGATAGGATTGCACAGATTGAGGAGCTGCGGCGCGCGCATGCGACAGATGATGGTGCCGCGGTGGTGCGGATCCCGGACTTGCCTGAGGAGTTGATATGCTTGCAGCCGCCGCCGGAGCCAGCAGACGGACGATGGAGGGTCTTTGGCGATCAGTACATGGTATGTTGCGTATTCTCCGGTGATGTTCAAGATGAGAGAAAAAACCCCGCTTCTAATTCCCAAACCCAACAGCTCGACGACAAGCTTCCCACGCTCGAGGAGCAGGGCATCACCAACCTGCCCGCGACCAATCCGTCCAACGCCAAAGACGCCAAGCATTACGACCGCGCCTTTGAGCTCAAGCGCCTCGCCAAATCGCTGCTCCTCAACTTCCTCGAGCTCGTCGGCATCATGTCGCGCAACCCAGCCGATGCCGAAGCCAAGATTGCCGATCTGCGCACCATCTTCATCAACATCCACCACATCCTCAACGAGTACCGGCCGCACCAGGCGCGCGAATCGGCCATCGAGATGATGCAGGACCACCTAGATCGGACGCGCACCGAGACGGCTGCGATACGTACGCAAGTAGATAAGGCGAGGAAAGTGCTCGAAGGCCTAGGCAGCTTGGACCTTTCGTCCTTCAAAGTGGATGAGAATGTGGCCTCGTCGCACGCAACGAAGACGGAGGAGGAGGTGCGGGAGGCTGCGGCGAAAGCGAGGGAAGCTTCCGTATGGGCCACGGTGGATGCGTTGATCGTCTAGTTGAGGAACAAACTGCCGTTCATGTTTTGGAATGGCGAAGTCGACACGGGCTATTGAGGATGAGCCAATATATTGCAACAGGCGGCGGCCGTTGAGATGATATGCTGGCCACTGTCGATGATGATAATGACGGTTTATGACTTGGTGGAACTGAGGGTGTTGGTAATTCTAAGACGGATCTATATATCCAAGTTATTAACACAGGACGCATGCTCTAGCACGGTGCTATAAAAGATGACATGACTGCTCCTGGTCTTTGCAAAGATTTAGCATCTTAATTGATATGAAATGAAAAGAATCAATAACATAAATTCTCATATGTTTTCCTATTTCTGTGCCCGCGGCTACGTGTACAGTCCGAACGAATGAAGTCAGTTACGAAAATAACAAGACATATCAGAACCATGTATTGGTCGTCGAGGGGAAAAGGCGGCGTGAGGGAATAGAAATAGGTATCGTTCCATTAGACGGCAATATCCACTAATTACAGCTGCGTAAGTAAACCCAATAGTTGAAACTCCTACAGTTCGTTTCCATTTCTCTTTTTGCTTTTTTTTCTGTTTGTCTTCCTTTTTTTTTTCCTTCATGCCTGAGCTTTTCTCACAGATGGCGATCCTCCTCCACTTCCACTAGCCACCACCGGGGGTACTGGCGCCGAGGCGGCTACTCCCTGATTGTTCTCAGACCCATTTGTGTTGTTTGCATTTCCGCTGTTAGCGCTTCCGCCGGTGCCCTCTTTTTCTAGCAGATCCGCCAAGTATTTGAGGTCGTCTCTTGCGCGAACGTCCCGCTCAATGATGCTCTTGATGACCTCCCACTCTCGTCGGGACATTTGGTATGCCTGCGGGAGAATGAACTGCACGGTGGGTACGCTGATGAGGTGGCCAAGGACGTCTCTGGCGACAATGACGCCGTCATCCTGCTGGGCTTGCTTCCTTTGGTCCTCGGGACCTTGGGGAGGCCCAGGGGGCGTTGATTGAGACGAGCCAGCTGGAGTATTAAAAGATGCGGCGGATCGGTCAAGGTGTGGCGGCTGGGGAATAGGAACCGGCGTGGCAGATTGTGCGTGACCGTTGGGGGGAACGCTGGGAGGGAAAGGAGATGATGTCATCTGAGGCGTGGCCGGCGAAAAGGCCGGTCCAGACGTCGAGTTGCTTCGCTGAGCATATCCAGCTGGCGTGGGTGTGGGAGGCTGCGCTGTTGCTGGACTCGGGCTTGCTGAGGCATTGGCGGCTTCGTTGTGGAGCATCTGCTTGAGCTGTTCGGGCTCGTTACGGTAGACGAAAACGGCGAGCAGCAGCGGCTCGGGTCGTGATTTGGGGATGTAGTTGTCGACGAGGTTGAGCATGAACTCAGGATGACCATCCTCGCCGGCTGGAACGGGCACGAGGTACGTATCCCTCACGTTGCCGGCAACCTTATTACCAACTACGCCATATCGATTCTTGCTCACGAAGTAGTTGATGAGATTGTTGAACTCTTGTTTCGCATCCGGCGACGTGGGCAGAATGTTGACGACGATAATATCGGTCAGGTTGCTATACCGCAGGCTGCAAAGATACTCGATGGCGCTCTGCTGAGGGATTCGGCCGGCCACGGTCATTTGTCGTGGAATCAGCTTAGACCAGGGGCCGAAAGAGGCAAAGTTGGCACCTCCAATGTGCTTGGCCACGGCCGGGAAGTCGGCAATCGAGCTCATCGCCAGTGAACCTCGCCACACTACGTCGGGATCTGAGGCTTCTTCTGTAGGCGAGTAGGGGGGAGATTCGTTATCATCCTGTAGCATCCGGTCGACATCAGGATCAATGCCAGGCCCGCTTGTGTTCAGCACTGGCGCCGATGGCCGGCGATAGTGAGCCGCCGTGGGAGACTTGACCGATGAAAAAACCTTGCCAATGTCAAAGTTCGACTGACTGGGAGAATGCTGGCCTTGGCTGACTTCGTCATTTGGGCCACCTCCCACCGACTCACGCTTCACGTGCTGCTGCAGCGGCTGCTGCTGTTGCTGTTGTTGCTGCTGTTGCTGTTGCTGCTGTTGTTGCTGTTCCTGCTGCTGCCGCTGTTTATCCTCCCCTGGACGAGGGCCCCCCGATGTTGGGATAGGTGCGTCGCTGCTGACAATGCCCTCGTCTTCGATTATCTCCTCGCCCTTGTGTGTCCGCCTTACTCGGGGACCAGTCTCTGATGTGTACAAGATCGACTGCTTCTCAGCCCTTGCCTTCATCTCGGCAGTCTGCCTCTGCAGCTCGGCAGGTGCAAGCTGCTCTGAAGTCATGACGGCGAGTGTCATCGGAGAGTGCACCTGTCCCCACAAGCCCTGGAACAATTCGGGGTTGTTCTTGAGGTTGAACGACAGCGACTTTATCTGCTGACTGTACTCCTTCTGGCCTCTGGAGAGAGGGTGCGTGTCAAAGACGGCGCGCTCAATCTGCAACGCATATCTGTCGGCAACCGATTCGACGGTCTCGTCCTCTGGTAGCTGGATCTGGCCGTTCTTGGTAAGCGACGTGATGACATGGACAAGAGATTTCTTGAGCGCCTTTGCAGGGCCGACTCGAGTCCCGGGCAGTTCCTGGATGGACGCCGACAGGTCCTCCGGCGGTGTATACTTGACTGATGGCACAGGAACAGCCTCGCTTTCTGACACTCGTCGCATCTTGGTGGTCTTGTCATAATCTTCAAGTTAGCTTGGCTTTACCAGGTGGTTGGACAGTTGTTGAATCACGTACCGTTCCATCTCCGTCTAGAGAGTCTTCCCTCGTCTTCCGCTTGCCCTGCTGCTTGGCCGGAGCGGCCACGTCCTTCTTATCCCTAGTCACGGCATCGGGAGTGGGCGAGGCTTTGGCCTGCGCCGCAGCGTCCTTTTCAAGATCTTCCCGGGAATCGCTTCCTCGCTTCCCTCTCTTCCGTCCGCCTCGTTTCTTCTTTCTTTCGGCTTCTTCCTCGTGAGCCTTCCGCCGCCCCTCCCACGGCTTTTCGCCTCGGGCGATGCCGTCCAATAGCTCCTTGTGGTTCTCCGGCTTGCATTGCTCGCACCAGTAATGATCGGGTATTTCATCTTCATATGAGCTGACGCCAACACACACGTTGTGCTGCCAAACGAAGCACGTCTCACATGAGATCCAAGCTTCCCCCGAATCTTCGTCTTGTTCGGTCGCTCCGCAAACACAGCGGATTACCTCCTCCGGTTCTTGTGATTGCTCTTTCTCTTGTACCTGTGCTTTCTTGTTCTTCTTGGCCTGTCGGCGCTTCGTCACCGGAGGCTCCAGCTCGTCGAAAGCTTTGGTATGCTGACCCTTGGTCGCCCTGACCGAGCGTCGAGGTTCGGCTTCTCCTGCGCAAGATTTTTTCGTCAGCGAATTGTCTTCTCTGTGCGCCAGCGCACAGCAGGGCATGAGGGCAAAGTGTCAAGCCACATCGTCTGCCCACCGCATCGACTGAAGGAGAGATGAAGCGTCGGTTTAGCTTACCAGACATGGCTATGTGGAGCGCGCGCAAAAGCGTCGCCGCAGTTGATTTTGGATTGGTGTTGGTGATGTAAAGGTCGACAAGCTAACTAAGTGTAGATTCTACTGTGGAAGCGACGCGAGAAGATATTTTTTTTCCCTTGCGCTTCAAGCGGACATTGGAAATTTACAAAGCAGGGCAAGACAGCAGCTAGTAGGTAGTCACAAACAGCTAAAGAGCAATTCCCTCCATCCGTCAAAAAGAAACAGATATAGGCCCAGGCTTCAACAAAAGATCCAGCACAGCGATAATTCTTCTTAGCTATAGATGGCGTTGCGTGGCTAGGGAGTGAAGTTCGTTCTCGCACCCGATTGAAGTGGTGGCGCGTGCCGACTTGACGTTGAGAAGGGGAAAAAAAAAATAACGAGCTGCGTTGGCTGGTGATGATGACGGCAGCTTGCGTGGGGTTGCGGTAGCCCCTTGGAGTGGATACAGATAGAGCAGCAAGCGGGTGGCGCGTCTTTGCCAGATGAGGGCAGACGCCGGCAGCTGGTGGCGGACTCGTCTTGCGCTTGGTTTCTTCTAGCTGAGTCACTGGCGTCGGGATCCTCTCAGTCGAGCCCGCGATGCCGGCGTGAGGGCGGTATGCTAGGTGTTGCGGTTGGGCTGCTCCCATAAGCAGTATCTAGTGCTCTCGGGACGTAGTTCCTGCCGATAAAAAAGATTGACAAAAAAAAATCCAGAAGCTTCTAGAGAGTTTGAAGGAAGCAAGAGGCACCACTATCGAAAGAGTCACGAGGAGTCACGACAGCTGGAATGCCATCTCAAGGCTAGCAAGCTCTTGGTAACTTGCCCCAAGGTTGGGCGGCTGATCTGACGAACGATGAGATGGCGGGCTTAGTCATGAGGGGCAAAAGCTGGCGCTACTCAACCGGTACCATCTCGGTTAAATAAGCGGCATCTCCCAATTCTCAGCCTTGCTCATTCATCGCCTCAGGCAGTAAATAATGTCCCTGCTGAATCAGCCAGCCAGCCAATTACAGCCCGGTCTCATCTATGCCTAGCTCTAGAGAACACCTGCCAAAGCTACGCGGCGGTCGTGCCTGGAGCTCCAGTAAAGTGACGCCGGCCTGGTATCGTCCCAGAAAGCCCCCCCCCCAAAGCCTCTCCACCAGATCCCTCGACAGCCACCACGAATTCTCTCGCATCGTCGCTTCTTGATATCTGACCGATAGGCCTCTCTCTTCTCTGCCCCGCGGAGCAATTTTTGGAGAAAATCATATCCGCCCTTAAACAGTGAAGAGACTGCCCCGCCATCATGTCCCGCCGTTACGATTCCCGAGTATGTCTGCCGACGAGCTCAGCTTCCATGCTGCGATTTCATGCATCACGAAGGCTAACCACGGGCACTAGACAACCATCTTCTCGCCGGAAGGCCGTCTGTACCAGGTCGAGTACGCTCTGGAAGCCATTTCTCACGCTGGCACGGCCATTGGCATCCTCGCCAAAGATGGAATCGTCTTGGCCGCCGAGCGAAAGGTCACCTCGAAGTTGCTGGAGCAGGACACATCAGCAGAGAAGCTTTACGTTCTAAACGAGTAGGCCTACTTCCTCGATTTACAGCCCTGGATTATACTTGTATCATTCATCTGACCCAGCTTGACTCTTTTAGCAATATGATCTGCGCAGTAGCAGGCATGACCGCCGACGCGAACATCCTCATCAACTACGCCCGCCAAGCCGCCCAGCGATACCTCCTCACCTACAACGAAGACATTCCCTGCGAGCAGCTCGTGCGCCGACTTTGCGATCTGAAGCAGGGCTACACACAGCACGGTGGTCTACGACCCTTTGGTGTTTCCTTCATCTATGCTGGTTGGGACCCTCGGAGACAATTTCAGCTGTACCTCAGCAATCCCTCAGGAAACTACGGTGGCTGGAAGGCGACGAGCGCGGGTGCCAACAATGCTAGTGCGCAGAGCCTGTTGAAGCAGGACTATAAGGAGGACTGCACGTTGAAGGAGGCATGCGGGGTAGCTGTCAAGGTGCTCAGCAAGACGATGGACTCAACCAAGCTGAGTAGTGAGAAGAGTAAGTTCTCGATTTCCCTTCCTTTGTGGCCCAGGATGTTGACATGGGTTTCTAGTTGAATTCGCAACGGTGGGACAGACTGAGGACGGCAAAATCTACCACAGACTATGGAGCGCGGATGAGATCACAGCGCTTTTGAAGGAACACGATCTGGCCAAGCCTGAGGATGCAGAAGAGAAGTAAATAGACAGAGGGCTGAAATGAGGTGAAATGAGGTGAAAGAGTTAGATTTGGAATGGGCGCTTAATAAAAGAAAGAAGAAGCCCCTGTAACAATACGATGACATGTCCAAACTAAGTCCAATTGACTCCAAATATGCTCTGAAGTTGTTCTACACAAACACGCTACATATGTACTCATCTAGAATCAAACAGGAAAAGACTTTTGATGGTCATTCGAGAGGAGGGAATTACAACAGAGGAGATGGAGGTGATCACCTTCATCAAATGAAGGAAACAAGGATGCAGGGCCCTGATCGCTATGTAACATGGCTCAAACAGAGTTCCATCAATTGACTCCGTTTCGTCGAGCTCCCAGCGAGAAATCCAGTTCAGCGCCCTCCTCTTCATCTCTCACGCGTTGCCATCCCGACTGGGCTTCTGCGGCAGGGTGAGGGTAAGGCTCATCGCAAGTGGGACTCGTGAGCTTAGGCCAATGTCTCCTGTAGCTCCAGTAGGCAACGGTCATGCCCAGCGCCGATCCTACACACACGTCGTAGACATCATGGCGGTAGTCTTCGCACCGTGAGATGGCAATCAGGGCGGCGCCAATGAGGGGGAACAAGCAGATGAGGGCACGGCTAAGGTCCCGTCCGCCGGTATAGTAGTTGAAGACGTGCAGCTGACCTGCGAAGAAGAGACTCAAGAAGCCTAAGCCAGCAAAGGAGAAGGAAGAATGGCCGGAAGGGAATGAGCGCCAGCCATCCTGGAGCGTTTCGCCAGGAGGCGCGGTGCACACGTCTATGTTGACGAGGACATTAGGCTTGATGTCGGCGGCAGGCTGGCACCGGGCTAGAAGGTCAGGTCGCGGCCGTCCCACGGCGTTTTTGATGATGTCAGTGAGGAAGGATGAGAGACAGATGGAGATGGCGAGAGAAAGGTACGTGGCCTCATGCTTGTGGGTGGAGGCACGGGTGAGGATGTTGTAAGCGATCAAAATGCCCAGAGGAATGAAAAGTGCGTATACGAAGTTGAGAGCTGTGTGTAACAAGGTATGTCAAGTCAGTAGAGACGATGAGAAAGAGCGCGTGAGAGGGAAAGAAAGGCTAGGATGCGCGGGAACTGAGTCGACGTACGGACGGTGACTCGCTCGTGTTCAGCGTGAGGATACGAAATGTGGAGGTCGTTGATGAAGAACATGCGGTGAAAGGGCGTAACAAGGTTGACGATCTAGACAGATTGTCAGTCGAGTTGTTCAGACCATGATGAGGAGTCTTCAGGAGTCAACAGACCAATATCCATCCTACGAGGAGGAATAAGAACCCGACATAGTCTGGTGCGTGCGTTGTCTGCATAAGTTCAAGAAAGAAACACGTTAGTCTGATATTCCAGAAGAGGAGAGCCCGTACATGAAGCACGACTCAACTCACCCTCCAGAGTCTCGCTATCGGTCCCATGGAGGCAGTCGAGTCACCAGCGTGGGAGGTGACTCGAGCAGGAGACATGGCGTCAGAGGCTTGCAGCAGGGGAGTTGATGAGGTACTTGGTTTAACAACAACTTGTCCGCACATAAGCCTTTCACTGCTATAAGCTCATTGGGGTTCAGGGAGGTGATCGAAGTGATAGTGGGATTAGAGAGCGAAGAGATATGTGAGTTGGGGGGGATTGAGGCTGAGTGAGTGCGAGGATAAAATGGGCATAGGTGGGCTTGAGTCTAGGGTAGGCGCAGCAGATCTTGGAAGGCCGCGTAATGAACGAGATTGGCCGTGGGGGGAATTGGATATATATGGATATTTTTCAGCAATAAGCCATTTGTAAATTCGAGGGAGAAACAGAAACATGATCTTGTATCTCACCATCGGGGTCTATCGATGTTGACGGCTTGCTTTGAAATCCGAGACGGCGCTGACTTATGTGAACGTAAAAGCATACCAATTGGTGACTATCAGGCAGCGTTGACTACCGATGACACACGACGACTATACCCAATAATAGGTATGCTTCGTATGAAGCATTTATTTACGCAATGTTATATTTCTGCTCTCATATTATGTACAGTACGTCGAAGCACAAAGGTGTCACCAAAGCACGATATGTGCATGTCATACTCCGTGTATGGCGCCCAACACGCTTGATATTAACTGAGATAGTCTGCACGGCCATGACATTTTCAAAACCAAGTCAGCAAATCTTATGTACTCTCACAAATTAGGTCGCAGTCTCTTAAAATTCTTCGTAATGTCCGTAATTGCCGTCTCGACCGGCAATCGTTCCATCGAGCTCGCCCCGTAGAACCCGTGAACACCTTTCGTCCGGCTGAGGACGTACTCGGCATCCTTGGGCGCCGCAATGGGCCCTCCGTGGCACAAGACGATGACATCCGGCTTGATCTCCACGGCCACATCACGGATATTCTGGATGAGCTTGACGCACTCGTCCAGCGTCTTACCCGTGGCTGCTCCAATCGACCCGCTCGTTGTGAGGCCCATGTGCGCAACGAGAATGTCAGCCCCGGCCCGGGCCATCTTTCTGCTCTCGTCAACGTTAAAGACGTAAGGAGTCGTGAGGAGGTCCAAAGCATGGGCTTCCCGAATCATGTCGACTTCTTGGTCGTATGATATGCCCGTTTCTTCAAGGTTGGCTCTGAATTGGCCATCGATGAGGCCGACCGTCGGAAAGTTTTGCACTCCGGCGAAGCCCAGATCACGAAGCTGCTTCAGAAAGGCAGGAATGTTGCGAAAGGGATCAGTGCCGCATACACCAGCGATGACCGGAGTGTGCTTGACGACGGGAAGGACCTCGTTTGCCTGCGTGCAACGGTGGGCGACAAGTTTTACTCAGCTTTCGGATCCATCGGGCCAAGGAATTATGGTGATATTGCGCTCAATCTTACCATGTCCAATACAATATCATTTGCATTTCCGTATGGCATCAGGCCGGATAGGGACCCGCGACCCGCCATGCGGAACCTGCCGCTGTTGTAGATGATGATGAGGTCGCCGCCGCCGGCCTCGATGAACTTGGCCGACAGCCCAATGCCGGCTCCGGCTCCAACGATGGGCTTGCCGGCGGCGACCTGAGCGCGGAGGTTGTCGAGGATTTGTTTTCTGTCCGTTGGCGGAGCCATGGCTACTTGTTGAGGTTGCTGCGGAAGTGGGAGTAGATGGTTTCTTCTGATACCGGGGCTTCAAAGGAGAATTGTAGCCGTCGCTGAAAACCTACTACCCATATCGCAAACCGTTTGACGCATTGCTGTCATCGAAAAAGACTTATACTTTGGCTTCAGCGCGGGATCTTTGAGATGGATCTCTGGTGGAGCTTATTAGCCGGGATTGTGATGTCAGATTCGGCGTCTCCACCAAACCCAAAACGATCCCGTCACCCGCTGCCAGCTTCTCCATCATCATAGCCGTTGGTGACCTTTGGTATGCTTTTTCTCAACTTTCAAGCTCGGCGCTCTTTCAATGCCTTTGTGGCTGGACGTAACCTCTGGCTGTCTCAGAATGCCGTGGTGAAATCATACATGCCCCGCATCTGACTTCTACCTCCGCACTTTGACGTGTTGATACTCTCTGTCGAAGAACTTGTCATGATCTCTCTAGACACAATCAATCAGCCGAACTGCTGAAATATTTAAGCTTCGAAAGTGTGCTGCAGTACCATCGGCTGCCTTGGTAATCACAATGGCTTCCGTTGCAATTATAGGGAGCTGCGACACCAAACTTCAAGAACTCCTCTTCCTTCGAGATCGAATTGAGGAAACGCCAGGAGTTCAAACAGTTCTCATAGACGTTGGCAAGCGACCCTCTACCCATGCTGCTATTTCCATATCTCAGAAGGAACTCCTGTCCCAATATGGCGACGGAGCAGATATGTCGGACTTGACCAGGGGTGAATTTGTAAAGCTCATGTCTCGCTGTGCCTCTCAGGCCGTGGAACGATTATACCGCGAAGGCTCTATCGACGGCATCATCTCAGCTGGAGGCTCCAATGGCACAGCTCTGTCGGCTGCCGTTATGCGCGATGTTCTCCCCGTTGGATTCCCGAAGCTCATCGTCTCGACCATGGCGAGCGGTGACACAAGGCCCGTGGTGGGGGAGACAGACATCACTCTCATGCACTCGGTCGTTGACGTTGCCGGCCTGAATCCAATACTGCGGGACATTCTTGGCAACGCTGGAGCCGCCATTGCCAATGCTGCCCTGTCTTACGTAGTCAGGCGAGAGAGAAAGATGAAAGATGCGCTGTCCGAGTCTATCAAAAAGTGGCGAGTGGGCGTCACCATGTTCGGCGTCACTACCCCGGGAGTTGATGCTATCCGTTCACATCTCGAATCTAATTATCCCGTCGAGATGTATGTTTTCCACGCCGTGGGCACGGGTGGCCGCGCCATGGAGCGACTTATTCGCGAGGGCCAACTTGATGCGATCATTGACCTTACGACGACAGAGATTTGCGATCACATAGTTGGTGGAGTCCTCTCGGCAGGTGAGGGACGACTGGATGCTGCTGTTGAAGCCGGCCTGCCCAATGTCGTCTCCTTGGGTGCTCTTGACATGGTCAATTTTGGCCCGAGAAGCACGCTGCCGGAGAAACACAAGGACAGAGTCATCTATGAACACAATCCCACCATAACGCTGCTAAGGACCTCACCGGATGAGTGTCGTGAGATTGGTGATTTCATCGCAAGGAAGTTGAGAAAGACCAAGAGGTCCGACATGATAGAGGTGTGGATTCCCAAAGGAGGTGTCAGCATGATTGCTGTTCCTGGAGGGCCATTCGAGGATCAGGAGGCAGACAAGGCTCTCTTCGAGGCTGTTAAGACAGGGCTGAGCGGGAGTGGGATTAAGATTGTGGAAGATGAGAGACATGTCAATGACGAAGGTTTTGCACATGATATTGCGGAAGCATTGGCTGCTAAGTTGGGGCTGCAGAAGAGCTGATGGCTGAACTGGGTGCCTCTTTCCATTTGATGCCTCCCTTGCCTACCAAGGAACTTACTTGCCCGAGACTATGAGCTGCAGCGCGGCACCCTTACGAACTTGTAGATTACATGTATGGATGCATGTTACCACACATACTGGATAACGTCTTTTTTCTGGCATAAAGCATTGATATAAATAAATCTCAGCAAAATTAGGTATATTTTGAAGTCTTTTCTTCGTATTAATGCTCCCGTCTTTAGCGAGTGGTGACGATCCCTTTGCATGTTTGTGCATATCAGACACGCGCAGCATAGCTGCTGGCCTATCAAAAAGGTGGCGGGGGGCTATTTAGTGACCAAGCAATCCCCGAATCGCCTAAACCTAGGCTCGTGAGCCGCTGTAGCAGCACCCAGCGAATCTTATTCGCTATCAGATAGCGCCCTACAGAAGCCGCCACTGGCCATGGTACTAATCTTTCTTAGGTACATATCTACGTACTGAAACCGAAAAGAAAACGCGGATTAGTTCCCGATAGCTGCTACATCACCAGCTCGAAACCAACTTTTTCCTCACTCCATCGCATCGGCCAGCTCCCGCTCCCGGGCTCTGCAAGCCAACATGCTCAAGTCCACTCACAAGCCAGTGCCATTGGCTCCCCTTCCGCCGGGCTGGAGCGAACACAAGGCGCCGACGGGGCATACTTACTACTACAATGCCGAAACCAAAGAGTCCACGTACAAGCGACCCGGTGTCCAGCCTCCTGTCCAGCCCGTGCCCGAACCGTCCTACGCCCCCTATGCTGCTATACCGAACCTCTCAGATCCGACTGTTGCGAATGCATACATGGCGCAGTTTAATCGGCCGCCCCAGGCGCAAAGGGGCGGTTCCGGCGGCGGTGCTCGAGGCGGATTCGAAGGACGACCGCGGCCACAGCCGGTGGACAAGCCCAGGAGAAAAGAGCCGATCCCAGGGTGCGAGCCGTGGATCTTAGTGTATACAAAGTACTCGCGACGCTTCGTCTACAATCCGGTGAAGAATGCGAGCTACTGGCGCATACCGGAGAAGCTCATGCCCGCGATCTTGGAAATGGACAAGAAGAGAATACAGGGGAAGACTGCGCAGGAAGGACAGCCGGATGAACCAAAGGATGGCCAAAGGAAGGAAGCAGAGGCTAAGCCTGTGGAGGCCGCGCCTGAAGAAAGACCAGACTATGATAGCTCCGAGTATGAAGAAGTCGAAGTTACCGACGATGAGGGCGAGAACGACGAAAGCGAGCACCCTTCGAAACGACAACGTACCGAGACGATGGACGGACAGGATGAAGGCCCGCTCGAGTTCACCGAGGCAGATATAGCCGCTCAGCTGCAAGCCATGGGCGAGGAATATGGTCTTGAACCCGGAGATTACGATGACGGCCACATGGAAGAGTGGCCTGAGGGCACGGAGGGCGTTGAGTTTTCAGAGGAGGATGCCAAATTCTTGTTCAGGGACATGCTCAACGACCTCAACATCAACCCTTACAGTTCCTGGGATAAGCTTCTAGAAGACGGCAAGATCATAGAGGATCCACGCTACATGGCGCTGAACACGACAAAGGCGCGAAAGGAGTGCTGGGACGAGTGGTCACGGGAAAAGATTGCCGAGCTGAAAGAACAGAGGGCCAAGCAGGAGAAGAAGGACCCCAAGATTGCGTTTATGGCGTTTTTGCAGGAGAAGGCCACGCCGAAGCTATACTGGCCGGAGTTTAAGAGGAAATACAAAAGAGAGGAGCCCATGAAGGACATGAAGCTGTCGGACAAGGATCGGGAGAAGGCCTACCGAGAACACATCAACCGTCTGAAGCTGCCGCAGGCGACGCTGAAAGCCGACCTGACGGCGTTGCTCAAGGCCCAGCCCGTGCATCTCCTAAACAACAAGTCGCTGTCAAATGGCTTGCCCGCGCAGATACTCACGGACATTCGGTACATCTCTCTGGAGCCCAAGATCCGTGACCCTCTCATCGAAGCCTACGTGCAGACGTTGCCGCCGCCGCCTCAGGACCCCAACGCCGCCACGGAGGATGAGGAGGAGAGAAAGGCGCGTGAGGCGAGGCAGAGGCGGGAAAAGGCGCTGGAGGAGCGGAACAGGATGGTGGAGGAGCAGAGGAGGCGACGCGAAAGAGAGGTGGCGGCAAGCAAGGCGCGATTGAGAGAGGAAGAGAGGGAGTTGGAGATTGCGATGAGGGTTGGGAAAAAGGGGCTGCAGAGCCAATTAGCGAGCTTGAAGCAGGAACCGGAAAAGGGAGAAGAGCCTTCATAGTCGTAGGCGATGGACAGGGTAATGTCTTTAGATATAATTGAAAACGAAGAATCCACTATTACTTGGATATACGCGCAAGGAGAACTGAGCAAGAAAGACTTGAGAATTCAGATATCATCAAAGAAGCGGCCGGCCTTGCGCCGCACTTCCTCCGCCCACCGTTCAATGTCCTCGGTGCGCTCAACACCGTCCTCTGTAAGATAGTGGTCTACCAGCTTGGCAGGCACCCACTCGAAGTACACATTCTTGACCTGTACGCCATGTAATTCCGACTCCCCTTCTTCTAAGACGGCGCCCTTCCAGCTCTGCACAAGTTCCTGGCTGTCGTTCTCTTCGTGTCCCGGCGGCTCAAACGGCAGCACTTTTTCCTTTTCTGACAGCGCAATGACTTTAACGCTGGGGGAAACGTGCCTGGCGGACAAGGCAGCGGGGAGCGAGCCGGTTTTGTTGCTCACGTTGCCGGACTGGTCGATGAGATCGGCGCCGAGCAGGAGGATGTGTGCGTCTTGGGCGGCGAGGGCGGCGCTTGCGTCTGTGTAGAGGGAAATCTTGCTTCCGCCGCCGCTGCTGCTGCTGCTGCTGTCGTTGTTTTCGCTCTTGTTCTGGATGAGGGGGGATAGACGTTGAGCGGTCTTGACGCCTTCGAAGAGGGGTCTTGATTCAAGGATGCGGATGTCGAGGGGGTGGGATGATGATAGTGATTTCAGAGCATGGGCTAGTGATGAGGTGATGGTCGAGCTGGACGAGAGAGTGACAATCTTGATGGCCTCATCGGAGCGAAAATGCTGGCTGAGGAACAAGACAAAGGCGTCGGCGATCTTGCTGCCCGCCTGATGTCTCGCTTGTGCGAACTGCTTGATCGAGCTGCATGCTTCCTCGACGAACTCTTTGGACACGGCGCCGCCGCTCGCGGGGAGCTTCTTCTCGATAATGTCCAGGCTGGATAGGACCACGCCAAGGATCGGCGCTCCCATGCTTTCCCGGCCATTCTTCCACAGATGCCAGCCGGCGAACCGGACGTTCTTCCACCACACGTCTCGATCCCCGACCTCGATCCGGGGAATCACATCGAGGTAGATGTCGAGCGCCTTGGACGCCAGCTGCCGTGCGCCGCTCTCATGGTCGTCCTGCAGGGCTCGGAGCCCGTTGCCCAATGCGCTGCCCGCATCCTTTCCCAGGTCGATGTCGAACCACACCCTCCTGAGGCTCTCCTTGAGGCGCGGCACCCCCTGGAATGACTCATCGTCGGTGACCTCGTCCGGGTCGAACCAGTCGTACCCCTCGTGCTCCCAGTCGGTCTGGATGCCCTTCTCACCGAGCCCGCCCTCGCGGGGGGACTTGAGGATGAAGGCAAAGGGGTTGATGGTCCATATGCGGCCGACGTCGGCATCCGTAAACGAGTAGGGCTTACCTTGTCGGAAGAGCCGCAGGGACGTCGGCGTGAGCGTGGTCTCTTCCTGGAGCTCGCGCCATGCCGTGGCGAGGGGGCTGGCATCCGTAGTCTCGACGCTACCCGAGATGGGAGCGTATTTATGCCTACAACGAAGCACCGCATGAATCCGATTAGCGGCCGCATTTTCCATTCTATTCGTCATAGCGGAGGTGATTTATCACTTACTGGTATGTACTGACCCTACCGCTGCGCCGAAACAGTGCGACCTGCGGCTGTCGCGAGAGGTCGTCATCTGGAAACTTGAAGATGAAGCTCCCCGCTACGGCGCGCTTCTTAAACTGAGACATGGTTGACGAAAATGACCGTTGATGATTGTGCCATCTACCAGAGTTTACGATTGAGACGGCCCTGAGTGAGCGGTGGACGTTGAGGGCTGACTTGGGGAGTGATGGCATGACATCACTTTAAAGCAATCATAAGGTGATTTTTGTATGAGTGGAGGTGAGGGAGAAGTGGTGTCAGTATAATAACGTTTTAAGGCCTGAGTGAGACGTATCAAATTCCTGCGCTTGGTACGCGGCAAGTGATGTCTGATACTTTTGCTTGTGAATCTTAGCGGTGCAGTGGCTCAATTATAGTGGTCTGTAGCAGTACCTCTTTCAGTGGCTGTAAAGACACTGAAAAATGTCGAGCGGCTTTGTACTTAAAATTGCTGAAGCAACAACGCTGCCACTAGAGGTAGAAACGACGAATTTCATCCCAATTGGGGTGAAAAGCCTTCATTTGCAACACAGTCGTCATAAAATTGCTAAGTATTTTAATTCTTTCTGTTCGATCATTGTATCTGTGTGTATATGCTCAAAAGATTAGACGATGTGACAAGTATAGAATCCGACGCTGCTATGTTTCAACATCAAAGCTACGAGGTCCCCCCTTTCCTCTCTCTCAACTTTTCGACACCATGGTCATCGCCAAGTCGCCCAACCATCACTGCACAAATCCGTTGTACAGCCCCGGGTTATACATTGGCCATTCATCGCCCACCCAAGCCACCAAATCGTCGTAAAGGGCATGGTCTTCCCCGATTTGTATGCGCGGTGCTGAGTAGTCCGGAGGCGTCGTCATCATCGGCGGGGCAAGTCGCTGCTCGGCCAGCTGGGCACTGCTCAACTCCTGAATCTGCGGTTTTGAGCCCGTCAACCTGCGCGCCAGGGCCCAGACATGGCGCAGAGTCTTTGACGACGTCTGACCAAAATTCGTGAGGCCGTCTTCTTCCATCTCGATGCCGAATATGATGTCCCTGTTTCTTGCTTCTTTTTCCTCTTCGGTCACTTCCTCATCATAGATCAAGTCTTCTAGAATGAGGCACACCGTGGCGTTGAAGGCATAATGCTGCTCAGCATGCAGCGGCGACTTGCGGTTGATATTCAGGGTGGTCACCTGGCGCCCCAGGCGAATGTTGCGGCGAGCTGCGGCAATGCACAGCTTGAGATGTTCGGAGTGGCTGCTAGAATCGATAGGCTGCGCCATGAGGCGCTTGGCCACTGATCTCTTGACGGCGCCGAGGAAGAGTGGTCTTATGGCTAGAATGAGAAGCATGTTGTACCTCATGTGGAGGAAACAGCAGGCGGGATCGTTGCTTAGCCCGTCAGGGGAGAGCTGTAAACGAGGGGGAAGTGTTGATTGCCATTGTTGCAGCATCCAAATCGCCTTGTCCGGCTGTTTAGCCAGTCCTCCTCTAGCTGCCTCCCATGGCGCTACGCGGTATGTGTTACAGACCACGTAGCCGGAGATACGCGATAGCTCAACATGGGCTTTTAACCCAGCAGCAGGCGGCATAGATCTGGAGAAGAGAAAAGGTCAGCACGTCAGGGCCCTAGTTTGGTTTGCCACGCAGGTCTTTGTCACTTACGGCGCGTCAGCCGGCAGTTGGATCCGGATAGCATCATCCATGATTATATGTGGCCGTCCCATCAAGCAGCTGAGCCATCGATCCATGATGTATACGGTCCAGAATACTCGCTTGCCCCTTTCGTCAACCAATCCTCGATGGACGCCCAGCATGATACATATATGCATTGCGGCTGCGACATGCATGTAAGCGGCATCCCTCCTATTCATCTCGATCAAATATGCTGACATGAGACATAGAGTTGCAACGTCGCCGATTGTACAGCAACGAGTGATGTCCAGGGGGTTTCCCACGAGCGCAGCGGCACGAGCAAAGTACGCTTCGCTAAGCGAAGGTACCGAAGCGCTTCCGAGAACCTCTTCAGAAGATGTGTTGGCTCGGGTCATGACAGCCAAGGCGGCATGGTAAAATGCCAAGTAGCGATACTCATTCAAGTCCGTTCCCAGAGCAGAGGGGGGCGACGCTATGTGAGCCGGGACGGTATTCAGCTCTCCCCACCAATAGATGCCACCACTAGGCCATTCGCCGTTTCCGTCTTGGATGAGATACCTGAGCTTCAACAGCAAAGTGGCAAGATCGTCACTAGATGGCAACGACACTGGCTTGGCGTCTCTTTCGACCAACGGACGCGAGTCGTCGGTATAGTACCTCCCTAGGCTCGAAAGAAAGGCGCTCCCATCCTGTTCCTGAGAGAGCTGCGGCTCCACCTGGGCGAGAGGCAGCACAGCTCCAAGGAGCTCTTTCAGGTGGTCAAGAAAGGTAGCACCGCTGGTTTCGCCGAGGAAGCGTGCCGTGCCGTCAGGATCCTGAAGGAGGCGGCCGGTTGTTGTTTGCTCCTCCTCCGGCTCTGACTTGACTGAGGGGCCGGCCTGGCGACGACCGCTATCGGAAGAGAATGACTGGCCTGGAGTGTAGGGGCTAGGAGAGGGTGAGAGACCCTCTGGAGTGGCGGCGACATGGCTGAGCAGCTCCTGCCTCCTAGCGGGGTCGGGCATGGCCTCTTGGAGAGCTCGCTCATAGACTTCGACTTTCTTCCGCAGCTCTTCCAGCTCGGCACGCGGGACGCTGACCTTTTCAATCGGGATTGGATATACGCATTCGCGATTAGAGGCGGAGCACTGTCCGCAAGGGGTTCCCCCCGTACACTTGACTCGGCGCACATTGCAGCTATTACATCTGGAGTTGCAGAAGCGGGTTAGCATGAGCTTCCCAATACATGGTGAGAAGGGGGGAAAAAACGTGAGTCACCTACGCAGTGGCAACTCTTTTGCGCTGTTCGGGGGCTACCTTGTGACGGCGAGGGTTGACCGGCAACCGCTGGTTCGCCGAAGGTCGTCTGGAATCGCTGTTGTCGAGCTGCATCGTTGGCAAGCTCTGCTGGTACGACAACGGTTGGCCAATGCTCAATGGGTTAGGATGAGGGGAGGGAAGACCCCTATTCTTTATCCTCTCGATCTATTAGAGCTTTTGTACGTTCCAAAAGTTCTCGTGTAGCAGCTTGAGACAAGGCTGTTCTAAAACAAGAAGTCGGGAGCAGAGCACTGAACGGGGTGGCATAGCATACCTTTGTAGGTGTAGTCGTGTGGGCCAGATGGGAGGAGACTGCGTACGTACGTATGTGTATGCGTATGTCACGACTACTATCCAAGTCTCCGGGGCGATGATGATGGCGGTGATGATGTGGATGAGCATTCAATCAAGGAAAGAGACCGGGTCTCTTTGTCACATCAGTTATCGTGGGACGTGGTCGTGATGGGTGGTGTTTGGTGGGTTCTAGTCTTCAAATCACAACTTTCAATTCGCAGCACTCGCTCGTCACCAAGTGCCCACGGCCGCCCAGTCACCTCGAGGCGAGGAATCTGTGTCTCATGGTCGCGTACGAAAGGAGCATGTACGCGAAAGCGGCCTCGCAAGGCTGGGCCCCGGGCCTTTTGATTGTCAAGTCCTGGCTGTTTGCTTGTGGGTTTTTTTGACGTCGCCGAGCGCGGGGAGAGGCTAAAAAGTGGGTGATGGGCAGGACCCAATCTCTCCAGACCTTCTCCGGGCGGCCCTTGCACGGAAGGCTTTTTTGGGGGGGCAAGGGGCTAGCGATAGCGCATGTGTAAGCGCCATGGCCATCGCTCCCTTTTGGCTCCCTACGGCTCACCATGGTGCCGTCCTTAGTGCCAACAAACCAAAAAGGTCGTGTATCCCGTGAGGGGATTGGACTGGATCGATATGTGCTTTTTTTCCCTTTTTTTTTTCTTCCCTTTTTTTCGTGGCCTGTTGGGAGTGTTGGAAGACTACTTGCATAAGATAGTCAGTATGAGGACAAAGGAAGGGGGGGAAGAAGTGTAGCAATGGTCAGGTAGGAATTCATCCTCCTTTTTTTTTTTTTTTACTTTTTTTCCTTCCCAAAGAATCACCACCGCCCGCCCCCTTACGGCACCCGGCCACTCTGGAGACGACGGCCAGGCCGAGAGCCACAGGGCTGCAGCACCTTGAATCTTCCGATAGGGCGTCCAAGCTGCCTGGCAGGATGTGACTTTGACAACTGCTGGGCACCCCCACTAACCCTCCCTAGCGCTACCTCAGCTTCGTCGGCGAGCCGATTCAGGTTCCATATAGCACCACCATCACAACGCCTCGTGCTTCTTCAGCTCCTCCGTCACCAGCATTCCCTAGGGCTGGCCTCAAGGCGTGCTGGACAAGCAGCGCCGCGGCCGCCGCCACCGTCTCCATCGACCGGAGTCATAAGTCTCCCGACGAGCAGCGGATGGATTGATTAATGGATCGTGGACACGCACACCCGCACGAGGGGGATAACTCATTGCTAGCTCGGTTCTGGTCTAGCGGTGGGGGTTTTGTCTACGTTACTGTCCAAATCCATCCACCGTGACGAATGTCTCCGATCTCTGTCTACGCAATGGTCTTCGTGTCCCCTGGAGTTTTGTCGGACACGTGCCGAGGAGTCTCGGAATCGCGACCGAGAAAAGCTTTGCCTTGGTTCGGGAGCAAGACTTTCTCTTTTTGGCAGAGCAGACCCCTCCATCCTCTACTTGCCAGATTACGGTGAAGAAAAGCACTTGGGTCTAGGTTAAGGTATGTAAGTTGTGGCTCAACTAGCTGGGGAGCCGTTTTAACCAAAGGGCGCAGCACAGCATAGTTGAAGTGCTCCGCTCCAAGGCAGCGTATCTGTAGCATCGCATACCTAAGCTTAGATCAAGATCTCCAATGCCAAGGGCCTTGCATGCTCTGCTCAGCCACCGACGGAGCATGCGACCAGCCCATTGGCAGAAGCGTGCAGGTATATCTTGCATCAAGATAGTATCTACATAGATGGTAAACGACCCAGCAGCATTTCACACAACACGCTCCTGATTTTTCTTCGCGCCCATCATCAGAGGGTCCTGAGACAAAGGAACCCAGTGCCGAATGACGTTTCCATTCGTGACATGCACCTCATCGACGCCCGCGTCACCTTGCAGTCCCGCATCCACAACATTGCGCGTCCAGCTGGCCAAGCGTCGCCTAGATGAGTAGGTAGGTAGCTACGGCAGTCCGCGGGAGGGGAATTATTCAATAATTCCTCAAGATGCTTACTCGGTTTACGTTTGACATGTACTATTCCATGACGACGCGGCGGTGCTTAATGAACAAAACCCTCGCTTCACAAGCCAATTAAGGTATAGCCATTTAGCAGCTAGGAAGTTTCCCTCTTTTGCCATTTTGTCTTTTGGGGGCTCGCTCACAGATAAGATGACACTGCAAACCTGTGCTACTGCCCAGGTAGAATGCTACTAGTAGTTCTATGCCCCATGATTCTACCTCAGCCAACCGCATCACAGCGCAAACATTCAAGCTTTTCTCAGTTTGACGCCACGGTAACCACGCCGAAACGGAACCAACAGGGCACTGCGCCTTGGTATCGACATGTCTCCGTGCCCATATCCAGACGCCACTCGATTCGCAAGTTCAGTCCTATGCAGAGACATGCCTGACCGCGTGGTGGCTTGCGGGCGGCGGCTGCTGAAGATTTCTGCAGATTCTTTCCAATTTATTTTTTTTAAAGAAAAGGAAAAAAATGAAAAATGAAAATAAAAGCTTTCCTAGTGTCTCATCTCACTATCCAGGTACTACCTTAGTTTCTCGATACGTTATAGGTAGCCACTATGACACTGATACCAACAATACCTCGTAGATCCAGTCACCTGAACACGCAGGTACTACCTAGTAACTATCATTGCGCCTTCCTGTTCGTAGCCTTTACAGCACGCACAGGCCACAGATGCCAAAATCCCTCGAAACCAGACCTCTCTTTTTCTAAAACATTCTTCTTCTGTCACAGAGGCATATCGTGCATTTCGGGCAGCTTGACCCGTGATGCCGCTTGTTCGCCAGCAATGTCTGACATACCCTGAAACTGTACCGGCCGGCGAACGCCATCCGTTCATTCGTTCATACTCTCCGTTTAGAGGTGTGCTCTAGGAGGCTGTTTCCCAGCATTTACCAATGATCAGATGATCATTTGTCCGAAATTCCGCAAGTCATACGTTGTATTTCGGCAAACGGAGGCTACATATATGCTCTTTACATGTCGGATGCTAAATTAGACCATAGCGTACCTTCATAAACATACTCTACATCATCGTGGCTTTCAGTCCGTTGCAGCAGCACCAGCAGCTGCACTCGATTTGCCAATCATCCTGTCGACATCGTTCGAGCAAGCCACCTCGAGCCTTTCGTGTAACTCGCGGTTTCCGCATGGGTATCAGATATAGTCCGGACTTGTTCCGCCTTCCATCCGTCATTTACTCAGGGGAAAAATGGAGTTCACAATCTCTGCCGACCTCGTTGCCAGCACTGACAGGAGACTGTCGCTCAACTGCGCGCTGTTTAGCTTTGCTCCCGCTGCTGGATGGGGATGTGTTTCAACTTACTCCGTGAGTGCCTTCACAGCATCCCTGAAGCCATACTCCTGACTCCTTTGCAACAGTGCCTGGCTTATACTGCACTCGGTAATCCCGACTGACCGTCATTTTGCGCTCCCCTTGATCTGTCTCGACCTTCCACCCCGTTATACCCTTGCTATACTCTTGGCCGATTGGCGAAGCCTTGGGCAACAGGTTCCATGTGTTGCGGAGCATTTCGACGTGCGCGTTGCGCTGGTAGCCCGTGGCGGCGATGAGTAGATCCACTTCTAATGTCTCTTCATCCACAAGGTCAACGAATCCTTCTAGTTCGCCGTCGGCAACATGTTGAACTTTGATCTCTAGCGCGTCTCCCAGCGACTCAATACTGGTGATTTGCCGGCCGCCCATGATCCTGTGAGGCCACTTCTTCTCATCAGGTCCCAGTGCTCGCTTTTGCTCATACATACGCTCATACATCTCCTCAATCAGATTCAATCTCACAACGCCATAATTAGTAGCACGAGCTTCCGCCAAGAAGTTATTGCGATGCCTCGCCGACTTGGGAAAGAGGGTATCAATATACTCAGGATTGAACACCGAGTTGACGCTGCTCACCATGTTAGTCATATACGCTTCGGAAGGTTGAAAGGAACGAAGGCATCCAAGCCAACTTACAAAGGGGAGTCATCACTCGGTTTCAGGAACTCAGGGCGCATCACCAGTGCTGTTCGAGATTTGGGGTACAGCGTCTGGATGTTGTGGAAGATTTCAGCAGCACTCTGCCCAGCGCCAAGGACGGCTACGCGGTAAGGAGCATCTCTATCCGAAAGGAGCTCTGGGACCATATAGGCGTACTGGGAAGAATGAATGATCCTAGGATGCTTGGCCGGGAAGCTCTTGGGGAAGTTGGGCTGCCCACCCGCAGCAATGAGGACGTTGCGGCCGCGGTAAGAGAACGTTTCGCCCGTCTTGGGATTCCGAGATTGAACGGCAAAGGTGAGGATTGAATCGCCCGTCTTGTCTTCCGGAGACACGGAGACTACCTCTTGGCTATATTGCACGAGGTGTTCGAAGAAGGAGGCGCACCAGCGAAGATAATCCTCATACTCAACACGTGCCGGCAAGAACGTGCTCAAGTTTGTGAAATCTACCAGCCTTCCGTTGCGATGCAGGTAGTTGAGAAAAGTAAATTCAGATCGCGGGTCCCGCAGAGTCGCCAGGTCCTTGATGAATGATATCTGCATCTTGGCGCCGGGAAGAAGCATGCCAGCATGCCACGCAAAGCGATTCTGCTTCTCAATGAACAGGACCTTGGGAGATGAGCCATTGGGGAGCAGCTGTTGCCCGGAAGCAAGTGCATCGTGCAGAGCGACAGCTACAGCAAGGCTTGCGGGCCCGAAGCCGACGCAGATGAGATCGAATTCCGAGTCCAAATCTGATTGAACCAAATATGGCGACTTCTGCCTCTGCTGTGGCCTGCTATCTGACGTGCTGCCGTTGGCGTATGACACAGCCCTCCCACTATTTGGCTCAATTGAGTTGGGCATGTATTGTGAAGAGCCGCCAAAACTGGCGCCGTTATGAGCTTGCTCGCTGCCATTTGGTGTCGCGGGTTCACTGCCTGCAGGCGTCGCGAGCTCGCTGAGAGCGACTTCGCTGTGTGGTGACATGGTGACGTCGAATAAGTCGATGTTTCCGCTCTAGATGAGATGACACGACGGAAACGGTTTGCTGAGTGAGAACTCAAAAGCAAAGCTTGAGGAAAAAACGATTATGCTTCCTTTAGAACAGAGGACAAAAAAGTCCAAGAAGAAAAGTAAAGAAACAAAAATATAAAGGAAAAGCGACGCGTGCGAGCTTTTGTCTGTGTGCTTTCCTTGAGTAACGCTCAATACGCTTTTGGCGATGTGCGCATCAAGGATTCAGCAAAAAGCACTCGCCGGCGGTGTTGTCTGACGCTAAGAGTGCGCGGTGGCTGCTGGTAGCTTACGAAGTAGGAGGGGGCGACCGGGTCGTCCAGCCCCGTGGGATGGACCGTGAATTATACTTGCCACACCGCAGTGCCTTGTCTCTTGGAATAAGCTTTGGTCCAGCTTGCAATCCCTGTTTGAAAAGGACTCACAAAGACCCGAAACCAACCGCCCCCGATGGGTACATTAGCGGAGATGGATACGTGAACAAGACGGCGCGGTCCAATGCCGGACAGGCATACCCAGTGTACTACGTACGTGTAGCTTGGAGGCTACTAGTGCAAGCAGGCATGTACTCCATACGCATGTACATACACACGCGCGGTCGCATGGACCCATCACCACCCTGCAAGCTGCTCGACAGTGGGATGGTTTGTCGCTACCGATGGATGGGCTATTCATTTCCATTAGCTTGGCATAGCGGGCGGCGGTTGTTCGCCTGTTCCAGCCGCGACGGTCTTATTAGGCCACACAACAAAGAAAAGCCCGGTTCATAAGTCGGTGATGCTTCTCCGTGAACTTCGGTCATATCGGTAGCAGCTCGGAGCACGGCCACTGTCTTTTCTTGGCCACCCCGTCAAACCCTCGTCGCTCCCTGTCTAGACTGTAGATCTTGACCTAGTTGAAATGAGCTTAATGGATATCTTTTTTCATTAGGCGTCTCTAGTGTGGGCTGATGCAATTTTGTCAATTCGCGCTGTTCTAAGATATCGATGAGGAGATCAAAACTCTGGGAACCAATCCCATCTTTATTGTCCTCCACAGACATGCCGATATATGGGCCGACGACGGGCTTGCAGCACCCGTCGTTCATTTTAAAGTCATCTTTTCCAGATGCTCAGTGGATAGCGATGACTGCGAGGACGGAGACGGGCCCCATCGGACCAAGCGTGGTGGAGATTGCTTGAGGGAATTATCTGATGATCTGATAAAAACCGGATCTGATAAGATCAAGGCCGGCCGTTGGATCCGCATCCATCCGTCGCAATCCAAGGATTCTGCGCTGTAAAAGAGTGAAAATTTTTTCTTCTTCTTCTGCTAACCAGGTCTCCTTGATCAAAATTGTCATCCATCATTTATGATTTTTCCTTAGCACCCCCTCACTTTCTCCGAGGGCCGAGTGAATCACCGCTGGTCACACATACGGAATACCGTGCTCTCCCCTTGCATGTACTTCGTACATGTACATTTCGGGCGGATGTTAGATGGCGAGGGACACGCCATCGTCAAGAAGGGGGGAAGCCTCCGAATGTCCTTTGTGCACGACCAAGGCTGACAAGCCCCACAGGAGCGCTTCATTACTATAGAAAACCACGGGGTTTCCTTCTGGCCGCTTTCTGAAAATGATCGAGAGGCTTGTGATGGCACACCCTGGGGCGGAGACGCGCACACCTGGTGCTTGCTCGCGTCAGACACAGCAACGACTTCTCATTGGTAAAAGGTTGTGTGCACCCGGAAGAGCAGAGCCGGTGCCTGATTCGGCATGACATAAGACTCTTTTTTGACTTTATAGGATACATGCTCGTGATGCCTGATCCTCTCCCTCTATTTCTTCGTTTTAATATTTCCCTTCCTGACAGGCAGAGAATCTGTTCTCTGGCTACGCGCACAGGAGTGACGCCATCATCCCTCGTGCTGCCAGTCACTGCATGGATTCCCTGAGTATCAAGTTCCCAACCTCCATACGGCAACTGGATTCTGTCGCCAAGGTCGAGAGCTAAAGCTGCAGGACCAGGAACGACTCCTACCGACAGCGCTAAAACATCCATTTTCTCTTCGTCCTTGTACGTTTGGGCACCAGCGTGGCGGCAAGTGGCTGCCGTAGCGCTATCAACCGACTGTTTTTCGAGCGGCTATTTTTACTTTTTGTCGTTCGTTACGCATTGCTGATTAATTCCGTCAATCTAAGAGGCTCGTTTCTGCCCCAGTTGATGCACAATTAAGTGCAGACACGGTGTGCCCATCGAAAGTATTACAACCAAAAGCGGCTCTCACAGCTTCTCAAACGAATCATTGCACTGGCAATCTAATTTAATTAATGAAACCAGCTCTTCAGTCAGCTCTGGCGGTCGCTTGCTGTGGGGACGTACAAGTCGTGGCTAAATAGCGCATAAGCATTGCACTTAAGTGACCAACGAGCGTGAGGCTATTTCACAATCAGACAAAGGCGTGATACAGGCAATTTCCTAGTTAGAAGGGTTGCCATATCCCCCCCTCGCGAATTTATGGCCATGACCTAAGGAGAGCAGCTCTGGCTAGCAAGTGCATAGGTCAGGCTCTGACAACCTGTGCACTCTCGCCGCGAACGCCATGGAAGAGCCTGCTGACTTATCCGTGCTTAACCCACATCCAACATCATTGCCTGGCCCAGATCTCCTACACCACCTCATCACGCCCTCTTGCGACTCATTGGCTCTGGATTACTTGGGAAAGGGCAAACGTACCTCGCTATCTTATCGCCAACTCCATGATGCGGCGGATGCCCTGGCGATAAGAATATGTCGTGCATTAGGTGAAGCCGAGGGCCAGTCTGTGGTCCCGGTTCTCATTCACCAGTCACCATCACTATACATAGCCTTGCTTGCTATCTTAAAGGCTGGCTGTGCATTTTGTCCGCTCAATGTGGACGCTCCGCCAGACCGAGTCAGCTTTATCCTGAACGATGTCTCCGCCACTGTCGTCGTGACGTCTTCAGAGTTAGCCTCTAATATACCCCCACAGAGTACTGTAAAGAAGCTCTTAGTTGACGACGAAGAAAATCATCCTGACATTGACTCTGCCAACTACCATGTTCCCAATCCACAGGAATTGGCCTATGTTATGTATACTTCTGGGTCGACGGGGATCCCGAAAGGCGTTGGCATATCACACTTTGCGGTAACGCAAGCGTTGTTAGCCCATGACCTTCATGTGCCAAAATTCTCTCGTTTCCTTCAATTTGCTGCTCCGACATTTGATGTCTCAGTATTTGAAATTTTCTTTCCCTTATTTCGGGGATGCGCCTTGATCAGCGTTGATCGGAAGGAGATGTTGAACGATCTACCGGCGGTTATATCAGAAATGAATGTGGACGCTTGCGAATTGACGCCCACCGTTGCGGCAAGCTTATTAAGAGAAAGAAAGAATGTCCCGACCTTGCAGCTGTTGTTGACGATTGGCGAAATGCTCAATGAGTCCGTGGTCCGGGAGTTTGGCGGGAATGAAGATAGACCAAGTCTATTATGGGCCATGTACGGTCCGACGGAAGCTACAATTCACTGGTAGGTATCAAGTCACCTCTAGCATGAGGGCATCGACTGACTGTATTGCTCAGCACCCTTCAGGAAAATGTCGCCTGGGATTCTTCTATACGCAATATTGGCATACCGCTGCCCACAGTATCTTGCTTCATCATCGAGCCTGCCGACTCCGTCGCGACAAGTAGTAATTTTCAGCTTCTTCCCAAAGGCACAGTTGGGGAGCTTGCGGTTGGCGGGCACCAGCTTGCCATTGGGTATATCAACCGTCCGGATCAGACAACTGCGTCGTTTATACCCTCGCCCTATGGTCTAGTCTACCGTACCGGAGACAAAGCTTGCATTACTAGCGGCGGAAATTTGGAGATTTTTGGCCGCCTATCTGAAGGACAAGTCAAACTCCGAGGTCAACGCCTTGAGCTGGGTGAGGTGCAGTCTGCCATATTGAAGACCCCTGGCTGTCGTCTTGCTGTCGGGGCGGTTATAGATTCCATTTTGGTTGTCTTCTGCGTTGTGGATTCTGGAATCACTGAAGGTCTGATCATGGACTATTGCCGAAAATGGCTTCCGCAATACATGCTGCCGGGAGAACTAGTGCTGATGGACGAATTACCAAGGCTGCCGAGCGGCAAGGTTGACATGAAGAGACTCAAAGCATATTTCGTGGAAGAAAAGTCGTCAAAAGACCGCGGAGACATCCCAGCTAAGCTGTCTGACAAGGAACAGACGGTTCTACGCATTGTATCAAACGTTGTGGGTGCTGAAATACATAGTGGAATGACTCTGGCCTCGGCAGGAATAGATTCGCTGGTGGCAATCAAATTGGCGTCATCGCTTAGGTCTTCAGGATTTGATCTGAGCGTGACAGAGCTGCTGAGTATGCAGACAATAGCTCAGCTATGTTCTACGATACGACCGATTGAACGTCGACCTCAATCTGAGAATGGGATGGCTCATTTTCGTCTAACGGTAGACTTGCATTCAATATCAGAGGACAAATCTTTGCTACAGAAAGACTTGGAGCTCGTAGAAGATGTGCTGCTATGCAGCCCGCTGCAGTCGGCAATGTTGGCAGAGACTGTTCAGCATTCAGACGCTTACTGGAACGAGATAGAGCTTGAGACAGATTTGGGAATCACCGCAAGAGCAATAGAAGATGCCATTCGCCGATTAGTAGATCAGAGAGATATCCTGCGGGCTGGCTTTGTCAACTGGCAAGGAAAGTTCGTCTTGCTGATATTTAAATCACTGAGACACGATCAGACCCGGGTTGTTGCAGAATTCTCTTCTCCAGATTTATCTGGAGATTACGCGCTTCTTCAGCCACTCCGTCTCCAGATCCAAGAAGGCAAAGGTGATCGAGGTCCTCGCATCTTGATGCATATTCATCATGCCATTTACGATGGTTGGTCGATGGATATTATACTGTCAGATTTGTCCAGCTTATTACGCGACAAGCCACTACCACATCGACCACAGTTTTCGAACTTGCTCGCATATGCCAACAGCATTACCAGGCGTCAAGTGGACAATGCGAGGTCTTTTTGGTCAGAATATCTGCTTGACTGGAACAAACCGAGCCTCCCGAAACTCAGTTCGCAGACAGCTGAACTTGACGAGATCTTGTGCATCAGAGAGCAGTTCAATATCCCTGTGGCGACTCTGAAACAGAGTGTTGAGAAGACCGGATACGGCGCGCAGGTATACTTTCAGGCGGCTTTGACGCTCATATGGGGGAGCGTAATGGGCGTATCCGACGTCTTGCTGGGCACGGTGACCTCTGGTAGAACTGTCCCGGTTGATGGCATTGAGGAGATTACAGGACCATGCATAGCGTCGCTGCCCTTACGCGCGAATCTCGATCTCTTAATGACGACATCTGATCTTTTGAAGAACATTAATAGCAGCAATCGCAAAATCATGGAACACTGCATATTGCCGCTGGCAGAAATCAAAAGGCTCTCGGCATTACCAGCCGCCGAAAGTCTATATGATGTACTGTTCGTCTACCAAGAATCGCTTTTCACGAAGGACCGTGGGGATGCCCTCATCAAAGAGATCCGACACTTGGACCGTCTGGAGACAAAGCTGTTACTAGAGGTGGAACCCAACAACGACGGGTTTTCGATACAGGCAACATACCACACCGATTTGTTTCCGCCAGAAATGGTAAGACTCTTGCTTCAGCAATTGGAGTCAGCAGTTCATCAAACCATGGAGAGCCCTGATGAGCCGATTCGCAATACAATTGAAGTTGTTACAGCGGTGCCATCCGTTGGGAATGTAAATCCTGAAAAGCTGGTGCACAAAGAAGATCTTGCTACATTATTCGAAGCCGCGGCCGCGAAGGCTCCGGATGCCGATGCCATTTGTTTTTGTACATCATTATCATCTACGCCTCCTATCACCGAGACTTTGTCATATGATACCCTGAATAGACTTTCCAATCGAATTGCGCGTTTTTTACTAGAACAAAACGCCCAACCGGGCCAAGTCATTGCTATTATCATGCAGAAATCACCTCTGCTCTATGCCTCGATTCTTGGAATCGCCAAAGCCAGGTGTGCATATCTCCCGCTCCTACCGGCGACACCGGTTGAGAGAGTGAAAGAAATATTCAGATCTGGCAGCATAGAGAAATGCCTTATAGATACTGAATCTCTATCCAAGTTTCGAGATACGATTGACGCACAATTCTTGGACGTCAAATCATCTTCGCTAAAGGAATTTCCGAGTCATAATCTCGATATCGATGTAGATGCATCAAGGCTGGCCTATGTAATATACACATCAGGAACAACAGGCATACCCAAGGGTGTGGCTGTGAGCCAGAAGAACATCGTTAGCAACATTACATATCTCACATCAATCTACCCAAAGGCTCAGAGGAACGCACCTCGTTTACTTCAAGCCTGCTCACAAGCATTCGATGTATCTGTTTTTGAGATATTCTTCACTTGGCGCGCCGGTATGTGCCTCTGTGCTGCTGTCAATGACGACTTATTCGAAGACCTGGAGCACTCGATTCGCCAATTTCAGGTTACGCATCTCAGCTTGACCCCTACGGTGGCATCACTGATTGATCCGAAGAAGGTTCCTAGCGTAGAGTTCCTCGTCACAGCTGGGGAACCCATGACCAAGTCCGTCCTTGATAAATGGGGCGAGCTGTTATGGCAGGGATACGGTCCATCAGAAACAACGAACATATGCACTGTCAAGAAAATGACTCGAGGTGAGCATATCGAACACCTTGGATGGGTTTTTCCAAACACATCTGTTTTTGTGCTTCATCCTGGGAGCACCTCGACCGTGCCAATCGGTTGGATAGGCGAGTTTTGTTTCGGAGGAGAGCAAGTAGCCGATGGATATCTGAATATGCCTGAACTCACTGCGGAAAAAATTATCGAACATCCGAAATACGGCCTCATTTATCGTTCTGGTGATATGGGAAGAATGCTTCCGGACAGATCGCTCATTATTCTGGGCCGACTCGATGACCAAATCAAGCTCAAGGGACAGAGGATTGAGGCTAGTGAGGTCAATAGCATGATGACTTCGAATGCATCTGTTCACGCTGCGATAACGATACTGGTCAAACGAGCACCCGGTGCTGCTGACCAGCTTGCATCATTCTACACGACTACAAAGAGTGCGGAAGATGAAAATTTCGAAGTACTTGAGCCCGAGATTGAAATTCATCACTCGTTATTCGCTATCTTGCAGTCGAACCTACCAGCCTACATGATACCATCTTACCTGATTCCGGTCTCTCGTATCCCGCTCACATCTAGTGGGAAGGTTGATCGCCGAAAGCTACAGCACTGCTTTGAAAGTATTTCTCAACAAACTCTTGAGGGAATGTCCAACGTACTCACACTTCGTGATGACGCGGAGTGGACAAGAACAGAAGCAGCTATTGCACATGTTATCTCACAGTCGTTAAACGTACCGAGATCCGACATCGGTCGATGGACACCGTTTGCAACATTAGGCTTGGACTCAATATCAGCAATTGCTGTATCGCGTAGTCTCAATTCCCAGTTGGCTCACCGAGTCTCTATCTCGGCAATCCTGCAGCATCCTTCTATTGCACAGCTTGCCAGTTGGCTTGAGGAGAGGTCAGAGTGTGGCAATCTGAAGACAGACGCAGCCTCATTACCGGACTTTCTAGTCAATAGAATCTTGCGGTCCTTCCAACAGCAGCCGTACTCCGTTGCTGAAGTATGGCCATGCACCCCCCTACAAGAGGCGATGTTGTCCTACGGCCAGGGCAGCTATTACAACAAGATTCTCCTCCGTCTCCATGTTCGGGTCACTGAGATGCAGAGCTATTGGGATGAGATGTCAAAGCGGCATACCAGTCTAAGAACGTGTTTTGTCACTACCGATGACATCAAATATCCTATTGCTCAAGTGGTTCTTGGTGACTGGGCCATTCAATGGAAAAAGTTTAGTAGCACAGAACCCTCGCTTACCGAGGCTATTGGTGAGCATTTTGGGACCCTTCCAGATCCTTTAGATACCAAAGTACCGCCGCTTTCTTTCGCCATAATATCAGATCAAAGCTCGTCATATTTGTCTATCATATGCCATCATGCGCTTTATGATGGCGCGGCGATGGATATTCTTTGGAGAGAGGTGGAGACTTTGGCCCATGGCGAAGCGCTACGGCCATCGGTCTCTTACTTACCGTTTCTTCAAGAAGCACTCAATCTGCCGGAGGATACTGAAAGCTTTTGGATAGACCATTTTCGGGGTTACTCTGCTTCGAATCTCTTTACGAAGCCATCGAGGAGCCAAATTGCCCAACGAATTCATCAACAAATCATTGGAACGCCATATGATGCATTGAAAGAGAGGCTGAGAAGCCTAGGTCTGTCTTTGCTTTCTGCTTGCCAAACAGCTTGGGCGGAGGTCCTTTCAGTTTCTGTTAACTCTTCGGATGTCTGTTTTGGGCTCGTAATGAGCGGCCGCACCCTAGATATTGAAGGCATTGAACGATTGGCTGCACCCTGTTTCAATACAATTCCTGCGCGGATGGACACTTCCACCTCCTCCTCTAACGGCGATCTTGCAAGGTCGTTTCAGCGTCTCAACTCGAAATTACAGAGGTATCAATTCTCCCCTCTGAGGCTGGTACAAAGGCTTGCCGGCAGTGATGGCTCAAAGCTCTTTGATACGTTGCTGCTCCTTCAGAACCCTTCACAAGACATGGATTCTAGAATATGGACTTTGGAAGATGATTCTGGCGATATGGATATCCCAGTTGTCTGTGAGGTTGTCCCGCGACCTAGCTCGAACTCGGTGATTGTAAACCTACATTACGACTCGAGTTTTATTAGCGAGGATGTTGCTTTTACACTGGGCGAACTGTTCCAACAGTTTCTCCAAACCGGTTTGAGCTATCCATCTTCTGCCTTACCAAGTAGAAGCCATCTTCAGCCTACCTACTTGTCCATCTTGAGTAGTGTTGTCAAACACAAGAGTACGCCGAAGGCATTGATAGAACCGCCTACAAGCGACAACGAGTGGACAGAGCTGCAGACCAAGATTCGTCAAGTCTTCTCAACTCTCTCCGGAGTATCCCCCCAGAACATCGACCATGGAACAACTATATTTCAATTGGGACTGGATAGTATCAGTGCGGTTCAGGTGGCGTCTATGCTTCGTCAACAAGGCTTCCTGGTGTCGGCTTCTGATGTAATTGAGTGCCGGAATTGCACGAAACTGGCAGAAAAGATCACCGAATCCTCTCAGAACGGTGAGGCAAAATTGGCATACGATTTTGGCAAGTTTCGTGAAGAAGTATTCACTCAAGTCACGGATAGACTGTCCGACGCCGTGGATGTAGAGGCGATTCTCCCTTGCACGCCATTACAGAGTGCCATGTTGACGTCCTTCATTCAGTCTCAAGGGAAAAACTATCTAAATTTGCTGTCGTTTGCGGTTGATAACGTCATCTCAAAGGATGATTTGACGACGGCTTGGCAATCTCTTCAAGACCATCAACCTATGCTCCGCACGGGATTTGTTGCAATCCATCACCGGCACAGCTCATATGCTATGGTTAGATATCCCCCAACATTGAACAAGAGTGCACCGGCCACTTCTATCATTCACTTGGCATCACAAAATCTCTTATCAAATTGGAAGGAGCGAGAAGCGAAATCAATATTGCGAAATCTTCATCTACCGCCTTGGCGAGTTTCGCTGGCTGAATCAGATGAAGGGCTCGTGATGAACATTCTGATACACCACGCTCTCTATGATGCGCATTCACTCGATTACATACTGGAAAAGCTATCTGAGTCACTTACAGGGCAGAATACTAGTCACACTGAGATCATTGAGCCAGCTCTAGGGCAAATTCTGTCCAGAGGCATTCATCAAACTGCAGCGCAGGAGTTTTGGCAGGCAAAGGCCGAAAACGCAGTGGTGAATACTTTTCCCATCATGACGCCGCTAAGGGAGTATGAGAGAACTATCATGTCATGTGAGATCAATTCCTCCATGAGCCTTTCGAGTCTCCAAAGGGCAACTCAGGCGCAAGGTGCGTCGATTCAAGCAGTCATTCAGGCAGCATGGACACGAATCCTTTCCTCGTACCTGGGCGAAAGTTCAGTTGTATTCGGCGTGACTCTCTCTGGTCGAACGATGGACGAGACTAGAGATGTACCGTTCCCTTGTATGAATACAATCCCCGTCATTGCCTCCAACCAATCCTTCAATGCTCAGTTGACTGCTTATATGATGGACTTCAACACAAACGCCCACAGACATCAGTATGCACCTCTTAGCCAGATTCAGAAATGGCTGGGTCATCCGGCAACGCCTGTTTTTGATACAATTTTGGTGTACCAGAAGCTTGAGAAGACGTCTGAAGTTGCAAGACCTTGGAAGCTTGTAAAGGACGATGCAACCGTCGACTATCCGGTTTCTCTCGAAGTTAACCCTCAGGATACTGGCGAAATCGGACTCTGCATCACATTCTCTAGCGATGTATTGCCCCAAGAACAAGCAGTTTTATTACTGCGGCAATTTGATGCCATGATGGCTCACATTGCTAATGAGCCAGGGGGTGACGAAGACGGCATCTATAAGATGAAGCCTGATCTTTTCTCTATTACACCGCCCATTTCACCAGAACTGCCCGCTCCTGTGCAATTCTTGCATCAATTTGTGGAAGCAAAGGCACTATCCCATCCGGACACTATTGCCCTCGAGTTTGTTAGCAGACTCGACGGTTCAATTCCTGTAAAACAGGCGTGGTCCTATGCTGAACTTGACCGCATGGGTAATAGAGTGGCCAATCTACTGAGCGGCGTTGCTGCCGTTGGAAGCATTGTCGCAGTTCATTTTGACAAATGCCCAGAAGCCTACTTCTCTATTCTGGGGATTTTGAAAGCTGGATGTGCTTTTGTAGCACTCGATCCAAGCGCGCCTAGAGACAGAAAGGAATTCATATTGCGCGACTCGTTGGCTCCTTGTCTACTGACACTTACCGGAAGCCAACTAGATTTCGAGGTAGCATCTGAAATTATTCCTATTGATGTGGAATATCTGGAGCAACAGTCGTCAGAAAAACGTGCATTGGGTGTCGGATTCTCACCCGACGCGACGTGCTATTGCCTTTACACATCTGGCACTACAGGAACGCCTAAAGGGTGCGAAATCACACATGACAACTGCGTGCAGGCAATGATGGCTTTTCAAGAATTGTTCAAGGGGCACTGGAGCGACGATTCCAGATGGCTACAATTTGCTGCCGTTCATTTTGACGTCTCCGTCTTAGAGCAGTACTGGAGCTGGTCTGTGGGGATTACTGTTGTCGCAGCCCCCAGAGACCTCATTCTTGATGATTTAATAGCATCTATCAATGTTCTTGGAATTACCCATATTGATCTGACGCCAAGCCTGGCTCGCCTCACTCACCCAAATGATGTCCCGGGTTTATGCAAAGGAGTCTTCATCACGGGTGGTGAGCAACTCAAACAAGAGATCTTGGACGCTTGGGGTCCAAAGGCAGTCATCTATAATGCATATGGCCCAACAGAAGCTACCATCGGTGTGACGATGTATCAGCGAGTTCCTATCAATGGGCGGCCTAGCAATATCGGAAGGCAGTTCCCCAACGTCGGCTCCTATGTATTTCGTAGTGGGACCGAGATCCCAGTCCTGAGAGGCGCAGTAGGGGAGCTCTGCGTTTCTGGACGACTGGTTGGGAAGGGCTATCTCAACCGTCGTGAGCTTACCGAGGAAAGATTTCCCAAGCTTTCGGAGTTCCATGAAAGGGTCTATCGAACAGGCGATCTTGTCCGCATCCTTCATGATGGCTGCTTTGACTTTCTTGGTCGAGCGGACGACCAAGTCAAACTCCGTGGACAGCGCTTAGAGATTGGTGAGATAAATCACGTTATTCGCACCGGGGTCCCTGAAGTGAAGGACGTCGCAACAATCGTCATTAAGCATGCTTCAAGTGGAAAAGATGTTCTAGTCTCGTTTTTAGTCGGCGAGCCCCAGACTAAGGCTATCCTCGCTCCATTGATGGACGACAAACATCTCGGCGCAAAAGCCAAAGAGGCGTGCCGGGCAAAGCTTCCAGGATATATGGTACCCACCTACTTTTTAACCCTACCGTTCATACCACTGTCTCCGAACAACAAAGTTGAAGCAAAGGAGCTAAAAAAGCTATTCAACAGCTTGTCAAATGAGCAATTGATGAAGCTGGTAGCTTCAAAGGCGTCTACGCAGTCCATCGACAGCGAAGCCAGCCATAAAATCGTCTCGATCATTTCTCAATTTACGGGCACCGGCGTTGAGAGCATCGATCGGGACACAAGCATTTTTGAGCTTGGGGTGGATTCCATAAGTGCGTTACAATTATCAACGGCGTTCAAGAATGAAGGCTTCAGTACATGCTCGCCCGCCATTTTGCTACGAAACCCCATAGTGGCAGACTTGACCACGGCTTTGTATGAGAAGCCGCCCACATCACTGGAAGAAAGTCATGTGAAAGAATCGCTGCAACTTATACAGGCATATCATCACAGATACCGCGCCTTTGTCTGCCGCACTCTGAATCTTCAGCCAAAGGACATCGAGTACATCGCGCCGTGTACAGCGCTTCAACAGGGGATCATATCGAAGTCAGTCACAGATGAAGCTCAGGGTACCTATTTCAACTCGTTTGTACTGCATTTGAGTGATGACGCGGTGGAGGAGCAACTTGAGGCTGCCTGGACGGAGCTGGTCGCATCTCAAGCCATTATACGGACTAAGTTCATCAAAACGCTGGAAGGTTATATCCAGGTTGCATTGAACGACACCAATCCTCACTGGAAAGTAGAAACACTGCGAAATGACGAAGATATGAAGAGCGTACTAGATGCAAGGTGGCAAGAGTGGATACAACGAAACGACGAGAATATCGTTGCGCCAGTCGAAGTGATACTACTGAAGGGGCCTACTTTAAGGAAACTCGTCATTCATATCTTCCATGCTATATACGATGGCAGTAGCTTTGAGTTGATGCTTCAACAGTTGAAATCTCTGTACTTGGGGAAGCCAATGAACGCTTCTCCGACATTCCTAGAAGCGCTATCTCACGGCCCGTTATGGCGATACGAGGACTGTCGAGGTTTTTGGGATAATCATCTGCGTGGCTGGAAGCCATCCCATTTGCAGCTTTCTTCTTCATCCGTGGATACGGCCGCCTGTCAGATTCGAATTGTCGAGGGGCGCACACTCGAGGATGTCCGGAAGAGATACAACGTCACGCTGCAGCCTATAGTAATGGCGCTGTGGGTGTCTGTGCTTCAGAAATATTTCTCCGGTGGACTGACTATTGGCATCATTGTGTCGGGAAGATCCATTAATCTTGCAAATGTCGAGAACACAATCGGCCCTCTCTTCAATACATTGCCGTTCTTCAACAAAACACTAGACGGCGAAACATGGTCGTCACTCGTCCGCAGATGCAGCGACTTCAGTACAGAGATCCTACGATTTCAACATGTTCCGCTAAAGAGCATTCAGAAATGGAGCTCTGGCGGGCAACAGCTGTTTGATAGTCTTTTTGTGTTCGAAATGGAGCGGCAGGCTGCCGAGGACGAACCTGAGCTGTGGAAGATTGAAGATGGACCCCCAAATCCGGATTACCCTCTGGCCTTGGAAGCTAAGAGGCTATCAACTGGCGACATTCAGTTTACTCTTGTTTCACAGGGACATGTGGCCAATGATTCCAAGTTGAAAGAGATACTGGATGAGGTAGTAGTGAATATGGCACTCCTAGTTTCCGATGCACCCGTTCCTCGGCATTCAGACGAGAGCGTCTCCTCACCAGGCAATGAAAACGGATCTTTATACCCAGAGAACAAGCTAAACGGCCAAGAAGCTGAGTGGACTGACCAAGCACTCAGTATCAGAGACGAGATTGCTTCGCTTTCTGGTCTTGACGCCAATGAGATTTCTGCTAGGAAGACGATTCTTGAGTTTGGTTTAGACAGCATTGATGTTATACAGCTCTCTGCTAGACTTAAGAAGAGGGGCATATCGTTACCAGCCTCTCAGATTATGCGCCAACAGACTATCGCAAATATGCTCGCATGCGTTGAAAAACAAGCACCTACCTCATCGGGAAGCGTTACAGCAGATGAATTGCTTCACGACGTTGAAAAGAATCTGCGACTGTATGTCGAAGCGTCTGGCCTAAGTATAAAGGGGATAGAGGCCGTGCTACCGCCAACTCCTCTTCAAGAAACCATGGTGGCGGGGATGATACACTCGGATTTTGAGTGGTACTTTAATCACGATCTTCTCGAGATGACAGCAGGCGTAGATGTGGGGAAGCTCCGAGAAGCATTCCTGGCGGTGATCGAGCAGTCGCCAATCCTTCGAACCGGATTCCTTGAAGTAGACGACTTGCGGCTGGATATGGGATACTGTCAAATTATACATAAGCAGTGGAATTCACGTATCCAACAAGTCGAAGTACACAGCCTGGCCGAAGTGGATTCACTCATCGAGGATGCAAAGCAAGCAGCAAAGGCAACAAATGGAACGGACGCGCTTTTCCAAATCAGATTTGTGGCATACAAAGAGCATACATTCATCCTTATCTCGATCGCTCATGCTCTATATGATGGATGGTCTCTAAGTCTTTTCTATCGGGATCTGGAAGCTGCTTATCGTGGAGACCTGCAGCCTAGAACCCCAGCGAGAGTCTTTCTTCAAAAGATAATTTCCTCGACTACAGCTGATGCTGGGCAATTCTGGGCTGGCTACCTGGACGGCGTGGCACCATCGGTCCTGCCGGAGACACTCGATGACAGCTCAAATCAAGGCTCGATTCGAAAGGAATCCTCTGCAGAGGCTTCAATGCTCAAGATATCATCTTTCTGCAAGAGGTTAGGCGTCAGTCTGCAAGTCTTATGTCAAGCATGCTGGGCTCTGGTGTTGGCCCATCGGACTAAGGCACTGGATGTCACATTTGGTGTAGTGATCTCCGGGCGTGATTTTGAAGGAGCAGAAGATGTCATGTTTCCAACGATCAACACGGTAGCGCTTAGATGTGTCCTTCATGGTACTTCATCGGCGTTCTTGAAATACCTCGAGGCCAGCATGGCCGATATTCGAGATCATCAAGCATACCCGCTGAGAAAGATACAAAAAGCAGCTCAATTACCAGGTGGCGAGTTGTTCAATACGCTGTTCATGCTACAGAAAGTCCCGCATAGCTCGTCTGCTAATCCACTCTTGAGATCTGTAGATGGCAGGTCAGCGACAGACTACCCCGTATGCGTTGAAGCCGAGGTGATTGATGATGAACTCGTTTGGCGGGCTGCCTGTCAATCTCGGTACATTACGGAGTATGGAGCTGGCCAATTACTAGAGGATCTTCATCACGCTCTCAAGTTTCTCATGGGCTCTGGGGATGCCGAAGTGCTTTCGTTTCATGACAAAGACGTTTCCATTGGCGGTCTGCCGTACATTTCGATAGGGGGCGAATCTGGATTGGTCCATGGTAATTCCAATGGGTATTCTAACGGCCATGTTGGAGAACTCAATGAGATTGCGTTGGCGGTCCGACAAGTGCTCAGCCAGGTATCAGGTGTTCCAACAGAATCTATCAGCCCCGAGAGCAATCTATACCATATTGGCCTAGACTCCATCAGCGCTATCAAAGTGTCCTCCCTTCTACGTCGCGAAGGTATATATCTTCGCGCAAGAGATATCATCAAGGCCGCTAGCATTATCGAAATGGGCGATCTCGCAAGCTATTTAGCAACAAGTGATAGCCAGCTTGAACCGGTAACAACAGCATGGGTTCCTCCACGGGACATTGAAGTCGAAAGTCTGCTAGCTGGAGCTCATGTCTCCAAACAAGCCGTCGAAGCTATATTGCCGGCATTACCCATGCAAGTGTACATGATAAGTGCGTGGCAAAACGCTCATGGTAGTGTATTTTTTCCAGAGTTTAGGTTTGCCATTGAAGGAGCTGTCGACGTGGAGGAGATTAAAGCGGCCTGGCAATCTCTTGTTGCGCATACGCCAATCCTACGAACTGTTTTCATTGCGACAAAGTCTCCGGAGCAGCCCATTATCCAGGTAGTTTTGAAAGCAAGTCACCAGCTTGTCGATGAATTCGCTGCCAAGCCGATGCATGTTCTCGATGTTGTCGAAGGAGAGAGAGAGACGGGCGACCAGAAAGTTGTTAGACTCAAGATTCACCACGCGCTTTATGATGGAATAAGCCTTCCGACACTACTGAGCAGATTCTCAGAATTTCTGAATGGAAGAGCTGCCGTGGCCGAACAAGGTAGCGAGATATGGTCAAAGTACGCCATCCGACCATCGCTGGAGGATGCTCGCCAAGCGCGCCGAGCTTTCTGGATCGCATATCTGCAAGGCTGCCCTTCAGATGATACGATACCAGTAATTTCCGATAGACACCGAGTATCTCACCTTCAGCAGTCCGCGGTATCGGACGCCACATACCTCCAAAGAGCAGCCAAAGAACAGGGCGTCAGTCTACAAGCCCTCTTCTTTGCGGCGTATGCCAAGACGCTTATAATAGGAGCAAGTTCAAGCGGCAATGAAAAGCAGACTGTTGTATTTGGCATTTACCTTGCCAATCGATCAGATGACGCGCTTCCCCTGACGTATCCGGCATTGAATCTTGTTCCGTTAAAGGTTAAGCTGGCGCTTAATGATAGCCTTCTTCAGATTGCTGCTTCGATACAAAGCGATATTCACATGATCACTGCTGATGGGCATGCCGATGTCGGCTTATGGGAAGTTGCAGTGTGGACCGGCGTCAAGCTCACGTCGTTTGTCAATTTTCTCAGTCTTCCAGATGACCCCTTGGAGTCCTCAAAGGGCGGTCATCCAGCGAACATTAAGCTACTCCCTCTTGTCTCTGATGCCAATGCACCGAAACATGAGATAAACAATGGTGAAGTCGAGAGATTCTATCCTTCTCTTCGGGATAATCCTGTGAGGGATGCGTTCCCGGTACGTTCTTTTACCCATACACTTCTTCGGTCTGCTAAGGGATTGACTTGGACTCCTTACTAATGTGACTTATGACTTAGGCTGCCATTGATATCGAAGCTTCAATCAAAGATAAGGGTCTGGACATTGGTGTATTTGGATCTCGACAACGGATCTCTAGCGATGGAGCTGTTGAGCTAGTCAATCACATCGTTTCATCTTTGGAAGAGCTGGATACTCAAGCTGAAGAGGACATGGCGGCGTGGGCTTCATCATGGAAGACGGGAGGTAGCAGCAGGAAGAACTAGTCTGCTGATGTACACATTGATTTTTTCTTTCTTCTGAATCCGTTAGCTCTGCTTGATTTAGCATACATTGTTCACATCTTTTTGCGTAGTTGGCGGCAGCGTGAGACTCAAGTTCAAACTTTTCTTCTTCTTCTTTGACAAATGTCTTAGCCTTTAGAATGTCGTTGCATAGATACCTGAAAATAGATAACAACGTGATGGCAACTCTTATCGTGCCAATTTTATAACACCAACAGTTTCTTTTTAATCAATTCCTTCTAAGATTTAACGTCTATGTGCAAAATTCGTCTTGTGTCTAAGTACGTAAAATGGTGGTGGACATCATACTTCTTCCGTCTATAGTTTTGACTCCTTGGGCTGCCAGCCCTCTTCCATGGCGATGAGCTCGGCCGCACGCTCACCAATGGCCAGCACGGTAAGCATGGGATTGATGGAGACCATCTCCGGGAACACGCCAGCGTCGGCGATACGCAGCTTTTTGATGCCTCTGACCTTGAGCTCGTGGTCCACAACCGCAGCCTCGTCCTTGGCAATGTCACCCATCTTAGTCGTTCCAGCAGGATGATAGACAGTATGGGCAGCGCGACGGGCGTATTCGCTAATCTGCTCATCAGTTTGCACCTTGGGACCTGGTGCAACTTCCTCTTTGAGCCATTCCTTAAACGGGCTCTGCTGTGCAACCTTGCGCGCGGCCCTGATGCCGGCGACAAATGTGGCAGCATCGTAGCCCTCAGGGTCGGTAAAGTAGCGGAAATCAAGAGCAGGCTTCACAGCAGGGTCGGCAGAGGTCAGATAGATGCGACCGCGCGACCTGGGTCGCGGGATGTTGGGAGTCATGCAAAACGCATATCCATCGGGGATCGTAGGGTAGCCGAGTCGAACAGTGTTGAGGGTAAAGGGGATCTGATAGCAGTGCATCATGATGTCGGCGGCATCTCCGTCGTTGCCCGCGGCATTGGTGGGTTGGCGACGGATGAATACACCGGCATCTGAGTCCATGGTGGTCTGGTTGGGAGGAACGGGCTGCTTCAGCTCCCACATGATGATCGTCTCTGGGTGGTCAAGCAAGTTCTCGCCAACACCTGGAATATCCTTGACAACAGGGATTCCAAGCCCCTCAAGCTGGGCACGGGGACCGAGACCAGAATGAAGCATGAGGCGTGGTGTGTCGACGGCGCCTGCACAAAGGATGACTTCTTTCCGGGGCTTGAGGACCAGCTTCTGACCCGAGGCCAGGTGAACAGCAATACCAGACGCCACATCATTTTCGACGAAGACTTTGGACACATGTGCTTCGGTGAGAATAGTCAAGTTCGGCCGTCTCTCCTCGCCGCGCAAGATGGGATGGATGTAGGCGACGGAAGCACTACTCCGTCGCCCGTCATCGGGGTTGTACGAGACATTGAAGAAGCCCGTGCCCTGTGTGAGCTGGCCTTTCTCACGAATCTCGGTGTTGAAGTCCTCGATGACAGGAATATCAAGAGCAGCGGAACAAGCCTGGACCCAGTCCTTACAGAGTTGATTGCGATGACGGGCGTGAACAGGCTGAAAGGTATTGCGGAGGTTATCAATGTGACGGGTGACATTCTCAAAGGTCCAGCCCTTGCAGCCTTGAGCGACCCAGCGGTCCATATCATGGCGGAACGGTCGAAAGGAGATGAGGGTGTTGTGAGAGGAGCAGCCGCCGAGGACCTTGGCACGGGAATGCCGAATGTGGCTATTGCCCATGGGCTGTTCTGTCGTGCCATAATCGTAGTCCAGCTCGCCGCCTAGTAGAGTAAGCCACTCGCGCAAATTGAGCACATGGTTGAGCTTAAAGTCAGAAGGCCCAGCTTCGATGAGGAGAACACGGCGCTCGGGCAGATAACTAGAGAGCCGTGAGGCAATAACACAGCCAGCAGTGCCTCCACCAACGATAATGTAGTCGAAGGCAGAGCTGGCGTCACTGGGAAGAGTACGGGTCGTCATGGTGCCCCAAAACGCTGGAAGAGAGGATGGTGACCGCAGTTTGATTAAAAAGACCAGGAGTATCAACTCCTTGAGTGACTTGCTTTTTGCTACGGATAGGTTTTGAGAGTTGGCGTCGTCTCTCCAGAAGCTTGAATGAAAAGGTAAGGGATAATTTCCGGACGGATATACAAATGATATTCAAGACAAAGAGAAGGCTTCGTTTCTCGTGAGACCAACGAAGAGTAATGCGGTAGAGGTAATGTTCTGTAGCCTGCAGAACCAGGGATATCGGAGGATAAACAGGAGAGTAGCGCAACCACAATGAAATTCAAAAGTTTGAGCGGAAAAGGCGCCTCAGCCTCGACTATGTATCTTATTGCAGCTTCTATCAGTACATCGAAGCAAGCCTGCGGTGGCCATTGACGCTAGCGGCCGCACGATTCGAAGCGGACTCGTGCCCATGGTGAAGGAATGGGTTCAATTTGTTTGCGGTGGAGTCCGAAATCAGCGGATGTCCCGAAGGAAGGGGAGCCCAGGAAGGGGGGGCCTTGCTTAGAACAGAGTAAATTGATACAGGAAGAAAGGCCTCACCGATGTTTACCAATCCGAGGCGATCTTCAGGGTTCCCGTCAAAGAGAGGATCGTCGAGCGCCAGGGCTTCTTGGCTCGCGAGTGAGGCCGGCGACGCACTGTGCTGCCAATACAAGTGGCATGACGTCAAGCGCACTTGGCAGGGTTGGGTCGGCATGGGGGTGGATTCCCTCACCTGTTGGCCCGAGAACACAGTGCGGCGAGGATGACATTTCCGCCAGCTCTGATGCGGAGAGTTGCTCGTCCTCAGGAGACGAGGCTTGCGCGCTTCGAGCCTGGTTGGCTGGCGATCATGACTTGCGTGCCCCGCCGGGATGGAGGAAGCGGTTGGAGGGCGGAGTGGGCAGCTCCGCCTATGGACGGGGCAATATTGATCCGGGGAGAAGCTGTTAGCTGATTGGTGAAGATGAAATGGCGGGCAATACGAGGCAAAGTACCAACAGGTGGTGCAGCCATGGTCTGTTTTTTTTTCCTGCATTGGGGACCGCTCCACCGGTCCAAATTATGCCCACCGGCGCCACATGAAAAATGCAACGGATTTGGCTGCATTAAGCATCTCGGCGTTGATGGAGTCTGCGAGGTGGCCGCGGAATGGTTTTCTTTCGATATATGGCGAAAGCAACCTGGAAATGCCTGGCTACGCTCAAAGACTATGCTGATGTGATTGTGTACATTTCCATTTTTCTTAGATCAGCGGGGTTTTCCGAACCATCTGAACCTTATATAAGCATACACTACAGGCGTCTTCTAGACTCCTCACGTAAGTCGCTTATCGGAACTATCGTGAGATCCAGCAAGATAGGCGGTACGTACCTGCGCACGCCATGATACTGTACATTACCTCAAGCACATGAAAGGCTACGACGTTTTGTACCTTCATCCGCCTAATATGCCGTAAAAGCATGGGATGGTCATATCCCAGCCCGCAACCATCCTCATTCAACTGCCACTTAGTACAAGGCAGCCGCTTACCAACAGGGTACTCATGATTCCCCTCCTTCTTGTCAGCCAAGACCGGCGGAATCTCTCTACCAAGCCATTAGCAGGCAGCACCGCCAGGTACTATGCCAAGTAACACCCTACATCTGGCACGGACATCTCCACAGCCGAACAAGGGACTCATCTCTCATCTTGCGACGCCCCAGCAGGTGACGTAGGCCGGCCATGGCATTTCTTTCGAATGTTTTTCCCGTCTTTGAATTTTCTCCCTCGACTGATTTTCCCACACTTCTGCCGAGCTGCCGCATAGAGGTAAACGCTCACACGACCGACAGTAGCGCGTCTGAGATTGTACCTTGGCAGCGCCTTAGCAGTGGGTACGCCCCCAGACACAGCGCCTGAAGAGCCCCATCGCCCGGCTCCACAGTGGCTACCCTAGCACCTAAAGATTTCCATATTCCCGAATTTACGGGGGGTGCTCCACGGTACAAGGTACCTGTGACCGTGTAAACGGCTGCGTCCGTCCCTGACAGGTGAGACAAGTATCACAAAGTCGTACGTAAAGAACCTTGCGCAACTTCCGTCCACAGAAAAATAAAGGGGAGCTAAAGTGACTTGTCACGACTCAAACCGTCGACGTACGGCCGCCGTTTCCATTGTGTGGAGTGTATGCGCTTGTTTGCCAATGTGGATGTTTCGGAGCTGCTCTACTGTTACAGACAAGATCGACGTCATTGTCCAGCTTTGGTCCGAGAAATTTCATTCCGCCTACCAAGTACCAACACCAACATCGTCCTACCAGCGTCCATCTAACCATTGCCTCTCCACGGCATCATCGGTGGCAGCATCACCAACATGACCTTCTCCAAGGAGATCCATACCTTCCACTCCGGCAGGCCACAGCCGCACTCCTCTGGATCGCATACCTTCCAGTCTCTCGATCCGAGCACCGCCAAACCGCTAGCAACAATCTATACCACAACTCCCTCACAGCTTGACGATGCCATTGCCTCGGCCCACAAAGCTTTTCCGACCTGGTCGCAGACACCCGCTCCCAAACGCGCCGCCATTCTTCTCCGCGCCGCTGCTATCCTGAGAGAGCGCAACGATGCGCTGGCCCTGACCGAGACTCTCGACTCGGGCAAGGCCTTGTCTGAGACGTCTACCGTCGATATCGTTACGGGGGCCGACGTCCTCGAGTACTATGCACACTTGATCGCGAACAGCCAGCCTGGTCAGCACACCACGCTCAGGCCGGACGCCTACATCCTCACAAGTCACGAGCCGCTGGGTGTTTGCGCCGGCATCGGTGCTTGGAATTACCCCATCCAGATCGCTCTGTGGAAGTCGGCCGCCTGCCTTGCCGCGGGCAACTGCATGGTCTACAAGCCCAGCGAGGTAACGCCGCTGCATGGAAATACCTTGGCCGAGATCTACATCGAAGCCGGCGTACCACCTGGCGTGTTCAACGTCGTCTACGGCGACGGCCCCAGTGTTGGAGCTCCTCTCGTCGCTCATGACGGCATTGCCAAGGTCAGCTTCACAGGGCAGGTTAGCACGGGCAGCAAGGTGGCTAGCGAAGCCGCCAAGGGGATGAAGAGCATTACCATGGAGCTGGGAGGCAAGAGCCCGCTGATCGTGCTCCCGGACGCTGATGTCGACGAGGCGGCCGACGTCGCCATGGCGGCTAACTTCTTCTCTACCGGTCAGGTTTGCACAAACGGCACACGGGTCTTCATCCCGGATAACCTGCTGTCGCGTGTGGAAGAAGCTCTCGTCAAGCGCTGCCGTGAAGGCATCCGCATGGGCTTACCGCGAAGCGAAGCAACAAATTTTGGCCCCGTCGTCAGCGCCGCCCAACGCGACAAGGTCAACATGTACATCCGCCACGGCAAAGAGGCAGATAAAGCAAAGGTGCTCTACGACGGCGCCGTCGACGCACAGAAAGACAAGCCCACATCCGAGGGATACTGGGTTCCGCCTGTCATCTTCACCAACTGCACCGATGACATGCGTGTCGTGCGCGAGGAAATTTTCGGTCCAGTCATGACAATCCTGCCGTACAAGACGCAGGGTTTGACCGAAGACGAGTGGCTCCCAGACCTGGTCCGGCGCGCAAACGACACGAAAATGGGTCTGGCTGGCGGCGTTGTTGCCACAGACCTAAGCCTGGCTCAAAACGTCGTTCGACAGCTTCAGGCGGGCATTACCTGGATAAACACATGGGGCGAGTCTCCGGCCGAGATGCCAGTCGGTGGGTGGAAGATGAGCGGTATCGGTGTTGAAAACGGTTTCGAGGGCATCAAGGCGTACATGCGGATAAAGAGCACGCTGGTACAGCTGGGCAAGGGAGCTACAAAGGGCTTGTTTGCGAAGCTATAGCCTGATGGTTGAAGTCTTCAGCTTCCTTTAGTCCTGGCTCCAGGTTCACCTGTCGGGATCCTGTCAAATCAAGGCCATTTATCAGAAGCATCTCCTCAGACCTCACGGTGGCAAGCGCCGAAGAAATCTTTCCTTGCGCATAGCCGAGAGCTATCGTACGGGGCTGGTTATTAAGCTCCGGTCAACATTGCCTACCAAGGCTGTTAAGAGCTGCTAGGATATGCTTTGGTATAGAATCGAGGAGTCACTCAGTAATAGAGTGAGAAACCTAACCCTTCCGTGGGGGCTTGTACCAATGCCTTTCGTAGGGTATATTCATGCTATCCCTTTGACAGTGTTAAGGGAGCAAAGAGGTTACTTGCAAGGATGGTGACCAATCAACTGATATGTTTCACTATGCACTCTAACAGCCATATAAATTTAGGTGTGGAGTAAGTATCTGCGATGTTGCTCTCTACATGTGACTACATCATATATCATGCAAATCCTTCCTATAACCTTAGTAGCTTCTTGAAACTGCTAACTACTGGGATAATGCGGGGAGAGAACCTGCTTGCTCCCTTAATACTGTTAAAGGGATACAGAGCCAATTCGAGGTCACTGTCTGCCCTTGGATACTCATGTTATTGTCGTTAAGATATCCATATAGATATGTGTTTGACATAGTTATGCATCGATGAACGTCTTTTACTACGTTTAAAAGAGACAATACAAATCAGTATCCTAAATATGTTCCCCCAAAACAGTCAGCTTCCGCTTAACATACTTAGGTATTGCGGTGATGTATGCCAGCCAAGCGCGTCGTTCAGGATTCCTCTCATCACGAGCCTCAGCATAAAACCCCAGCAGCTTGGCGCACTTCATGGGTACGAAGGAATGAGGACTTCAGCTGACGTTTGAGATTCCGCGCCTAGGCCGGAACGATTCCTTAGAGACTGTTTTCGGACTTGAGTCCTCTCCCCTCAATAATGTCTGGAATATGAAAAAATAAAGTCCTACTACATGAACTCTCATCGACAACTAATGTAACGAGTCCTAGCAGAAATGTCTCTATAGGAAGTTATAGCTAAAAAGACGAAGGGATTGGGTGAATTAACACTTTAGTTTCCGTCGGTTTTATTCCTATTTTGACTCTACGTATACTTTTATTACCGCGTTGGACAGTATTTTGTCAGTGTAGACTGTTCATATCAGCTTCCATGATGGGAAGACACGGTTCAAGGTTGACATACAAAAGATGAGATAGAATCCGCTATTGACATCCAATGTCTGATGTCGATATAATGCCCTGTTAGCCCATTCCAACAAAGTATATGGTATGAGATGTCGTATTCTAGTTCAGTAGTCATTATGCAGCATGTCCTAACAACCTGCTAAAAGGTTCTACAGATGCCCAACAAGCACTTAATTGTATGCGTTCGGACTTTCCGATGTCATGCAAACATCCGACCCGATAATTGTAATAATAGCTTGCTGCATCTTTTACGGAGAGCATGTGGTTGACGAGTGACTGCAATGTTGTTGATATCATGCCCATGGTCACTCTCAGCGTCATCTCTCTCCTAGGTCACGCCAGTCTACTTCTGTATGGAATTGTCGAATGAAACAAGTATGGCAGTCCTTTCCCGCAAAAATGAAGAGAAATTCTGCATGTATTCATAAAATCATATCACAACTACAATTCTCCAACCTCTTCATCCCTCCAATCCTGCCTATGGCTAGAACTTCCATTCTGTTCCTCCCAATCCTTCAGCCACGCCTTCACAAAGTCAATCTCTGTCTGATGTGCGTGCTTGACCTGAGGCGGTGGCAGGCCCGGGACGTTGACATCCTCAGGCAGGCCAAACTCGTCCCAGTGATGCACGCCCCAGTCAATGAGCAAGAATGGCTCGTTCGTGGTCGATCTCCTGTCTGGAAGACCGCTTGCGTGGGGGGTGGCGGCCCGCCATGGGTCCTGGAGACCATCGAGAATCGCGAGGCGGGGATAACTAAAGTTGAAGCCGCCGTGCTTATTGATGGCCTGGACATTTGGTGGGGTCGTAATGTTGAAAAGCCTTTCACAGTGTGCTGACGCAGATTCAAGCGTGATGGCTCGAGAAATCATTGGTAGCTGGTCCTTGGGTGTGCCAGCACCAGTGACAAAGTATCCCCATCTGTAGTAAGAGGCAGGTCAGCATCATGGGATAGCTACTCGCAATTGGGGAATAATCTGCGCCACTTACTCTGTGCACACCTGGTAGCTCCAGCTGCGAAGCCAGCCGGCGTTCAAGGATGTGTCATTGGGAATATATCGGGAAGAGAAACACTCGAGGACAGATTTACCCTTGCAGCCTTCTTTGAGATCAGTCTTGACGTAGTCTCTCACGTAGCCAATGTAATTGAGGAAGCGATAAGAGAGAACCTCAGCCTGAGCTATGAAGCCTGCCTGATTAACGAGACTCCGCACGGTGGGGATCAGATGGGTCGTGCTGGAAAAGAGCTGGACGTTGGAGGTGATGACAGCGCAATAAATCCCAAGCGATGATACGTCCTCCTCCGGATCCCAATTGGTGGACTGCAGCCCGTAGAGACCACGCGTGATGGTGGTGGCGAATTCGTCATCTTCAAGATCTCCCAGACCGAACAAGTCTTTCAACTTGCGCACCTTGGTTTCGTCGCCACCAAACAAGACGGAGTCGACAATATGAGTGAGCTTCTGAGTGGTTGGTCCGCAGTCACCCGGGGCATACTGGCGTGCGGCTTCGAAGTATTGCCAGAGATCCTCAATTGCGGCTGTCACGCCAGAAGAAGAGATGCCACCCCAGTAGACCTCGGGATACAGCTTTCGAGTAAAGGCAGCGAAGGCGCCGGCATAAGAGCCCCCATAGATGATCCAAGGGGTTCCAGGAGCTGTGAGATCGAGGTCCTCTAGACCGGGGAACTTGATATTCTTCGCAAAGTAGGCCGTGTCGGCAAGAGCCTGATCCGTAGAGAGGAAGCGCAGATTCTTGACAGTAAGATCAGGGACGGGGAAACTTGTTCCATAGTATCGGTGCTCCATGATCAGCCCGACGCCTCCCGTGGCCTTTGTCAAAATAGGAACGATGCCATGCTGCAGGTAAGGCAGTCGCTCAGTGCTCTCGAATTCACCAGAGTGGAGGACGATGACGGGCCCGCCTGGCTTGTAATTGGAGATATCGAGCCAGTAGCGCAGCGGAAACGACTCGTCTGAATGCGGCTCGTACCGGGAGTCGTTGTGGAAGTGGTCGACGGGGACCGAAAAGTTGTATGCCTTGATGTTGGGATACTTGTCCTCGTAATGCTTGACTGACAGGCGCTCTTCGGGATCGGGCTTCGCATGGAGATTGACGGCATGCATCGCGAGATTGATGGGCACCAAGGCGGCGACCTGGCTTGCCGCTACGAAGCTGGCGAAGCCATACCGGGTGAGGCAATTGAACAGGACCATATTTGGCCTTGTCACTCTGCCGAAGCTCTACACAACAGTAAGGCAGTCGTCCGTTTGAAGCGCCTAGAGAGAGGTAAGCTGCCTGCTATTACTTCCAGGATACACATTTGACTGCCGCGCGACACCTACCCTTTGGTGAGGGAGCATTCGACAGAGAACTTGCTGCGGGGGACAGGCGGAAGCTATTCGTCATGCCAGCTCTGGACCTCTTATATCCGGCGTCCTAGCATTGACTTAACTTAGTACCTAGTAGGCATTGCGACCGCGGGATGGTGGGGAAGCGCAGGGAAGCCGAGCTGCAGACTGACGATCGCTTTGATCGCGCCTCGCCCTGGGAACCGCACCCACTTGCGCGGGTTGAGTACCCGAGCTACCCGGGAGCATAATGCAAGCTCATGTCCGGAACTAGAATCCGAACTGCAATGCTGCAAGAATTGGATGTCAAAAGAATAGATAAGGTAGATGCCATAGGCACAAGTCAGCCGTCAGGAGTTGGGATGGCTCAAAAAGCGGGTTATTTCGGTGCCCCTGGACTAGTGCGTATGTGTGCCGGCGTTGGTGAGAGTGTCGTGCTAGATGGAGAGTCTAGAGTAATTCAGACGCCTGTTTTTTTACTAAGATCCGCGGGTGCTAAAGGGGCGGTCCGGCTGGGGCTTGTCCAATGGCCGACCCGCCATTGCGATATTGGTGTTATCAGGAGCAAGCCACAGAGTCAGCTTGCCGATTTGACGTGCGAATTGCACACTGGACAAATGGGGGGAACATCAAGCCGCCCAGGGGTGGAATAGTTGTGGGTGATGCTCCAGGTATTACGAGATGGTGGCTTCGCGCATCAGCTGAGACAATGTGAGTAAGTCGTGCAAGGAATATTTTCACGGTGGACAGGGACTTCTGTGAGTGGGGCTAGATACTTATTAGTAAATATCTCCGTTATTACACAACAACGGGCAGAGTGGCTGAGTGGTCTAAAGCGTTAGACTTGAATCAACCGCGATTCTCGCTATCTAATACCTTCGGGTGCGCAGGTTCGAACCCTGCCTCTGTCGTTGCTTTTTGACTTTTTGCAATCTTTTTTCCACCGTCATCTTATTCTTATTTTTGTCCTCTAATGATGATACCCTGGAGAGTGATTGGCAATGAATAGTGAATGGTACTTTGGTAGTGGAATTACTTTGCACTTGGTTAACTGAGTCACATACTTCTGCTACTGGGCATTTTACGTCGCTGCTCCGAGTAGCTTCAAATCCACAAACGCGACCCAAGAAGTTGTTTGCTGCAGCGCTTACGGCCTGTTCTGCGCCGATTTATTAAAATTGCTAGCCCATCATCTTTTGGCAGTCGCTAGCCTGCAATGCCTGCCTTGATCATTTGGGCAAGAAGGTTCCATTTTTGAGGGAGACATTTCTTGTGTCGCATCATGCATTTGGCGGGGACCAACCTTCTAGACGACACCCTTAGCATATTGCGACACGATGAATCCTCATACATCATCACCCTATAAAAGTGCTGGTCTTTGAGTCGAATTACCGATGTTGCTTGCGAAATGACTGTACAACTTTGTCAGTGGAAAAGACATGAACAGCTGTCGGGTTTGGAGTGACTGGGTGATCGAGAGCCTGCTCTAAACGAAAAGAGCCTTCTATCGACTGCCTCCATGCGACCGCTTCTCTGCCAGTTCAATTGACACAGCTGCACGTCTCTTACAATGTACAATCCTCATAACAGAAACCCCATTTGTTGCTAGTCACAGAAGTTATGATGACAAAGTTGAAGAGCTGGCAGAATCGTGACACCTAATTGCTGAGAGGCTCTCTGTACCCCGTCCTTCGTCCTTGCGTCACGTTCACTGAAGCTGGCGACGCCATTGGTGTGCCTGAGGAGCTAAGAAAGCAGCTGAGTTATTATTACGGGTCGACTTCTCGTTGGAGCCGGCGACGTGTGCCACATGCGGAAGCACTAATGTCGGCTTCAAGCGGATTCATCGTCACACTATCGAACTGCTGCAGGAACTGACAGGGTTTCGCCACGTGATGGACCCGATGGCAGGGAAATTACTGCAAAAACGTCAGAGAGATACGCATCAGCAATGTCATTTATATTAAGGAGCTGCTTTGTCGCCGTTGAGGTTTAGCTGAGGTCCGACTTGGTCGAAATTTTCTCGAAGCCCTTTCTTGGCCGCCAACACCCTCGGCCTCAACCATACGCCCGCCGGGGGGGCCGGCGCAGGAGGAGAAGGAAAAAAAAAAAGCAGCCGGCTGAAACGAGTTAGGACGCGCGCCCGTCTCGAAATACCTATACAATCCTGGCGGTTTTAAATGGAGATGCAGTCATGGCCTCGCCAGGCCGAAGTCCGTGGAGGAGGCGCCGAAACTGAACAGCGTGGCCGTTCAGCAACCATCACCAGCGGCAGCCAGAGCAGGCCCAGTCACGGCGGCAACAGCGACAGCAGACGCAACAACAAGACCCGTGCCGCTCCGAACGGGGGCCCGATGTCTTCGGATCGCGAGTGGGTCGACGAAAGCAGGTCCGTTGATCTGGGCACCCAGACCTTCTATCGCGAAGGGACGCCGCCGCCACCACCAACCAGAGACCATATCGATGGGTCGAGCACGACGAATATCCTCACCAAGGCCGGCGACTTCTATGACTACCAGTACGATCATGTCGCTCCCCCAGCGCCCTTGCCGAAAGCGACTATATGTGGAGTGACAAGGCGGCTGTTCTGGCTCGTGCTGGCGGTTGTTGGTTTGCTCGTCGCTCTGGCCATCGGAATTGGGGTTGGCGTGGGCGTTGGCGCGCAACATCGCAAATCGACCGCTCAACCAAGGTATGTGATGGCAGTTGCGAGCGCTTTCTTTCACGGTTGAATCCTGACCTTTGGTGACTAACATTCTTTCTGATAGTCCTACTACAGCTTCCGCGGGAGCATCACACACCTCAACTTCGACTTTGACTTCAAAGACAGCATCTCCTACGCCCACCTCGTCTACCCTCATCGGTTGTCCCCAAGCCAACGATACAAAGTACCATGTTCCCGGCTCTGATAAGACCTTTTTGCTCATTTGCGGCATAGACTATAGTGGCGCGGGACAAGCCAATGACATCGGCAACCTTTATACGGTAGACATGGAGGACTGCATGGCTAATTGTGCCAGCTTTCCCGGCTGCACGGGATGCGGCTGGGGAATCATCCCGGGAGACGCAGGAAGCGAGCATCGGTGCTGGTTGAAGGGAGACTTGGGAAAGACGCACCAGACAAAAGCTGGATGGTACTTTGCGATTCTACAATAGATGATAGATGGTATTGCAACGTCTGTGCATGGCATGATAGATGTGTATAGATGCGTAATGTTTAATATACGCATGACGTTATTGATGGTTCTTGGCTGTTTTCTTATGGCCTGATTGTGAAGCTCAAAGACTAAATGCGACGATGACGGCTAGGCAGAAAAAGCTGCACTTACCGGGTTGAAAGATGCAAGTCTATGGCTGATTACTGATTCTGCTTCCATTCAATCTGTCTGCTGCAACATGGCTATTATGTTTGTCAGGGATCTGCCTTGATTGAGCAAAGTTCTGAAGCGGCTCTGCTAAAGCGTCACCCTGAGAGAAGTGTAGCCCTAGCCAAACAACCTGATTCTACCCACTGAGACGAGCCTATTCTAACCAAAAAAAAAAAAAAAAAAAAAAAAAAAGAAGAAAGAGAGAGAAAATCCAACATCTTGGAGCCAGATCGCGTTGGCCTCGATCAACTAGACTGATCTCTTTTGACCAAGCTGATAGGATATTGATCCAACAAGCCGATTCAACGAGTTTCATCGGATAAGTCTACCCTAAACATCTAGTATTCTAAAGTTAGCTCGTTCTAGCTAGGCAATTCTAATGAAGTAAGCTGATCCTACTTAGTAGTTGAACCTGACAACCTGATAATGACTCGCCATGCCCTGCTTGACCAGGGCTAGGACGATGAACACCGAGCTATTCTATTTGGCGAGGGCGAGTGTTGACATCACAAAAGGGTTCGGACCCTGAAAACTATTTAGGAATACACTATAACCGTCCATGGGGTTCTCTGTTATAGCATGAGGCTAAAGATGAAAGCTAGCCTGTAGCAAATTTGGTACTGTCATCTCAATGTGAAGCAGTATGACTCTCCCTTGAATGCATTGTGGTTGGAATAACTGGGTACTTTCACATTTCATAGGTGTATGCTTTTTACAATCGCACAACTTTTCAGGTTACGCTACATACCGTGATGTATGGTCAGATCTGAGGTCTGCTATGCTATTCATCTTCTTAAATATTCGTTTTGCCATGTCTCTGAAAAAGTAGACCTTGGTTCCAAAGGCAGAAGGAGGCGATGCATGACCACCACCAGCATCCCAGTAGTCGTAATTGTCCCTCTCCGTCCCGTCGTGCTGTCCTCAGCTCTCTTCACGCTATCAAACTAGACACAGACGGGAGATGGAATTGGAGCCATCCAGCTTGTCGATAACTGGAATTTGTATATTGCGGCCGTCATAATACGCCGGGAAGCAGGCCCCTGTATGCCATATGGCATAATCATCTGCCAAACCGATCCAAGGATGGAGTTGCGGTTAATCCTAACTGACTCACTTGTCTGCGGAGATTTTTATCCCCAGCACACCTGTGTTTGGAGATTGTATTCTCGGCATCCCTGTCTGCTAGAATTATTTCTGGTACATCTGTATATGACTGCTATATCACTTGTACTTCCTGTTCTTTTAGGGCGTTGTCTCTGGCTCTCTCTAGTTTATTTGATAGTCCTCTCCATTCTAACTTTATCCTTGAACTGTTCTCGCTAACGTTGCTTTTTTTTTTTTTTTTTTTTTTTTTTTTTTTTTTTTTTTAGTAACGGGTTTTGGGGGACGTAACATTGTCAGATACGGTAGCTTTCATGGGACTGGATATGAACGATTGGTGAGATTTCTTTTGCAAGTTTGTCTGGTTGTTTTTCTAAAGATTGACAGGCTAAATCTGAGCATCACGCAGGCACGATTCCAGTCACATCGCCATCGCAACATACCGACGAGATGGTTGTATTTGAACGCAGATAACAGCACAATGAAAGCTTGCGAGTATTATCGGGATGACCTATCAAGATGTACTCATCCTATGCTAAAAGGATTGACGCGTCATATCTATTTCATCAGGACGGGCTGTGACAAGATCATGACGACGTCGCAAACTCAGTCGGCAGATGGTATATGAGAGCACAAGCGCAGCGATAGAGCGGACGAGCAGTGTCGCGGCAGGATAGAACAATAGCTGTAGAAAGCAAGCAGTTTCGTAGGCAGAAGTTTCGCAGATGGTGGTGAAAATGGAAAGCTTTATGTATGTATGCAATATTCACAGTCGAGAAGAGCTACTAGCGACGTGAAATATGCAACGTAGAAGTTGTTTGCAAGGTGAAAGGGAGCGGGCGGTGTGGTGACATCCAGATATAGCGGCCTGACAGTGGTTGAGCGTATAGCATGAACTGCACTGACCATACGACACGTGGTTGAAAGCCGGCTGACGCACCTGCAATCAATCTTTCGCAGTGACACTTGCAGAAATGAACAGCCAAAGTTTGATACTTTTGAAGTTGTCATGGGTTTCAATGAACAAATTTTGCAGATGTAACCTACTAGGTGCTCTTTTGCAAGGGCCGACAGGCCATTAAGCTCTGTCTGCGTGCTGATAATTTCGCAATGGGAACATCAATCTAGGGTATTTCTTTTCCTATCCAGCAATACCATGTCGGTTGCTGACAGCTACATTTCCAGCCAGGGTCTTGCAAAACCCAATCTCCAAAAACACGCATCCCTCGCGTAGGTTGCCAATGCAGAAGTTGCGCAGCTGATTGGCCGCATCCCGCATATCCCAGGATCAAACTCCTAGCAATGGCCACTGAAAACGTGCAACGCAAGCGCTCGGGTTCGATTCCTTTCAGACGCGAGGGCACTGCGGTGAGGGATGCAGGTGGCTGGAATTTAGCTCCTGGAATAGGTGGCAAAGCATGGCCGAGAACGATCGCGTTACTTTGAGATGCCTAGACGGGTTAAGGTCCATCTTGTAACGTCACATTCCCCCGCTGCTGGCTGCGCGTCTATCTCTTTCACGAAGCGACAGACGCTTTTTGTCGACGGGACAGAGACCGAGCTATAAATACTGCCTCCCCGAGGAAAAAAGATCTGGGAGGGTTACGTCGAAGGGAGAGCCAGAGGGATTGGAAGCATCACGTCGGCAGTAAGGAAGAGAAACTCTTACCAAGAATGCATCACCTTCTCAGTCTCACCGCTGCGGCGGTTGGCTTCATTGCGACGGCATCGGCCACCAAGACGCCCAGCCTCAAGGTGCCCAGCCTCAATGTGCCCGCGTGCCCTCGCGTCGGCACCATCAGCTACGACTGGTCGGTCCCCAACTTGACCGCATTCCCTCGCACGCAGGTCGATCTCTGCTACACAAACGTGAGCCTCCAGCTCACCTTCACCGCCTATGACGAGGTCAACTACTTCTTCAACGCGTCGCAAGGCACCAACGACGACATCTGGGAGTACGAGGTCATGGAGAGCTTCATATACCGCGGAACCGAGGATCCGCAGACATATGTCGAGCTCGAGATCAACCCCAACAATGTGACCTACCAGGCCTTTGTGTACAACCCGACCAAAGATCGCGCGGCCGGCGCGCCCTTTGACCACTTCTTCGTGTCCGACCCCGCCGCGGATGGCTTCAGCGCGACCACGGTGCTGGACAAGCCGGCCAAGACGTGGAAGAGCGTCTTCACCGTCCCGCTCGGCATCTTCAATGTTGATCCCGGCACGGCAAAGGGCACCGACTGGAGGATGAACTTTTTCAGAACTGTTGTGAGCCCCGAGATTTATCCCAACCAGATCTTGGGAGCTTGGAGTCCTCCTGACCAGGCGAGCTTTCACATTACCAAGTACTTTGGCAAGGTGAAGTTTGTCTAGATGTCATGGGGCGCACATACCCGTACATAGAGTTTAATACGGACATTTGTCGATGCAGGGTGCCATCTTCCAACCAATGCCGTGATGGTACTTTCTTCAGCTTCTTTCTGCTTGTATGTATATACTATTCTCTCTGCTTCCACGAGCGGGTGCTCTGGTATGTATCAGCATGCTGCTCCCTGAAAAGTCGCCGTATAATAAGGTACTTACGTTGTGTATCGAATCACCACGGATTATCAGCCCTTATCATATTCGAACTGTGATTGGTGTGTTAGTACATTGAATGACTTGACTCCTCAGATGTTGATCAGGTCGAGTCAGGAGAGCATCGCGCCATCCAGAATTCGCCTCCACGGTGGTTTCGATGGAAGCCGTGGACCATAACAGACTGTTCCATGACATGACCTGATATCTTAGTAGGGGGACCATGATGGAATAAAAAGGGGGGCCTAATGAAGAAGAAAAGAAGGAATCCATTCGACGAAACACTCGATAGCGCCTGCCGAATCTGTAGAAACATGAAACACCACGTTTTCGGTGTTGAAACAAGCCTCGTTCTTTTAGCATCTTTGGGGCCGTGGGAGTGAAACGCCCGGCTATTGTAGGCGTGTGCTGCGCTTACTCGCAGGCCGCCAATCATGCGGGACAGTCGCAACGCCTCGCGGCACGTTTTTGTCGTCAGAATCGCGCGGTCAGGCTTGTCCCGTGGAGATGTAACGGTCCAATTGGGGGCGATCATTCCTCCATATGGGTGTCGGGATGCCCCAAGTCCAAAGGGCTCGCTGAGGCTTGAGCCCTTTTCCATCCTCGGCTCTGCCTACATGTACCTTGAGCCTTCGGCCCTACTTACCAGTGATCAGCAGTGATGCAAGGAACAGGGCGCTGGACCAGAAGTATTCCCGCCGCATCTCATCTCATCAACTCATCCAGCCACTGCCCGGTTGCGAATCGGAGCGGGCAACCCTGCAAGAAATCTCCGCGTGGCCTGCCAGTAGCCCCAGCGGATTTCCCACGAGACGAGCCTTGGGTGGGGGGTTTCCAACGGCCAATCCTCCCCAGAATAAGGGCATCAGCTCCCAAATAAATCTGGCGAGGGTTTTCTGCAGCACCCCAAGGGCCCGTATCTGAACCGAGCGTCTTTGCCACTTGCCTATTCAGACTTGATGCTGAACATGTAAGCGCACTTACACCGTGATGACCCTACTAGCCTGCGAATGCATGGACTGCAATTTATAGCATTGTAAAAGTTATGTCGAGTTTTGTAAGCTATATGGTGTCAGTAGTGACACATGGCTATATCCTGACTTGACGCTTTATGAAAAGTTTTTGCACGGAATGACGTTGGCAGTTCGGATATGCGGCACACATCTTATTCATGGCTTGATAGAAGAACCTACAGATGACTCGTACTGTCTTTTGCCATGGACGCGTATACATACACAACACATGCAGAACAGAATGCCACCGGTTCTGTCAAAAAAAGGACTTTGAAAGCAAAGAGGCGCTTAAGCAGCCGCCCGGCCTGGGGGTCCCACTGGTTAGTTACATGGCCTGCGACCAATGCCTTTGTCGTCCGCACTACAACCTACCTGTTTCAGACGATCTTCGTTGTTTAGCGGGCCGTGAAACGACGGACTAGTAAGGCCCCTCGGCTAGGACAGGGCCGTAGCGCTGTTTCATCCCACAGGGCTACTTTGTTGGTTAGTTAGCCTTGCGAATGGAATCAGAGCCGCGGGCAATTACCAGGGGAAACTCTTTGCAAGCCCGAGGCTGTCGTCTTGTTATGTAGAAAGGCTGTGCAGGGAAGATGCTGGTGCCTACCCGGAAAGAAGAATGAAGCTTGATGTAGACCTGTATATCGGATGACTTTCTACTTTGCCGTATCATTTCTCCCACTGTAGGTCTATACAGGCATGTATCTCTACATGTTGCAATGGTGCAAGTTTTAGTTTGCCGTCATGGCTGGTCTCTGAATCATGACTGGTCTGGTGGTATCCAAGTCACTCAATTCATTATTCGACCAAGTTCTCCAGTGCAAAGGTTGCACCACAGCATGCGATTACTGAACCGGACGAGCCTTGCAACCTGCCAAAGAGGCTGAAGATTAACCAGAACATATTGATTTGTCGATGTTTGCTGCATGAAACGTCGAGTTCCATGCCATCAACGGGGTCACTTGCTACGAAGCATGGCCATACAGTCTCGGTAGATGTCCTTCAAATTTTGTCATGCCTCTAAAGTGACCATTCCCTCTTAGCCAGGGGGATCCCGAACTATGTGGAGTCTCGCACCGGTCGGAGGTCAAGACTGACCCCTGGTTAAGAGGATCGCAGATCTTAACTCTCCGCAACAGGTGCCATCTGCTAGCCCTGCTGGTCGCTACTAGAATAGGAAGCCACTTCAAGATGCGTGGGCCGAGCTCTTATTTTTTTTGTGAACCATCAAACGGCCTGCTGGCTGAACCGCTCCATGGTCGACAGGGCGCCGTACACCCTTGCCCACGGATGCCGCTCCTTTAGCGTTATCGTTCTTGTGAGTTTGCCGGGCGGGCTGCTGTGTGGTTTTGGTCTTCTGGCAAATAGGCTTGCCTATTTACCCGAGACGATTTTGCTCGGAGATGCGTACTCCGTGGTCAATGTCCCTGGCGACGAATAGCACGGGAAGCCAACACCTAACGACGGATGGGGTAATTTCTGCTCTTTTTTGGTCTATATCAACTAGGCACGATTTTGAGCATGGTACCTGCTTATTGATCGTCCTCAAAAGACCCTTTTCTCAGAATAAGCTCAGTCAGACGAAGAGCGATGATCAGCGCTCGAAACGGCTCTCGCATTATCGGCGGACATGAGCCTCTTAGGAACGTAGCATCTGTCAACATGGGGGTCTCTTTGCATGTGTGTGTATTGTACAGTATGTCCGGCTCCGCAGCCTTTTTTCTTTCTTCGCAGTACTGTTACCAGCTGACAATCCCGTAGGTCCAAGTCGGTCCGTCGGATGGTGAGGGTCCATGGCTTGTCTCATGTGGCATCCGAAGTCTTGACGGACAGTCTTTGATGTTTCCACATGCCCTCCTCTTCCAGTGTGGAGCAACACACGGGGTGTCCGTCTCCGCCGAATGTTACATCTTTTTTTTTCTTCTCCCATCTGCCGTTGCAATGTAAGCGCTCCTCGGGCCTTGATAGCCGCCTGTCAAGTCGACGAGGCTTTGGGGGGGAGAGGGGGGGCCAAGTGACGACTTACTACTCGGAGGACTTGAAAGCCGAAGCCATGAGTCTATAAGTATAGCTTCGTCTTCTCTCCTCTCCCCTTCCTTTTTCCTTTTCTCGCCACTCTCATCAGCGAGCTTCTCAGTTCACAGTCCTTTCTTCACACTTTTGACGGTCCTTGACGGATCTCATTCATTCCCTCTTTGCAGTTTTGTCTGTCCTTTCCCAAGACTTTTTTGATATACATTCCCTTTTTCGAGTATATACACCTCGACTTGCAGTATTCCCTGTACATAAACAGCAACAACAACAAAACATATCCAAGATGCTCTTCTCTGCTGCTCTTACCGGTCTCTTGGCCACCACGGCCCTTGCCGCTCCCCACCGCGGCCGCGGCACCGTCCGCCGCCAGACGTCCACCGGCCTCAACGTCGTCTACTGGGGCCAGAACGGCGGCAGCGCCGTCGAGAACAACGACCTGAGCACCTACTGCACGCCCACCTCCGGCATCGATGTCCTCGTCCTTGCCTTCCTCTACGAGTACGGCAACGGCAACGAGATTGCCTCCGGTGTCATCGGCCAGAGCTGCTCCATCGACACCTCCGGCAACCCCTCCAACTGTGACGACCTCGCCGCCGCCATCTCCACCTGCCAGCAGGCAGGCGTCAAGATCATCCTGTCTCTCGGCGGTGCCGTCGGCGCCTACAGCCTCAGCTCCCAGCAGGAGGCTCAGACCATCGGCCAGAACCTGTGGGACGCCTACGGCGCCACCGGAAACTCGACCTCCTCCTCCACCGTCCCCCGTCCCTTTGGCAACGTTGCCGTCGACGGCTTCGACTTTGACATTGAGTCCAACAGCGGCAACCAGTACTACCAGTACCTCATCTCCACCCTCCGCTCCAACTTCAACGGCAACCAGGTCATCACCGGCGCGCCCCAGTGCCCCATCCCCGAGCCCAACATGGGCGAGATCATCGGTGCCGCCCAGTTCGACTACCTCTGGGTCCAGTTCTACAACAACCCCGGCTGCTCCACCAACGGCGACATCAACTTTGACGCCTGGGTCACCAACATCGCCGGAGGCCCTTCTGCCAACGCCAAGATCTTTATCGGTGTTCCTGCTTCTCCTGACGCTGCTACCGGAACCGCAAGCGGTGCTCAGGTATGTATACCATTATCCGTAGTCACCTGACTGTACTTGCTAACCTCAATACCAGTACTACCTCGAGCCATCCGCCCTCCAGACCCTCGTCGCCAACTACTCTAGCAACCCTGCTTTCGGTGGTATCATGATGTGGGACGCAGGCTTTAGCGACTCGAACGTCTCAGAAAATGGAAATTGCAATTACGCTCAGGAGGCCAAGAAGATCCTGACTACTGGCCAGACTTGTTAGACGGGATCGATCACATGGCATAACAGCGTCTCTCTGGAAGAGAACCGGCTGTTGATTCGCAGCTTCAAGGAGGACATTTGGAACAGAGCATCTTCAGGTCCCTCCTTGGTGCCTGCAATCATTCTATAGTATATGTTTTCTCATCATGTAGCATTTATTCTACGGTACATTTATGTCATTACATAGTCATGGACATTTTTTACATTTCTGAAATTACTTTTCACCGGAAATCCTGTCAGCAGAATGGTCGTGATTTGAAGTCTATTGTACTTTTAATTGACAGACGGATAGACATTTTATTGGCATTGACTTTGCTAAATAGAATGTTTTATTAAGGAGATGTTCCGGCAGCGTGAGGTCGATTACTTTCGTCGGGCCTTGGAATGGCTGTTATGAGTATGGTGATAATTATGACTCTACGAAATGGCGCAACGAAATGGTAGGTAGAGTAAGCCAGCAACTACACTTCTAAAACATTACCAGATACTGTACTCTTTTCCGATCCTACATACTCGACGACATAACAAAGTAGGAGGTGGAATAGACCATCAACTGCACTTGTGAACATGTTACTAGACGCGAGAAGAATTTATTAAGCTAGTGTGCATGCACCCTTTCCTTATGGGCCTTAAGGTTACATTTGAATTTATAGGCCATCTCACACTCGTCGCATGCAAAGGGCCTCTCTTCACTGTGGACCACGTTAACGTGCCGGGTGAGATCACCTTTCGAGCCAAATTTCTTGCCGCACTCGTCGCATACATGTGGCGGGTCTCCAGTGTGAATATACATGTGGGCTTTGAGGGTCCGAGCGGATTTGAATTTGTCTCCACAAACATCGCATGTATGCGACTTCTCTGTGTGCGAACGCTTGTGGGAGTTAAGACCTCCAGATGTCTTGAACTTCTTGCCACATGTATCGCATTCATAGTTCCTGTCACTTCCATGGATCTTCTTATGTTCTCTCAGAGCATCCTTGGTCTTGTACGTCTTACCACATGTATCGCATGTGAAGGGCCTCTCATCCGTATGCACTGCTTTGTGTGCATTGAGCATGACCTTGGTGGCGAACACCCTCCCACAATCAGGGCATTCAAAATGCCAGAAAGCAGCAATCTGCTCGTCGTCTAGACCTACGACATTGTCATTGCTGTCCTGTCCGTGATGCTTCCTGCAGTGTTCGATCAGCTGTCCGGCAGTGCCAAAAGCCTCGTCGCATTCCCCACACTGCATCAAAGCAAGAGCTTGGCTAGGTCCATCGTCTGGGACCCAGCGTTCGATCGGCACAAGCGGCATATCGAAGTCCGGCGAGGGGGCGATGGGCTCAATGCTCCGGTCCCATTCGCCCATCCAGAGACATTCGCCGAGCGATAGATCGACCTTCCAGAAGCAATGCCAAAGTGGGACTCTGCAGAGGAGTGACCGGACGTCCTTCCAATCTACGGCGGCGTATTTCCACATGGCTTGGTTCGTTGCCCATGTGTCAATCGTCGCGGTGCACTGAGCTAGGTCGAGATGCACAAGAGGATCAAACTCTCCGCCGTCAGTAGGTAGAAGCCCTAGTTTCATCGCGATTCCGTGATCAGGGCCCTTGCAAAGAGACGCTTTGAACGCATGGCCCATCCAGGGAACAATTGGGAGGCCCCATCGGTCTAGCATTGCATAGAAGTGGATCTCTTCTTGCGAGGCACCTGGCCGACTGTTTTTCACCTGCTGGATGCGATTGCTAAAGTGGGCGGCCATCCAGTACATCAAGGTAACGTGATTTAGCCCGGGCTCTCCTAGACCGGCATCCTCAGCGTACCTGTTGCAGGCTCCTCGTAGTGTGTTGACCATGAGCTTGCACCGTGAGGAGATATAACGCCAATCCCACTTCACTGCCATTGCTTGTGGCCTCGACAAGACATGAAATGGGTAAAAGACCCGACAGCCTTCTTCGTCACACGGTATTGTAAGGTACAACTCAAATTCATGTCTTGACAGACCACTTTGCGCTGCTACCTTGACAAGGTTCTCATAGATGTTGGACCATTTTGCCTTCTAGGCATTTTTCTGGGGTAACAATCTACGGGCCAACCCACCACTGCTTCCCACCCTGAAGATATCCATTAGACTGAAGTCTTCAAGGATTTCATTGACTTCACTGGTTCTGGATCCAGTTCGCAGTACATCAAGGACCTTTCTTTGCTTCACTGGTCCCCATTGCAGCCAAGCATCGACCTGGGATTGATGACTGTACCGAAGGTAGAATCCTTGAGCCATGATCGCCTCGTTGGTTAGCGCGTTGTATAGCCAGGCCGATCTGCCCCTGCGCTCCTCAAAGCCAATATCCATGTCGTGCGCGTTTAAAGCAGCGGCAAGAAGAGGAAGATAAACTGCCGAATTCTTCGCTTTGGTTAAGTTGGCAATTAACGAAACGGCACAGACATTCAGAGCCGCATGGTAGGCGATCCGCCCATTCAGTATAATGTATGGGTAGATCGCCTCCATTGAGAAAGCGCGCGGACCAGGAGCCCAGGATAGCTCCATCCCAGTGTAATCGCAAAGACGCTGGACCCTTTCGCTGCCATAGTCGTGTAGAGACTCCAGTAGGCTCTGGCGGATGGCTTTGGACTCGGCGTCGTGCACGGCACTAGAGGCGCCAGGGGCTTTGATTCTCCGATCGACGGCGTAGGATGTCCTGGCAGTTTGCTCGATACGGTCTTTAGCTTGCCTCAATGGTGCCCAGCCAACATGAATCGCCGGCGCCAGCGGTTGAGCACCAATCCGGATGAGCCCATTGTCGTCCACAAAGGGTTCAGTCACCAGCACTTGAGCCTTGCGACGGACATCGCGGACTTTGGGCTTCCCTACCACTTCGTCGTCGCCATCTTCCAGGTCTTCCGGGTCTTCTAGGTCGGCTGCAATGTCGGCGTCCGATAGCCCAGCTAGACAGTCAGCTTCAACTTCGGCCTCAGCCGCAGCCGTAGCCTCGGCGTCGGACTCGAAGTCGGTCTCAGACTCAATCTCAGACTCAGTTTCGGATTCGGTCTCCACCTCTTTATATTCGTCATCAGTCGAATAGGAAGTGGGGCCGGGACGGCCCGCAAGCCGAGTCGATGGAGCGGGTACCTCGCCGTCAGAGCCACTGTCGTCCTCATCGTCCGAGTCTTCTATGATGTCGGCATCCGATAAGTACATCTGGTAGCTAGGCCCAGATCCCTTTGGCGCATCGGCCTCTTCGTTGTTCCGAAGGATAGAGGGCGTCCCCAGCGAGAAATCGAGTCTGGGACGGTCGGCGATGCGAGCGGACCTCCTTGGGGCGCTTGTCGAGACTGGCGTCTGAAAGAAGTTGAGCGTCTCGGAAGATCCCTCCGTGCGGACCTTCTTTGCCGGAGTGTCAAGACACGCCTCAATCTCTGGCTGTTGGCGCTTCGGGAGCGGCGTATCAACTGCCACGGCTTTGGTCGGCAAATTGACACGCGACTTGGCTGCACGTCTTTGCTTCTTCGGGAGTCGCAGCGCTGTTGAGACAGTTTAGTATCAAGGTTGTCTAGTTTGGCAAAGGTGCGTACCATTGGGGTTGGACGAAGCAGTCAAGTCTCCGTTTCGGGAGACTGAAGCGGCGCAGTCAGCCTCAAACGCAGCCTGTACGTCGGCCTGGCTTGGGTTGACTCTAAACTTGTACTGCAGCGCCTTCTTGATGCTGAAAGGGACTCTCGTCCAGGCCCTGTACCCTGTTAGTCCTTTACGCACAAAGCAGACCGGTTAAAACGTACGAGTCTTTCAGAAGCTGCAGCAGCTCGATCTGAGCGTCTAAGCCCGCGTGAGCTTGCTCCGTCTGACGGGCGATGAGCTGTCGGTGCTGTGCTTGTAAGTCCGTCTTGGCGGAACCTGTGCTTCCTGCGATCTGGAGCTTGATGTCGGTACAGCTGGACTTGGCGATCTCACAGTCTGCAAAGCAATCACTGATCCGCCGAGCACAGGCGTGAATCTCGTCACTGGAGGGAGCCATTGTATCAATTGACTGTTCACCAAGAGGTTTTACGAGTTAATTCCTGCTATTCTCATATAATGAACACCGCACCGGACAACTTACAATGGATAAATATAAAGGCTCCTGAGAGACCTGAACGACACGATGTCAAAAAAAAAAGGGGGGGGGGGGAGATAGAGTGGCCGAGGCCGAAAATACCGTCTCAAGAGAGTACGGGAAAAAAAAGTCAAGACAGAAAAACTACCGACTCCGGAGAGCGGAAGCAACGTCAAGACGGGGGGAAAACTACCGACTCCTGGGAGTACGGGTAGTAACAAAAGCAGAAAAAAGGATCACGGACTCGTAAGAGCACAACAGGGCCAGAACTATGGAGAGCCTGGCAGCAACGTCTTCCACGGTAGGAAAACGACAGAGAAGAGAAAAGAGTCGAATCGCAATTCGACAAAGAGGGACACTTCACATCTCAACTTTTCGCGCGGCCCAAAATTTCAATAAATTTTATTGTGGGCGACGATACTCTTTCCAACTGGGAAGGCACGACGTGCTCTTTCCTCCTTTGACCATCGTGAAAGTGCTCAGCCTGATCCACTTCCCAGGCATCTATATTTGTATTTCAGGCGTCAATCCTTTCTTAAGTTGAGCTGTTCAGGAAGAAATCCAACAATCCAAGTTGTTGTGGTGCTACCTTATCTGTCGATGTCCATGTTAGCTGTAGCGCTCATGCCCTGGATATCTTGCGGCTGAACAACGTGATTGGCGTTAAAACTCTTTACCCGAGAGCATGGCCGGTGTAGTTTCCACCTCGGCGCATTCTGTCACAAACTACCTACCTTACCTTACCCAGGTACTAACTGGGAAAATATCTTGTCTGGGCCTTGCTAGAACTTCACAAAGACTGCCCGTACATGTACTCGCTAGCCGTAGCGGCATCACGAATGGGTGAGGAATCCATAATGCAAGGGCACTTATTACGTACTAGGATAGTAGACGTCATCTATTTCGTAGCTCTCCAAAACTTCCGGTAAAGGAATGAAGACCGACAAGTAAAGTGCCTAGATATTACTACCTAGTAATTGGCTTCTCAAATCTCGCTCCCCTACTCTATGTCTCGCATGACCGCGGCTGGATCGTCACTTGGGCCTTCTATCGTATGCACGTTGGCTATAGCTGGTGCTTTTCTAAAGGTCGGAATTGAAATAAAATGCATACGCTGCCATTAGTGCACTAAAATCAAGAACATCTCATCTACAGAGCTTGAGAAAATGTATGATAGCTTGTTCCTTGATCCCTATAAGACAGGTCGGGCAGAACTATTCTGCATATACTACTAGGTAGGTATTACATAACCCTAAGCTGCTAGGTACTTACTATATATTAGTAGGTACCTAGGTAGTAGAAAGACCCTTGATACCAGACCCTTGTACTGCTTAGGTAGTACTTACCTAGGTGTTGCTGCCCCTTTCAGCAGAGCTGAATGACGCGAAGCTTTTCTGTCTCGATTGCCTTCAATCATCAGTTAAGCTTGGGGCCTTGTGGTTATATCAAGCACCGAGCGATGAAAAACCTTTGGCATGTCATGGTGAATAAATCTCAACTGCTTGGTCTCTTTCCAGCTGTCTTCCAGTCAAGGTTGACTTTGACCATCGCTACGCGCGCCCCTATGTCTTCATATTCAATACCACCCTCTGCTTCATTTGAAAATAGTAGATGCTTTCTTCTTCCCTTTCCTGCTATATATGGTCTGAGTCCGGGATCCGTGGTGCTGCCAGGTCTCTCCGGTTGTTGATATGAAGTACGAAGAGTAAAACGTATCTCGTGTACATGTAGCCAAGAGCATAAAGGGTTGGGTTGATTGGTCGGTATCTGGGCTGTAGGCAGCGATGGAGATACGGCATCCGACGTATTATGGTCCCTAATGTCTTCTTGACAATCGGCCATCTATGGCTCGTGTAGATGCCGTATGCTTTCTGGCGCGGTTGGTCGAAGAGCACCGACGTAGAGAGATCACGCGTAGGGTAAAGACCCAGAACTACTATCTCCTCCGAGGACGAGTATGGTCAGCAAAAGAACAACAACTTTGCAGAATATAAGAACTGAAATACAATAACCAGCGCCAAAAAGGTGTCTTTGATGATGCAGAAGTTCGATACCGGGGTAAGCCTGTACTACTTCATGAGTAGTTCCTCCTGACTGGACCTTATGCCTCAATGAATTTGATATCGGGGCGAAATTTGCCGCAAAGTGTAAAGCTATCCTTCCTACTGCTCTAATTCATCCTAGGCAATCAACCGCGTTGCGAATGAGCACACCCTTAGGTACCTAGTAGGCACCATCTCGATTTAAAATCAAAAAAGCAAAAGAAAGGTGACTTATGTGTGATGAAAATGCGACGCACTTGGCCAGCTGGCCGACAGCTGACAACCAAGTGAAGGATAAAAAATTGAGGCGAGCCGCCCACCCATCCACCTTTTCTTTTCCCTCTTTTCTTTCTTTCTTCTCTTTTTCTTTGTTTTTTTCCAATCTCCTCCTTTTTCTCATCATCATCATCAGCATCAGCATCAGCATCAGCATCAGCATCAGCATCGTCATCATCTGGCGGCCAACTTCGCCGTCATCAGGATTCAGGCGACTTTACCCTGTGTATTGTCGCCTCGGTTTTCTCGTGTTTTCGCCGTCGTCGACCTCGGCCGCCTCCCTCCCTTCCTCCCTCCCTCCCTACCTGACTCTCTAGAGCGGGTATATTTCCCCTTTTGTTTGTCTGTCATAACAAACAAGACCCTTTCTTCCTTTTCTTTTACCTGACTCCCATCGAGCGGGTGTATTTCTTTTATTTGTCTGTCATAACAAATAAAACCCTCTTCTTCTTTTCTTTTTACTCGACTCCCACGGGGCGGGTATTTTTTCTTGTTTGTCTGTCATAACAAACATAATTCCCTTCTTTCGTCTTTTGTTATCTACCTCAAAATGTCTCAGTCAAAGACTCCTGCAGCGGGGCCCGTATCGCCTCATTTCTGGAAGCCATGCGCTATTCTGATCGGCAAAAAAATGATCGGAGGCAGCGGCTTGGGACTCCAGTCTGAGTTGGGAACCACCTTACAGGTGCACAGAGAAGTCGATGGGACGTCATTCATAGGCTTCTCTATCGAGATACCCTTGGGCCTCAAGAATGAGGACCAAGGCTTTGGCATTTGCCATGCGGGTAAGTCACTGGCAACTTTTGAGCCCCGTCTTCATTTTGGTCCACACATGGGAAATGACATAGGTACATGTATTGGGAGCTCGCTAACCACATCATGTGTGTTGTAAAATTACAGTGAATAGTCAGCAACAGGCCGTCATGACGACTGATATCTCCAGGCTGATTATCTATTTCCCGACGGACTCAGCCTATTCTGTCGAAGAAGCCAGCGAGGGTCTGCTGAAGATGATCCCTGACACAACAAAGAAGATGTCTAGACTTGATGTCCATCTTAAGGACGGTACGAAAGTCACCGTCAAGGGATTTGGAAAGCCGTTTGCCAATGCTGGCCACCCAAGCGATGGCTCTGTCAATAACAACGAGCCCATCGCAGGAGAAATCACGCTGCTAGACCTCATCCACCGGCGAGACTTCTCCTTCTTGGTCGCATCACCTTCCGGCGTCCTTGAGAAGCACTGGACTCAGAAGATGCCGCCGCCTTTCCGCTATCCATACGGCACGGAGCATTCTTGGTCCCCGGACCGATACGATGAGATGCTTCTGAGGACAAAGGGGCGTCAGTTTTCTGCCGCTTGGTCTTTTGAGGATGACAACGAGCATCTCGCCGCCATGACGCAGTCACAGGTCCAAGACATCATGTGGATTCATAAGGCGGCGGAAGAAATAGCCAATGAAAAGTTCCTCGCCTACTTTATCAATCCTCAAGCCTGTGAGCCCCGTGATTGCAACCAATTTCTTGTGGTTGTACCTCTGGGACAGCTGTTCCTGGCCAAGTATGAGGCCCCGTGGCGTCGACTGACCAAGACTGAGTTCCTCCAACTCAAACTCTTCGACAGCGATGAGGACCAGTCGCCTGGAAGCTGGGATGCACGCATCCAAGAGGCTGCCAGAGAATCCGACGCCATGACCGAGCATCCGATCGAAAAGACAGACCTCGTCCTCCAAGTTCGCCGGCCCCGCTCGACTGAAGAAGACCGCCGCCCTGATTTTGACGTCAAAGTCTTTGGCAATCGCGGCAGTGCCAACCTGGCTTTGAAGACGGATAGGGCGCAGTAGACTTGCGTTTCCTTGGCGTTTGAAGACCAGCTGGCGGACTATGAGAGAAAGGTCAAGGCCGTCTGCACGTTCCACCCCGATGCCCAGCCGACAAATCCCATTGCCTGTGGCATCCCACGCAAAGTGGTCGAGCACGCCCAGCAGCACAGGCTGAAGATCCCGGTCCCCGAAGCTCTCATATTCAAGATGGCCCTTCATCGAGACCTTCTGCGCGGCAACGGCTTCTACGACACCCTTGTGACCAAGGCTTGCAACGGAGCAGACGATATGAACGGTCTCACTAAAGGCGTCGAGCGCGCTAACATCGTCGATGAAGAAATGGGGCATGTCAAGATGTCGTCTCCGCGACGGCTCCCCGTGGTCAATCTCATCGGACAAGATGAGGCCTTTCTCGATGCGTTGCTTCAAGAAGCTCTCCCCGCCGACCGCGTTCGCTTTCGCATATACATGAGCGAGAGACCGCTCGGCTTGGGTTGCATCACTGCGGTAAGTGTGCCGAAATAGAAACTGTGCTTAATAGTACATACATGCCATCCAAATTCCTAACATGTCTCTAGGGCCCTGGTTTTGGCAAGACGACAGCCCTCGCTGTAGGGACCATCGGCATGGCAGAAGCACTGGGCAAGGTGTACGCTACAGCTCCCACAAACGTCGCAACCGACAACTTTGCCGAGCGTCTAGACCGGATAACGCAGAGCGTCACCAGCCGCCGCAACAAGGGCAAGCTCCCCAGCGACACGAAGCGGAGCCGACGTACGTTTGTCGTTCGCGGCTACAAGTCTGCAGACGAGTATGAGGCCTTCATCAACACGCTCAAAGACCCGCTCTCGGGCGACAAGGCGGCACCCAACAGGAGCTGGGGTATCGACTCGAAATGGAGGCTGTACCTGTCTCCTTCATTCTGGCTCCTGATGGTGCTTCGCTCGCCTGCTGTCCGTGAGCTTCATGAGGACGACCATCCGGCGCTCCATCAGCTGCAGCGACAGATAGATGCACGGTCTGACTGCAGCCGCCTCCGCGACGTCGCCACTAGGGAAATCACCTGGCAGGAGTACGAGAACGGAGCGATGGTGGAGAGGAGCGTCATCGGCGAAATGTTCCACATCCTCGTCTACGGCGCCGACATTCTTTGCACAACTCCATCGTTGTCGTGCCAGATCGCTTACTTGCGCTGGAAGAATGAACTGGCCCAGGGTATCGCAGTGGACGAGGCGGGCAACATCAGCCGCCCCGACCTGTACTCTGTCTGGGGCAATACCTGCCTCCCTTGCCTCTTAGGTGGCGACGACAAGCAGCTCCCCCCTGCGGTCATGACGATGGACGACAAGGACGCCCAGGGCAACCATCTGAATCGCTTTGGCAAGGACGGCAAAATCTCCGCGCTCGAGTTCTTCAGAGCGTCTGGCTGGCCCATCTACCGGCTCCGCACCCAGCTGCGCATGGCGAGGGGTCTCTTCGACAACTGCCATCGCGAGGTCTACAGCGACCTCCCCTTCACGTATGGCCCCGGGAGCGATATAACCCTGGACGCGCACAGCGCTGGCCGAGCCCTGGAGAAGTACCTTCTCGGCAGATTCCCAAAGCTTGCGGCATCGCCCGCCAATACTCTCCGGGAGGTGTTTGTCCACTGCCAGGGCACGGTTTGCGTCGTCGATGAGGCCACCAAGTCCAAGAGGAACCCGGATCAGGTCGACAACGCCCTCGAGTTCCTCTCCGATCTGGTCAAGAAGGCCCGCATCGATGCCTCCCAGATGGCCATCATCACGCCATACAAAGCCAACGTCGAGGTCATCGCCCGCCGACGAAAGAACCCCGACTATTCGGTTCTTTCTGCCATGCCGCCAGCCGCCACCGTCGACTCTTTCCAGGGTCGTGAAGCCGACATTATCGCCGTCATTATGGGGACCACCCAGGAAGTTGGTCCCGGCTTCACGACAGACGCGCATCGGCTCAACGTGATGCTGAGTCGTCAGAAGAGCGGGCTGGTTGTCTTCGGCGACATCAATGTGGCAGGACGAGTGGACGAGAAGCCCAAGGTCCAAGGCAAGCCCAGGGGTGGCAAGGAACAGAAGTCGGTCGTCGTGGCTGGGGTGAAGCACATTGTGAAAGCTGGGATGTTGGTTTCGGTGCTCCGGAAGTGGCATGAGGATGGCCGGGTTGTCGTGTTGCCGCCAAGGAAGAATGCGGGCCAGAGGAATTAGGCCCCAACCGGGTTGTATTAGGTAGGTAGATTGGCAGCAATGAGCTTCTTTTAGACACAATCAACGTTGGTAAGGCCGCTTCTATCGTCTGCTTCGCTTGTGATAAATTGGTAAGCATCCATATCTGAATGAACCTCCGTCTCCACCGATGCCCTAGTATATATGGGTATTGAGGCTTGAAAACGCAATTCAAAAATGTTTTTTTTGGCCATTTGATCATACCTTGAAGAGGAGGTTCTTGATAGGTCTGATGACCCATACGCTATAAATCAGTATCGTTACCCGTTGGATCTAGCTGCACTTGCTGACTTGAAAGCCTCTATTTCTAATTCGGCCTTTAGGATACTAAAACACATACAAAGTGATATCGAGCCGTATTTTCAAGGTTTTTTATCATACACATGTATGTTTCCATATTGTTTCAAAGGCCTCAGAAGGCGTCAGCTAAAATACATACAATCCGTCACTTTGGTCATTTTTCAATCCGATGCTTCTAAACAATTCCTTGAGCCCGCGCATTCTTTCTGACGTATATGGAGATAATTTTTTGTTGTGAAATTCTCCAGGCAGTCTGCCTCCCCGAAATGAACAGATTCCCTGTAGCAGCCGGAGAATGTGAGTTGTTAATATTCTGGCCTACAGACCGCTAGAAGGACTGCACAGAATTATGCATCAAATTGCATGTAATTAGAGAAGCTGCAGATCCAAGATAGGGAACCGCATGATAGCCAAGAAGACGATGTATGGGAGCTCGAAATCCACACGATGCTGTGTTCATATGGCTCATGACGTACAATGACGGCTGCTCAAAGTTCTATAGTGTTTAAGTTATTTTCCTTGTTTCAGACAAATCGCGGTATTGTCTTCTCGTTAGATTGCTCTGTTTTTCTTTATATGAAGTGCTCCCACCGTGCTCAATCCCCTCTCCAAGATCCATGGAAAAGATGCTTCATCAAGGCGGCTTCGGGGATAGACCCGTCATGTGTGCTGTGTGAATGAGATTGACCCATACCGAATCCATCTATGGTAAGTACCAATATATCGCCGTAAAGTTTAGGCTCCGTCATGAACGACAAGTCTCTGGTTGTGTTCAAACTCGGGTCGTACTCTTGTAGCTGCCGAAAAACAACATCGGTCCACGCAGCCGGCCCCGTCGAATTCATCACCTCGAAACTGGAGGGCTCTAGCTTGTCCACTGGCAGGTTGTGGATTTTCGACAACTCGTCCACGGACTGTAGCACACGTGTGACCATTTTCTTAAACACCGGATGGCCCGGCGCTGCGGCTATCGTCCACTGACAAAACTGAAGCCAGTGGGGGATGTCGGCCCAAGCGCCTCCATCGCGTCTGTCGAACTCGATTCCGACAATCAAACGGACTTTGTCTCGAAATTGCTGAGGCACCCAGGCGTCGATGGGCTTGAGAGCGATGGTGTCGGTGTCGGTGTAGACACCTCCCTCAACGTCCAGGAGGAGATATCGGAGCAGATCAGAGCGCATTCCAACATTTGGAAGGTTCTTGTATGTCTCGACTATTTCGGCGCTGTCTCCAAACTGGCTCTGAACGAATTCATCGGCAAATTGCTGACCAACAAGTGTGCTACATCAGACCAAGGTCAGCGGTGGCTCTCGGTACGAGATGGATAACATGCGTTCGCCTTGTAGCCTAAATGTCATGTATCTTCTGGACATCAATGAAGTGTGAAACTGATAGACGGCGGTCTTTGCAGGAAATGGTGATAACCTGTACTTACTATCTGTAGCCCGCGTTCAAAGCTAGCCAAGAGGCTGTATTCTCAAGGCTTTTGGCGTCGATGACAGTGTGGTTCTGCTCTATTGCATGCTTCTTTGGCAAGAGGATTTGCCATATCTTCTGAGATATGAGATGTCCAGCCGCATGTTCCGTCACCGGGGTTTGTGCCGGCGATCCCAATGATGCTCTGCTGCTGCCCTCTTCATTTCTGGATGCGGAGTCGTCTCGCAGTCCTTCTCCCGAGTCACTTATGGCCAGGATACTATGCAGCCAGACCATAGATAACACGACAAGCGCGATGCCGATGATGCCATACGTTCTGTGTCGACGTTGGGCGGCGTGATGTAGAAGTTGCTTCAGGAATCCCGAGTCTGGTTTCTCCCATAGCTGGCTCATTCTGCAGATGTAGCTCCGGCAGCGAAAGTTGCGTATTTGTTTCATTCGCAAAAGATGTTCAGGCTTCTCACGGAGCCCAGGCTAGGCTTACTTATGGCTTCCCAAATGTCGCCTGATCTAGCCCGACTTGGAGATCAAAGACCGGACCCTAGGTGTCGGTAGGATGAAACTGACTCGCACCTGAAATTACCCGCCACGTCATACAGAGCCGTTTGGCCTACGATTCAGATCCTGCAGATGGGTTCGGGTTCGGCGCTTAGCAGGCGCGTGCGGAAGTTTGGGTTGGCGCTTATTCGGAATGACACCATAAAAAGGCACAAGTTGCGGTATGATGGCAGGCATATTCTGGAGGAATACCTTCTTAAGTATAAGGGTATCTGGCAAAGTGGCCGTTTCCTCCTAATATGGCTCTAGAAAGTCGGGGACAGCTCAGATTTCTAGTCTAAGAGCCACCGAGTAGATGTAATACAGACGTACATCTTCTTTCCGTATATGCTCATGTGGGTGGATCTAGACAGGGGTAGAAATATATCTGCAGCATGCAGCTAAGGCCGGCCATCACCAACAACAATAAACGGAGTGACATGATTGGCCGTTGACATGCACCTCAAGCTGAATATCACCAACAACAGATATTAGGCTCAAATAAGCGACGTCTTGTAAAGCGAGGCTGATTCTGCGGGCAATATACAATCTTCAGCTTGAAATAAAACTCCTCTGGCAATGCAACGATATTCACGCAGTCGTACGTACTATTATACGTACCTTGAGAATTCAATGGATATCCTCACAATATAGTAAAAGAAGAAAGGAAAAAAAAAAGAAAACAGGTCTGGGTCAGCCTGCTTTCCAGGCGGGGGAGCAGATATTCTTGCTGATGGCATGAATGGCCTGGTAAGACTCAGGCCTGAAACTTGAGGAATGCACAACCAACAACACCCTGCGATGAGTCCGGCGATAATCGATCCCACAAATAGCATCAACCGCCCCTTATACAAAAAAGTGGAAACTGACGCTTTCACCCTGCTCGAAGGATGCGACTAGTGCTGGCTTGTCCTTGCGCCTTAAAGTGCCTTTGAAGGCTGGTCGCGCCTTTGAGTCCCATCCAAAGCTTTGTTGAAGATCTTCTTGAAGTTCATCTCTCGCTCCTATTGCCAATTTTTTTTTTTCCTTTTTTTCTTTTTGGCCTTCAGAGGACAACTTTCTCTCAGGAAAGAGAAAAGGGGAGGATACACGTAGGAGCGATGTCGTTGACAAATTTCCCCACACTTCCGTCAACATGGACGGCTCCAACATCGTGTTTTGCAAGCACGAACTACTATTATGTCTTGCTTGGAGGTGGCTTCTTCAGCAACATGTACGGAACGCCCACACCTGTCCTGACGGGAAATGCTCCAACTGGGGATTGTTTTCCTCCGTCGTTCACGGTAGACGTTCCTTATGTGACGGATGGCGGCTGTCCAAGCGGGTATACCCGTGCTTGTGCAACAGCTGCTCCCACAAGCCTTGGTCAGGGTGTGAGTTCAGTGACGTGTTGTCCGAGGTGAGTCGCCGATGTATCTTACAGAATGTAAGAGAGTTATTGAAGGCTGACATAAACATAGTGTCACTGGTGATGTGTTCTCTTTCATGTGTCGTCCAAATCAGTACGGATGCCATGCAACAGCCACACCGGGAGTAGTCTGGACGGGTATCGAGACCAATATCGGCCCACCTACGCCCACAGAGCAGCCGATAACACGTACGCCCTCTACCCAAGAAGGCGTTGAGGCTTGGGGTATCAAGTTCCTTTCAGTACGTAGAAAGCTACCCATCTAGAATTTTGCTGCAGATAGTTGTGCGGGCCTTGAATCTGTCAGGCGTTCATGAGTTAACCGGGCGCGACTAGGTGAATTCGATACCTACAAAGACGGCGGTCACGACATCACAACAAAGACCTTCAACCACTACCACTCCCACTCCCACTCCCACTACCGCCCAGAGTCAGGCACCAACGACTAGCGAGAGTCAACAATCTCTCCCTGCAAAGAGCATGCTACCAGTTGGCGCAATCGTTGGCATTGCTCTTGGAGTCTTTGCTGGTCTCCTTCTCTTAGCTCTGGGAGCCTTTTTATTCCACCGAAGGAGAGCTCAGAGAAGGCGGAAGAATGAGACAGCTTCAGATGCGACGCTGTTGAAAATAGCCCCAATGCCCAAAAATCTATACCAGCTTGACGTGACTGAGCAACCGCAGATGCTTGATACGCAAGTTACACGAACTTGGGAGCTTCCTGGCTAATGTATTATCTGACAACAATTATGACTCGGCCTATCTTGGTTTTAATCTTATTTACTTTGTTCAAAGCGAATCTAATAGAATACTACCTACGTCCAATTTATCTGTATTATATTGTGCTCTATATATGCCTGAATCTAAAGGCCGCTTTGTTGCGTGCATCATGATATTCAGTATTTGCTCATTCTTTAGCCCTGCTTAATGACATGAGTTATCATAAAACAACATCCGGATCATTTCGGATAAGTAGAGCGTCAAATGGTTTTGCGTGGTCTCAACTTGGAACTAATAATAAGAGTCTAGCTCCGCAAAAGGCCTCCTAAACCCTTGTACGTCGACTTTAAGAGAAAGACTGAGCAAGGACGTCTTCTTGCTGGTCTCTGGCAGCCTCTGTAGAAAGCCCCTGTCCAGTTCTTCGACGGAATAGTTGAAGTCAGCGGGCATCTTCACCATGATCCTACAGCCCTGAATCGGAATGACAGAGCTTCGACCGCTGGTATAGTCTACTGCAAATGACAGTAAAAGTCAATATTCGCTACTGTCCACGGAAGGTTTCAAAGGCGTTCACTTACGCCCATGGCACACGCCGAAGCCGTCATACTCATTCTGGGGCCCAAAGGGGACCTCGATGGAGAAACCCCGCCAAGAGGTCTTGTCAAGTGCAAGTTCATTATGAGCTTGCACGAGGGTGTTGACGTCGGATGGTAGGCCTAAGCCATTACCACCGAAAAACTGGTCGTCGACCAGGATCGCACAAGCCTTCCAAACATGCTCCTGGGGGGCGGGAGTCTCAGCAGCCGTCGAGTGAGCCATATTGAAGAAGATAAATTTACTCGCTCAATGAGAGGCGAGACAAAAGGACGGAGGGAGAAAAGGACTACCCACTCCTGAGAGTAAAGGGTTTAAGAACGAAACGTGGCCCACCCCGAAGAGATGAGCAGAGGGAAAGAAGGGTGATGAGGGGTTTGTGAAGGAGTCGATGTCGATAAGCGCATAATCTGCTCCAAGTGGTATTTGTACAAGAGCTTGATGCTATCCAATCTCACATTAGCTAAAGATCTGATATATCGTGTCAGGGACGACTGTAGAGGTTTAGACCAAAGGTTCATACCTTGATGGTAGGGAAGCCAATGAAAAAGGGCCTAGTGAGATGGCTAGAAGACTCTTAAGATAATAATATGTATAAGTGTAGTTGTTTGAGGGAGGAGGATAATTATGGAAAGAAAAGAAAAAGGGAGAAGAAAGAGAATAAGAGGAATGGGAGAAAAGGGAGGAAAAGAGAAAGAAGGAGAAGAACCAAAAGAAGAGAAAGAAGAATCAGAAGGGGACGAGGAGAGAAGGAGAAGAATGGGAATGCAGATGGTCGTGACGGCAGGCTTTCTTTCCACTTAAGCTAACAAGGCAGCTAGCTATCTGCCAGCCAGTCGACTAATTGCCACTCGAAATCATCCTCTCAAAATTGAGTCAAGTGCAACCAATGTCTCTACGCTCATGTAGTCGGCTTCTCATGGAGAACACGAGAGTAAATGTGTCAGCAGTGCCACTGGGCGAGTGCCTGAATTCAGTCCCAGTGCTTAATTGCAGTGACTCTTGCCGCAGCTACTGCTCTGCGGGCTTTTACAGAAGTTACTTCTATGAAGCTAGAGGCTATTTTGTCGTCTATCTCTGGGAAAGAGGTGAGCACGATGACACTGATATCCCCTCTTTTGCCATCGATGCTTATGATCTTTATGGGAAGTTGAGGCACAGTGGTTCGCTCATTCAGACATGTCATCTTCAAGGTAATATCTTCTTGAAACGTCCCAAGTATAAAGCCACGCAAATCCTCAAACCCACTCCATCCTTGTCTTCCATTCTCGCCCGCACTGTTACGAATAGAAATCAGTGACTAAGCACTTGCATATGACATGTCACGGATATCGGAAGTCTCTTGCTTCAAGCTTTTCCCCGACGGCCCGAATGTGTCTGCATTCAATAATCCGAATATCATGCGCGGCCCCTTATGGGACGGATCGCTCTCTGACATACTGTCACGTCGGCCCCCGTTTTCCAAACTTCAAGCTTGTTTCCCCAAAAGCCGGTTTCCGTCCTGGTGCTTTAGGACTAGGCCGTCATTGAGTTTCAGTAGTCTGTATGGAACCAGGCTCTATATCAAGCTCCCGGTACCGGGTAAAGCTGGGCATAGTAACCATAATTATCAAAAGCATGCGGAAGATTTTTTTTTTTACAAGTGCTAGAGTAAGAACAATGCACACCATATGGTAGCCGAGCACGGCGACTCAACTGATGTCGTTTCCCTGGTGTTAATTGGCAAGTTTTTAACTGGCCATCCACTCGGTGGTTTTCGGGATACCGCATTTTCTAGTCCCAAGCACAAAGATAATTCTTGGAGTCTCTCTTCACAAAATGGCTCTCATTTCGCTTGATTACCCAGCATTTTGGTCATTTCCTGTGAAAGGTCCGCTACGGCCACGTACAAAGCTCCTGTACCTGGAACCTTGATTGTCTTGCAACTCCCACGTCAGCGCCATTGGGGCATCTAAGTTCATGTTATTTTGCACATGTGCCGTTTGACATAGTAATGAACATTGCAGCCGAATGACCAGATTAAGGGCAAGTCTGACATGCCACGGTATGAATATGATGGTGGTGATGATCTTAGTGTCGCGAAGCATAATCGAGTTTTTCTTAGCCAATTTGATTTCCTATTCGTCTTCTTCAAGTACCTTCAATCTACAGAGACCCCCATCACTAGACATCAAGCGGACTTTGGACAGAATCACAAATGTCCCTAAGCTTACCTATATCATGACTATCACAGCTGGTCCCGTCAGTGGGGGTCAGTAGATGTTATAATTATAATCAGCTCATCTCTATACCGTTTGCCCTCCTTGATCCCCATTATATATTACTTATGCACACCATCACCGCACTTAGAGTTCCTTTTGGTCTTTGCCTCACGGCTTGGATGCCTACACCCGAATGAGCGCAGACCGTCCTTTACATATCCAAGAAAACCCATAGTGCGAGACCTGCTCCCAGTGCTTTTTCACCGACATAAATGTAGGCCTGTCTTCTAATTGATAACACAAAGACTGGTTGGCCGTAGGATGCGAACCGGCAGCATCCGTGGGGACCCAAAAGGCCGGTAACACCCACACACCGGATGTGATTGGAGTTACCTGGTATGTGGATGTCTAGTATATACTATCAATAAGAATTGGAGACAGCCGCTACGTTTATAGTTAGATCGGCGCATCTCTAAAGACAAAAGTATTACTGCGTCCGTGTATGTAATCAGTCCGAACCCTGTAGTGATTAGTCTAAACTCCGAGCCGTCTGATCATCTGTCGGAACCGTCTTTGTCACCAGTCCGAACCGAGCATAGTCTTAGGCGTATAGTGGTCAGCTTGTTTACACTTGCCCTTATAGGCTCTGCTTCTCAAGCGGCATAGCAGTGCGCGCTTTACTGCCGTGCTTGAATATATTAGCTAAAAGATAACCTTTCTTTTCTACTAATCCAAGCATGCTAATGTGCTTCAGCGCCCTGAGCTATAGGGACATCAACAATAAGTCCAATTAAACGGTCAAATCTCACATATGGTTTTCTGAGACAGTATGCAGAGGATATGAAAAGATGTGATAGCATGAGCCATTAATTGTTGATCAGTAAGGCCTCTTTGTAATTTAATAACAAGCCTGAGGCTATTCAACCAGGTATAGAACAATTATAAATACCTAGTATCACCCCCATGTACTGGAAAGAATTCAACAGCACAAACATTGGAGAAACTTACTTCAATCTATACAACATTGCTTTCAATCTTCATCTATTATAGGTGTCACTCTATACTTGGAGACTTTTGCATCATGTTTTCCTTACAAGCTCTCTTTTCTGCTTCTCTTCTCCTCATCATCCATCAGGCGAACGCACAATGCCTCGAAGGGGGCTTTTTTGACACCCAGGATGATTGCAACTTTCAATGTCATAATGGTTTCTGCCAGGAACTCGCAGACGGCCAGTTTCAATGTATAGATTGTTCAGAACTGTCAGTCGTGGCCTGGATTTAGAACCTTTCTTTAGCCGTGATTGCTCACTGTACTCTCACGCAGGGCCTGCAGGAACGAGGGGGCCACGGGATTTTGTGGAGGCGTAGAATTGACCTTTGCAGACTGCGAGGTTCTTTGCGACTGTCCTGGAGCAAGCTTTTCTTGTGCCGGCATAACTGATGACAGTGGCTCCGTTATATGTTCCGGTGAAGACGTTGCCATCTTTTGTGAAGTATGCCCCAACCTCGCCAGGATCCAGTACCACGTTATCGCATGTGCTGACCGGAGAAAAGGACGATTCCGATTGTGGCTGTGAGCTGATTGGCTGAAAGACAGCACAAAGGGTCATCGTGGGTAAGTATCATTGTCAATGCCCTTGTGTGGTCTCAATTTGCAACTAACACGAGCCTAGTTAGCCAAAGCTGAGTGGCTTCGTTGTAAAGAGGCTCTCGTGGGAATGATATGCTTTCATGAATGAGGAGGATCAGTAGTCACTCTTTTTTATATACATATTAAACTTCGTAGCAGTTTGATCTGCTTTATTACTTTGACTGTGGGAAAAGTCGCAAAAGTTCACAACGTAGACTTGGAATCTCGTGATGTAGTTGGCCATTGCATTCTGGAGTTGAGGCGGCGTTGAGAATCACGTGGTACAACCACCTGACCCTGCCATCGCCGTCCAAGTTTTCTTCCTCCATTCTTCCGATTGAGATTGATCACATCACCAATCCGAAAATGCAGACGCCAAACACCTTTGCTTGCACAGCCGCTACGGGTGCAGCCCGGTGCCTGGCTTTCCCATCGGCTCGGGACATGGTCCCCTATACGGCGTAACTGCGTCCCCGTTTCTCACGATATGCGTCTACGCCGGTGGAAATGTGCACTTACCGGCGTATACATCCATGGCTTTCTCTTCAAGTTTGCTATGTTTCAATGTTCTAAAAAATGGCGGGATTCCAGACAGCCTTATGATGTACCAAGTTAAACGTCTATTGCTCGCTACAGGGATTCTATGCTATCTCTAGAATGTCTACTCGGCAACCAGGACGCCCCGATATCTCATTTTGCCTTCTCTCAACGTCTTCATGGCCTCTTCTGCCCCTTTCGTGGTCAGTGGCCATTTCATGATGACGGGCTTGATACCGTGGAAAACGACAAAGTTCAGCATTCTCTGGATTTCAAAACGAGATGCGCCGGCTGAGCCCTGGATGCTGATGCCGTTCGCCAATAGCGGGAGCATGGGCACGCTGGAGGATCCCGAACTGACAGTCAATGCGTATATCTTGCCGGTGGGTGCCACCAGCTGGATGATCCTTTGTCTAATGTCAGTGATTTGCAAATGAAACAACTCGTCGTGCGTCATTTTCTTACTGGCTGAAGTCTGGCTGCGCGTTGCCGCAGAGCAACAAGTGGTTTACTTTTCCTACGCCTTCCAGGGAGGATCCGGGAGTCACAACGTGGTATTCTGATGCGCCCAATTGCAGCGCGTCTTGTCTCTTGGACTCGCTGGTAGAGAAGACGACGACTTGACAGCCCATTTTGGCGGCAAATTGAATGGCCAGGTGTCCAAGCCCACCAACGCCAAGGATGCCAACACGATCTGTGGGACGAACGTTATAGGTGTATAGGGTCAAAGCCGACCAAACGGTGGCGCCGCCGCACATGAGAGGAGCAGCATCGGCGCTGTCGATGCCATCGGGAATCTTGAACAGACAATCAGCATCCCATACGGTATGAGTGGCGAATGAGCCGATGTCGTGGTCAGCAGACCCGTAATACGTTTTGTCGAGGCAGTATGAATCAAGTCCTTATGTCCCTAGTCAGCCATGGGCATAAAGCCCGGGTTCTGACGAGTGTAAGATCAAGTATAACTTACCAGTAAGGCAGTACTCACACTTGCCACATATCTTGTGGACCCAGCCAAATCCAACTCGGTCACCGACCTTTACCGCAGTCACATCGTCGCCAATAGCTTGCACGACGCCCACGCCTTCGTGGCCCAAAACCATGCCTTTATGAAGATAATGCTCGTCTGTTCCACATAGGCCAGAATGCGTGATCCTGATGAAGGCTTGGTTGCGACCCAGTTGGCGATGGGTAGTGTCCTCGATAATGTCTCCGGTCTTTGAGCCGCGCTGTACTTTGAAAGAGACTTCCATCGTCGTGGTCTAGATGTACTTTTTTTTTTTTTTTGATACGTGTTGTAATGTTTGATCTATTGACTAGCTTTTGTATGATTGTTCACTGAGACAGTGACAGATAAGATGATGGAAGCTTCAAGGTAGCTTTAAGGGGTATTTATCCATCAAGTTGGCTCGCTCCGTTTCTATTATTAAAATGACTCCTTTATTAAGAATAAACGTCCACCTATGACGAAAAGCCACAGCATGAGGAGCCCCTTGTACCATGTGACTGATTTTTGCTAGACTGATTGATAATGTAGGTACTGGTCTTCATCTGTGAACCGCGGTTACGTGCCTGATTCTCGGATTTAATGATCTTGGCAGCATTCACTCTCCATAATGCTCTATTCGGGGCAATGAAAGTCATCGGAAATCGCACAAAGGAGACCCAATGAGAAACTTCATTAATAAGAGTCATCAATTTGTCATCAACGCTCCGCAGCGAAATCTCGGGAGAAAACCCGGCGGAAAAGTTTAAAGGCTTGGGGGTGGCGCCGTGGTGTTGATTGTTAGGTTAGTCGCGCCGGCCATGGCCGAACGGGACGCGCTAAACTACTGCATGGCATTTGCCCAAAGAGGAAAGATTCTAAACCTGGAACCATGTGGAACGCTAAGGCATAGGGTTGCCTCGATGAGGAAATAAACGAGCTGGGACCGTGCTGCCTTTATCAGGATGTTTTGGAGTCCGTGGTCGCTGGGCTCGTACCAGTATGGGTACCAATTTGTATGGAGAAGGCGTACAAGCAGAGCGATGACAATTCCTCATGAGAAAGTGAAGAAGCGTATAGAAAGGGGGTGATCAGCAGATACATTTCTTTGTAATGCGCTGGTGTTGGTGTATACCCACGTTAGGGATTGTGTGGATAGCAATGTATAATTCCCCGTATCTGGCAGTGGAATGCAATCCTCTTACCACCCTTTGTGATAGATGATGCATTCTGCGGTATTAGCAGAACCTAGTATTGGATTTACAGGCATCATGCATTATGCTATTCTTGATGCTGTCGTGGCCGCTGGTGTAAAGGAGGAAGCGGCTTGATTGCATCATGGACCATTGGGGACAAACCAGACAGGACACTAACTTCGGGGCTAGAGTAGCCCTGCTTGAACGTGGATTCTACGTAAAAGATCAGGACGCCTGTCAAGTCCTATGAGTATACATCAATATGGAACATACGACTCGTCAGATGGCTCATTAGATTAATGATTTTGAAACTAATGGACGGAGTGGGTGATGGAGATGACGCATTTGTTATTCGAGAAAGGGCTAATGGGCTGGCTATAGGAGAGATCCGAGGCATTCCTTGATTATAGCATTCGTGTCATAGAGGCGTAGCCTGCATCTACTACTGCTCCAGACTTGACCGTCAATGGACATGAGATACAGGAACACGAGATCTTTCCTAATTGAATTGTCTAATAGGACCATGCCGCATTATTCTGCATGATCCCTCACAATCTCTTACTTGCGCCTATTAGTGAAAGCTGATTTCGTCTAAGCTGAATTACATGAACCCGAGACATTCCATCTACACCATTCGCCTAACCCATGCCCGTCCACATTCCCAATTATTCATCCATAGACCCGCGTAAACGTCTCGATGACGGATTCTGGACGGAACGAGAACTTGTCATTGTCCAGCTGCCCTGGAACAATGCCGTGCCCACTGGCCGCCAACGGCTTGACTGACCACATCAGCTCGGCCTCTTCATCGCCACGCTTCCGCGCTTCTTCCTGCTTTGCGGCGGCCTCAGACGGAGAGAGGTACGTGCACTGGTATTTGACTCCCTGCGCTTTGCCCAAGTCATTTATGAGCTGTTGCCACGTTGTTCGCTCTCCGGTCACGCGAATCTCACGCTTCTGAGAGCTCGGATCTAGAGGCAATAGAATGGATTCAACTGTGTATCGTGCAATACTGTAGAGACAAAACCGTCAGTCTCGGCTTACGTCTCAAGCCAAAGGAGCAGTGAAGTTGAAGGCATACTCAGGAATCGAGGTCACGGATATCTGTGCCTCGGGATGTCCGTATGTTCTCACGGTATGAGCTTGTACATCAACACCATAGAAGGAATCTGCTGCCCACTCGGTGAAGATGCCAGTGAGCATCAGAGTGTAGTAAAAGTCGGGATGCACCTTTGCCTTGGCGGCGAGATGATCGCGAGTGACGCGCTTGTCGCGGAAGTAGCGGAAAGTACTGAGACTGTCTTGTGCGACATCTGAGCCAAACTCTGAAGGATAGAAATGGCGAACGCCGCCTGCGATGGCGCATTCAATCATTGCTGGCTGCAGTCTCATGATGGCATTGCCAGCCAGAGACACGACTACGCCAAAGCCTATTCCCGGTGTAAATCTCTTGCATCTTTGGAACTAAGGAGCGAAATACTACGTACCAGCATAAGACTTTGGGTCTAGAAAAGATCCTGGAACAATCTCAATGCCCTGTGCTGCGGCATCGGAGAATTTGGCAACTTTCGTCGGGTCGGACAGAATGCCAATCTTGGAGAAGTTGGACTTTTGTCTGATAAACTCTTCGACAAGAGGCTTTCCAAAGGCGCCGCCCGCGCCAATTATGAGAACCGACGGTGCCATTTTGCTGTATGATAATTTTACGTGTTAATGAAATGAGAATTCGCTATAGACGATAAGATGCTGGGAATTGTTGGACAATGTGTCTATTTATTGATATTGGGACGCATCAACATTGATAGTCACTCTAAGCATAGTTTTGACTAAAGCGCCCCCTTTGCTCACTAATGGACGCTGAGAAAGCTAATTGCTGGCCGTGTGCTTTACTTGATTGATACCATCGACTAGGCGCTTCCGGGCCTCGTTTGCAGGAGCTCCGATCCGAGTGGCGTAGAGCGGCCGAATTAATCAGCAGATCGATTTGAGCAACGTTATTCGCCTAGACTGTGCCTTTTATAAGCATAAGAGCTTGTTCAATTTTTGAAGAGTGATGTACTCCATCGGATGTGTTCCCGAAGGATGAAAGGTTTGCTGTAGACGTGTTGGGGGCGCCGACCTGGTCAATACAAGTGTTAAGAGTCAATTAGGAAGCAAAATGACACCAACCGCGGCTCAGCTGCTACATAAAGTTACTGATTTAGGACCTTTTAAGCGAATACAATCACAATCACAATTCATCGAAGAGTAACAAATAGTGTAGCAAAGTGGTCGAACAATGGCCATGTGGGCAACACACGATATATGTAAGCTGTGACGTGCACAGATGAAACAACAGCCTAAAACATAAAGTGCCATGAGGAACATGACATTCGGGCGTAGTAAACAGGCTTCCTAGCATAACTCCCGCCATCTCCGCCTACCGTATAAGGAATTACCGTACCATTTGCTGATTGCTTTGTCGCTCAGCACTAACTCTCAAGACTAGCTCGACCCATGCAGCCCTATCGCCACTTACTAATGGCTGGTCAAAATGCCACTATATGCTGTCACAGAGAATCGTAGTCGTTCATATCCCAGCTATAATTTGCCTAGAGTCCATCAAGCAGGATGCAATGCTCCTGCATGAGTCTCACCATGGTATGTTTTCAACTGTTGTCTGCAAAAGATCTTGTCGCTAAATGAAAGATGTGTAGAAGAAAAAGAGTGTCCCACTAAGGTATATCGTATGGGGGGCCCTTGCCATGTCGGCTTAGTAATTGTATTTACAGCTTTGGCTATCGTGTAGTCGCTTATTTCCTACCCAAGTACGGTATATTAAACCCCTTGCTTCCTATCGCCGACAAGCCATCTCACACAGCGTTTCATTCGTGATACCGTTTATCCAAGCCAAAGAGAGCAAGTGTAAATGGAGACAGACCCTCTATCCTCGATATGAATGGCCAGGAAAGACAAGGAAGCTATGGAGCCTTTAAGTCTCTAGGCAACAATGGCTTTGGTGGATATGCATGTAAGCAATTTCTCCTACTTCGGTCTATAGACGGAGAGTGTCAATTGTAACAATCACCTGCCAGCTGATACTCTTCTTGGAGTCAATCAGAAGAGCCTCGCATACACCCATGGCCATGATGTTCAGCCGCTCGAGTTCGTCACATTTACTGGGTCCCCAATGCTTGACAAGAGTCAGCACGACGCATCCAGGGTTGTTCGCAGTCAAGTCATGCGCAATCATGTCTGGAAGCAGCACCGTCCTTCACTATTCGTTGATGAAAGAGAGGTAGCGGTCGCCCTTCGATCTACGGCACAGCCACGGCATCAATATGAAAGCAAGTTTCGACTGAAATCACAGCCATGCAAGCGGAAAACGGGTTCTAAATCTGTTCGGCACACAAAGCACCCTTCAAAGGAATCAGCCGCTGCCGCGCGGGTAGATGACGAGGCTAAACACTCCCTCACCGAATGTTCCGTTCTAGGCTTCAAGATACCGTGTAAACGCCTCGCACCAGGGAGCAGTCGATTGATCCACACGCCGGGCAATGTAGACCCCTTTGACTCTTTTGGCTTTCCATTAGACAGAGACACCATGACCTTGATACGCTATTGTAAGTTTATTTTTCTTCACTACCTCTACGTATAGCAGATAACACTCATACCAGTATACTAGATCATGAGACTTACACGATCAACTGCGTTGCACTCAATCTGAGTGAGGACTGTTTTGCCTCTGCTAGGGAAGAGCAGGCGCTATTTCATTCCGTTTTATATCTTGTCTCCTTGGACTATAACCTGAAAGTCGGGGTCAAAGACTCTCCGGGAAGCCTACATCACGGGAGAGAAGCCTTTCGGCTGATCAACGAGCGTATACAAGAAGGAAAAATAAACGACATGCTTGCCGCAGCGGTTGCATTGCTAGCCGCCAGAGAGGTCAGTCCCTGAACCCAGCCCGTTTCTATTCCAGAACTTCTGACCATTTACCCATGCAGTATCTCGATGGTAAATTCGACCTCGCTAAAATTCATATGCAAGGCCTTCGACAAATGGTCAGCCAGCGAGGAGGCATACAGAGCATCATCGGTGTACAAAGAAGAGTTATTTTATGGTAACAACAACTGGCCCTCGGAAAAGCTTCTCTTATTTAATATACTAAGTCTTATCATGATAGGTCCGATCTATGCCACTCCAATATCTGGGACTGCATGCCGAGCTTTCCAACCCAATGCCCCATCCCATTACCAAGATCCGACACTAAGCTCCCCTTTAAGCCCGGTGATAGATTGCCGTTCATAGGTCCGGCCTTGGGAGTAGATCCGACTATCATCTCCATCTTCCGTTCTCTTCGGCATTTGTCCGCTGTCTTGGCCCCTAGTTATGCTCACCCATTTGACCGAAATGCAACGAGCTGCCAAATCTACAACACCGAATGTACGCTTCTCACTCTCCAAAATCGCTACGCTCAAGCTCTAGGTACGAGCAATCACCTATCATCCGGAGCCGGATTGCTTGATATAGCGGCATATCTCTATCTCTATCTTGCAATACGAGAACTTCCAAACGAGTCCCCCCTACTTTGTGAACTCGTCAAAAGATTACAAGTTTCCTATAGCCTGCAGAACAGCGCATGGTGGAGCTCGAATGCAGAGAGACAGTATTGGATGTTATGGATTTGCTTTATAGGATACGGTGCGGCGGCAGAGAGCGCTAAGGGTTGGGAATTTGCTGAGAAGTCAAGGCTGTTGTGTGAGACGCTCATGATCCGGACCAAAGACGAACTTCGGACTGTTCTAAACGGCATGGTATGGCATGAGAGGTGGTCTGAGAATAATCTACAGAGGTTGTGGGCTGATGTTGTTTCATCCGATGAATGAGTCAAAATCATTTTCCAACATGTAATGTGAGCGGAAGAGATGGTAGAAGCTGTTTCGCCTTGGGGTTGACCTTGGAGACGTTGATGAGGATCCAGAACTGGAGGTACAGTTCTACTTCTACTCACAAAGCTACAAGACAGGTCATTTTAGGGCTGAATAATATTGCCCACATGATTCAGAATGATGAGATGTAATTTATTAATGCAACTCATATGCTTCAGCAATGAGACAAGGCAGCACTAGTTAAAGTGGATGTTGGTGCACATCTTCCCCTTGTAAAGCTTCTACTTCCGCACGACAAAGGCTATTACTACTATCCTCAACCCAAGCTTCACTGCCCACGGCAGTATGCGCGTACAACAAGAAATGGGGATCATATTTCTTCTTGATGCTCAACAGCTTTTCGTAATTATCGCCGTAGAATTCCTTCTGCCAATCATGTTGCTGATAGTTGCCTTCGTTCAGATAGACAGCGCCGCCGGGGGTAGCGGCATCAAGCATCGGCTGCAGAACATCGACGGCAAACTTCTGCCGGGACTGCATGTGAGCGAGAGTAGCTTCTGGGTCCCAGAAGCCCGCAAGGATGCATACGGAGAGGGCGTCTCGCCAGGCGGGGAGGACGGCGTTGTCTGGGTGACGTTGGCGCGAAACATCGAGGGCCTGGCAGAGCAACGGTGCATAATCGTCTACTAAAGTGGCATTGCGAAGAGCATCCATCACCTTGGGGCTCGTGCTGCTGTCGAGGAGCAGCTTCCGAGGAAGGATCCTGCTGCTGATGAAGCCTAGGTATGGTAGCCAGCCTTCCGGCAAAGGTCCGAGTGTCCTATTGAAGTGTTGCAGAAAGCCGGTGGAGACGTAAGGCTTGTAGAGGTAGTCAATACCACGTTTAGTGAGGTCATCGAGAAAAGGCTTCATGATGGCGTTCACTGTAGCCACATCGGCTACCCCGGGCATAGCAAAAGCCACGGCATGGAACGACGACTTGTCTAGAGTAAAAGAGGCAGAGTTGCCAGCCTGCATGAAGGGAGCGAGCAGAACGTGAAACGCTTCGACCGCCTCCCAATATGCCTTATTCCCAACACCAGTATCGTCAAAGTCGAGAGAAGCGCCACCAATAGTTGTGTCCTTGTGTAGTCGGCTAGTCATGGACAGCACAACGGCAAATGTGCCAGCACCGCCGCCACTAAGAGCCCAATAGAGATCGGGATATTCGGTTGGAGTGGCAATCAGATGGCGTCCGTCTACAGTGACGACTTCCCAGCTCAAGACATTATCAGCAGCCATGCCGAAGGAGCTCGAAAGCATGGAGTGACCACCGCCCTGGCTATATCCACCGGCGATTCCAACAGTTGGGCATGAGCCGCCGACGATCTGATACCCGGCTGCGTCTGCCGCATAAAAGGCATCGAAAACTTGTACTCCGGCACCGAGTTTCATGGCAGGGCCGGTGTAATGGTCGGATTGGTAATGAGGGATGAACGTTGTTTCCTTGAGGTTGTGCATCCATAATGATAGGGCACCTTTGCCAGTCGATTTACCTAGATAACTTTTTTACACGCGTGGATATTAGCAAAAGCTCCTGGTGCGATCAAAGTCGCTTTGTAAAGATACATGTTCACTCACTCGTGTCCAGTGTTCTTAATGACCAGCCTCACGTTGTGCTCTTCAACAAACATGAGGCCAGCCTGTACGTCAGACGCTTCGGTCACGTTGATTACATAGCTAACAGAATTCCCTAGCTGGCAAGAATGATGCAGAGGAGCAAAAGGGTCACAGCTATGGTTCTGAAAATAGGCGCTCATAAACTCGGCCGGCTGGTCCATGCTGCAAAGGGAACGTCGTCAGTTCTGTGCGCGAAATTGAAGTAAAGCAGTGCCATTGACACATGCTTTTCCGGAAGGCTATACATACCGTGACAGCGTGGTGCGATTCAGTTCAGCTCGTATCGCGGCACATTTGGCCTCGTCGTATTCACCAAAGGGACTGTTGCCGTGGCAAACACTAGCTGCGGGCACCGAAGCAATCAGCCGTCCTTCGACAGTCTTGTTGAGCCTGCTCCATGTCTCGATACTCGGCCAGCTCGGATCCCCCGGTATTGCTCTGCAGTGGCTGGACGTTGTGGTTGTCTCGGGGAGAGACTTGTTCGTTGCAAAAAGAGCAACGAGGCTCGAGAATCCGAAATCTTGAAACAACATCGGCACTTGGGAGGCTACAATTTTCCACGACGACAATTTTTTATAGGATTAGGATAGTGATTTAACATGAAGAGTTGAAACAGGCCTGCCTCATCGGCTGCTTGATGACAAAAGCCTTAAATCCATCACTGCTTTTCACAAAAGTCAAATATTTAATAATCGGCTTGCAAGCCGAGAGATCTTAGCAATCTATATGGTCGCCCGGTAGAGTGAATTACTAACATCAAGATGCTTCCCAAGGTTCATCTATGTTCTTAGGTCACCACTCTAATATACCAAGTGTAAATTAACTTTCTTAAATCTAAATGCTGACACTTCCCACATTCTAGCTCTCAACGCTCTCCGGCAGTGGTTTATCACAGATCTCGCAAAAGGTCGATCGTTTATTTACCTTCAACTGGTCAAGTCGCGCGCCTTTATGCCTAATAAAAGATAAGCCAACAAATCAGGGAGCAGAAAGAGAATGACCAACAATTAATGACGGCATGATTTATTGGTGACAATCTCATGAGGCAAGGATACATGACACAGCTCCAAAACCTGAGCTTCTTATTCCCCTCTCTTTTTTAAAATTACATATTACTATTATTTACAAGGAGACAAAGTAGGATAGGAAGGAGGTGGCTTCTTACGTCTACAGCCGCAAGCTCGACCATGAATGGTGCGAGAAAGACATAAGATACAATTTTACCGAACATTACTAACGTCTGCAGTCTGGTAGTCATGTTTGCGATACAGTAAAAGGCTGAGGATAGTATACAGATGGGCTGCTATACGTGTACGTATTCAGGCTAAGTATGCTCTTGATAGGAGCGCAGAAAACCGACCGAGATTTTAAGCTCCTTCTGTAAGTGACGCGTTGGCGTTGTTGTGTGTGGATTGTGTGCTGTGGGAAGAGGTGTGTTGTTGGCTGGTTTATTGGATTCTGTCGAAGGGTAGATATTCTTGTATTTGGAGTTTCAAGCGTCTGAGAAATGCTTGGAAGCCTCTGTTATTTGTTGGCTACTCTATTAGGTAGTTATAACTACCTAAGGTAGGTAGAGCAGGGTAGATGGCATCAATTGCACATTGTCCATCACATTTTGATTTAGTACGTGGAAATATGGCCTAAAAAGGATTGGATAGACATTTGTATTGGTCTACGAGAATAATGGATGGAAAGATTCATTACACACATAGTACGAGCTAAAGCTGATTGACATGCACCGTCAACGTAAATGTAGTAATAAAAACAGTCATTCGCTATTTCTTCAGTACTGCTAAGGGTATATCCCAAAATCTAAACAAAGTTCGCTGTCCCACGCTCCATGGAAATGCCATGTCCAACCATAGTCCCAATCTAGACAATGTTAGTCGAAAGGAAGTACCAGACATTTTCTAGAAGTGACATACCTAATCAACTAAAAAAAGAAAAAAAAAAACAAAGTGATCAAATGAATCACCAAGAACCAGGGACTTTATCAGAGTCCGGCTTGGGATTGAATTTGTCAGTGTGAGACCACTTGAAGCCCTTTGCGCGTCTGTCAACGCAAGGATTGCAGAGACAGATCTGGCAGTGGTCGCCAGGTGTTGTCTCCCACGTAGCCGTTGATGCTCGGCTGTGGGTGTGCCCATTGTGAGGGTTAAAAAATACTGGCCTTGGGCCTTGAATGGTGCTTTCATAGGGGACAGCCTTGAAAGCAGGGATGCTGCTGGTCTTTGGCTTCGATGGAAAGCAACCCATTTCTGAGGATGTGTTAGTATGGACGAAGACGTGAAGGTAGACGTGTATGTTAACTTACTGTAAATATGAGTAGACTCTGTCTAAAAAGTAGTCTGTGTGTATAGAGATGTATGATTATACTACTTAGTAGTAGTGTTGATCTCAGTAATGTGTATAGTGTGTTGATGTGTGTGAAGAGTATGCAAGTGTGCAAGTGAATGTGTATGTGTTTGTGTGCTTCTGTCTGGTGCTTTGGAGATAGAGATTTGAACTTGAATGTCTGAGGACGGAAAAGAGAAATCGAAAAACTTCGGGGGGGGGAGGGCTCAATATATAGTCGTGGAAGACTGCTGCAATCAGTCCAGAGAAGTGGCTTTCGGCCTGCCTCGTATTAGAATTTGTTGGGGGAATTGAAGATGAGCAAGTTTGACAGATGCTCGGAGAGTTGGAATTCAAGAACAACAAATCAGGTTTATAGGGTTGATGTTCCCCAATTCGTGTGTGGATGTGTCGTGTTTTGAATGAACCGATCACGAGCCTCACAGCAGAAACTGCAATTAGCGTGCTTGGGAGTGAGGGAGTATCATACGAATTACGAGATTATGAATGCAACCGGTTTCAGGAATCAGAAATGGCAGGCACAAGTTAGCACAACCGAGCCTCACGAAGTGATATATCAAGGCACGAAGAGAGGTGGTTGCTTGATTCACATGATCAACTCTATCGAGTCATGTCACTCGGATAGAACTTCGGTCTAATAACTTGAGAGCCTCATTACGACAAATCATTACCATCTTTTGGCCACATGCTGAAGACTGGACAACACGAGATTGACCTTCGTGTTTGCAAAGTGAATCGGGAGGTCATGATAATTTGCTTTTATGTATGACTCGTGGTCTGTGGGATTACAATCATGTGGCACAGAAACCTTCATATGCCAAAGGGTTGTTGACTGGACATTGATGTAAATGTAAACAAACAGGTATGTGGCTGAACACCATGCTTAAGGTCGGTTATTATAGACACTGTGAATAAGTAGCCACATCCATAGACGCTACTACACCGAGTCATGATAAATCCCGTATAACCATGGAAACCAAACTTGTTTACCTCGCACATCCATTGACAAGTCTCTTCTCGGACTTGGGACTGGCTTGCTGTTGGGAGACTAGACGTGACGACTCATGACCAGAAACAATATCTTCAACATGTGAAGGTCAAGTTGGTTCAAGTATGGGTCGTATCGATTCTCCATACAAAAGCCTGTTTCGACAGATGTTTATTGATGTCACACTCCCTCAACTCGCGCTCGACCTTTCCGAGGCCAATCCAGTAGAGAAGTGCCATCTCTCGATCTAGTTCTAGCCAAGATGTGTACGCATCATCTGTGCATCAATTTCGTAAACGGGTCCTGGATTGGGAGCTCTGAAGGAAGGTACGTTTGGAATTGTTGAGTTCAAGGGCAATGGGAGCCTGTGCTGCAGGGCGGGGTCCAGCCGTTACTGGTCCATGAGAAGCTGATGGATGGTTTATTCAAATTTCTCTGGCATAGAAATCCTTGCTAACTCTTGTAGGATATACCGGTATGCCTTGCAGCTCGGTAAAGCTTGCCTTCCCATGAGTAGCCAAAGCGGCAAGACACTGCTCCTGTGATAGCCTTACTTCTAATGCGGACTATATGTGACCACGGGGCATATCTGATCGTGTTTGATAGAGGAAAGTCGCAGAAGAACCGATGAGTAAATGCTATTTAAAGAATGGGTTGTTGAGCAATATGAGCCGCGCTGTTTACTATTATAGGACACAGTGACTGCTTCTCGGAGGTTGACCGTTGTCATAAAACATTAAGGACGCATTTCAATTAAATGAATTTTAGATCCGTACTGTCTGCACGTCCGGCATAATCAACGATATCATACTCTCGGAGATAAGACTAGGTCTGGTGCTGGCAAGACGTTGAAAATGAAAATCCAAGTCGGCCTGTGTACTATATAATGCGGCTTACAAATAGTGGTTAGCGTAGTGCAGGTTACCCAGCAGGTCACCCAAGTTTTGAAGAAAACTTTCACAGCTTTATAACAGTATAGTGATTATATATATCTAGGTATATGTATAAGTGTATATAGTTATATACAAAAAGTGTGTCATCACGACATGGATTCGTTCACAACGTCTATTTTTTATATTTCGGCCAGAGGGACAGGCAGGTTCCTCTGGAGGTAGCCGAGCCACTTAGGCAGGGTTCGCTTGTAAGGAGTGCCGCTGGTGTGCTGCAGGTCCTCGATGGCGCTGGCATACTTGACCAGCTGGGCCTCGGCAAAGGCAGTCTGCATGATAGCCAGGCCAAAGGGCATTCCGGAATCGGAGTGGACGCCGGCAGGGATGGTGATGACGGGGTAGCCGGCCTGGGCGGCGATCTGGATGCTCACGGCAGTGTCGGGGGGAACGAGGAGACCGTCGAGCTTCTCGCCGTTGTAGTTGAGGGCGTCGTTGATGCCGTTGCGGGTGGAGGACTGGCAAAACTCCAGAGCCTGCCAGTAGGTCTCGTCCTTGATGCCCTTGGTCGCGAGAGAGGCAAGGAAACCGTCCTGACCGGACCAAAACGCAGGGGTGCCGTTGGGCATGGGGTAGCCGCCCTCGGTGCCGGTGAACTGGTTGTTGTATTCGACGATATCCTCGAGAGAGCGAATATTGGTGTTGTTCAGCTCGGACAGATAGGTCTTGATGTTGTTGTAGAAATCAACCTTGATATAGGTGTACTCGGATTCGTTGGGGAAGCCGCGAGTAGTACCGTAGTCCCAGTTCCATCCGTCGGGGCTGACGATGGTCTGGTAGTTGGTAATCTCGGTGTTGTTGATGATGGTGGCGCCGGCAGACTCGATCAGCTTCAGGATCTCGGTAAGGATGTACTGCTGCTCAGGATCGGCATAGACCCAGAAGCTCTTCCAGGGAAGACCGAACTTTGCTCCCTTGAGCGCGGTGCGGTTGGACAGGAATTGAGCGTATCCGCCCTTGGGAGTGAGGCCCTGCTGGGCAAAGGTGTAGTTGTCACGAGGATCAACGCCGTAGATGGCATCGAGAGCGTAGGTCGCATCGCGAACGGTGCGGCCAAAGGTACCAACGGTATCCTGGTGCTCGGACTCGGGGATGACGCCGCTACGAGAGGTCAGACCAACGGTGGGCTTGATACCAACGATGGCATTGCGCTCGGCAGGGTTGATTACTAGGATGACATGGTTAGCTCCCGAAAAAGAAATATAGGCATTGTAAGTTAAGCTTATGCGCACAACGTTCATAGCGCCAAGCCACTACTTGGGTCATGATTACTTACCACTGCCGTCGGTTTCCGTGCCCAGAGCAAAGGCAATGACATTGGCCGCGACACCAACTCCGCTGCCGGAACTGCTGCCGCCAGGGTTGGTGGTCAGGTTGTAGGCGCTGCGGCACTGGCCACCACGGCCAGAGTAACCCTCGGAGTAGTTGTTGCTGCGCATGTCGGCCCACTCGCTGAGCGTGGCCTTGCCGAAGAGCACGGCACCGGCTTTGCGCAGCTGGCTGACGACGAAAGCATCGCGTGGCACGATGTTGCCTAGGAGGGCCCAGCTACCGGAGCAAGTCTCTAGGTTGTCCTTGGACGCGATGTTATCCTTGACAATAAAGGGAATGCCGTGCAGAGGGCCGCGGACTTTGCCCGCCTGGCGCTCGGCGTCCAGCTGAGAGGCAATGGCGAAGGCATCTGGGTTGACCTGGATGATGGCACTGGCAACGAAAAGAATAAGATGTTAGCTACGAGGCTCCTATGCATGTATAACGAAGGTGTGGCAGATGGTGGTGGTGGTGGGGAACATCTCTTTGTCCCATGCCACCACACCACACAGGTTTCTTGACAAGGCAAAGTTGACATTGACGGGAATATAGAGTATCAAATGATAATCAACTGCCACTTACTTGAGGTACTGCTGCGTCTGGAATTGGCGCGTCAGGTAGCAGCTGACGAGCTGCACCGACGTCAGGGTGCCATTGGCCATGGCAGCCTGCATCTGGTCGATGGTGGCCTCGTGCAGCTGGAAGCCGAAGCAGTCCGCCATGGGGAACAGATTGTCGGAGCCGGCATTCTGCTGCAGGGGAATCAGGTTCGGCGTCAACGGGAAGATCTGCGAGACGTTGAACGGCGCAGACGCGGCAGCGCCCGCGACGAGGGCCTGCCAGACGAGGTGGGAGCGCATGGCGGGCAAAGGAATGGGATGGGGGGCGGTAGATGAGGGGGGTGGTGAAGAGGCAGAAGCAAAAAGAAAAAGAGAGGCTCGCTTGAGGTTATAAGAAAAAAAAACGGAACAGAAAAGAAAAGACGAGATGGGAAAGGGCGGAGATGAGGCAATGGGCAGACGAGAAGAAAAGAGGAAACGCTCGTGAGGCTAGGGGGCCCCAAATGCCAATTTCGATGGACGGAACGCGCGCTGCCCAGCGATCGGATAGACGGCTGCGGCCAAGAGGCGCTACGGGAATGGCAAGATGAGAAAAAAACAACGTGGGAAACGAGGAGCATCGGCCCCCCAATTGATGCGTCAATCCATTACCTACAGAAATTCAACCAAGGGAAGCGGAAAGAGAACCCGACCCGAGGAAAAGAAAGAGGCGAAAAAAAAAAGAGGCACATTGAACCTGGAATTATGGAAAAGTTCGCCGCCGCTTGCATCAAGCCAGGGTCGCCTCCTAGTAGGCTCTTGCAGCCCGCGCACTATAGCATTTGATGTACTGACAGTCGAGCGCTGAAGGCGCCTGTAGCAGCAGCATTAGAGCCCCTCTGTCATGTTTGCCTCGCTACATGCGTCTATAGCACTAGACCTCCAGTCAATATTCAAGTCCAGTCCCCAGTGCAGCTTTCAGGGCCCGTGCTGCTCAAACAGGTTGCACGGTTTAATTCATCATGTCCCGTCTTCAGCGCCGCGGAACGACCTCTCGGCCCTGCCCACAGAAGGCGTCCTTTAGCGGCTCGCCTACAGGGGCCCCTACCCTGTCGATCGTGCGCCAGATGGAGCCGCCATGCCCGGCCGACCTGACCGTTGGCGGGGTCGACACACTCGAAACCTTTCCGGGAGCGGCATGACTTCGCCTGAGGCTGCTCCACAATGTCAAGAATCTTTTTAGCGCGAGCTGAACTCATGCAATTTGGTTTCTGGTTCTTTTTACGTGACGACTTACGGCTGTTCTGCTTTTTGCCGTCGCTTGCCCGCACATCTAGTCCCATTCCAGCTCGGCATGTTTCCTTGGCCCTTGAGGCAAAGGGCTGCAGCATGTCGAAGTGCCAGTTACGAGTGCTCAAAGGTCACTAGCCTCCATTTTTGTAACTAAATCCCGACCAAGGAGAAATCACGCCGCGGATCCAGCTGTCATTGCATAACAGACAAGGGCACCATCCAGCTCGCAAGCGCGAACCGAGACACCCCTGGAAAGCAGCATCTTCAGCTGCTCAGACGCGAGCAAATATCGGCCGTAGGTTCATGCGCTAGAAAATTCCGACTTTACAGGGCTACAGAAAGCGAACAGCTTCTAGACTCTGTGCTGTGCTGCCATCTCTCCATCGACAGCGCATGCGAACTTCTGCGGGGCTTCATGTCGTTATATGTTAGATACCTTATGCATGAGTAGACGGTTGGAAGAACCGCATCTCCGTGGTTGGTCGTTCGCTTGTTCGGATGTCTTCCAGTCTGTCGGGAGCTACTTGCAATTATGGAGTGCTTCTGCCAAAAAGATTTTCTCCTTTCATTTCTCCTTTCGTCCTGTCACCATGTTTCCTTCATGCAGGTACAGGGGGATCCTGCATCATGACTCGGCCACGTGGAGTCCCCATCTCTTCGCAGGCCTGCTTCGGATATGTCACCGAGTCTATCATCTAAGATACTTACCTATATGCCACTCGTCAGTTCGCCTAAATGACTGTTTGCTACGCCCTTTGGACAAGGCACCATACTCAAAAAGTGCGGTTCAATCAGTAGTCAAATCTTATCAGCTCGACATCCAGCTAAGTAATTAACGTCTTCCACATTCGATGGTGGGCCATGTATGCAAGATAGGTATGTCAAGATTCAGACCAAACTGCGCAATAAAGCGAGGCGAACCTTGATGGTAGCCTTTCACTCTTCCATTCTTTTCTACTACAGACACACGTATATACATATGAGATTCTCCTCGCTCATGTCTGTGCCAGTACTGGCAAATTCATCATAACAGCTTTTCTCCGGGGCATCCACGCCCTTTCTTGTGTTTCATACATAGACTACTCGTCAACTCCAACCAGCGAAAGCGGCCATCTCGCATTGAGCCGCATTTTTTATCATCGTAAGCGCCGTTTGCATATATATATACATACGTAAGAAGCAGGCGTTTTTTATTGGTACAAGCGCTTAGAAAGTTCTAAGCAGCGTGGCAACGATAGCGAAGGAACATGCTTTCTAGACGAAGAAGAAAGAAAAATCCGCCCAAGAGAGAAAAGGGGAAAAAGAAGCAAGTAGACATCGGAGCAAGAGGTAAATAAGAGCTGCGAAAATGGTTTATAGAACTGAAAAGCATAAAGGAGCAAGAGGAGGGCCCCTCCTCATGTGCTGTTCAAGCTCGTCGTCGTGTTCGTCTGCATCCGAGCTTCCTTGACGTCGAAATCGACCTGCACGTAGATTCCGTCGGCGTCATCGCTGTTGTGTCTGTTGCCTGCCGTCGCCACAGCCTCCGAGCCGTACTTGTGCCCGTCATCCTGGTTTTGGCTTCCCAAGATGCTGTGCTGGCTGTTCGACTGGAACCTCAGCGTGCTGAGGGCGGTCCCTCGAGACCGATAGGAGCCTGTTTTGCGGCCATAATGCGACGCGCTTGTTTGGCTCTCCTCTTTCTTGAAAATCAACTTGTCCACCAGCGGCTTGGCTCCGGGGACCGACAGGGCGATGAGCGTAGCGCCAATCTCAGACGTCTCCACGCCGAGCATAGGATCATACATCCAGGACTCGTCTGCCTCCCACTGGCCGAGAATGACTAGAACGAGTCGAGCAATTGAGATAGCAATGACTCTATATATATCACCTTGTGTCAGGAATCATCATCACTTCAAACAAACTACAATTCACCTGACAAGAGCCGGGTGCAACAGTATAAAACAAAAACCGGGCCACACTTACGCAATACCGGGAAGCAAGATGCAGGCTAATTGCACCTTTCGCTTTCGGGGCATCTCCAATGTCCGCAGCATGGCAATGGGAATGCCAAAGAGAAGAAGGTCGCAGAGGAGTGAAACCGCCGAATTCACGCTGTAGACCAGCCCCCATTCTAAGCAGGTATAGCGAGGAGCGATAGGCTCGAATCCATATGGCCAGTAACCTGTGACGGGGCTGCAGTGGAAGATGAGAAGAAAGATCTGTGGCAGAAAGCCGGCAATCAGGATGCCAAAAACAACCTTGATGGCCAAGCGAAAATTGTTGTGTAATGAACAGACTCTATAATAAAATGCCAGGCCCGACATGCGGCAGAACAACAGAGCCGTTGTGTAGATGATATGTGCCACGAAATCCAGTACCTGGGTCTCAAGCACTGTGGGAATGGGCAAAACATATTCGATGAAGGGGAAATGCCGTCCAGAACCCAAGTTGATGAGCTCAATGCATAATCCCACAAACGTTATCAACAGAGCCTAGTTCGACGCAGGAAGACGCAAGTCAGCACCGCTCTCCATGTGGCGGACAATGAGAAAGGGACAATGGGAAGAGAAAAGTTAGCTTTACCAGAGAAAAGGCGGCCAACGCATCATCCAAGCCAATGCGCTGCACGATACATGTTCGCGATATCAGACGAGCGCAGACGACCAGAAAGGTCAAGGCTGTGACGAAACAGATGCCGACAATCGACGGCCGATCACGACTCTCTTCCAAGTACTCTGCCGTGATGCCCGCGGGCACTTTGCCGGCCGCAATAGCCTGCTGTATGCGAGAGTCTATCCCCATACTCTAGACATGAAGCAGACCTGGCTGCTGGTGATCCTGGAAATGGCGATGGCGAAAGACGGCACTTCGAAAGCAGCAGACGTGGAAATCCTCGCTCGGTCGCCCCGTATGCCCTGTGCGTGGTAGCCGAGCGCTGCTCTTAGTCAAATCATCCACAATAGACGGCACCCGCCAAGAAAAGAAAATGCTGATGGCATCTTGGGGGATCGACCCGGTGGGCGGTGGAGAGCCTATGTAAGGAATGATGCCTTCTGCCGCGAGTCTCCGTTGATTCCGCCTGCCCACAAAAAAAGTTAAGTGTGCGCAAAGCGTTTTACTCGCCACAGAAACCAGGATGGTACTAGGAGAGGCTCGGCCGAGGACAAGCTCTGGTTCCAGAATCTCGATGGTGTGGCGGTTCGCTGCTGGGACGGTCATAGAGCGGCCCTGACTTCCGGCTACTTAGCCCCGTTGGGATCCGATTCTGCGGGTGAAGTGCTAGCTTCTGCGCAGGGACAAGGTCGTGGAAGAATGCTGGGAACACACACAGAGAGAGAGAAAAAAATTCCTCTTGAGCCCCCCCCTCCATGACGAAATTCCCTATTTGCTCATCCTAGCCTGCGGCCGAAATTGTAGTATGGCTCTTTACTCGTTTTGGCACATTTCAGCTCTAGTCTCTCGACGCCATCAGTGGAGTCTGTTCTGCAAGCCAATGGAGCCAGTGTCCAAGACAGTCAAACCAAAGGGCCGTGGCGGGTTGCAGACTTACCAAGACCGGTCTACCGGGATGCGCCACTGTCGAAGCCGATAGGCTGGGATGTCTTCAAGGGCAAGCCAAAGGCCGACCAGCTGACGCCACTTAATAACAGCGTTGCAATTGCGGTTTAGCAATTCGTATCATGGCTGTACTATGCCGGCTCTCCTTGCCGGCAACTGGCAGCGGAACTCTTTTTACTCTTAAGGGAACACATACGCTCGGCAATGCAGTCAAGTTGACGTTCAGGGATCTGAGCCCAAGCGGGCCTGTCATATGCAAGGTTACGCTCCTTGCTCGAACCCTGGTCGCTGCCCACGCGCATCCATGGCAACTCTCCTGCAAGGGCCATAGGCACGTGTATGCAATGTGCACGTCCTAGGCCATGCTGCTGCCCGTACAAAGGGCTACTAGCACATGGCAGTAATACTGTAACAGTAATGCATGCGGCAAGCCTGTAAACATCGCTAAGCACTTCTCACGATTGAGCAACCAGGATCAAGGCTTGAGGAGTTGAGATGATGGCTGATTCGCAGGCTAGGTACGGAGGAGAGCAAACTGATAGACAAAATATCGTAGTTTAGCATGCCTAATGAGCTAATACGCGAAGAAGAAGACCCGCCTGTGTAAGACGCATTTTACCAGCATAAGAGGATGAGGTCGACGAGCTGTCGATGGCGCCACTGCCGCTTCCTTTCGCGGGCCTCGAGCGCTATCACAACCAGCGTGTTACTAGCAGCATGTTAGCCTAAGCCCTTGCCGCGACGACGAACATCTCTTTGGTGTGCGTGCTCCGTCCCGTCCCGCTCTTGATTCCTGTGCGTCTTGAGTTTTGAGTTCTTGATTAATATAACACAACTAAGACACTGTCGACCAAGATAATGCACCATTGATCACATCATGCCACCAGCGGCAAGGAATAAAGCCCAAGAACCTGATGGCAAGTCTAGACTACTCGAGAAAGAGCAATTACTTACTACCGTTCATGCACCTCGTTAGCTTGTCTCCATCTAAGTTCCCAAAGGGGCCCAGCGAACGCCACAACTCACCTCCGTAGCCACACTGAATTTCCAGTGTTCCTTGATTGCCTTCCTCTTTTCGCTCTGCATGCCCGCGGCACCCTTTCCGAACGAACAAGGGGGTCGCCTTGCAGAAGCTTCAAACATTAGCTAGCAGAATCCAAGAGCCGGCGCCCTTCATTTACCCGTGCTTACATTTGGGGTTTGATAATAACTGGGAAGCTGCAGCAGCTGTCATGACCTCTCTCCTGCAGGGCCCCTGGCAAAAACTGAATTGTTTATTGACTCGAGCACTATCAGTTATTCCCTGAGCCTCTTGTAGGCACATCGCTCGCCAAATGCTAGTGTCGAGTTCCTCTGATGGTTCGCTTCATGCCGGTCCATTTTGTAGGCCCTAATCAGGGGGAACTATGCCGTTTGTGATGCCACCAGAGTGTTCTCCACTGCCTTAATAGGCTGCATGGCCGCATCTCGCTGCGCACCTTACGAGGGTATGGAAGATTATACGGAGAGCGAAGTATATACGAGTATTATTCCGCGGCGACGGTGGGCATGGCACGGATCGGTCTCATTCCGCATTGTTGGGCCCCATCTCCGAAGAGCTGCGGCTGAAAGTGGCCTTAGCCTTTTGAGACCATAACAAGGCTGGCCGCAGCGTTTCTTTATTGCTCGGTCGCGAACCTAAGAGCCAGAGTAAGTCTCGATGCGAGTCGCTGCTCTAGCCGCTTCCACAATTTGCGATGCCGTAGGATGGAGTCCCTTAGATCATCGACGCAAACCTTTTTTTTTCCTTCTTTTTTGACTACGCGAGTCAGGACCTGGGCAACTCGCCCAGGGACGGGCCACTGACAGACACGGTCCGCCCAACGGTCATCGGCATGATCAACCATGGACGCGAAAATCAACATGTCTAGACGGGTCCCCGATCCAGCTAGGCTCACGTCTTCCGATTCAGGCTGTCCACTTCAGAGAGGGCCAGGCTATTGTGCGGTAGAGGAGCAGGTTGCTGGGTTGAGGTTGCTCCACTGAAGCCCACAGAAGCCCACGGACGAGTACCTGAAAAATTATGTGACGGCTTCCGAGGCCAGAGGCTTTAGTCAGCCCTTCAGAATAAAATGGGAAGCGCCATGGATGCCAGCTACATGCACACCTGCCGAAGGCTCAACACAGTTCGTTCAGGCCACTGCAACTGCAGGTGCGATTCAGGCCGATGCAAAGCAGCACAGTTCCGCTCCTTCCAGTCACCGTACAGCCTAAACCAAACTCGGTCTAAGCTCTAAAGTCTGGATGTCACCACGATTGAGTTCAATCTTCAGCGCGGAGCACGGAGCACAAAACGGCTCTCTACAGCCGCCACCTCATCAGATGGCGCAGCCACCATTCCAAGCGAAAATCTGGAGTACTGGTTTTATGAATGTGCGGTACAGAGCAATGCTACCTCCCTACTACTACGGTGGTATTCGGATGTTATCTCGTCGCCCCTTATGCGGAGTACGGGGCACGGCAGCGAGCAAGGCATAGGCTTTTAGGCGACAATTTACCGACGGCATCTATCAAAGGTACTTACCCTAGTACCCAAGCATGTGCATGGACTGATCTCGATATGCCCAGGATCGGCAAGGTAAGATGCTTGCATTTGCCTCATCTTGACGGAGTGGTATCGAAGCAGCCAATTCCACGTTGTATCAGTGGCGATATAATGCCTAGGGAAGCTTTGAAACAATAAATTCCTGGACACTCGGATCAAAGCACCCGGCTTTAAGTGCATCTGATTAAGCTAATCCCGTCACCTCCTTCATACCCCGGATGCCGTGCCGCATTGGTATCTCCAATTCATGCAGTACCTTGCAAGATACGGCCCGTGAGACTGTGCTCTGCCAGTGCCGTCACCCGCGCGGCCGTCTCGTATTGATGCTGAAACTGGCAGTTGATGCTAATTACCCACTGCATGAAACAAGACAATCTTCCTTATCAAAGATCTGTCACAACCTTAACTTGTCATTTTTTTTCTTTAACCGAGACGTGGCTGTCATGAACGAGTGTCTGGGATGGCGGCTCACAGTGCATGAAGGTTGACAGGTAGCACTGTGACGATGTACCTTCCCGATGTTGTAGTGAATCATGCTCTTCTAATAGCCTCTCCTCGAATGACAAGTAGCCAAAATCGGACAGGGACTTGATTCGTCTCAAAGCCACCGATATTTTTATGGGATATAGGTTGATAGGTCTCGCCTCCCTACAGAGGCCTGCCGTTCAAACGCTGTAAGTCGATTCTGGCAACCCCTTATCTCCCCTTTTCATACGTCCCATGCTGCAGTGGCTTCGATAGTTGCAACAGAAGCCCCAGATTTTTCCCCAGCACAATGGATCCAGGAAAGATGAAGACTGGAACAGGAGACTTTCTGTCATCCTTATTGGTATCTAGTAGAATCCTTGATCAGGCCAAGCCTATCGGTAGTTATTCCGCTTTCAAACACCACTTGAGACTGGGTCCCAGCTATATGAATGCAGCAATGCTGGCACTCAATCTTCTGTGGATACTAATACTCCTGAAGGTGTATCCCGCGATGTATTGATAGTTTGCCATATTACTACCCTAAATATCCATTTTATCCATCAGCAAGGGGTTTTTGAGCCAAGATCAGATATCCAATAACAATGCGTTGTGAAAGCTCGACTTACGAGTCAGTAAACACACAAACTCGGTGTGCCTACTAAATAAATCCTCTTTCATGCTAAACGTCGTAGCAATTGTCTGTTCGCCAAATTTCTATGTGATTCACCCTTCTTGCTGCATTGAGCCTGGTATATGATCCTCTTATCCGTTGTGATCCTCGGCTCTAAGCTCGGTTGTGGACTTAAAGGGAAACTGCAATTCCTTAAAGACGACGAGGGGCAAATGAATTGCTCAGCTACAAGAGACGGGATATTGTGCAGAAATGTTCAGATTTCTATCATAAATCTATCGAATATCGATCTAAGTCAACTATAATAAAGATACCGAAAGGGCAATAAAAATCGACATGGTAAGGTCGAGAAGAAAGAAAATTTACTGACGGCTTTAGCTGCTAAGAGATTATGACGGCAGAGATGATGATGAATACCAACTTTGGAGACGCCATACGACATCTTAGTTTGCCTTCTTTTGGTCCTTCTTCCGCCACGGAAGATGAATATTCCAGTTGGCGGTGTTCCACTTCCTGACGCGGAAGAGATAGTAGAGGAAGATTGCCATAGAGATGTTGAACACAATGTACGCCCAGACGATGCCGTAGTTACGCCACCGATCACTCCAAAAGATTTCGGATCCGGCCACGTACTGGTCCGCGTTACTAAAGGTACAGTAGCGACATTGCTCTGTTGCCGAGGGATTCTGCAGTTGTCCAGGAGCCTGCTGCAAGAAGGGTGCCAAGTACTCGCCACACGTCTGGTTGGAGGGAGGGTTGAACACGGACACTTCGCTCTCGGAACAAGTAATCTGGCGGCCATGGACTTCCGATGCAACGATGCCAGCGATCCAATACGTAAAGACCGAGACGCGCCACATGAATGTCCAGAAGCCAGGAAGTGCGCTGGGGGTTTGCAAGACGCCGCTGAAAAGCGTGCTCATCAGCGTTAGCAGAGTTACAATGCTGGAAGCCGTCTGCGCATCCGGCATGGCGACAATGGTCATGTGGGCGAATGAGCTCGCGAAAATGAAGAGCTGTATAACGTAAATGAGAACCAGGCCCTGCCGAATAGAGCTCTGAACGCCGACTACCGGGTAGTAGAAGCAGGCGAAGATGAGAATGGCCGTCATGAGCTGGTACGGAAACTCGACAAAGACGTTGGCGAGAATGAACGCCTTCCATGAATAAGCCTTGCTTGGACGCTCGCGGACCTCGTACAGCGAGCGCTGGTTAACGAAAAGAGGCTGGATCTGTGTTATTGATATTAGCAGATGTTTGGACCCAAGATACACGCAAAGGAGCGATGTTGCTTACTTGCTGCACAATGGTGGAGAAGATCGTCGTGACCAAGAAGACCGAGAAGATTATATTCTGGGTGCCAGCCAATGTAGCATCCGCGTTGAAAAAGGTGAAGCCGATGAACAGCCCGGCGGCTATGCCCAGGAAAAACTTGGCAAAGATGTAATTCGGCATACGCCAATACTGCTGAAAGATTCGATAGGTCACTTCCCACAGTTGAGTTTTGAAAGGCATCGCGAATTCCGATTGCGACGAGGATGGCTCTTCTATGTTGGATCTCTCGGCTAGCTTTTCTGCGTGAATTCGATCAAGCTCTGCTTGGACGAGTTGAGCTTCCGAGCTAGAGTCCCATACGGAGTGCCAGTCTTCTCCTCTGTCGTTGACTGATTTGTTCACGATTTCCAGCATGTACTCGGCCGGATTCTCCTCATCGCTACACCTTCGAGCTCCGTTTGCCTCAAAGTAGTTTAGCAGTGTCCGTGAATTGTCGCCAATGTCACCAAAATACACGGTCTGTCCACCCTTGGCCAAGAAAAGCAAGCGATCGAAGCTCTGAAAGAGGATGGCACTAGGCTGATGGACGGTGCATAGAATTGCCTGTCCTGAGTCAGCGAGTTTGCGAAGAAACGAACAAATCGCCCATGAACTTTGAGAGTCAAGGCCGCTGGTCGGTTCATCGAGGAAGAGCAATAGCTTTGGCTTGGCCGCGAGTTCTACCCCGATGGTAAGTAACTTCCTTTGCTCAACATTCAACCCTTCACCGGGTACGCCGACGACGGCGTTGGCAAATTCTTCCATGTTTAGCATCTTGATGACTTCCTCGACGAACGCGTACTTTTCTGCCTTACTGACGGATTGGGGCTGGCGTAGCATGGCGCTAAATCGAAGGCTCTCGCGGACCGTGGCGGTTTCCAAGTGAAGGTCTAAGTTGTTTGTTAGGTACATATACTATGTAAGAAGAACCAAGATCGTATCTTCCAAGTGTTCATCACAACTTACCTTGTTGTTGGACATATCCCGTCTTTCTCTGGAAGCTAGGATCTCGTGGCCTTCCGTTAACAAGCATCTCGCCGGTAATGACACCCATAGTAGTCCGTTGCGCGAGCACATCGAGCAGAGTCGTCTTTCCTGCACCACTAACACCCATCAATGCCGTCAAAGTGCCCGGCTTTACCCAACCGGAGACGTTATCCAGAAGCCTGCGGTCTTCGCCCTTGATCTTGATATCGTAGACAACATTTCTCCATGTGAAGATATCCTTCTGAGGTTCTAGTCCGTTAATATCAGGGCTGGGTGTATCACTATCATGTACAGTCTTTTCATCCGTCGCATTTTCAGTTCTGGCAGGGCCGCTGCTAGCCTTGAGAAGATTTGCTGGGACGTGACCTTGTCGGAATACCAAGGCCTCGGCGGTGCTCGTTGTTGCCGAGTTTAACTCCGTAGCAACAAAATAAATGGCCATGAAGAAGACTAGAAAGCCAAGCAAGATGCCAAAATTGCGCCATACGTGGGAATAATAGTACTCGTAGTTGGCAGCGATAAAGGCATCACCGCTAACAGTCGCACTGCCCGCGACAGCTCCAGTCACACCACAGATCCAGGAATCGCCAACACGAGGTACATAGGGCGGCACAAAACTGCCACACGGGAAATCTTGACCATGGAATTCGTTGGCAACTAAGATTTCAAAAGCATAATAGATCGGATTGATCCACCGTATCCAGCTGAACCATGGATGCATTAGCGGCACCGTGACGGTGAATCCCGTGTAAATGACAAGTGCGAGGACCATGATTCCAGCCAGCGACATGGCTTGCGAAACGGTCTTTGTAATTGCGGCCAGCGTTCTGAAAATGGCGCTCATGACAAAGATGGATATGTAGTTGATGAGGTAGTAGAGGAAAAACTGTGCTGGTTCTCGCCTCAAGCCGGCCATGAAGTAAAGGATGATGTTGAAGACGGACGCAGTGATGAACTTGATTGGGATATCGGCAGCAATGCCCGCGGCTGCTTCGGTTGCCGGGTGATAGAAGGCATATGAGGCATGTTTCTCGACAATGGGCCGCTGCGAATACAAGTTATTGATCTCCGAAATAGCCGTTAGGGCGTTGAGCAAGATGGCCATGAACAAAACTGAACCCTTGGCGAAGAAACCATCTGTCGTATCGGGAGTTCCAAAGAAGATGGAGCCGATGATGAGCGCCATGACAATTTGAACCATGGTAGACGCCATTGTTGCCGAGATGTTATTCCATATACGTTGATAAGCCCGTTTGGTATTAAGTCGTATCTGCATCCATATACTGATGATGTATGGTGACTTGGGTCTCACGTTCTTCGCCTGCCTGTAATACTTTTGTTGGCGGAGCTGTGCGAGACTTTCGCCTTGGTGCTCGCCACCAAACTCCTCGTCATATTGGTCGAGATCTTTCTGCAAAGCAGCAAACTCGGGAGACTGGAACCACAGCCGTTCAAAGTCCTCAGGCGTCCGAGGAACCTGGTTTTCCATCCCTTGGCGCGCTTTACGCTCAATTGGGTTCGTGACAGAAGTGAGGAAATCGCCCGTGGTTTGCCGTGGTGGGCAGTACCAGCCTTGCCTTTCAAAGTAGGCCTTTGCTTGGTTGGCCGGTCCGAAATAGATTTGGCGGCCCTCGTAGAGCACGGTAGCCTTGTCAAAAAGATCGTAGATGGCCTGACTGGCTTGGTATATAGCCACGGCGTTTGCATGGTTTCCGAGGTCGGCGGAGGTTCGAAGTGCTTGTACAAACTTGAAGGCGGTTGCCGAGTCGAGGCCTCGAGTACTATAAGCTGTTTAGGACAATTGAAGTTTTCACACGCCCGTATACATTATGAACGAACCTATTATCCCACACGCAAAAGGGAGAGCCTGCCAAGACCATCTCTGCGATGCTGACGCGCTTTCGCTCGCCTCCAGACACTCCGCGGATGAAGTCGTTGCCGACTTTGGTGTTGTATGTGTGACTCAGACCAAAGGCGGCCATGACTACCTTGGCAATGTATCGACAGTAATCCTTGCGCGACATGTCTTTGACGCGATGAGACGGAGTTCGAACCGAGGCTGCGAATTCGAGCGTCTGACCGACCGTAAGATGAGGGAAGTGTTTGTCGACCTATCGGCCAAGTCAGCTGCTGAACCAAAAAAGAAAGGAGACCCTCCACGGCCAACACTTTTCATGACCGACGTACCTCTTGATTATAGATGGCTTCGCCCTTGAATTCTTTCTTCATACGCTTCTGAGGAATCCCGTTGTAGCTAATGTCCGAACGCTCCCCCAGCTTTAAGCCGTGCAATTCACCACATATCGACTTAAGCAGAGTGGAACAGCCAGAACCAGGTCTGCCAAGCACGACTAGAAGCTCTCCGCTCTTCACAAGTCCGTTAAAATTGTGCAAGATTTGTTTGGGTTGCTTTTTCCCAAAGCTGAAGAATTCTCCAAGGCGCAATGGCAACGTGAGAACGGATCCCACGGTCTGTTGTACCTGGATGGCGTTGCCTGAGCCAAAGACATCGACGTTTCGGAAAGCAACCCCTATCTGGCGATCTGCGAGGCCCTTTTCGCTGAGTTCTTGGATGAAGCGAAGCAGCCACTTTGAGAGGTCGAATTCACGACGATCGGGGTCGAGCGTCGCATCATATTCGTCAACGGTACTGAGTCCCACCGATTGTCGGCGAGTAGGGGTAGGGACGGCAACGTTGGATTGTCGACGAGAGAGCGCAGTAGCAATGCGTTTGAGCTCAGTCCTGTCCTCTTGTTCCATCACGGTTGACCCTTCGTATGTATGGGAGCGGCTCAAAGCTTGGGGGACATTGTTGACGTCGACATCGTTATCGGATTCCTGAGATTGGCTTTCGCGATGGCTTCCATCTCCCGATGATCTTTCTCTTCTTTCGCCGTCTTCCGTGGAGCTGGATAGCTGATTGACGAGATGGGTCGCTGCGTCACGCCCGTGAGAGCCCTCCTCCACAGCTTCTTTTCCATCTTCTGGATGAGCCATCGTTTCAGAGGTAACGACGCACCATGGGGGGAATGATTAAGAAAGAGCGCCAGTAGGTACGAGGGGAGGACTTATAATAAGTAGTTGAACATATATATATGACTTCATTATACCTTAACCGGCCGCATGGCTGCAATAGCCCGGAGCCGGCTTCCCGGGATGGTAGACTACGCCTGGGGCCAGCAGCCCGGCCAAAACCTTGTACGGAGTCAATCGATTGTATAATTCAGCCAAGAACTTCTTTGCTGGGCGTGTGTGGAGGCGCAGGCGCATTTGCGTAGACGCCCGGATGGAAGCAGACATCACTTTAGATGGACGTATGGACAGCTCCAGTATAATGGCATACAATGTGTCGGGTGGCGGACTTTGACGACTTGCCGACGCCAAACTAGAGCAATGTCAATCTTTAGCAGGAACTACGCGCTTTCATTCCAAGCGGTCGATCATAGGGCCGGAGTCCAGCTGAGACATGACACTCCGCTTACTACGTTCTATTTGCATCCAGCACTTGGCCTAGTCATGCACCGGAAGTGCGATCTCCTTCAACCCATCACTCTTTCTTAGCATATAGGCAAGCCTCAAAGTCAATTTTATCTAGAGTCGAATGATCTAGAGACGCTACGTGACTGCGGAGGATCTCCCATGGCGCCTCGCGGCTTGGCAAATGGGCCTCATCCCAAGAGAAATAAGCCTGACTTGGATGCTGGACAGTTTTTTTTCAACGGGCATGGCTTGTGGCTATCGGATGCCAATGACCGGCGTCGAGTTTGTTCAATCCCTAAATTGCATCTAAGATGCCGGGATTGGCTCATCGGGCAAGGGTTGGCGTTTGCGGCGCCGAGAAATTGGGGCCATCGATGCATGCGGAACTTTCGAGACTCTATGATGTCGCTGCTCTGCAACAACCATACCCACCCTATACTCTCCATATCTGCTAGCTGATGATCCCCTGAAATTGAACCATCAGTCCGAATCAGGCCCTCAGCTGATTGCCTGAATTGGCTTTTTCAGTTGCCGCACCCCAGTCGGGATCTGCCTCCCACAAACCCGGCTACACAAGGGAGTGTCTTTCGGGGTCAATGATGGCTTAACACTGCCGAAGACTAAAAGCGCAATGGGTCATGCCACGCCGGCATAGTGGTGAATATCCTTGAAATTTAATTGGAGACTGGCGGGAAGAAACAGCCGCGGTTATGAAGTAGCGTCTAGCTATCAAGCATCACGACATATGGGACTAAAAGATCAACGATGTTATTCAAGACTCACTACAATACTCACGATCAAGCCATGCTTCAGCAGGTTTCTTTTACACGCGAGAGTGATCAATTGATTCTCTCATAGTAGTCTCTGGCATTCTACAATTCACCATAGCTACATGAAGACCCATCAACGGCAGCATCTCTAGATCTAACGTGGCGTCGTTAGCGGATTCTTCGTTCGACCTTTATCAAGCGGGGTATCGAATTGAGGCGGCGCTCTTCGGGCTCGGAACTTTCTGGTCGTCCCAGTGAAGCTCCCGAGTCCCCGATTCTGCGCAGTGACGATTTCATGCTCTCAATCGATGGCGTTTGCGGGCTCAATCGTGGATCATGTCGCAGTGTGTCGCCAATTCCGGACCCGAAACCCGGCCCTGCTCAGCGTGCCATCACCCCCCGAGCGCGGATGGTCGGCCGACGACGGCCATTACCAGTCTCAGTGCTCTACGAAAGGGGGCGGAATTGGGCTGTCTTGCCTGTTCAATTTTGACAAAGGGCATAGAGGGTGTTACTGGGAAAGGTACGGTCCTACAGAGCGAGAGTGAGGATTCTACAGAATGGCTACGCTTGGATATCAACATGGCTGCCTCGGGCCAAGGTCTCGACTTGACTCTCTTTGGCCGCCAGATGGAAATCTCGGTATTTACTCCTCCCGGGATAAGTATGTAGCCCTTTTCTCTGAGAGAATATGGTTGATTGTGTTGCGGTGGAAGCTAGTTCATGGGGTTATATATACAACGTCGACTACTACACGTAGCATGACACGTAAAGGTAGTGTGTTTACTAACGACCAGTGCCATTAGGGACTCCTGAGCTTGGAAAACTGTTCCCAAATGTACCGGTTGGGATCCTAGAGCTTCCGCGAAGCACAAGCTCCGATGCTAGTCTAGCATGGGTTAAGAGAAAGCTCAAAGAATGTGACGACAGTCACAATTGCAACCAGAAGCACCCCGGTAAAGCAGTGGACTTACCAAAGCGCATCCTTGATGTTGGCTCTAGTTTTGATGACTCTCTCATTAAGCTAAAGGAGTTAAGCTTGGAAGACGGCGGCACGCCTAGATATGCATGTCTCAGTCATCGCTGGGGCCTGGCTCGACCATCTAGCACGACCATCACCGCCAATCTTGACAGGCATAAATGCGGCATCCTATGCAGCTCTTTGCCGCAGACTTTCCAAGACGCTATTTTCTACGTGCGGAGGCTAGGAATCTCTCTCTTATGGATTGACAGTCTTTGCATCGTACAAGATGACAAAGAGGATTGGAGAAAGGAGGCCGCCAAAATGGCCTCCATCTACCAAAATGCATATCTCGTAATCTCTGCATCCAAGTCCCACAGTCCAGAAGGTGGTCTGTTCGGTAGAATTGACGAAGAGTTTAACACAAGCACAATCACAATGCCGTCCTTAGGTCGAGGGTCAGCCCTGTGTTTCCGCAAGTCGTTTACTCACCTGCCCGGATACATGGACCTGCGACTGGCCAAGCCGTCTCCGCTCCCAACCTTCAGCCGTGGATGGATATTCCAGGAACGCTATCTGTCTTCTAGAGTCCTTCATTTCGTGCCTCAAGAGCTCTCGTGGGAATGCCTTGAAGAATCCTCATGTCAGTGCTCAGGGCAGTATCGATCGTCAGATGCCCACAACGCCAGTAGTGGTGTCGCTGGGAAAGGTTACACAATGTCCACTCAGCGTATCCTGCAACCAAAGGCAATATTCAATCAGACCTACTGGAAAACGCTCGATGAGACTGAGCTGGCCATCGTCTGGCACATGCTGGTAGAAGACTATACCAAGCTGCAACTGACGTTTGAGAGCGATGTTTTCCCAGCGATATCAGGTATCGCGAAAAGCTTTCAGCAAATTCTGCAATCAGAATACATAGCTGGAATGTGGAGGAAGTCTCTATTATACGATCTTGCATGGTACAAGGAAGCCCAACCCGATGACTCGGAACCTAAACGAGCTGAATGGCATAGGCGTCCCGGTGCATGGAGAGCTCCGACGTGGTCTTGGGCATCAACAAAAGGTGCAGTTAAATTTATCGACGTCGGGAGTGGCTCACAGTCTCTGTGTGAGGTCGACGAGGTCAAATGTTTTGCTCATGAGTCGGACCCGACCGGTGAGCTCAAGGACGCCTACCTCGTACTACGTGGGCGCCTCGTGTCCATCTCACTGCAGTACAAGGCGTCTGTAGGGTCAGAAGCCCGAAAACCTTTTGCATTGTTCGATTTTCGTATTATGAAGGGGCAAGTGGGCAATGTGTGGGCGGATTACGACACATCATTAGAGGGGATAGATTACATTCCGCCAGGAGCACCTCTAGAATGCTTCATGCTCACAACTACACTCGATTCGGGATCACTGATACTCCTTCTGCTCTACGAGGTTGGCTATGATACAGAAAGATGCTGTGCTGTGTTTAAGCGGCTGGGTTTGCTTCAACTATTTAAGCCACCTTCTGTTCTCGCCGCCGGTAACGGTTACTGGCTTAGCGTTTTAGGACCGCAACTGAGCGAACCTGTAGTTGTTAAGATAGTGTAGGTCCGTAAATGAAACGAATTCTTTTTTTTTTTTTTTTTTCGCGAAAGAAGCTCTTTCTTTAAGTACTATGAAAGGATAGAAGGCATCCATGGCGAATTCTAGAGCTTACCTTGAGACAACGTAGAAAATTAAAGACTCAGTATCTAGTACCTGGCGCATAAAAAGGCAACTATTCATGTTACATGTAATCAGAATTCCACTATCCATGGAGTGGAAAGCCATCATGCTGGTCAGCCTTACCTATACCTCCAACGTCATATTGAACTTTGAACTTCCCCTACACTTTGAGTCAACAGAAACACTGCTGGAAAGTAGATTCTGCTAGATTTCTGGCACGAGAGGCAGTAGTTTCAAAACTACAGCTTCTGCATATGGGCATAGGATTCGCGCTACAGGAAGTTAGGCATGGGTGATGATCCGAGCTGGCTCAGCTCACAGAGGGTTCAGTATCACTTGGGGCCATTCTTTATCGACGGTCTAGGGTCCTAGATTATCTGAGCATAGTGTTAAGCATTGGCGTCTGTGGGCTTACCGAAGGGAATGGCAGGCTAGGAATAGTCAATTAATGAAATGCAGGTTGACAGACAATCTGTCTTCGCGGGTTTGCCTTCCTGTAAATCTGTTCACAATCCTTGGGAATTTCTAAAAGTTACCAACTAGCGACTCTCCCGAAAACACTAACTCTGGACAATGTTCGAAGGGGATAGTCAGCAAAGCGTGAGCAGAGAGTAAGGGACCATGAGCTGTTCTAGATTCTTCGGGTGACTCAAATCAGCGGCTCATGCCCAAAGAAATGGCCGATTAGTCTTACCAACTACAGACAATCCTTTCCCTCGTCTATCTAGGTACACATTTGAAGGAGGTCACCAGTTGTCGCCTACAGAAGCTATGGTACCTAGATCTGGACCGAATAGGGAGATACCCTCCTCAACTTGCACGCTATATGTGGCGCAATTTGAGTAGCAAGTCCATTCACACTACACCGCCGTCTTTCTACAATTGTTTCCATGGAGTATTATGGTTGCCATCGGTAGCCTCAAGACGAATCCCTTCAATGTGCTCTCCAAAGTTGTGGAGACCGTTTTGGGACGACTCCTGACAAGCGATGAAAATTATATGATAAATTACTGATAGCTTCCAGAAGCAGGGGGAAGTTTAAGTGAAGAAAGCTGATACGCTTCGAGATAGTGCCACGCCACGCCGGACCCCTAACCTGTGAGAACTGATCAGAACTATCTACAAGCTTCATAATGACAGAAGTTTATTGATTTCCCCCAAATGCTGGCTGGGATCGCTCAGCCTTGACCACAGGAAGTTGGTATGTGAGCTACGGTCTTGTATCATGTACTGGCCTCAAAGTCATATATCACGAATGAGTCTCTCTTATATCAAGACTAATTTCGCTCTCTCCTATTGCCTGCAGCTCGCCTATTATCTATTCAACATAACAGCAATCACATAAGACGCAACGTTATGATGACTCGGTTCAAATGTAGCCATGAGAGGTTACTGGATTCGTCTAATTACAGACAGCTCCTTGTTCGGCCCTTAAACCCATGTAGCAATTTCTAATGCAAGCTTGGGCCACAAGACTATGGCGCCATATACCTACCCTGTGTGGAAACTTGCCTATCATGTCCAGCCTCTAACATGGCCGGAGCATATAGAGCGGTTTCCACACTTCCATCACACGCGATCTAGGAAAGACATTGACGTAGCTACAGTAGACAGCGAAACACCTAGCAGGTCAGTTAGAACCTTCCCTCTTTGCATCACATATACATATCTATGAATCCGCAGTATCATATCTAATTGTTAATACCATCCGAATTATGCTCAAAACGTGTGCTAGAAGAAAAACCCATCGCCAATTACAATGATTCCGATTATAATACCCTTCACTATATGGGGAAGCTTAGTTGATAAAGGTCAGGCGGTAGATGTCAGAAATTAGCTTACAGTCTCTTGCATAATTCGGCCGTGGAAGCGGGAATTTCGGAGCATCATTGTCGCCGATGGCACATAGGGTTACATTGGAAAGCGCATGAGCCCGCAAGGGCTGAATCATCGATATCACTGCATGAGCTAAATTCTGGATCATATTGTTTAACATCACCTTTATGCAAATACTATATGTGGACCGGCTATGGGGGCTGCATGTATTTGTGGACCGGCGTCATCCGAGATGAAGTTGTCGAATGTTTAAATGAATAGGTTACAACAATATGATCGGCTTTTATACGTCTCAAACGAATTATAATTTTGAATAGCGATCATGACTACTTGCTGCTTTAAGATGGCAGCTGTACACATCCTGATTCTTCTCGTCGATCAACTATGCTATGGTGGATTTGGAATTCAACAGTCACTAAATAATGGAAACAAACCTATAGACCTAAGTATCCGTTTCTCAAGCACCCGCGCAATGTAAAATGGGTAAGGGGAAACTAGACAGACTCCAGACCCCCACAATGGCCGCATGGCCTTCGGTCAGATACCGGGCCGGGGCGAACGTGGGAAACAGTTCCCGAGCCAAAAATAGCCCAAGGACAGGGACTCATGTAGAGGCAATATAGCTTACAGGATTATTCAGCATACTGCTGGCGAAGGAGGAAGACGGTGCGGCCCTGTGTCACTTACGAATCAAATCCATTTGCATAAACCCCGTACGTATTAGTCTTAATACGCCACTTTCCTACTATAGGTAATGCAAAAGCGCGCTGACAGCATTGCTAGCACGGACAGGATACGCCTTCTAAGACGGAGTGTATGTCGACGTAGTAAGAGTAGCCAGGATCAACAAGTGTTGCCTGTAAGGGCCCATAAAGTATGTCTCTAGACGACCTCTTGGCTCTCTCAGGATCGTCATTCTGAAAGATACAGATAGATGTGTTTGTTGGCTCTTGTCAGCAATGCGTCTTTCGCAACACGGTGAAGAGCCTCGTCATTTTACTTCTACAGGGATTTGATTGTTCACATAAATGGAAGGAGATACAATCTGCTTACGCCTCTCTTCTCATAGCCCTTGCCTTGTCTTGTTTGGCCATGAAGGGCTCAGAGGCAGCTGGAGGCTTTCACAGTGCGTTACATCGCACATAGGACAGAAACAGAAGTTGTATAATAAAATTGAATAATAAAGTCATCTAAGTCATCTTAATGGCGTCTATGCTTTCGTAGTCTAGTCTCTAAAGGAGTACGAATATGCAACCGCATAGGACCTTGTATATACAGTTTCAAGAATGGGACATCCTCTATTTGTAAGCCTGCTGGTGTCCCTTGACGTCGTATCGGTCAAGGTCCATGACATAGGCCCAAGCGTTGACAAAGTCGGTGACAAACTTGCTCGAAGCGTCGGAGCCGGCGTAGACTTCAGAAATGGCACGGAGCTCAGGGTGTGAGCCGAAGATGAGGTCGGCACGGGTAGCAGTCCACTGAACATTGCCAGTAGAGCGGTTCACGCTCTGGTACAGCTCGTTGTTGGTGTTCTCAACCACCGACCAAGAGGAGAAGGACTCCAAAAGGTTGATAAAGAAGTCGTTGGTAAGCTGACCAGGGCGAGTAGTGAGGATACCTTTTTGGGAGCCATCATAGTTGGCGTCGAGGGCACGCAGACCACCGACGAGAACGGCCAGCTGAGGTGCGCTCAGTGTGAGGAGGGCGGCCCGATCAACCAAGAATTCTTCGGTAAGAGAACGGTTGGTTCCTTGGCCGTAGTTACGGAAACCATCGGCCTGAGGGTTCACTGTGATGAATGTCAGCCTTGTTCATTCCAGGGATAACAGGCAGCAGTAGTCTTTTTAAGGAGAAATGCCTGGGTCAGACATACGGTAGGCGAAAGTGGTGACATCAGTCTCGTTTTGGAGAGCATCAACGCGGCCAGGAGTGAATGGTACGGTAATGGTTACACCAGCGGCCTTGGCAGCCTCCTCGATGGCAGCATTACCACCCAGGACAATAAGATCAGCCAAGGACACCTTGTAGCCTCCGGCGTTGTACTTGGATTGAACGCCCTTCAACTGTAGACGGATTCAAATTAGCATGACAATGGATAATGCTTCAGAAATGGCACAATAGAAGTTGTACTTACAGCGCTGAGAACGGTTTGCAGGCGTGGGGGGTTGTTGACGGCAAACGAGTTCTGGGGCTCGAGAGCAATGCGGGCTCCGTTAGCACCACCGCGCTTGTCAGAAATTCGGAAGGTCGAGGCAGACCCCCAGGCAGTGGTAACCAAATTGGAAATGTTGACGCCAGGGGCGGCGAGGATCTCCTGCTTCAGCGTAGCAATGTCTGCGTCGCTGATGGTGGTGTAAGAGGGCGCAGGGAGAGGATCCTGCCAGATGAGGGGAGCTTTCTTGGGAACGTCAGGGCCAAGGTAACGGGTAATGGGACCCATGTCACGGTGGAGCAGCTTGTCTGAAATGAGGTCAGTTAGGAAACGATATCTCTTTACGGATATAGGGATGGAACGGGTGGATGACTTACACCAGGCGAGGGCAAAGTTGTTCGTGAAAAGCTCAAAGTCGTTCCAGTAAGTGTTGGAGATGTTGTTGTAGATGGGATCATCCCGAAGACCGAGATCACTGGTAAGCATGGTCGGCTTGCGGAAAACACCGGGGAGGAAAGGATCAGGGATGGAGGCGTTGGCATCCTGAGCCTCCCACTGGGGGGCACCACCCGGGGAGGTGACAAGCGTGAAGTTGTTGAACAGCAGAGATCCCAAGAAGCCTGTCAAGTCATTAGTTTGCGCCGGTCTGTAGAATACTTGATTCCGTCCAAAGAAAGTCGCTTACTGTTTGCCCACTTGGTAGGGGTCTTGGACCAGATGACCTCAAGGCCACTGGTAACAGTGTCATTTCCGTTACCGCTGCCAAAGGTGTTCTTCCATCCAAGGCCTTGTTCCTCAAGAGGAGCGGCGTTGGGCTCGGGTCCGACAAAGCTTGATGCAGCTGCACCGTGAGTCTTGCCAAAGGCGTGGCCACCGGCAATAAGAGCGACAGTCTCTTCGTCGTCCATACCCATACGGCCGAAAGTCTCACGGATATCAAGACCGGACGCCTTGGTGTCAGGGTTACCGTTGGGTCCACGAGGGTCAACGTAGATGAGACCCATAGCCACGGAGCCGAGCGGGCTCTCTAGCTGGTCAGCGCGAGCAGTGAAATCAGTGCTTCCATTGTAGCGGACGGTGTTGTCTCCGGTCTCCGGGAAGAACTCCTGCTCGGCACCCCAGTAGATACCCTCGTCCGACTGGTAGGTGTCTTCACGACCAAAACCGAAGCCATACACGGGGAAACCCATGTTCTCCAGGGCAGTGTTGCCGGCAAAGACAAACAGATCAGCCCACGAGAGCGAGTTGCCATACTTTTGCTTGATAGGCCCTGAACGCAATACCTGTCAGCATCACCATTCATCTCGGCTTGGCAATATCATGTCTAGGAAGACTTACACAGGAGACGGCGGGCCTTGTCGAGGTTCTGGTTATCCGGCCAGCTGTTGAGAGGGGCAAACCTTTGCTGACCCTGACCAGCACCACCACGGCCATCAATGATACGGTAGGTACCAGCATTGTGCCACGCGAGACGAATAAAGAAGGGACCGTAGTTGCCAAAGTCAGCAGGCCACCAGTCCTGCGAGGTGGTTTGCAGAGCCGTGAGATCTGCCTTGAGCTCGGTGACTATAAGATGTTAGTGCTTCTTCTCTCGAGCTACGATACAATACAAGCTGGGGGATCTGATTTAGACACAACAACATACCATTGACTTTGGCAAACTCAGTGGCGTAGTCAAAGTCGGAACCAAATGGGTTGGTCTTGTCCGAGAACTGGCGCAAGACGGCCAGGTTCAGCTCACAAGGCCACCACTGTCGGCTGCGAGTGCCTCCACCGGCGACCTGACTCTTTCTAGGGCATTGACCAAAGTCAGGACCATCCGCGCTGTATCGAGGCTCCAGCACGGCCTCGGGATGAGGAATCGTAGAACGGGCAGCATGGTTGCCGGCGATGTACGGGCACGACACCGCAGAGGCAAGCGGCAGCGCGCCCACAAGCGCCAAGATGTTCTTGAGAGGCATAGTCTCGAGACCGACTTTTTTTTTTCTTCTGGTTTGTCGAAAGCAAGAGGCCAAGAAGAATGGCTTGCGGGCTCGACCTCTCATCTCTTCACGCCGCCGATCTTGTCCATATATAATTTTTTTTTTTTTTTCTATTTCTCTCTGTCTCTCTCTGTCTCCCCCCCCCCCCCTCCTTCGCCAGCTTCAGGCAAGTACAAGGGCAAGACAGCCCTTGAAAGCACTTATGCGGAGTTAAGGTGTCCGTGCCTGGCAGCATGCAGCCCCATGTAACGATGCCATGTCCACTCACGGACCCCCAGACGGTAAGATTGCTACTACTCATGACCCCCAAGTTGGCCCCCCCCCCCCTTGTCGTAGCAATGGGATGGGAACAAACTGATGCAGAAACGTCCTCGATCTCACCTGATCTTCTCCTTCCTAAAGCAACATCAACAAGAACGATCCCAAAATACTGATTGCTCCGGCCAAATGTCCACGACTCCGCAGACTCCGCAAAGTGCCGAGCTCTAGCAGCTCTCTTGACCGTCAAAGTCCCGGGCGTTAGCCAAAAACTAAGGGCGGAGCTTGTCTCCATAAGGGGCAAGTGGACTCTCTCTCTGCCGCACACTCAGCCGTATGTATTTGGCATCAAGTGCTGCTTACTTTGTACCAACCAGAACTTCCAGAAAAAGCCCATAGCTATCCCGTCATGCTGGGCTTGCTGACCTGCTTCTGGCACAACCCTGCCCTGCAAGCCTAGGCCTTCAATGTTGCAGTGCTTCTCGACCTTAATAGATTGTTTGCCCGCGCCGCCGGCTCAACAAAGTCCGCAGGCCCAATTGGCTTCCGCCCATTACAGACCCTTTCGAAGATAAGTAGGTCGGCCGCAACTTATCGTGGGATTCGGTTAGAAAGATTTCAGAAAAGCGGACCGCCTTTCGGGCTCGGCATGCTAGTCCTATAATTAGGCTTGTTTTCAAGAGAAGGCAAAAAAGCCACACCTATCTAGCTGAACGAAAATGGTACGTGCACGTTTCCCATTCGAGGCCAGAGGGCCCCGTTACCGCAGGCCCCGGATCGGTGACATGGGTTGATGCATAACTTGGGTATATCCACTGTGGTGTGATGTGTGCGAACTATTGTGTGTTTTTTTACGCCCAGCATAATAAAGCTGGTGACAGGAAGTCGAGCTTTTCTGCTCTCCGTATTAGTTGTCATAAAGACGAACAAGGCACACTGGGAATGCCTGTCTAGACGGCTTACTCTTGATCTGGTGATAGTATGGAGTACGCTACGCAAGTGTGGTCCGATCACAACTACGGAACTCGGAACACTGGTGATGGCCCGAATGACGATTTGATGAAGAATAAATGAGCAGCCTTTATGACAATATGAACAATTAAGGGTGTAAGTGCTTGGCAATTCGATGCCGAGGCGCCGGGCTTCGGAAGATGCCGCACGAATCAAACTGCAAGGATACAGTCGTAGCATAAGTAGCTGGCTATGATAACTAATCCATAATTACAATAATCACAAAGTCACATTAACGAAAAAAGGCATCCTATCCATTGGACTCACAACGATAAAAAGAAGGCTCTTCCATTCATGCAAGAAAAAAATATTCTGTTACACAATGCTAGATACATATTACCATGGACAAATAATACATTGAACAAACTTCAAGACAGAAACAAGTACAATAAAAGTAGAAAAAGACTCTAGGGTATCTAAACAAACAAATTCCACAGACGAAAAACCGACCAAGAAGTAAACCTCCCAAGTACACCCACCACATCTACGAGTCCTCCTCGGAGACAACTCCCACAACCTGTTCCAACCCATCAATCGGCAGAAGTTGGTCAGTCATGCCTAGCGCTTTATGGAGCCACTCCAGATTAAAGCCGTGCTCTATCTGGAGTTTGTGGAGGAAGTGGAACGCCGTGGCTCCTTTGCCGACATCGTAGCGGCATCGCTCGAGGCCGCCGATTTCGACGTATTTCTTGTCTCTGCCATGGAAAACCATGGCCGGCCTCGTTGCGACTTCCTCCTCGTCGTCCGTGGCGTCCGGGTCGAGTGAGAGCAGGGCTACTTGCCTCTCCAGCCCATCCCTTTTCTCTCGAACGGAGTAGTCGACAAGCCAGAGGACAAAGGTGCCGGGCGTAAACTCCTTGGCTTTGGCGTCCAGAGCCCGCAAAAAGTAGCCCCGGGCAGAGTCTTCGCCACAGAGCTGGACGGCGGAGGCCCCCTGTGGTGTGTCCATCCACTGGGGGTCATACTCCATCGCGATGTGGCCGAACCAGTTCCAGCCTCCCCAGTGTAGGCTAGGGGGTGGCACAAAGCAATTGAACCAACTCCCCTCGGGTCTGGTGTCCAAGGGCTGCAGGCATACCAGGTCCTTCTTAGGACAGATCCGCATGTCCCAGTTCTCGCCCTTGTGCGTGAACTGACTGGACTCGAACGGCGTCGAAAACCAGTCAGACCGTTCCCGGACAAGGTCATTGAGCCAGTCGTATCGCCTCTTCATGACTTGTCGAGATTCCCAACACGCCCTCCAGAGGCCCGAATCAATGAGGTAGGCCGACTGGTTGCCGGACACCCAGTCACGAGCTGCGCTGGTACTGCCCCTAGCCACTGGGGCTGCGAACACGGACCCGTTGCCGCTGCCAATATCAACAGCGAGCTCCTCGCACTCCTCAGGGTCGCCTGTCACTGCGAGGAAATGGGCGCCATGGGTAAAGTTACGAGCGGCAGCTTCCCATATCAACGTCCTCAACTCAATGGGGAGACGACCAAAGCCATGGAATGTATCCATCCGAGGCTTGGTAACTGGCACAATTTGTTGAGACATGTCTGATAGAGGTGTATGGTGTGGTCGGCAGTTATGAGACGGGGATGATAATGGTGATGAAGATGATGATGGTATAAAAGATGGATATAAGGAAGTGAGGATTATGCTCTTGTTGATTGTGATGTTGATGTAAATATTAATAGCTGCGTTGCTATTAATGGGCGGAGAGCTATATGGAGAAGATATGAATTAAAAGTAGTCTCTTGACAACTGAAGAAAAGCTGATCGAATATTTCGAACGAAAAGTGGTAAAATCGGGATCTGCAAGGGCATTAAATAACTTTCCAAATACCTTCTCTTGAGCCAGAAGAGTAAACATCATAACAAGAATCCGAATAGCAATAGGAAACTGCCTGCCTCCAAACGCAGACTCCCCGGGATTCTGCGCAAAGTAGGTCGCGACTCACAAGGAAAAGAAGCTCCATTACCAGAGAGACCGGTGTTTACCTTGAGGAAATAACCGTCTAGCATAAGAGAGGAGCAACGTCCTTGTTTTACTCCCGCCACTTTCTCTTTTCTGGGCGAGTCAGTGATATCGGTACAGGTAAATTCTATTCATGTCTCGGGTTGTCTGAATGGACCCTGCAGGGAAATACTGTTACGTCCCGTCGGTTTGTGCCTTGGACAAGGCCACATAGTTTCGGCTGAGCCACTACTGTGTCAACGATGGTGGCGTAGAGAGACCTCACATGTGTTTACCTCGTCTCGTTGGACTATGACTATTGATACTGACTCACATCATTTATTGTCGTATTCGTTCAATACTCCATGGTCAAAGCAGGTTTCAAGTAATTCCAGACAGAGGCAACGACGAGCCTGTGAAAAAGCTCCGGATACTTTCCTGTCTCTCGGGAAAACAATAAGCCTCGCTGGGTCAGCTGTTTTATTTATCCTGACTCAGGAGCCGGATTACAGAAAACAGCAGATGAGCCACTTGTAGGTTAAAAAAGGAAAGAGGCGTATGACTTGGATTATCTTGCCTCCTCGTGTCGAATACGGAGCGATAAACAAGGAAACTGCCAAACGCGACGTTAACGGGCCAAGTACGTAGCATGAACACGTTAGCAAAGTTTCGGAGGATCTTGAGATTTTGCTCGCCTGCCAAGGATAGGAGCTTTCCGGGATTCAAGGCGGGTTGCTCTTGGCTTCATTATGATTCTTTTTTCCGAGGCAACTTGTCGAAAGCAGGACTGGACTAGGAAGCTTTTCCGGTAAAGCGAATAAGCCCTTTAGCGTACGGTGTGAAAGAAAGTAAGATCGAGGCTCTATCAATTCTTATTATAGAACAGCTGAAGCTCTATATACACCTCATATCTGCGGACCGTATAAAAATGCCTACACAGTGAAACTGGCAGATATCAATTTAGATATGATGTTCATCCAAAAAAGCTATAACACACTCGCCAGCATGGTATGAAGATTGCATGTTACGCTCTATCCTAACATCCTGAAAATAAGTATTAATACGTCCAATGTTATTTCGAGGCACGATTCACCCGCCCCCGTATATCCTAAGTGGACGTGTATATGGATACGAACCACCGATAATTCTGTCACGACTTCTGTTCAATATGTGAGATCTGCTTGCATATCATGCATGACTCGAGCCCTATTGGTGACGGAGATTAGCCTTTGAGCCGGAAGATCCAGAACATAACACCCATTGACTTGGGATAAACACGCTAGCGGTTAAGCATAAGTTCTCTGGAAGTGTGAGTGGGGACGCCACAGGAGCTGGAGTGGCGTACAATTAACTTTGGGGACTTCCGACATGTAAACAGTATTTCTTTCGTTCAGGGCGTTGGGATAATAAGCCGGTTGCCATGGAAGCAAGAGCCTTTGGCAGGCTGTGTCATGGCTGGCTCAGCCTCTATACTCGTAATGAAGAGAGGCGGGGCGTGAATGTGCAAAGAATCGAATGCAGGCGTACAGAATTTCGTGAAGCATGTGAATGAGGAAAGGGGGCAAATGACACGCACGATGCTGATGTTAATGGCTCAGTAATTTGTGCCGTTTTTGATATGTCTACATATGGATCCCGCATATACTTTGGTTAGGAGAGAAGGAACAGGCATTTAAGACGCCGTTTTATATTCCAAGTACAATTATATAGTGGAATCGGAAGAGATAACCCTTGATTCTATTGCCATTTGTGATCATCTTCTATTTACAATATCGTCCACCAAAATCCAAAGGCCGATGTCGTGGTAGAGTATTTCTTCCACAAGGCAACAATATGTCGCTTCGCTATCTAGGTGTATATATGAAGTAAAAATGTCAAGATTTACGGCACAAAAGACGAATACAAGAAATTGTCCATCTGCATGTGGGCTCTACTATGCACGCGACTGTTGGTCTGGCCTCATTCTATCAGGATTTATCACCATGCCACACTCAGTGCAGAGTATTGCCGTGTAAGCAAGATCAAAAATGTGACTCTGATTTTCATCTTTGATACACATACGATTAGAGACGGCATCTTAATGACCATTCGAAGACGGCCACATGGTCCAACAGAGCAAAAGCAGTTTTTGGGGCGCATGTGGCAGTGTGCCCAGAGCTTGAGACGTATAAAGATTTTCAATGCGTTGTATCTGTTGGCACGACGATCATTTATTAGAACTTTAGCTGATTCACCTCCTGTAAATTTGCGTAAAAAGTCTTCATGGAGGAACACTTTGGCTTTCAAAGTAAAGTCCAGAATTTCTCGGTCGGAGTCCATATATCCAGACTATACTGCTCATTATCTCTGTTGTGAAAGGGCGACGACTTTTGACTTGATCATGGGCTAAAACCGCTCGACCTGATTATGGAGACAAATCTCAACGACCTGCAATGGGTAATGCTGAACCTCTTCGGCCAGGCTATTGACTTAGGCACCATTGTCTACCTATCTGCGATGGCCATAACTGCAGCCATTCGTGTTCAATGTCGTCCTCTATGCTTCAAGCCAATTCTTACAGACATAAGCCTACAAGAATGTCCCACATTATGGGCTGGATAAAAGGGTATTTCGTGAAGGCCAGACGAAATGAAATGCCGGCAAATAATAAGGGTTGCTATTGCAGTGCGATGTGCTTCATAATCTTTGAATGCTCGATAGCTCCATCGATTCAATTACTACGCTGTATCATCTAACACCACTTCTGAGGCTTCCAGTTGGGAATGACAACGGTTCCATCATTTTGAAGCATGTTTAGGGTACCTTCTTGCCTCCACGCGTGGATAAAGTACGCAGTGTTGTGCTCTTTCAAAAACGCACAGTTCGCATCCACCGTCTTCCAAAACGTTGTGTAGTCTGCCACGCTCACTTCTGCAATAGCGAAGCCGGTAATGTAGCCTCCAGAATGAAGGACATTATAGCCCGTAGCCCACATCATCTATTGAAAGCATTTGAGTTAGCAATTCAGGTTCATGGTCATCTCAATGCCAAAGACTGGACTTGTGCATACCTCGGAGATGACAAGTGGAAGCTGTGGGAGGTATTTCTTATACCACAAGACCTGGTTCGCCGTGTAATTCCAAGCATTCTCAATCTCAATGTTATGATAATAGGCCATCACATGAGCATGCACAAAGTCCAACACCGGCTCAAGCGCTTTTCCGACTACGCCGAGCCCGACACCCAGTCCGTCCGGACCAGGCTCGCCACTCATCAAATACGGCCGGTCCCAATCCTCGCTGATACCGGCTGGAATACCATACTTGTGCATCTCATTGCGGAAATCGGTCAGCCCCGTGGTCAAGTTCCGAAGACTGGCCGGCTCGGAGGCATTGCCGTTACTGCCCGGGGCGCACATGTCGCAATCTCCGACTGGTTCGTTGAGATACTCGGCGGCGAAAATGACATATGGCGCAATCTTGGAATACTTGCTATTGGCAAGTGTTTCGAACAATGTCGTTTCCAACACTTTCTCCCATGACAGCTGTATGATGACTGATTAGTAGCTAGCCACACATTCTAGCATATTTAGGAAATGGGTATGCCTACATCGTTGCCACTAATGGGGAATGCCACTTGCACCACGACACCCATGTTGTTCAAGACGGCCGCCTCGAGGACGTTTTCCCACAGCTGCGTTGTGTAGCTCTCTGGGATGTACATCCTTATCATGGAGGCTCCGAACTCTCGTTTCATCTGCTGCATGTTGGCGCTGATGCTAGCAACATCAAAGTCCATGTTGGTGAAGGAGAACGGGAATGAAAAGCCCAGGAAACCGTAAAAGTCGGACTGCGGACACCACCACTCCTCTCTCGACACTTCAGGCGGTTGTAGATCTGCATTGAGCTTCGCCTGAGCACCAAATGGGAAACAGTTTGGATTAGGTGCTGACGCTGACCGATCTCGCAAAGGCGCCAGACCGCTTGCTCCAGCAAGAAGCGTTGCAAGGAACGCAAAGGACAGCGACGTTGGTCTCATCGCGAAAGGTTCCAATGTTTCAATTGAGAAAGACGCCCGATGACCGCAGCTGGAGAGGGTCAACTGTCCTTTTTATATAGCCACACATGCACCTGGACCGGGGCGGGAGCCCAAGAGGGGAACTGATGAGGCCATCCCTGTCCCAACGCAGCCGAGCTATCTCTGTACGATCGTGGCTCCGGGTCCTTTGACGTCTCATGCTCGCATGTTAGACCGACAAGATCTTGAAATCTCCGGATTCTTCAGAAGCGGGGTTAGCTCCATTAGATTGGCAGATTCTGGGGACCCCATATTTGTATGTTGTCTGCCGCTATTCGGAACCACGGCAATTTGTTCGGCCCTATTACTATTTAGTGTATATTCAAAATTCGCGGAGCCAGAAGAGGGCATGAGGCGGTGACGCTCTTTTTTGGACCTTTTGAGAAATTGTAATACACGAACTGCCCTACTGTCTTCTTCAAGACTCCTGTATCTCGGGTATGGGTATGTGGTGTTGGCAGATATTGTCTGCATTGCCAACCAGATCGCACTCTCGGAGCAAGCGAGCAAGCTATATGGATGACGCGCTGCGACCAAGCCCCATAGGGCTGGCTTCCGAAATACAGTGAAATAATTGTCTGATTTCATCAAAGATGGTTCTCAGTATCTTCAGATTGGGACCTCTAAAAGCCGAATTGTTATGGAAGAAGAAAAGTGAGAAGGCGGATTTGCGTTGGTCACTATTTCGGCTTCAACCCCAACACAAGTAGATCGAGAACGAGATGGCGAGCATAACCGTAAACTCTGTACTCAAAGCAAGAAAAAAAAAGGGTATCTTTTGTGTGTTAATACAATCTTTAAATCGTTCCAACAGGTGAAGAATCTTTAGTAGAGAACGCCAGTCCTTATATCCCGCACTCTGTGTAGCTCGTCAATAGCCAACGTTCTCCTCCCCGTCGTGAAGCTCGTGTCAGTGCTCTGAGCAGAAAATGTGCCCAGCATAAAGTCTCGCTCGTGGCTTTCGATGACCAAATCGCCTGATTTTCCACCTCCTGTCGCCGTCTCTGCGGAGAGTCCTTTGTCTCCAGGCCTGTCCGACTCGATCAGCTCGCCATATCGTACCTTTCTATCGCCGAGAAGCTTTATGATGTCGTCGGCCTCGCTGTTGGAAGACCCATGGCTCAAGAGTGGTACGCCCATAGCCTTTGCAATCTCAAAGGGATCAAGAGAGACGGATCTACCAAGTTTCTGCCAACCCCAACAAATGAAGATGACAAGCAGAACTTCGACAAACATGCATCCGATGGCAATGCCAAAGTACTCCCAGTGAGTGTTGTACACTATGCCAACCCTCGTCTCTATCACCTGCGTATTTTTAAGCTCGATAGGGATGGAGCTATTCGAAGTCGCAACCGCAATGGCGCTGCGGAACATCAGCTCTCGGATGCTGTTAATCATGTCTGACCTGGGATCCGACCAAGTCATGGTGCAGTTGCCATAGTCTTCAATGTCAGACGTCAAAAATGTGCTTGCTGCTTGACCATTCGAAAGAACCAAGTAGGGTATATTCGTGTTGCCCCTCAACTCAAGCGACGTGTTAGAGTTGTATTGGGCTTGCAGAACAGACGCGATGCCGCCGAACATGGTCAAGAATCCTCCGGCCCCCGCGCTTCCCGACCCGAGCTGCTCCCAATTGGTGAAGTTTGTGAGACTGATTGTGGTGTTTTGAGAAATCTCCCAAGGTGTCAGGACGGCACTGCCGTTGCTGACCGTGACGTTGTAGTCTACGGCGGCAGCTCGCAGAACGCATTTGTGCCGCGTCATTCCCCCGGCACAGGCTGTATCGGTCTTATATAGTATGGAGATGTTCATGTGGTCGAGGGCGTCTACCTCTTGTGATGGAGCGTAGTCGACATTGATGGCAAACGTCGTGATGGGGTCAGGTTTGGCCGCCGACAAGTCCCCAAAGTCGTATTTGACAACACTATCAGAGCAGTCGACGTCGAACCCTGGACCGGAGAGAGGAAATTTGCACGTTCCATTGAGACAGCCGCTGTATGGCAACGCGATACTGGTGCGATTGGAATACTCCTTGTAAACCCTGGCAAAGGTCGGCATCAATAGGGACGTCTCCGTTCCGTCGCCTGCCCAGCCGCTGAAGGTGGGCGGTAGTGTTGTGTTCAGGATGGGCACACCGATGAAGGTATCATAGGGCCCAATCGTCTTGCCCACGGTGTCCGAGGCCTTTTGAAGCACCGGGCCGGTGAGAATGCCCACAGCCAGAGAGATGATGGCCGTCAGGGTTATACTGTCGAACATATGCCACCGCCCGATGGCAACAAGCAGGTTTTCGGTGACCTCGATGTCATATTGTAGCTCCTTGATCCTCACTCCTTTCAGCGCCTTGAGCCACCACGATATGGCAAGGCCTTCGGCCTCTGCGATTGCCAGAAAAATGAAGGCGACGCCATTCAGCAGAGAGAGCAGCACCGCAACGGTAATGCTTGTGTTGTGTGTTGGCCAAGTGTTGGTCTCTTTGTCTTGGGAGAGGGCGAGGACGAGAGCCATCATCCCGCAAGTCAGCAACCAGCCGGCAATGGCCACTCCAATCCTCCATGGTATTCGCTTCCACGTGCCAGGCTCCCATGGAATACCTCCTGCTGGTTGAGTAGACCTCATAGTTGAACCAAAGCTAATCCCGGCTCTTCCAAAATGTTACTTATATCCGTGTTCTAAGGCTAATCGGGTACGAGAAGTCTCAATATGTTCCCTCATTCATGCAGGAAAAAAAAAAGGTCTGACTTGTTGTACTGCAGAGATCGGGCTTTCATGTCCATATAATATAGAATCCACTCGAAACCTACTAGGAGATTGAGGACTGGACTGATAGGCCCAGTAGATAGCGATAGTCCCTCTATTTAGGCTGAAGAACCTCAACAACTTGCTTGGGACACAGCCCAAAGGTTTACAACAGTTGCACTCCGTCAGCACAGTATCCATACAACTAGTATCATATATCCCCTGCTTGAGAACCGGCGTTGCCAAGCCCGATCCTTGCACGCCATCACTGGTCTAAATCATTCCATTCTCAACGGAGCGTCCCATGTCCTGACCAACGAATATGTACCATTTGCGATGTCAGCTTACCTGTCCATCTCCATATACGAGACCTATTAATATAGAACAAACCGCATCCTCCCTGGTAATTGACGTCTTTCCTACCAGTCACCACGCGGCACTTTGTGCCACACTATTCTGAGAACTAGACTAGTCTGTTACAAACTAGACTTCTTGCGAATAGTAGGTGGACCACCCCTGTGGGTTTAGGCCGGCTCTACGGCTTCTACGGAGGTATATGGAGTGGGAGAAAGATAAAATAAGAAACAAGCGGCAGCGGGAGTCCGTTAATGGCCGTCGCTCCCCACTTCTAAAGGCGGCAGCGGCGCTGTCTATCTGTCCTATATTTCTTGAATAGTCTTCTCAATTTTGAGAGGGCCGCGGGTTTGTGATCCGCGGGCTGAAAGGCTGCTGCTTGAAGAGCATCGTCGGATCAGCGCTGCTGACGTTGGGATACCGAAACTTGAGGACCTCAACAGATGATTTCTTAAATTTAAGAGTCCGGTTTACCACAATTTGATTGACTATTTCTCGTGGAATGATCGAGGTGGCTATATAGATCACATATCATGGACGAAACATCTTGATGGAGACTTTCGCGGAAAGTAAGGAATAGTTGAGGGCACTTCTACGATAAAAGACGCTGTTATTGCGATATCTAAATAGAACGCAATGAATCACTCTGTTCCAAAAATTGACGCGCATCAATTGGGAGCTCTATAACGTGCGGAACTCCGCACTACAACGGTAAGGCATCAAATGCCGGGATTCTAACCAGGGAGCCGAATGTCCAATCCCTACAAGTACATGCAACATGATTTAACACAAGACACGCATCACCACATCTGTGCTTCTTTTACTAATGCGCCTCGAGTGAAGTGACATCGATTCTCTTCAGAAAGGCTTGTGCTTCTTACGCCGGCTTCCAATATTCTTCAGCGATTTCGGCTTCAGACAGCTGCGATTTCAGAGACTGCGACCTTATATAGATGTAATAATGCCGATATCTACTACACATCGCTGAGAATAATAACACCAAATGCAAATGCGGTTGAGTCATCATCACATCGCGTTCTCTATGAGGTTTTGAGGCACGCTCAACTCATGCACCTGGACTCTGAACATCCCGCAGTCTAAATGACATTCAGATAAGCTTGTATTGTCAATAAGATACGAATCTCAAATATTGATTATCTCTTGGCAGATCTTACGGAATACCCTGTGCAATCGATCGAATAGATTACTCAACAGTTGCCTGCAGGGACATTAGCTGATGACTTCATATGCACTGTAACGCATGCAGGGATAGGAAATACAGCATCATTTTCCGTCTGGGATCATTATAATAAGGAGGCCTATCCCCGGACATGATAGTTGTTGAGCGTCACACTCCGAAAAGCTTATACGCAAAGGCATTCTTGCCCTGCGAACATGTCTGTATATGCAATCATTCTCTTCATCAACTATTCGATTCCTGCTGAATCGATATCTCTTGGCAAAGGATAATGTAATGGTCTGTTCTATCCTCGAAAGCTTTTCATGAGAAGACATACGACGCAGTGTTATAGCTTAACAGGAAAACGAACTCTCAGCCATTTTCCGTATCTATACACCAGTACAGGAATCGGGATCAACACAACTGCAATGAATCCCAGCAATGACGTTCCCCAGCCGACGCCTAGACTCTTATACAGCTGTGGCCCAGCCAGAGGAAGAAAAGCCGCAACGGTACTTCGCAACACTGCAAAGCCAGCAAGCCCGCTAGCCGCATACTGGGGGTATGCATCGACGATGTAGGCTTGAACTGGCAGCAAGACCCCGACGATGCCGATGCCAAACGGTACAATGCCAATGACCGGGACGATCCAATGAACGGCCATGTCAGCGCTCCAGCCGTACCAGAAGAACGTGGTGGGAAGGATGAGAGCGAACCAAATACAATCCGGAAGACGCATCTCAGGTTCATACACTCCACCATTGGCCGCTGTCATGCGAACAACAGTGCTGTCAGAGAAAATGGCAAAGTACAACAGCCCAATACCATAGCCGACAAGCAAAGTCAGATACACCAAGCCCGTGATCCCGATGGACCAGCCGTAGCTGCCCTGAAAGACAGTTGAAATCGTGTTATACAGAAGATAGAGACAGCCGTACGCAAAGGCGATATACAGCGACAGGCCAAAGATGATGGGTGACCACAAGAGCATTTTCATTGGCCGGATCAGCCCATGGAGGAGTATCTGCCTCTTCTTCAATAGGGGGGCATCAGGGTCAGTATAACAGCTCCTGAGCTCGGGCCGGTCGAGTTCTTTTCGAAGCCTCTTCGTCTTTCGAGCAATTAGCACCTGATGATTTGTCTCGTGATTAAGAAAGACCATCGCGATCACCGTTATCGACGCGGGTATAAAGGCGATCCAGTGAACCCAACGCCAACCGATAGTCTCTGTTACGAAGCCACCGATGACAGGAGCACAAGTCGGACCGACGACGGGACCCAGCATCCAGATGGTCATGGCTCTGCCTCGAGCTGCGATAGGAAACATGTCGGCAATGATGGCGCCGCCGATGGTCTGAGATGCTGAGCCCCCCACGCCGCTCATGAACCGAAAGAATATCAGCGTGTCAAGCGACGGTGCAAGCGCACAACCTATCAGCCAGACGCAAAACAGCGCACTTGAAGATATAAGGATCGGGCTTCGACCGTATATCTCGGATAAGGGCGAAAGTAGCAAAGGACCGACGGCATATCCGAGGAGAAATATGCTGAATGGCATGGCCCCCTTGGTGATATTATCGACGCCAAAGTCCTTCTCCATTGTTGTCAACGCAGGAGCAAGGATGGACGCGGCAAAGGGCGTCATGAAAGTGATGGTCGAGAGGAGGCTGGTGATGAACCACTTGCGGCTACTGGAGAAGTTCAGCGGCATATTGGGATCGTCTTGGCTATCCCAGCCGATGATGTCTTTTTCGAGGTCTGTAGTAGGAACGATGACAGGAGAAATTTTGTATTCCTCTTTCTTCAGCCTTCTTATTGTTAACCTATAAAAGATGCCGCGGCGGGTTGCGGCTCCAATCTCCGCGCCTTCGATATCGATGTCATCCTAGAAGGGACGCATGTTAACGGCTGTGTTAGGAGAGGCATGCAGCGAGTGACATACATTCCGCACATTTTCGGCGTCCAAGGAATTCGAAAGGCTTTCTTCTTGCATTTTTCAATCCGCTGGTCTTCTTGCTCCGCGCTTCTAGGCGGTATACAGCAATACCGAGGCGTTTCACTCTTCTTCAAGCACGGAGACCTTAAGCGAAGCGTGTCAATTGCAGCTGGACTTCCGCATGCCGGTATTGATGTCGATATTTGGTCAAATTGTTACATATACATCTTTAAGAGGAGTAAAGGAGGTGTCTGGACGTCGACCTTTGATAAAGCATAGCATCTCCGAGGGGAATCTCAGGGTAGCACCTCCAATCGCACCAATACTTCCTCCATTTTATCTAGGACAAATAAGATGAAAGAACACATTCCACCCTCGACCACATAATATTACCAATCTCCAAATGAACAGCGATCTGATCATACTCTAGCAGTTTCTTGTGCGTCTATTGCCAGGATATCTGACCCCGGAGCGATGGCAGAATCCCGTACGTAGCCGTGCAAAGCCGTTGCTGAGCGAGCTGCAAGGCCAATCATTTCCTCCGTCAGCACAGCTACCAGGTTAATCGCTCGACCGCCGAAACTTTCATCAGCCATTCGTAAGAAGGTTGAAGACGGGGCGAAGGAGAGATTGCTGTGGTGCTGTTGTGACGTTACACTGCGTGGGCTTGTCCTCAAGGTTATCTCTGAGATACCCAATATATGTAGTTTGTCCCGACACGGAGTCCCAGGCAAGGACTCGTTATCGGCTCCGAAGTTCGAGGACGCATATTAAGTAGTGGCAACTCGCATATTGGTCGCTTAACTATTTAAAAGTATAACAAAGACGCTTTCGTTCACTTCTTTGCGCAGGCTATGGCATGGTGTACCTCACTATAAGGCAACACAGAGGCGTTATGCAGTATTCAACTTCAGGGCGACCTAATAATATGAAAGATAGCTTAAACACTTAACTGAAGCCTTGATAGCGTAGTAATACATTCTTATGCCTCTGGAGAAAAGTTGGCCGCCTTTGCAATGGTGTCCAGCAGCTGATGAAGTTTGAAAGCATCCTCAAAGCTAGCAACCTCCGTGGGAGCTGCCACAAATCTTTCCAAAAGCCTCGAAGTGTTTCTGCCCATGGGCGATATATCCTTGATATATCCAAGCTCATGAGGATCATCAAGATCTATCTCCCTTGTTTGCTCATCGTCTACTTGAACCAAGCGCAGCCCCTTCTTGGCCACATCCATCTGAAAGTTGGGCCCGTCTATGGTAATCTCCAATTCTCCCTTGGTACCAGAGATGAGCCATCGCAAGCCCTTGCCGTCAACAGTCTTGGTCACTTTGCGAAAAGCAATACTCGCGACGGCCCCACTCTCCAGTTTGCCGTTCAACAACATGTGGTCCGGGGCTGTCCTTTTGCGCGCAGGGTTCGTAACTTGGCCTGTCTTGCCGCCGATGAGCTTGACGGTCTTATATTGGATATCCAACACCGGTTGCAACGTGGCGAAATTGCCCAGGATGTATCTAAAAGAATCCAGAACTATCACTCTATTAGCGGGAACTATTTTGATCCTCTCGTCTTTCGCAGGTCTTACAATGAGCAAAGGAGATGGAATATTCGCTAGCGCCTCCAGAGTAATCCAAAAAGTACTCGGCTTCCGCTTTCCAGCTATCTGCTGGAAAGTTGTTGAAACAGCCAGTCACTGTGGTACTGGTGATTCTGCCTATGGCATCACTGTCGACAAGCTGTTTCGTTTTGATGATCAGAGGGTCCGCACGAAGTTGTAAACCAGCCATGACCTTGAGCCCCTTGGACAGCCGGACCATCTCCTCCGCTTCGGTTGTAGACGCACCCAGTGGCCATTCGCAAAAGACTTGTTTCTTCGCTCGTAGTGCGGGCAAGGCAAGCTTATGGTGCTGTGAGACATGAACAGAGATTGTGATGAGATCGACATCCGGATCGTTGGCGATGTCCTCGGGTTTGCCGTAGGGCTTGGTTGTGGCTGGTAGCTTATGGTATTCAATCGACCTCTTTGCCGACTCAACGGATGAATTGCAGACAGCAACAATCACGAAATTCGGAGAGTTGACATAAGTTGACAGATGGGCGGCGATGCCCCAAGCGCCGGACGTTAGGCTTGTGCCATCGCCAACAGCAAGCCCGATCAAGCCAACGCGGATTGGTGCCATCTTGGGAAGATTCAAGTTGATTTCTCATACAAGATAGTGAATTCTCTGATCTGTTGGACTTGCATTTATATCTCAGCCAGAGTCTCAATTATGCCACTAGTGCGAAGAGCGCTTGTTGCCGCCGAATGAAACAACCGGAACACCAACAAAGACAAATTAACGTACTTATACTTTTTCCAAGTAAATTATTAATGGGAGACGTGTAGATGCTCCGTAAGGTGATTTCTTTACTCTTGCATAGCACAATAGTTTAGTAACCTTCGGCATCCCACATAACTCCGCATAAACGTTGAGTAAAAGGAGTTGACATGTTGCGGAGTTGCCTATCCATCCATACTACGCCAGAGGAGGAGCCAAACATGCCCTAGCGCCTACGATGATGTTACGTCCTATAGTCAGTCGATAGAGCAGATTCGTTTTGGTTTGAGAATGGGATTGAATATTTTCAAACAAGTGTGTATTAGCTCATCAGCAGGGTTTTTATCGTGGTATGGTCTGTCTCGGTCAGACAAAATACGGTAAGAGTTCATACGGTTGATTGCTTAAGATGCTTCCCATCATTGACAGAATATCCCACCTGCAAATACCTACTATAATTCATACCCTGGATAGTACTTGATAGTTCATTTTCGTAAAATTGTAATTATTCCTTCAGTTAGCCCACTGGACAAACGTGCACGACCTGCCTCACTTCCTCAAATCGAGACACAGCACAACTCAGAAGTACGACAAAAGACTGCCATTTGGTAGCATATCTTTACGAGCGAACTTTCATATAGCATCATCATATTCTTCCATTTTCAACATATTGTCCCGTATCGCACTGTGAATCTCATCGATTGGCGTTGATATATATATATAGTTGTTGATACGGGAACCTCATAGCAACTCTTTTATCCGCCAGATCTCACAACCGACAGTGCGGGATCAGAGTGGTATATCCAATGCATATCGCCATAGTAAAAGTCACCAAAATTCGTACATGGGGTGCGGACAGAGGTTGATTCCTGCGGAGATTTCCAAACTTCCGCGGACGATCCAGATCTCCGCCGTTTCTGGAACGTGACGGCTTCTACGATCTTGACCAAAATAGACGAAATAAATCTGTCTGAGCCTTCGTAACCCACGGTGACCGAAAAGTCAGCTATAAGCTGAGAATATTGGTATAGCTGTAACACGGCCATACACCTCCCCCAGCGAGTATTTACATCCTGGAAGCTGAGGCTACCCTGTTCAAGCTGTTGATCGATACGCAACACGAAGCTTTCGTGAACTAGATTAGTAAACCAGTATATGAATACAGTCGTGTTATTGAAGAGTGAAGTAGACTGAAATAAGCCAATAGTATCTTTCATTGATAAGTCGCTGTCAAAGTGGCAACGTACAGTCACGTTTACTTCATTCCTCCTTCAACTTGACAAGCATCTCCACCAGCTCCCTCATCTCAACAGCTCCATACGTTTCCTCCAGCAGCTCCAACACGCCCAATGCCGTAATTTCAGGGTCCCAAGTATCCTTCACCACCACCGCATCCGGATCCGCTCCTCCGACGCCCAAGAACAACCTCACAATCTCCGCCCACCGCGCCGTACCCTGCGGATCAATGTCATAATACTCAATCCATCCTCGCCGCCTCGCATCCCGCAAATGCCGCAGCAGGGTGATCCACGGCGTGCGAGGTAGACGAGTCCAGAAGTCAGTGTATTCGTGGTTCGGTCCAGGGTTGGTGCGGCATTGATGGCGGAGGAGAAACTCCACTAGACGGGGGTCCGACAGCGGGAAGATGGTCTTGTTGCGAGAGCAGAGGAACTCTGTCGCGTAGGCAAGAAGAGGCGTAGACTCTGGCGTCTGAAGCTCCCTTTGTTCAGCAGAGATACTCTTTTCCGCAGCGTTGCGAGCCACCACCTCCTCCGCGACGTAGTTGATGAGGCCGAACCTCGTCGCGAGACAAAGAAACGGCTGCCATAGCGGCGCTGCAAGCTTAAACACTCGGTACGGCCCTAGTCCGTATCTCGCCCAATGGTCGTAGGGATCCTCGGGTTTGCGAAGCCAGTACCACGATATCGTCTTGTCCACTTCATTCACCAGCGCCCGCTGGACATGCCGAGGATCATTCTGTACGTATCTAGCATGCGTCATTGCAAGGGCTATGCCGGGCCACCATTCATCCAGCTGTCGGTGGTGTTCGATCTCGTCTAGTGAGTTCTTCATTTGGAGGACGTAGGATCGCAGCAATCGCAAGTGAGGATCAAAGCCAATCGGTGTCTTGGCCAAGAGACGAGACATCACCCCAGGTTCCTCCATAAACCAGTCACGGACCGTACGGTGGATATAAGTAACTCGCTGACCAGCTGCAATTAAGGCTTCACCCAATTCATCGTCATCATCATCATCAGTAAATCGAAGTCCACGTGCATTGCCAGAGTCGCCGCGTGTATGGACATCGAGAAGGCCAGAGAAGCGTTTCAGGATGAGATCGACGGTCGTTTTGCAGCGCTCGTTAGCCATACTCCTTGAGGCCTGTTTGACATTCTCTTGAATTGCCGCCTCATCGTCATCGCTGCCTCTGAGGGCGAATGCAAATTCCCATATAGTAAGTGCGTTGGCAGAGTCGTTGCCGATAAAATCCGCCACGAGCTCTCGGGCGTTCATGAGGTTGAAGATGACAGCCGCTTCGGCCAACTGAGCCTCATCCTGATTCTCAAAGAAGAACAGGTTGAAAAGCTCGCTGAGTTCTGTCGGCAGCGACTGCAGAGTACCCGACAACCTTGCTAGCCCTGCATCTTGCTCAAAACGGCGGATCATCTCGTTGAGCGCAAGCCTCACCCAGAGAAACACACCATCGGCCCTTTGTATTACCTGCTGGATGAGATGCTTTCCGGCTTCGGCTTCATCCTTTAGTATGCGTTTAATGTGAACATTCTGGCGCAACCTATCCCTAGTATACCGATACATGTCTCCATACGTGAGATCCTGCAGCCGCAGGTTGGGGACAGCATACCGGAAGGCTTTCTCAAAGACGGGCCAGGGGCGTGAGGATAGGCAAATCTTGATGGCGTGTTGCTTCTCTCCCAAACACAAATCCTTGAAAAGATCAATAATGACCATGTGGTCACCTTCAAACTCATCAAGTCCATCGATGAACAAGCAAACGTTCATGTGCAGCACCGCCGCAGCCATAATCTTCTGGAACGCATCCAGCAGGTCTGCGGCGGACCAGTCCAACTCGAGGGCCAATCTCTCCTTGGTCGACATGGTACGGAGCTTGGTCCATAGCTGTGGGAATGCTGACGGTGTGAGCTCTGGGTTCGCGGTGAGCAGCTGATGGAGAAGAGACCGCAGCAAACCGGTCTGCGAGCGCTGTTCGCGAGAGCCGCTGGTCCAGAAGAAGAAGCCCGCCGTGATGACAGGTCTATCACCAGCCCACTCCTTCAATCTCTCGCGAGTAGACTCATGGTAATGGAGGAAGCGGATGAAAGTCGACTTGCCAGATCCAGGCTTTCCCGTGATCCAGTAAATGGAACCAAGGTCGTTACCTCGCAACCAAGTCGAAAGCTGATGTTCTTGCTCTCCGTCCTGTCCATCAGGTGAGCGATCAAACACCCATTCAAACGTCTTTCTATGAGCCCTTGTCACTTCTTGCTCTCGGTAGTGCATGCTCTTGTAGGAGAGCGTGTCGAGAATGTAGTCATGTATAATGGCGTCGGGCGTCGCTCGAGGTCTCTCGGGGATTTTGATGTATATGTTCTCGTTTGGCATGATGCTAATGAGCTTCATTTTGCCCTTGTCCTTTGCCGACTCTTTTGGCTCATCCTTATGAGTTGTATCTCTCTCGTTTTTCACATCGTCTTTAGGTTTGGTGGTAGGAGTCAAGATGGGGAGCGGCAAGCGGCGAAGCCTAGACACGTGTTAGTGCCCGTCCATTTATATAGCATTTGACAGTGAAAGGGTTATGGGATCACAACTTACTCAAACGTAGAATCAATCTCATCATGAAAGCGTTGCGTCAATTCTTGAAGGCGAGTCCCCAGCGCAGCAACATCAACAACGGGCCATATGTCACGAAACTTGCTTCTGTCAATCACAGCTGGGGGCTGCACTCCATGATCATGGCCTAGAACACGATCAAGATGCAAGACAATGTCTTGTCCAACTTTGTAGGATGCGCCGGGCAGTGTGGTCAATGGATGCGGTGTGGAAGTATCGTCGGCGACAGGCTGGATAGGCTTGAGCGCTTGCACGTCGTGTTCCAGCTGACTAGCATGGGCATTCAGAAGTTCATATGGAGTAGAATGACTTCCTTCCTCACGTTCATGGTCATCATCGCCATGCAAAGCCAGCACATCTCGGTAGAGTGCGACAGCATGCTGCAAGAACGAGCGGACGGCAGTCACAGACTCTGGATCAAGCACAGGGGAAGTGGACGACACTGCTGCCATTTTATAGCATGTAATGGTTGCAGCGTCTATGGTATTATTCTATCTAAAGGCCAAGTGTACGAGTTGTGTCTCTACGATGGTGACGAAAAATCGCTCTCCCTCTTTTCTCCTTACAGAAGCCTGAGAACAGCTGATGTAGAGGAGAAGAAGGAAGAAGTTGGGGGAAAGGCGAGTGAGACGGGAGGGAAATCAAGTCCGGGGGCGCCCCTCTTTTTGCATGAAATCCGGCCGGGTAAATGCATGAGCGCCGGAGATGAGGCTAGGTTTGATGCATATTATGTAGCGATGGGGGATTATTGGCTGAGCGATGGGACGACTGTAACCTCGTAGAATCACAACTTGAATGAGTTATGCGCGGAACATGGCTATGCTGAAACATGGATTTATGAGAATCACACACTAAAATGTATAAGATGACATTGAAGCATTATTTTGGTCTCTAATTATTGTTTCCTCATGCCATAAAACCAGCACCAGCTTACAAGCCGCACAATTAACACCACCATGCCCCCCCTCCCATCCCTCTCTTTGGGCATCATCACCACCCTCACTCTCTTCTCTCTCCCCACCACAACCGCCATCCTCTCCTCTCCTCCACTCATCGTCAACACCTGGTCCGGACCATTCACCTCCGCCACCGACGCCGCCTTCACCACGCTCATCAACGCCACAAATCCCGATTCTCAACTCCGGTACTCAACCTCACTTGTCCTGGACGCCGTCCAAGCCGGTTGCCAAGCATGCCAAAGCAACCAGTGCGACAACACCGTCGGCTTCGGCGGCTCGCCCGATGAGTCCTGCGAAACCACGCTCGAAGCCCTCATCATAGACGGACAGACCATCAACGCCGGCGCGGTGGCCAACCTGCGACGTATCAAGGACGCCATCGGCGTGGCAAGACACGTCCTCGACCATACTCAGCACACGCTGCTGGCGGGCGAGCAGGCCACGCAATTTGCCATTGAGAACGGATTCACAGAGGAAGACTTATCGACAGAGGCTTCGCTAAAGACATGCCACGACTGGAGATCCAACAACTGCCAGCCAAACTACAGAGTCAACGTCCATCCGGACCCGCTCTCGTCCTGCGGCCCCTACTCGGCCTCTCCTCCCCAATCACAGCTTCAAAGGAGCAACTCTCACGCTGCTGCCACAGCAATAAAGGACCACGACACCCTGTCGCTGCTGGCGCTGCACGCCGACGGCTCCATGGCCGCCTGCACGACGACCAACGGCGCCTCGCACAAGATCCCCGGCCGCGTCGGCGACGGCCCCATCCCGGGCAGCGGCTCCTACGTCGACTCCACCGTCGGGGCCTGCGGCGCCACCGGCGACGGCGACCTCATGATGCGCTTCCTGCCGTGCTACCAGGCGGTCGAGAGCATGCGCCGCGGCCTGACGCCCCTGCAGGCGGCCGAGGACGCCGTCCGGCGCATCCTGGCGCGGTATCCCCACGCCCGGACGGGCATCGTCGTGCTGAGCAACGAGGGCGAGCACGCGGCCGCGGCGAGCGGCTGGCAGTTTACGTATTCCTACCGTGGGGGAGGCATGCAGCGGACGGAGGTGGTGACTGTGCCGCCCCTGAATGAGGCGTATGAACGATTAGAACTATAGAGTAATTACGACGATTGAATCATGAGTAGAAGGATAGACATCTTTGAGTGTAAGATAGTCATTTGCATGACAGACGCTTTGCGTGTGCTAGCTGCTATATATATGTATATACAACGTGTACACCGACCTCATATGATATCCATCACGTTCCAGCCATAATTCTTTTGTTTTCCAAGTATAATTGATAGCAAACGACAAAACGCCAAAACCCAACAAGAAACTGAACAGGAACGTCAAAGGCTTTGCAGCCCAAAAGTGAAAAGGGGCCGTTCCCGCCACGAAGTAAATGTTGATAAATACTCCCATATAAATGTATAATGCTGCTGATGCACAATTTTCCAGCCAATTGTGTAAAATTCCCAGTATTCCTTGCCAGTCACTCATGCCAGTGTTCAAAAAAAGATCATCCATCGCTTGCTCTTTCGCTCATTCAAATCATACCGCAGTTTCAAAAATTTGCAGTCTTATGTCACCAGTCCCTGTCGAGGCTCCTTGCCTTTGAACAGCGCCTTGAGCATGTTGTTCTGCATCCTCATCTTGGCGCGCAGCGGCAGCTCCTCGCTCTTGACGCCCGTCTCATCAATCGCCTTCTTTCTGCTGGCGATGGACTTCTTGATCAGACTCATCGAGTTGACGCTGCTGTTATCATCGCCCTTCCTGCTCTTCTTATCTGAAGACTCCTTCTCGTGCCTAGACGACGATGACGACGACTTGTGCGACTTGTGAGAAGACGGGTGGGACGAAGAATGTGACGAAGAGTGTGTCCTGGACGAAGACTTGTGCGTCTTGGAGCTCCGTCGAGACTTGGAGTCGAAATAGTCCTCGGGCACATCCTTGGAGGCCCGTCGCTCCCTCGTGACGCGGTCGGCCTCGGGCGTCATCAGCTCCATATCAGCGCTCTCGTAGCCGTACTCGACGATGCCGCGCCTCCACGTATCGATGCTGCTGAGCTGCACCTCCATGTCTTCCAGAACAATGGCCTCGTCCACGCCGCCGTCCGTCGGTGGCTGGTTCATCGCGGGAGGCGGCACCCCTTCATAAGCCACGGGTTTCTTGGCGCCGAATGAGTTTTGCGCGGCCCTCTGCACAATCTTCCAGCCGCCAAACATGACGACGGTGACGCCAACGGCGATGCCCGTGCCAATGAGGAACTGCGGCGAGGCGAGCAGCGCAAAGATGGCTGGCGAGGTGCCCTTGAGGATAGCCGCAAATCCAGGCGAAAGTTTGGTGATAATGGCCGACAGCTCTGCCAAAGTGAGTGCAACTGCAGCAGCCGCATCTGGCCTCTCCTGGAGGTGCGAGATGATGGCTGTGGCAGAGTACTGTGCGCAATGCGCCTCATCCAAAAGATTCTCAATCTTGTGAATCAACGCATCGGCCTGCTCCCGCTCATCCACCACATCCGCCGGGTGGTAGACCGGCTCTGTATCTAGGTCTACTCTATCGGCCAGATCCGGCGGAATATCGCCGTAGGCCAAGTGCATATCGCTCCCCAAGCTCATCCTCTTCTGTCTCTCGATTTCCATGTCAGACCGCGTACGGTTTACCATCCGAGGCTGCGGCGCCTGTGTTTCCGGCACTGGGTTTGCTCGAGCGGAGAAGCCGCTCTTGACCAGCATGTTCTCCATGTACGAGCCGCCGTAAGCCGACGGAGGTTTTGACGGTCTCACGCTGGACACTTCAGACAGCTTCTCGAGGTTACCCTCCGTCAGGGCTAGCTGGTTAGAGGCGGCTGGAGGTAGCCGCGGCAGCTCCTTGGCCCGAGAGCTCTTAAAGGTCCTGGCAGAGCTCGCGACGCTCAGCTCGTCATACGCCCTATTCTTGATGCTGCGGCTCGTATCGAAGGTCTGAGCCCGCTTGACAGGCACAGGAGGAGGAGGCTGTTTCCGCTCAGCCGCTCGCTCTTGTGCGCGCTCCTGGTTGAGCTCGGTCCTCTTCTCCCTGTAAGAGGTCTGGGCGGTCTTCCATATCGAAAGCAACTGCTTGCCCTGTAGGGGAAACATGTTCATGTTAGCAGGCAGCCAAGTCTCAGCGAGATATGGAGACGACATACGGTGCTGATGATTTTGCCAGAGTTGTTGATAATGGTAATGGTCGCATCCAGCGGAAGCCCGCCGGGCTGTGTTGAGCCGCTCATTCTGCTTTGCTTTGCTTTTCCCGGCTTTTGTGTGAATGTGGATATGTGCCGCTCAAGAGTCCACCCGTAGCAGATTGTTTTGCAGCAGAGTATCTCGCAATCCCAATCGTCAAGAATAAGAGAAGCAAGAGAGAAAAATAAAAGAGCGGCGGACAGAACAAAGGAGGCTGGGCTCAAGCTATTATTGACAGGCCGAATGTCACGACTGACTCAACCCCCACTAGTCGCAAGTATTGTATCTGTCGGTGAAGATCTCCCGGCAGCCCTGGATCCCTGGAAAGGCCGCCCCGCCGGACCACGCGCGTAGCTCAGGAGAACGGCCGTAGAAAAGAATTTTCGAGGATCTTGCCGTCTGAGGCAAAGTCCAGTTGTATCCTTTTTTTTTTTTTTTTTCGTTTGCACCGTTGTCGTTTCGCTTCACTTCGCTGATGCCGATGCCGGTTATGCCTTGCTGGGCTGAAGATGTCTTTCTATAGATGCTATGGTAAGATGCTATCCGGGGTCTCTGGTAGGGGTCGAGTCAAACAATGCAGAGAGGAGAGGAGAAAGAATTGATGAGCGACCAAAGAGGGGAAGTGGCCAGAGAGTCGCGAGTTTATGATAGTCAAGACGGATGATGATGCCCAAGGACGGCGGCGGCACGGATATGTATGGCGCAGTCACGAACGAACCTATCGCAGACAAACAACATCACCCGTACATGACCCTCCGATTGCGCCTCTTAGATTCTAGATTGGGAGCATTAATTCCTATCCTTTGCTCCATTCCTCGTCATACATGGTCTCCACGCATCCTTCTCCCAATGATGACACGGCCATGCACAAGAGGGAGCAGAAAAAGGAAAAAGTACTAGCATGAGCACGGGGAACCCATCCACGGCGCCAATTCCTCGCTCGCCTCCCCATGGTGAAGTGTTTTGAGTCACGCCCCACGAGGACGAATGGGTTCATCAACCAAACAAGGGGTGCCGAAACCAGAGAGAGAAAAAAAAGGAACGGCCAACGCACCTCTCACGCTAGCATGCACAAACAGCCGCTCTCCTCCTCGAAGCTCCCACTCACGCACGCGCCCAGACCCCCCCGGGTGCTGCTGCTGCTGCTCCTCCCCAACGCATCTGAAAATGGCACTGGCGCCAAAAGAGAAAACCTCTTTTCCTTCGGTCGCTTCTTTTTCCCCCCCTATCGCCGTACAATGTAGCATTCTCTGGGCCACGGCTCGGAAGCTCCGCCCAAGGACCCCCGATTTGCTCCCGCCATCAGGCGCCGTTGCATGACGGGCACCCTTGTATCATTGCGCTTTGGGAACTTTTCCCTCTCCCCGTCCCATCAGATCCCCGTAACTGGGAGGAGGTATGTACACACGTACTAGCACCGCAACAAGAAGCGCTAGCACTGTAACCACCGCCCTTGCGCTGGCTGGTCATCCGGGCCCCGGGGGTCCGGTGCGGCTCCCAGCCCAGCCATCGCTGGCATGACAAGTGGTAGATGTGCTGTCCTATCAGTTTTTATGGGGCCCACTGCCAGCGTGTAATCCGCGTACACATGCTTGCTCCGGCCATCGTATGGGGGGGGGGCCATGGGTACGAAGTAGTCAAGGCACGCATCAAATGCATCATTTGGAGGGGCGTCATCTAACGCCCGCCCACTATTCTGCCTCTTGAATGCTCATTGGGAGGAGAAAAGAGAAGGAGAAGAGGGGAAGCGACGAAGAGATGGCGTTTTCCGAGTCATTCGAGACTATTCCGCATGCCGGCCGCATTGCAGGTGGCCCATGATGGTTTGCACTTTGTCGTGCGGGATGGACAGAAGAACTGGGCGGACAGGGCAGGGCAGGGTCGTGTTTCATGTTTCAGAAACCAAGAAAGGTACAAGCTCAATGTACCTCTTCGAGCCCCTCCGCCGCTTAGTCACGAACAGGCCTCCGAGGCTGCAGAGTAAAGTCTACCTAGCCATGGGAGCACAAACACATGTCACGCATAGGTACTCTATTAGGATATGTCGAAGAGGTTTAAGTAATTATTGCATCAATGGATGAAGAAATAGACGGCGTAGTTGCTAATTCGTGTATAGTTGTACTATGTCTTTATACAAAGTCGATATAAGCACATGCAGGTGTATCACTGCTGAGGAAGACCTCTCCAGTTCGTCGCCTCCTCGCATTCATATGTGATGCCACGCCAGCTTCGAGTTGGATCGGATACATCCACCTTGCCAACATAGCAGATTGCCTTACACATATAATCCTCCGCTGCCCTCACAGAGAAAAAAAATATCAAAGAGTCCGTTGAAGAGATATTATGTGCCATGCCATCCTTGAAGCCATCCTCCCCCCCTTCCCCCTTTGCCTCTCCGAACAAACCAAAAGGAAGAAAAGGAAAATAAAAAAAAGAGATAAGAAAGATAAGAAAGCAAGATGCTAATAAACGCGAGAGAAGAGAAAGCCTATACGCCATTCCTCAAACACCTTTCTGAATCCCGTAATGCTGACAAACTTTGAGACAGCGCATGTACTATAATAACAGAACGCCGAGGGCAGAGACGTATCGCCCTTCAGATGCGAGCTTTCCATATCCCATACCAAATGCTTATTATATATGCATTTTTCTGTTTCACTGAGTTTTTTTTCGTTCCTCCGTAGTAGCTTTTTAATGTTCGCCCCTTGCCCATCTAAAGAGGGGTTTCTTGAGACAGCTTTACACTTCTTCTTCAATCATGGCACGGACTTCTGGTTCATTTAGGAGTATACGGCGCCCCAGTTCCTCAGGAGGGTGTCCATCCCGAACGGCACCAAAGTCAAGAATCTGCCAGTCCGTTAGTCATGACGCCGATAATGAATTGACCAAAAAGGGGGAAGCAAGGCCACCCCTGTGTCATTCTGACTTACCTCTACATAGGTCAAGTTGTCTCTCTGGACGGCAGCGACGCATCGCCTTCCATCAAACTTGACTTGCCAGACCCCGCTAAGGTCTGTTAGTAGATCCTGCACGCACTCTCCCGTCCTGACGTCCCACATCTTGACCGTCTTCTCACTCCCACTGATCACCTTCCGGCCGTCATGCTGGAAGCAAGTGATGGCCCCTGTATGCGCCATGAGAGTATTTCTGCATTTGCCGGTTTGAGGATCCCAAATGCGAAGTGTCGAATCTGCAGCAGCCGAGACGAGACGATCGTCGCGGAGGTCCAGTAAACCGACCAGCAGGCTGTGGCCTTCCAGGGTGTAGAGGCAAGCGCCGGTGGCGAGATCCCAGATCTTGACAAGAGAGTCCATGGAGCCTGAAATGCACCGGTTGCGTTCGTGGTCGAGAACCACCGAATACACCTTCTGCGTATGGCCGTGCAGCACATGCAAAGCATCGCCGGTGCTAATGCGCCATACCCGAACCGTGCTATCGTAGGATCCAGAGACCAAGATGTCACCGTGAGCAGAGATGGCGCGGACAGAGTGGGTGTGCCCGGTCAGGACGCGGATAAAGTAAGGGCAGTCGGATTCCTGGGCCGGAGGGCCGGTCTGTATGTAGCGTCGGGATCCGACCTCGGGCAGACGCCAGACTCGGAGCTGGCTATCTCTGGAGCCCGTGATGATGAGCGGCTTCTCCGGCTGCATGATCGGGGTGCCATCCGTGGCCATGCCCGTCTCCGTCGGCATGAGGATTTGCAAGCAGCGCACGGTGCTGGTGTGCCCGTAAAACACTTGCTGGCAAAGCCCGCGTTCAATGTCCCAAACTCGCACTGACCGGTCGGTGGAGCCAGAAACCAGAATGTTACCCTCGTACTGAAGAGCCCAGACGCCACCTTCGTGGCCCTCGAGCTTCTTGCGGAGTTTACCAGTCTTGGTGTCGTAGATGTGGATGAGAGTGTCATCGCTGCCGGTAATGATCTTGTCGTCGTCAAACTGCAGACAGGTAATGACGTGCCGGGGGTGGGCGGCAAACGCTACGTGGCTCGGCTTTGTCGCACCGTTCGTCCAGCTGTGACGGATCATGTAGTGGCGGCGGTAAAGGGATTTGTAGAGGTGAAGTTGGCGCAGGCTAGGTAAGCCCAGCCCAGGATCGGGCACAGCTTGTAGGGCAGCGTGAGCGGCTGATAGAGGGCCGGCCGACTTGTGCTGCTTGACCTCGGCCTGAGCCTTGTCGTCCCGGTTGGCTGCCACTTCTTGAGTGCTAGCTCGCCGCTTCGAACGCTCCGAGGCCGTGTAGGCGTTCAGGCCACGCTTACGCTTCGAACTTCGAACCCTCGGAGTGGCATCTTGCCTCACAGTCTGAGTGAGTTCCTTTTCGGAGGAAGTCAACCGGCTCTGCATGCTCAGGTCCTTCTCATAGCCGTCAATGCCAACGGGGTCTTGCCATCCCCACCCCTGGACGATGGCCTTGTTGAGTTCGCCCGGTGGGAGGACGAAGCCGTCCCTGTCGAACAGCTCCTTCCAGCCGGTCTCGTTCCGATCCACAATACTTCGCCAGTGCTTCGATACCTGGGCGGCACGAGTGAGATCGCGGAAATCGAGATACGATAGGATGTGATAGCTAAGCTCGAGAGGTAGTTGCTGCAAGAAATCACACTTGAGGGCAGGATTGACAGCATCGGCGACGATACGAAGAGTAGGTCGAGGACATCTGCGGAGAAACTGGTACATCATAAACGTCTTCATCTCGGTCTTCATGGAGTCGAAGGCCTCGAGCAACGTCTGCGGGTCGACGATGACAGGCTGGTCATGCCGCGTCAAGGCACGTTTGCCCAGGGATCGATACCCGGAGGGCACGATATCCATGGAATCGACGTCGTCGGTCCCTTGGGACTCGCCCGCCCATGCGGCTGACTGGTCCGTCATGGACGTCTTGAAACTGGACTGAGCATTTTCGTCAAGGTCGGCAGAGTGCAGCTGGGCGGCGGTCAAGGTTGGGGATAATCTCGGACTAGGAAGACTAGCATCTTGGGCGGCAGCGACATCGACCATGGGCCGATGCTGGGGAACGCGGACAGAAGGCTCGAGGGATTCGTCGGTATCGTCGGCAAAAGATTCCGGGTCCGCATCGGTAATCGGCGGCGTGGCTACGGTGCTACTGAAGGTGTGGGCGTCGCTACCCGCGGGGCTCGAGGCCTCGTACAGAGGAGATTTGGAGCGGCTGCGGAGGTTGAGGTTCTCCTGCGAGCTCTGCGAGTAGTCGAGGTGCAGAGGCCGTCGCTGTAATGACCGGCTCGGCATGGATTCGACCGTCTCGGCGATGTCGGGCGTGGCGAGAATGCCTATCGAGGCATTTCTGGCAACTCTATCGGCGGTATCGTGACGCAGACTGCCGCTGCTGCTACTCCCAACGCCGCCGCTGCCGCTGCCGCCGGATCCTTGAATCACGGACCGGCGTAGTCTGTTGGAAACGGCATGCAGGTTTGAGGAGGCGCGCGCGAGGCGCTGGGAAGATCTGGTAGGGACGGCCGAAGGGGAATCTGCAGCGGCTAGTCGATGGCTTCGGCGGGAGTAGGGCTCGGACGGAGAGGCTGACGATATGCGGCTCAAGGCATCCGGCGTCTGCGTTTCGCTAGACAGAGGCTCCTGCTTTATTAGAGCCGGAGTGGCTACGGTGCTTTGACTTCTTTTTACCTATTGTAATGCAAAATGTCTTGTTAGCCAAGATACTCTCTGTGACGGTCAAAGGCAGGGGGAGAAAAAGAAGAAGAAAAAGTGAGAAAAGAAAGGCCTTGACATTTGTCATTCTGTCAATGAAGCCTGTGTCACGTACCAGCTGACCGTCAGGGTGGTGGTCATCGGCCTCCCCGTCGATGTTCTTGGCGAAATCATCGTCTTCGGTGCCGAAACTGTAGGAAAAATCGGCCAGCTCGGGAGGCGTGGGCTTCAAGGCCAAGGGATACTCCTTGGTGTCGAGGCTCTCCAGAGGGGCGGGGTCGCGGATGAAGACTTGAGGGAACTTCCTGGTCAGGCGAGTGGTGGTGGTGACGGTCTTGGTCTCGACACACTCGCTGACCTGGAGCTGGAACCTCCGGCTACCGCTCTGAGGCGTGCTCTCGGCGATGTTGACGGAGACGGTCTGCGTATGAGCACTTCTCGGCCGCCGTGGCTCGAGGCCCTGCTGGCTGGATGGCGAGGGCGTCATGGCGTGGTTGGGGATACGCCCCCGGCGGCAGAAATACCAGGAAGCGTCCGGACGGCGGTGTGCTGGGCGCCGTATCCTGTCTTTCTATCGCTCCGGCACTTTTCTTTTACCCAGCTATTTTCCAACGTGACGGGAAGAAGAAAAAAAAAAGAGTTTTGGCGGTTGCGGGTGGGAAGGATCCAGATGTTTGCAGTGCGTGTGCGAGTCTCTTTCTTTTTGTCGGGCGAAGAGGAGGGTTTTGCAAGGACACGAGGCTGGTGCGCGTGCGCCAGGCGTGGCTTGTTGCTGGGTTGGCGCAGCGCGCGAGGGGACAAGGGCGAGCCCAAGGGGGGACGAACGAGCCTGCAAGAGTCTGTGAACAAACAAGAAGAAGAAAAAAAAAAAAAGAGAAACCAAAGAGACAGACAGGAAAAGAGCAAGAAGGATGAGAAGAGTTGAATACGTCCAACTGTCACTGTTTTCTCTTTTTTTTCTCTGTTCAAGTTTTCCCCAGCGGAACGAAGGCGCGGGAAACGGCGTGGCCGGCGGCTATGAGAATCCGGCCTTGCGTCCCCTTTTGTGGCGGGTGGTACTATTAGATAAGGCGCTAGCAGGTACCTGTAACCGCAGGCTCAGCGCCAAGGTACCAAAAGTCGGGTCACGGAGCAGTGTCTCTCTCTCTTTCTCTTTCGCTACAGGCCAGACTCAGGTCTCGCTAGCTGGGAAAAAGGGCTTTTGGGGGCCCGGAGGGGCTCTCACGGCCGCTACCCACCATCGATCGCCACTCCAGGTACGGGGTACGGCTGCCTTGGCCACGCCCAGGCAGACAATGACGCCGGCCAGCCCACGTCTTACATGTACTCCGTACGGCGTATTCGGTACGTACCGCGGTACCTGGGGGGGAGGGATGACAACACTTTTTAGGCCTCGGCCAAAGCTGAAAAAACTCATCGTCGTGCCTTACGGGGGCCTCTCCATATTACGTGCAGCCTGGCCCCAGAGACGCTTCCAGCAAACGATAAAAATCTCCTCATTGGTATGTGCTGTAAAAATATCTACTTTTAATCGCCGAGAGGGTAATGTAGGTAGATAGAACCCTTTTGACATCCATCGACCCTCCCACACTCTGCCGACCGCGTCCTCTCGGGCGTGTCTTTTAGCTGCCGTGCAGCGTTATATGGTGTGATATGCACCCATGGATGATAACTCCCCCGCTGGCGAGGCTACAGGCAGTTTTTAGTTGACTCAAACTCGGTCAACCGATCTGATGAATCGGAAGCAAGGCTGCTGAGACAGCCTGTTCCAGAGATGCATTCATTCATTCATAGTACATGGGCATAGTCGAGTCTTTCCCGGTTATTCCTCCCCATTGCCAAGTAATACACTTGAGGGCTAAGCAACAAGTCTCCCCTGTCCCGTCTTGATCGACGCCCCAAGCCCGCTACCCTGTTTCTTGCATCCTCATTTCCTGGACCAAAAGGCCCGCAGGCGGCATCACTCTCCATCACCAACAGGCCCGTCCCATCACGATTTCAGGTATTAGAACGATACGGCTCGACAACGCCAGTGCCCAAGGCGTCATTGTCATGTAACTTCAATATATACCTGCATCTCCTGCCCTCTCGCTCTCTCTGCATAATTGGGTGCGTTTCCCCTCTTTCGACGGACGACGTGACATTTTGCACGATCAGCGCCATCCATCAGCCTCCTCTCCTCACAAAAGGGACATGACACGCAAAGAATTGGGGAAACACGAAAAAAAAAAAAGATGCTAAGACACTCGAGGACATGACACTATGGGGCTAGCCGGATGTTGACTGCGTCTGTGAAGCCAGGTATTTAACCTACCATCGCGGCGGTAGGGCAACATCTGGCTAATTTTGAAATTTTGCTTGCCAGGGTACGAGGCATGCAGGCTCCTTGATATTTCGTACATGCAACAAACATACCTTACATGGAGTACCTAATGCAGCATATAGTACATACATGGCACGGCACACATGCAGCTAGCAGCAAAGAGGAGCTGGTTGCCGGCCCCGTAAAGAGCACCAATGACGGCCTTTGCAGTGCGTGCTTCTGAGCCCAGCATCTGCACTGCAGCCCGGTTCGTCGCACGTTCGCGGGCGGCAGGATGCTTTCATCTTTGTTCTCTCTGTGCGCTGCCCACCGTCTCGGCGTGTACAGAGCAGCGCGGAGATGCTCCAGACGGAGTAGGTACCTTATCCATCGATAATTGCCTTGATATTCCAAGAGTCCGTACCTACCTAGATATACCCCTTTGTATATGTATCATCACCAGTAGTGCCATTAGACCTTGTTGTTCGTCCTCACTTGGCTGGAGTATCAAGAAAACCCTCCCCGGACTGTTATTTTCGGCACCTACACCATCCCCCGTCTCCTGTCCTTCTCCTCACCGATCATCTTAGGTGATCCGATCGGCTTATGATATTAAGAGTGGAATCCATCCATCACGCTCTGCACCCCTCTCAGTGGCTTCCCCCCCCCCCCCTGCCACCGACTTGCTGTTTAGAGCCCGTCCCTCACATGTCTGCCATCACATTTTTTTTCTAAACTAAAACGACGCCACTCGGCATGCCAGCCCACAACAATGGTCCCCTACAATCTAGTCGAGAAATGTCCTTTTTTTTTTCGCCCTAAAGCGGGCCAAGACTCGGCCGACGGCTCCAGGTCCGCCCACGTTTGCTTACGGGCGGGAACAGAATCTAAACGGCTGGCATGCTACTTCGTAATGTTGGCGGCCTTGCTGCCGAGCCCTCCGCATCGCCGGTTCGCATACCTGGACAGCGGTCCGGCGGTGCAATTAATAAGCATGGCCTGAACATTGTTGTTTCGTTAATCCCTCCTCTCTATCAAGTAAAAAAAAAGGTTGTCATTTCCCTGGTCAAACTTTGATAATGGACGCTGTCACGTCATACGATCCTGAGGTACAAAAGCAGCTGGGCGGGCATCCGCAATTTCAGGTCCGTGATACTCTCAGAGGAGTATTCTCCGTCTTACGAATCAGGTGAAAGAAGCACAAGATCTTGTTTTTCTCTCTTATTCGGGACCTTCTGCCTGTGATATGGCTCAGAGCTTATACCTCGAAACGACGTAGATAGGGTTAGATTCCACCGGATTCGAATCCGCTGACGGCTGACATATTCACCTTGATCATATCAATCTTCTTCCAATAATGATATTACTTGTTTGCTAACCTACCTGCCAGCGCTAATATCCCTAATCCCTGTAGCAGTACGGAGTAGTGTAACAAAAGGTTGAAAAAGGAGGCAATGCTGGGATTAGGACTGTGCTTTGTCTTAGTCTGCTAGCGAACATGTTCAAGCCTCAAAATCGTATTTATGCACGCATTTGCAAATCTCAGGTGCAAGACGGAGAATAAAAGTCCACATTATCTTTCGCTCAACTTGGGTATAGATAACATACATGAATATTTGTATCACCAAAAGCTGACACCTCTTGTGCTCTTGACCGCGTAAAATAACCTCGCTTGACAAATCCAACGAGACGCCCTGGATGTCAATCCAAATGTCCAAACAAGATGTGCTATGCCAGACGCTACCAATGAATATATCTAAAACCTTTTAATCAAACAAAACTTGGTCGTCGCTCATGAAATGTAAACAGGCATTCGACTGCCCAGTAGCTCACTCTTCGGCATCTGGACATCCTTTTTGTTAAAGTTATGCAGCATTAACCAACAGACCATGCGAAAGACAAGCGTGCACCAAATCTCGTCATGCGTAGCCTCCAAGTTAGCAAGTGAGACATCGCTGCGAGTCTCATCTAGCTCGGCATGGCTCGTCGCTGAGATGGAGGCCGCTTGCCGATCGTAAGCTTCGTCCACTGGAAGCTCTCTCGCCGTTAATACTTCGCCACCTTTGGCCAGGGACTCATGTGTGGGACTCTGAGGGAGAGAACTGGTGGAGCGGATACTTCCGGCGAGTGTGCGGCCCAGTCCGGGAGGGGGGCCGACAATGCTAATCCTTCGATCGGTCGTACGCATGGCATGCGTGACTACGTGTTTGCGGATGACATCGAAGTATACGTCCATGAAAATCTCCTGTCGATCGTCGGGTCCGGCAGCGTTCATATCCTCAAAACGATGAAGTGGCGGCCTTGGCGGCTCGTGATTGCGAGATCTTAGAGACGGGGACGGATGCAAAGATTGAGTCTCTGCGCTTTGATCGTCTTGTTGATTGAGCAACCGGAGCACTTCCTGAATGTGGTGTCTCAAGACATCTTGGACGACTTCCCGTCGGCGTGCGTGCCTCTCCTCGTTAGACATTTGATCGTAGCATTTTTCGGAGAGCCCGTCCGCCAGGCTGTTAAGTTGTCGTTGATATTTTGTTCTTGCAGTCAGAACTTCATCTGCGTCATCCAGGGCTGCGTGAAGCGACTTCAGAAGGAGCCACCTATGTAGGCTGTTTTCGTCATCCAGATACTGTAGTATATGTTCAATGTGACCCCTGAACCGCGCAATTATGATGGAGCTATGTCGCAGCCCATAGTGAGTGAATTCTGCTTTTGCGTAAAATGCTTCCAGAATCTTCGGCAGGGACACGGATCTTTTATCCCAGCGGTCTGGCGTTGGGTTAGGGAGGAATGTAAAGTTGCTGTTCTCGATATGAAATATTCGGCCGAGCATGCCGAGAATCTCAAAAGATACTGAAGAAGCGCGTCAGCTTTGTACGGACCATATTGGAAGACCTTTCTGAAAGAGGACAGGTAAACATACTGGGGAAAAGATGAGATACTCGGTGCTTGCCTGCATCTAAAAAATACCGGATCGTATTATGATTGCATCCGATCGTGGTCAGAGTCTCTGCAATTTCGCGCAAACTGCCCATCTGAAGGGTGCTGAGGTTCTGGTTCTCATCGCTCGGAGGCTTTAATCGCCGCTGGTCGACTTTCTCGCGATAGATTGTGGGCACGTATCCGAAGCACAATTCCTTAATCTCGTCCACGGGGATGACGCGGTTTCGTTTAAAAGTGCATTGACCATTGACTTGGAAAGAAAACATGAGACCGAGATCACTAAGCCTCTCACCCAACACCATGAAGCCATTGCCCTCTCCCCAATAACGATCGCGTTTGCGGTCAAACTCTTTCCAGTACACGCCAATGGCGGCCATCATTTCTATAAGATGACACATGGTGGTAGTGGCATACGGCTTGATGACAGAAGCCGGCATAGTATCCCAACTCTTGCGCTTTCGTTGGACGGCAACCGCCAATGTATGATGATCCATCAACGTTGGAGGTTCTGGGGGAGGCATATACTTGTTCTGACCTGGCGGTCCAAAGGATTTGTACTCGCCTTTCTGCCATTCCCGTGATTCGGCTTCCATGCGTTGGGCAGCAAAGAGCAGAATAAACCAAGACGCCTTCTCGTTATCAGAGGTATGTATCTTCTCCTTTGTGGATTTCTCCTTGTATTCCTTGCGCAAATCCATGGATGAAGTGGTGCAAGTTTCATCCTGAGATTTCTGGCTGCCGTCTAGGTAATATATCGGCGCATCGATAACGGGGCCATGCTGGTTTGTAGGCGGCGACACGAATATGACGGGCACGTCGAACTGGACCTCGAATCGCAGCTCATCGAATTGAAACTTTCTCGTCTTCGTTTTAGCCCAGCCACCCATGACCTGCTCGTTGCATTGCGAGTAGCCCTGTGCGGATGCATAGTACTGCTGCAACACTTGCATGAATGTAGCCAGCAGGGCCACGACAGATACCACCAAGGCTACGGCTGCCACAATAAAGTCGGCATTGTTGTTGCCATTGTTGCTATTGTTATTATTGTTGTTGCTGTCTGAGCTGTTCATCGCGAATCGAGGTCGTCGATGCTGGATCGGTCTCGGTAGAATATGCGATAGAGCTATGTTCTATCAAAGGGCGCTGATGGCTTTCGCATCATCCAATGCTGCCTTGCAAATGCCTTGCGGCCGCCTCGTCGTCGCGATTGCAGGTAGTAATTGTTGGGCGGTGGACCAACGCCTTCTCATCGGTGGCTCAACAAGGCTGTAGTGGGAACGTTAACAGCAAATGGTAGCAATTGTCGATGGGCAGATGAGTCCATGATTTGTCCTGAGCTTCGAGCTTCTGCTCTTTTGCTCCAGTTGTGTTTAGGATCCTGGGAATGGCCGTTTTCCGCGGACCCTGAACTGTCAGCTCGAGAAACGAGGCGCGCGGGACGGTGCGGCACGACCATTGAGGTGGCCAGCCCCCAAGCCACCTTATCGCCGCCGTACCGTGGCCAATAGTAGTGGGATGGAGCCGGAAATAAGAAAACGTATTGGCTAGGCCGGCGTGTGAGGCGACCCGCATCTTAACCACCTTTGGGAGATAGGCTATTATTGCAGGCAAGCCTTTGATGGGTCTTTGATGGTTGGGTGAGCTGAGAGTCATCGCCAACAAAGGTGAAGTAAAAGAAATCGGAGTAGTGGAAAAGAGATCATATAGAATGGATGATTGAAGTGGCCAGTCTCAATGCCAGGTCTTGCTTAGGTCAGCTCCTGGTGGTCTTAATGGAAGGTGCTCTCGGCGGGTACCTGCGCTTGACCAAATCACTCGAGCCGCCCTCGTTCTCCGCCATGAAGTTCATTTCACAACTGCAAGAAAGGCATCGCAGACTGCTTTAAGTTTTGGCTGATATGGTTTGAGAGCAGTATTTTTGTTTCAGGCGCTCTGATGAACTTCGATCTGTGGATCCGAATCTGTAAGGAAGCATGGACTCTCTTCACGTTCGCCGAATGGATTTGTATCAGACGACCAGGAGATGTGGTGTCGATGGATTCAACCAACAACGTCCCTTCTCGACGAATAATCTCGCCGCATTTTGATCCATCATGTTGTAGCCCGTATGAACTGTCGGGCATCATCAAAGTGCTCTGTACAGGCAGGGGTACAAGGGTGGTCTGCTTGCTGTCGTGCCGCTTTTCATGTTCTTGAACGTGCTCCTCCGTCGTCCTCGTTGGCTTTGTGTACCAAAGGGACTAAATTCCGGCGCATCCACTTCCGTGTCGTACTGAACAGCTTTTTCTCAACCTATTTCTTCACCTCTCATGACCTTTTGTATCACCCCCCCTAGGAATCCAGAGACAAAAATGCTTAGTGCTCCGTTCTGGTTACTCGGGTTCCGATGACGGCGTGTATAGTCGATAACTGCGGTATCCCGAACTACGCTCAGAGTTCCTGGTGTGCCACTACGGAGTAGTCGTTGGTCTGAAAGCCACTGATGGCTCGATAATACACCCGTGCTCCTATATGACGGATTGAACTCCGTCCAATTGTGGCGCTGACCTTTGCCTAGGTGCATATGTGATGTAGGAGGATCGGATATGTTCCCGCATGACTGCTAGTTCTAAAGTTCACAATTCCTCAATTATAACCCTCAATGGGGTATTCATCGTTTATCTAGTGCCCAACTTACGGTTCATGAACGGCTGAACGACCATGACTGAATGCTACGTCCTAAAAGGGCGAAGGTCATTGAATCCGGCACACACTCATGGACTATCGACAAATCCGATCCCGCCTTCTTCGCTGTGATGAGACGTCCGTGCGAGTAAACTGCTCGATCCGATCTACATATCACTTTATCCAGCGCTTAAGCCGGGATCGAAGGCGGCCCGTTCCGTCTATGGATTAGCAAGGCTAAAATGTTCCAGTGAGAGGCATACTCTCTTGACTACACCTGGCGCAATAAAACACAGGATGTCGGTGTGAAAGAATGATGCCGAGAAGGACGTCGTTTGCCGGAGTGAGCTTTATCAAATACCGGCATACAGAAGGATTAACCTCTCCGCCCAGCTCTCTGGTCATCAGTCCCACGTCTTACAGGGGAAAAAAAAGCCTTTGTCAAATGTTGACTAAGAAGAACAGCTTTGGGACGAGCTGTATAGCTACCATGATTGAGAGTCGATACATATCTGCAGTTGAATAAGTTTGGCGAGAGGTGTGCGGAGAAATAAGCTATGCCATTGCAATAAGGATGCCGAATTCATCTCTTACACGTGCTAAGAGACTCCATTGCCTGGGCATATAGCGTATGTTGACCAACAGATATAAGCTTTGTCTGAGTGCTGTTAAAGGACGCGTTGCGTGGAAACGAAGTACCACCGCGCCGAAGCAAAACTGACACGTATTTATGTAGGAAAGAAATGAGATTAAATACATGCTTCCATGGCATTTGCTGTTGGGTGTTTCTCGGCTCGCGCTCGGCGTCGGGGTGCGTGCCACTATCACGCAAGAGGAAACCGTTGTTGGCCCGTCAGGATAATAAATGAGACACACCTGTTTTAAAGTGGAGAGAGAGAAAGGGAAGTCTGTGACGGCCGGAGCAAATTGACCTCTTCTGTGTCATAATATTGACTATACTCGGAAGTCTCAGCGAGCGTGGGCTGCTTTCGCTGCGTATGCGCCAAAGTTTGACATCCGAATAGGTACCGCACATAGAGCACATAGACCTCAAGAAGATTCTGATGTCAGCCCAGCCTAGCTTCCATAAGCAAAAGCACGGGTAGTAATAATCGACGAGGACTAAGCGGCTGGACCAAAGACAAATGGCTCCAGGGAGGATGCAGCGCACAACAAGCTTAGGTTGCGATGCTTACAAGTGGATGTCACAATGTGATCGAGTTTGATGTCCCATCTGGAGCTTCTTGTCACACTCTGTCCATCGAGTAGTAGATAACACGGAAGCTCCACCTGGGTTGCATCCAACCCCGATATGTCGGTGTCGAGATCGATTCAGTAGCTACCCCGTCTCATCGCGTATATAAACGCCACCAACACGAAACTCGGCCAATAGTTCGACTATCCAAGGACTGGAAGCTGTGGGACATGCTCTGTGCTACGACTACATAGTGGCGTGGGTAACGTCTCGATGATGTTACCCATCATTAGACGACATCAGCAATTGACCATTGGGTATACGACAATTGCGGGCATACAGGGAGGACAAGAGGTGGGAAGAATGATGCCGAACCCGTAACTTGGGCGTTGTGTCTATTTATTATGCCCGCACGGGCGCAGGCGCTTGTCTTTTCTTAACAGTGAAACAACTCTGGCACATCCCATTCTCTTAACTCTTATGAAGTTAGTTTCCAATTATTCTACGTATTACTTATTACCTTTTGTCTTATTATAGCTTTGTACTGGACTTTCGGAGAGTATTAAATATCTAAAATGGGCATCTCGCAAGCCAAACCAGTCCCTGAGTCATCTCTCGACAGATTGACGACGCTATCCCGAGAAATTGAAGAGAAAACACGAATTCTGACAGATACACTTCGCGCAAAGGGTCTTGAAGCTCCTTCATACCAGATTGACGGCTCTTCAGACTTCTCCCTCACGGAGGGGGATGAGAATGTAGTGAGAGCCAGAAAAGAGATTGTGGCACTGACCAAGGAGCTCCATGATCTCGTGTTGGGTCCTCGTGAGAGTTTGAAAAATATGGCTTGGGACGTAGGTTGCGGTTATCTCTTTTATCAGAGTGAATGTGAGATGTGGTAGACGTGAAAGTCGAGCTAATATGTCATCTTCTCCAGGCCATCAGTTACATACCTTTGCAGGCAATCTGTGAGTTTAAGATTGCCGAGGCTGTGCCTTTAGATGGATCCATTTCATATGAAGACCTTGCTGCAGAAGTCGGTCGCTTGACCGGCACTGCCATATTAACATCCGATATGCGGCGTCTCATGCGCCTTGCCATTGCGAACAACATCTTTCAGGAGCCGCAAACAGGCTCGGTCGCTCATAACCGAACCTCGTCGCTCCTCTTAGATGATACACCACTAGCTAACTGGGTGGCCTTTTATACGACGGATCTATTGGCTCCTATAGCCAACACCGTAGATGCTATGAAGAAATGGCCGGGGTCTCAAGAAGCCAACCAAACGGTAAGGCTAGCTTAAAGGGTCTCAAACTGCTTGGCGGCCTAGGGAAAGAGTGCTGATTTTCATTGAATTATAGGGTGTCAACATTGCGTTCAATCATCAGGACAGCTTCTTCGATCATCTACAGGCAGACGAAGCTCGGGCGAAACGTTATGACTTGATGCTACAGGCTCATGGTCAGCGGGAGGGCTACGACTTGTCACATACAGTCAAAGGATATCCGTGGGCGGATCTCGGCAAGGCAAAGGTTGTTGATGTAAGTACAAGACAAGGCGGCTATTGTCCCACGGCCTAATCGACTAATTCGTGAAACAAGATGGGCGGTAACGAAGGATTCGTGTCAATGGCATTAGCCGAAGCATTTCCTCTGCTTTCTTTTGTCGTGCAAGACCTTGCTGGCATTCGCACGCCCGAGGTCGCAAGCAGGATTCCAGCGCACCTCTCCGATCGCCTATCTCTCACGGTACATGACTTCTTTCAGCCTCAAACCGAGGTTGCAGATGTCTACTTCTTCCGACACATCTTTCACGCCTTTTCAGACAAGTATGCCATCAAGATCCTTCGCGCACTAATACCTGCCTTGCAGCCGGGAGCACGCATCATCATCAACGAGATTGTGTTACCCGGCCCGGGCGAACTCTCTCAACTGGATGAAAAAAGTATCCGGACAATGGATGTGCTGATGAAGACGGTTTGCAACTCGAGGGAACGAGAAGTAGACGATTGGAAGAGCTTGTTCGAGCAGGCCGACGAACGATTCCGATGGCAGGGAGCATGGAAATCGAGCGGAAAGCTGTGGTTTATGGAAAGCATATGGGAGGCATGAAGACGTGAGCCTCGTTATGAGTTGACTCCTTAGTGACACGGAGAATATGGGAAAGATGGGATATTTTGATGCCTGTTATGTTGCCTTATTCCGAGAAAGATCTATCTATATTGCTTGAAGCACGCATTTGCTTCGTTGTACTTTGGCGTTTGTCCCGTTGGCCTATTCCGAGAAACGGTCTATCTGTATTGTTTGAAACACGCATCTGCTTCATTCTGCCCATTCAATACGAAACGCCGCTCAAAGGAAAGCAAGGGGTTAAGACAACTCTATCATATCTTTAGCTTGATTCCCGCTGATGCATCCCTATTCGCACCATTCTTCTCCCCATCCACTATCATGGCCACATGGTGGCTCAACGCAACCAAGTCGCCGGCTCTATCCATGACGATTACTTCTACGTCAAATCGGCCATTTTGCACCTGCTTCGCGGTAGTCCGTGAAAAGAGCCACTGTACGCCCTCTTCCGGCAGCGCCTTTTTCACTTCCAAGTTCATCGCCAGCGTGGGATACCAGAAGCCCTTGTTGTAAGCGAAGATGCCTCCGCCGGTGGGGGGATCGCCACGAGCAGGCCGGTGAAGTTCAATGACGAAAGACGCAGTGGAATCGATGATGAAGCCGAGCGCATGGGGCTTGAATGGCTCGCCGTTGCTGCTACATATCCACAAGTCGATAGAGGTGTTTGCCTTTGAATTGGCGAGCGTAGAGGGGGCGTAGAAATAGCGAAGCTGCTTCATGGCCACGACTCTGCGCACAAGAACCGCATTGTACAACTTCCACTTAGGATCCTCGTCTCTTAACAGCTTTTCGAAATCGGACACGGGCGGCGCCGTAGTCTGAAGAGACCAGCCAGTGTTGATCGTGATGCCCTTTTCAGCCGCGATGCTCCTGTTCGTCACGTACGCAGCCACCACTCGTTCCGACTTTGCCCTGCCATCCGCTGCCGATGAGGAGATCCACGGCCGCTGGGGAAGCAAGCCGCCTTGGTAGAGGGTAATGTGCAGGACGGAAATGGAGCGGCCGGGCTTGACCTCTTCGACGACGAGGACGGCAGGGCCGGCAATGGTGCGGTTGAGAAACTCCCAGTGGGCGGTGATGGTGTCGGGCTGGTTCTTGTGGGCGAGATACTCTTTTGCTACGCGCAGGAACACGGAGGCGACGTAGCCGCCATTGGGGACTGGGGGGGACGACTTGTGTTAGCTGGTATGGAGTCGTGAATGATATATATCTAAAACCATATACAGATATATGTGCACAGTTCACATACAACATACCTGTGCCTATGCAGTAGTTGAGAGATAGATTGGCAGCAAACGTCGTCTCGTCCAGCCTCCGAACGGCCGTGTCCTCGTCCAGCGAGGCAGGGATCTTCACTTGGCTGCTCATGGTCTATATCGTACACAAGCGTGGACTCACGTTCTATGCAGGTAACGTCCAAAGTAGAAAAGAAGTCGAAAGAGACGGCATCACGAAAGCAAGCATAAAAATCCACCAGGACCCCATGGGATCCCCCTCGCTCCCCCATGCCTCTGAAATCAGGTACCGGTTCATTTAGATCTAGCAGTATGATAACCCCAACACTACACCTGATCCACAATACTCCGTAATGACGGAAAAACGCATTGCTTGCGAAGCTGCAAGAGAGACGCACTGCTCGGGAACCGAGGTAACCCCACACCAGATCCTGGTCCCTCCGACTAACCAGGGCTAGCAATTCGATGGCGTATAAAAGTTGCTGAATCTGGAAGCAGTCGGGTAGATTAGCTGCTGACTGGCTTCGGGAGCAAACTCTGGTTGATGTAGTCCGTATAAGGTAAGGAAAGATGTAAGGAAATGGCTTGAGATGAAGAATAAGCATTGCATAGTTGCGAATACTATATCAAATCAGCTGCGGCTTGCATCGCCATGCTAGCTTCCAAACAAATGTCATCAATTTGTAACTTCCGGGGTGGGATGGCCAATGTCATTCATCTTCATCTTGTTTACTCATCACCAACTACTCAAGAACCTCGGCTCAAGAATCATTTCGCCTTGCCGTAGCCGGATGCTATGTTTCCTCATTACTTTTGAGTGATGAATTATGGAGTATGAATTCCATCATCGGCTCCAGCTCAAGTAAAAACACAATAACACATCCGAGGTGGAAAGACAAATTATACCAACTTCCCATCATCTCAGTAGTCGCACTCTGGGGCATATCCTCTGTCGCAGCATTGCCTCCCCTTCATGCACTCGTACGAATGGTTGTCCCATCTTCCCACCGTAATGATCCACTGTCCAGCGAGGAGCGAGCTTCCGCACCAGACGTTGTTGTAGATGGGCAGCTTCGGGTTGCATCTGCAAGTCATCTTGCAGTCATGGGGTGCTCCCTAATAATGCGGTCAGAAAATGGAGTTGAAAAGCATTTCATCTAAAGCGCTACGCACATCATTCGAGGTGAAACCCTCGAGGGCAGCAGCGGTGATGGGGGTGATGAGTGGTAAGATTACAAGAATGGCACGCATAGTGAATAGCTTTGAGAAGAATTGATATCTTGGTGGCTTCATTCTCTCTTCTTATAATATGAAAGAAAGGCACTGGATGGCTCCTTGTCGAGATAGGCAAAGCGAGAGAGCTGTCTGTATGAGGGTCTGGCCTGTCTTGCACACGTTGCCATGTCTCGGCCAGAATCCAGCCTTGATAGGTCGATTATGCGATGTGTAACTCTTCATGTTAGCTTGTGAAGAATGCCACTGTCATTGCCTCTCAAGTACATCATCAAGTCATGTAGCATCAGCTATTGCGGCATCACTCAAACGTCACCCGAATCACCTGTATGTGATTATTGTTCGTATACGCAATCGTCAGCGTCCTCCCCGTCTCGTCCAAGTACGGATACGCCACGCCGGCATACACAAACCCGCCATCAATCGGCTCCGCCGTAAACACCTCCCGGTCCGCCGTCCACGGACCCTCCGGGCTCGGCGCCGCTCTCAGCGCCACGTTCGGGCCATCTACACCGCAGTCAGTCAGCCACTCTCCTTTTTTTTTTCCCCTCTGGCTTTCCAATAAGAGAAAGATGTTGGAAACTCACTCAGATGAACGTAGAGATAGCACTTGAACCACTCGCTATACACCACCTGGCCCTGCCCGACCCCCCACATGACCGCCGTCTCCGGGTTATGCTCGCTCAGCACCTCCCTCCGCCATCCCTTCGCCCTCCCCCACCAGTACTCGTACTTGTCGAGGTCAAACGCGTCCGCAGCCTTGACCCGCGCCTGGTACACGTATTCGCTGGCCGGCCACGTCGTCACCGTCTTGGGCGGATGGCCCCAGACGTAAATGTACTCGCTCTTCACGTCCCGGTAGGCGGCGATGTCGCCGTACTTGGCCGTCGTGGAGCAATCCCACCACCAGCCGCGACGGCCCAGTCTCTCGGTGATGGTGGGCGTGCCGTCGATGACTTGGACGCGGGCAATGCCTGCGTGGCGGTAGTTTTCGTGTTCGTTCTGCCCATGCGTCAGCTCCTTTTCACTTTCTTAACACATTGAGACATAAGGTAGAGTAAACTGACAATCAAGTAATACAATGCCCCCACAGCATTCTCATAATCCACCTCCACGAGACTCGTCCCCCCAAAGCCAAACAGATTCGTCTCCCCCCACTCCTCCACAAACGGCGTAAACTGCTTCTGATGCGGCACCGGCACATCGTCATTCAAGTTCAGATCCCTCACCACCAGCGGATCGTCCGTCAGCGCCGACACCGCGTTGCGCACCATGCCGTGGAACCCCTCCGGGTTGCGGTCCGGGTCCGTCACCCCGGGCGCGCACCACAGCGTGTCCCCGTACACGGCGTACCATTTCCCCTGGATGTGGCCCGCGAAGCCTAGGTCTCGCCGGCTGGCGCTGTTGCAGGAGCGCTGCTCGCCCAGGTACTCGGTGGAGAAGCCGCGGATGGGGTTCTCGCCTGCGGGCTGCGTGTTGTCCGGGCCGGACCAAGGCGCCTGGGGCTGGTTCTGCTGCTGCGGCGGACTATTGGCTTCGTCGTCCCTCTTGCCGGTAAGACTTTGTAATAACTTCTTGAAGCCGCTCATGGTGGGTTCAACGTAATAGATGTGAAGAGAGATGGATTCCGTGATTTTGTGTTTGGCAGAAACGGCTGTGATGATGGCTAGATCTCGCACCTAACGAATAAATAGGCAGACGCAAAGGTTGAACACAAGGAATTCTACGCGTAGATGTCTCTATATAAATTGTGTAACATGGAGGGTGCATATCATATCAAATCTGACCTGCAGGTTATCAATGGCAAATTCAAACACCAAATGAACCTTCCCCACACAAAGCAACGTCATCTGCGATTCCGTCCATCCACCATCGGCCTGGCATGTGAAGTGGAGGCTCCGGCGGCAGACAGATGGAGCGAACGCGCGGAAGCATCCCGGACTGCTACCGCTCATCTCAATGTGGCTGACTCGCTAATCGGACATCCATCTTTAGCAATTACAAAAATTCTATTTTTGGGGGTATCTATGGAAAAGAACATTCTATAATGACAATAAAAACAACGCATAAAACCCATCATCGGAACAAAGGAGATGCTTCTAAAGTAAAAATTGAGAAAACAGCTGAAAAATCACAGTCGGACAAACACCTTGCCAAAAATCTCCCTTGCCTTCACCAAGTTGATGAGGCTTATCCTTTCGTTGTCCAAGTGTGCCGAGTCGCTGGCCCGTCCGCAGGGCAGGTGAGCAGCCGGCGCCCCAAACTCCTTTTCCAGGAAGCGAATGGCAGGAATAGAGCCGCCTTCGCGGATGTAGAGCGGTTTCTTGGGTTTGCCCGTTGGCAGCTCGGGTGAGTCCCGTCGGGCGTTGCCCTCGCTTGGGCCATCCAGACTTGTCGGCTGTTGAGCGCCGTTTGAGGCTGATTCAAAGTAGCTAGGCCATGCCTCCACGATGGCGCTGCTGAGCGTGCGGAAGATGGAATTAGTAGGGTCGCCCAGCCACGGCTCGGCTTTGTTGTCAATGCGAACGCTCAGCTTGTTCTCAGAGTCAAGGCTCGCAAACTCGCGCTGCAAGAAGCTGCTCAGCGCGCTAGCCACCACGTCCACTTCTTGTCCAGGCACAAGCCGCATGCTGATGTGCGCGCTGGCATGACTGCTCACCAGGCTGCCGTCTGGTCCCGACACGTTGTATCGATGGATCGTCAGGTTGGGCTCTCGCCATCTTGCCAGGAGCGACTTTTTGATCTCGGCCTCGGAGACGGCTTCGGTGCTGCGGCGCACCAGGATGGAGGCGATGTCGTCATAACGAGCCTCTTCCTCCGGCGTCACTGGTGGAATGCCGTCGTAGAAGCCAGGAATCAAGACTCGATTCCCGCGGCCCTTGAGCCTCGACAGGACCGTCGTGAGGTCTGACAGTGGCTCGTCGTTGATGTGGGAGCCGTCAACGCCCGAGTGCGTGTCCGGGCGAGACGAATCCACGCAGACGGTGGCGTGGAGGACGCCGCGTAAGCCATAGGTAAGGCACGGGACCTCATCATCCAGCCAGTAACTATTCGCGAGCAAGATGTAGTCTACCGGGCCGATACGCTCCTTGTTCTTCTGAATGACTTCTTCGAACCCCCTGGATCCATACTCCTCTTCGCCCTCAATGAGGAAGATGACATCGTTTTCCAGCTGCTGTGCCTGCATTAAATCGGTCACGGCAAACAGAGCGGCAAGAATGGGGCCCTTGTTGTCGCTGACGCCTCTTCCGTAAAGGTAGCCGTTAGTCCCCCGGAGAGCAAACGGGTCAGTCGCCCATTTGCCTTTCCCGTTATCGGCTGGAACCACATCGTAATGCCCATAGAAGAGGATGCGTTTCCGCGTGTCGGCAGACTCCTTTTTGCCGGAGAATTTTGCCAATACGACGGGGTTATGCGAATTCCCCGTGCTGAGCATCTCCACATAGCCGCCCATGCGCTTGAATAAAGCACCGAGGTAAGTGGCCCCCTTGCGACAGTCTTCCGCAAATTCAGGCCTCGAGGATATGGTTTTGTAAGAGACGAATTCGGTCAAGGCGGAAAGAAGCACATCGTCTTCGGTCTGGCTCGGAGCATCCGATTCGGGATTCGCTTCGTCGTGCATGTGCCATACACAGACGTCGTTGTCGTTGGCGCCGGTGATGTAGTATTGTTCGTTCTTATAAGTCGCGCAAGCGGATGCCAATATCTTGCTCTTATCTTTGCCGCTATGTGCCTTCCACTGACTGAGGCATTGATATTTCTGAGCAACATTTCTTGAAACGTGTTGGTACCTTCCGTAATGGGCTGTGCTGAATTTCTGTGACAGGCTGTCGTTAGCGGTGTCCTTTCAAGATGTGCAGGGCCAGAGGGGGTAGAAGGAAGCTCACATTGGCCCAGCCATCGGCTGAAGTGGTCCACAGGTACCCCCATCCCATTTGAAGCGACATAATGTCGTGGTTATGCGCCTTGATCACCCTCAGCCTCTGGGCCGTGTCCAGATCCCAGAGCTCAACAATGCCATCGAGCTTCCCTGCATACAGAAAGGATCCGTCCAAGGCCAGCGACAGAACCGATTCAGCGTCGTCTGCACCTAGTGACATAATCTCCTTAATTCCAGTGCGTTCGGGATCATCCGGGTCGCCTCTTCCTGGTGCGCCAAGGCTCCAGAGCTTGATGGTGCCGTCCCCGCCTCCCGAGATTAACACGTCATCCTCGGGATCAACCTCAACCGTAGGTCCCTTTGCGATCAACATGCAATACACATATCCGTAGTGAGCAAACTTTCGGACCGCACCGCCATCGATCTCCAGCACGGTATTAGCACGGGGAATCAAACCCCATTTATCCTCGCTTCGTCTCGGAGTGCTCGTTCCGCCAATAGCTTTCGAGTCGAAAAATCGATGGCTTCGTCGATCAGGATGTCGCTGAGAGTTGGGTGTGACTCGTGCGCCCGGGTCGCTCAAAGTGACCCATTGTATGGTCATGTTCTGCGCACCAATGTATAGCGTATCGTGTTGGGGGCTGTATGCGGTGGAAAAGATGTCGCCGGCATCATGGTTGCCGTATATTTCGAAGAGGCGGCGGAGGGTCCGGGGACACCAGACGTTGATGATGGGGTCGCAGGCGCTCGAGAACAAGTAGGCGCCATCGGGCGAGAGCGACAGTGACATGACACTCCGCTTATGCGCCTGAATCTGATGGACTTGGTGGAAGGTCGACAGAGACCAGACGACGATTTCTCCATCTTGCGTGCCGGCGTAGATGGAATCATGCTGGGGGCTGACGGCGAGAGCGAGGACGCTGCTGTTGTGCTTCAAGCTGTGCAGCAGCTCGGGATGGCTTTCTGGGCAATTGGGCGTCTCCAAAGAGGGCACCACCGCAGCAGCTGTTGGACTGACCGTCAGCGAAGGCATCGTAGCTATAGTTGATGAAAAAATTCCCCCCGCTGGTCAGTCTTGGAAATGGGAATATCTGAGACGTTGGCGGGGCACGCGAGCTTCTGCAATCACAGCATAAAGGGGATCGACTTGATGGTAGAAGAAGGAAAGGGGGTTAGAAGAGAAAAAAAAGATGAATGGAAATTGTCAATAAGGAGAGGGTGCCATGGGTAGGTACGTGCTCCAAGAACGAGATGTCGCGTCAAAGGGGGAAGGACACGAGCTGAGCTGCGAAAAAAAGAAGGTTTGAATCGCAAAGTCAAGAGTCATTGCTGAGGTGAGGCCATGTCTCTGACAATGACGTGCTTAGTGCGGTCTCGGCGCCGCCGCCGCGAGCTTATAGCGGCTCAACTTGGGAGGTGACGCCAGCTGACAGGGGGAGTCCTGGCGGGCCCTGGCGCTGCAGGAGGCGCTGTTGCAGCGCTAGATCTGCTAACCAAGGGCTTCTGCCCGGGGGGGTTTGGGGGTTCATGCTTTCATGTTCTTCTCGATTCAGTTTCGTATCTCGTGAGAACCTCCATCAGTTGATGGCAACGAACCATTGCAGAGCACCGCTGCAGAATAGCAGACTGCGCGCTTTATTGCCATGGATAGATTGCTTCCCTCACGCATCAATCTGCATATAGCCTGTTTGCAATACCCGACTTCGGGTTGCACAGGTTCCCCCCCACTGCTGGCGATTCGACAAACCGTCCATGCTCTGTTTGCCACAATAGGCAAATAGCAATCCTTGCGTATGCGACTGCGTATCTCATGTGCGATGCATGTGAAGTAGGATTTTCAGTCTGACTCACCAACGATCCTGAGCGTTAATTCGCTCCCATCTTTCTTCAGTTTATCCCTCGCCGCCATCTTGTCGCATTCGCAACATGCTGCAGACGGCCAGGCCTTCGTCACCATGTTGGAGCCGCTGGTGGTGATCGAGGGGACCATCTTTTGGTCGCACGGTCTGCAGCGACCGTACGTCGATGCTTTGGGTGGCAGAGAGAAAGGGACAAGGTAAAGAGAGAGATGCCAACTCTGCTTCATGGAAGAAACGAGGGCTATCGCTCTCCGTTTATATGGTTCACGAGAGGGCCCCCTGAACACACCACCTCAGCTTGCTTATTAGCCTGGACCTGCATGGACCGATGCAGTGGTCTGGCACGCAGACGGACGATGCGAGCTATTAGGTTTGCTGGCTAGTCTCGTTTGCTATTACCTCCTTGCTTCAAGCACATAAAAAGTGGCAGGGGGGGCATTCCAGCGCGACTGGTCAAGCGAAGGTCAGTGGCCAGACATGTGATACCTTCTTATTGTGAGGCTTGCCGTCAATCGCGTGCCTACAGATCGAAGCTACCAGATCTGAGCGGGCGCGCTCTCAGAGGCCGCTGTGAAAGCGTGAAAGCCTCGAGGCTCAAACTTTGTTGCCTGCATCTTGATGCTCGCAGGTTGAGCTATACGAAGCTAAAGTCGGGATTGATGATGGCGGCAGTCGCTGCGATTCGTTCGTTCCCCGGATCATCCGTCATTCGCTCTCTGCCTTGTCCATCTGCTATGCTAGGTACTACGATTCTCCTGCAAGACTGACCAAGGGGCATCTCGCTTCTTCTAACCCCGGAAATGGCTTGTGATACAAATTCTGCGTCTCCGATTCTAGCAAGAGCATTGGGTAGAGCACACCGCAGCAGCGACTGAAGATGACAGCTTGCTGAGGAAGCTAGATCAACTCGAAGCTTCTCCAATCCTAAGAACGGCGGACACCTGACGTCCAGAGACGATAAGAACCAACGCCATGCGAAATGCCCCAAAAAAAAATCGTCTTGCAGAGATCAGTTCTTTCGATAACAATTTCCACAAGGTTCACCGTTGCGTTTCCGACGTTTAGCAAAAGTGTGGCCGACATGTATTTCCACGTCCTCTTCGTAACCATTCTCGGCGTTCTGGACTTGGTAGCCGCAGCTCGCTACTTCTCCCTCGCCGTCCACGCCCCCCAGCATGCGTCTCTGAATGGCAAAGTCATCAATGCTCGAAACAAATCTTTCATAATTGGAGCCCCGAGTCCAAGCACACGTTGCGGTCTCAGTGATCCTGCGCGGTGTCCTGATGGAGACATAACTCTTATAAATGACGACATGTCGCTGCTTGCCGTGAGTCCAAGCACCCACCCGCCTTTGTTGCTATCAAAGTGTTGTATCGGAGACTTTTGCATAGCCAATGGGGTATTGACAAAGTATATACAAGTCTGCGGCGCCTGGGGGTCAGTTCATTTACGTCGCTCTAGACGGCTCTATTAGCTATCCTTCCGCCCATTCATCCTTACGCCCACCCGGCGCGGAAATCGGTGGCTTCTATTCCTATCAAGCTCCATCTGGCCGCGGCCCACCTGTTACCATCCTCAATTGGCGATCGAACAGTGGCAAAGCCGGGCTGTGGGCCTGTCCTGTTTCTCCCGGCGCACGGATTGCCTGTCAGGCCGTCTTGAAGGCGTCAACGGCGAGGTTCCATGGGGCGGGGTGTCTCTCGGTGGATGGTATTCGCATCCGACCCGAGGGAAGTTCCTTTGGTGCTTGGGAATATACTTGAGCTTGCTCTGCATGGTATGATGCCATTTCAGAAACGACTATACACATGATGTAGAGTTTATAAGACAGCATAATTACGCATATTGAAGCAAACTGAGGGACATGTTCTTGCAGTCTCCTACTGACCCTGTGACTTGTATCTTATGCATGAGCAGACTGAAGAAAAGCTTCATAACTCTATGCGTAAAGCTAAACAAGAAGCCGCTGATGCTCTCAAGGCTAAAGTGCATGAGGCCGACACCCGTCCAGCCAGACTGATGCAGCATTCATTGGGCCTTCCATCTGTTAAGGCAAATTACACTTCCGCAAGGAGATATAGAGCTGCGGCTCCTGGTCCTACTTTTGCGGCTCCAAATTCTGGCAGAGAGCATTGCGAGTGCCGTGCTTCCGGACAATCTGTTTGAGAGCACTGATAGTTCTGTCCGGATGACGTTCCTGCAATTGTTAGAATATGGTTAATGTTCTTCCTGTCGAGTCAGATAAGACTCATACCTGTATCTGCTCCCAAGAAGCTCGGCTCTTGCGCATATTGATTACATTCTGGATATCTTCCAGCTGCCAAAAGTTTTTTGGGATGACTGCTTTGCCGCTACGCCTTGGCTAAGAATAGGTGCTCAGCAATGCTGTGCTTCCCTCAAAGTATGTCTGGCAGCACTTACCATGTGGACAGTCGCTACACTGCTCGCTTTCATATCCTCAACGTGGTTGGGATCCTTGCTGCTTGGTTTACACAAGGGACGAGGCCCAATACGTTCAGTGCTGTCGACGTCCTTTGAAACTCTCATAGGTTGACGAATCGGCAGTGGTATGTTTGCGGCTATCATGGCCTTTAGTCCGCAAGATAATATGCATTTGATAGAGAACATGCCGGGAATTATCTTCTGCATTAGCCTTGACCAAAATATACGTCGAAATATCTTTGAGGTGTGGGAACAGGTGGTCCTGTTTTGGTGCTATCGCTGAGCTGCTGTGAATTCCTGGTAGTTCGATGACTGGATAGAAGATGAAAGACTAACGAATATAAAAATCACGGAAGATGCTCAGAAATCACCATGTATCGGTGAAGTCTTCAGCTAATGTCGATTGTTGACCTGCGAATCACTGGTAGATCACCTGAGACAGGGGCGGTGAAATGCTGTGTTAATGTATGTGAAAGGTCGATGAATAGACGTCTAACGAACAGGCAAACTAAAACACATCTGACGAATATCATAGGCCCGTGGGTACATGAGACTTCACGAGATATAAAATAAAGATACGTGCAACGAGATGCTAGATCACATTTACCAGAGTTGAAGCTACCCTGAACTGAATAAGCCATCTCGTTTTTTCGTTATACATGGGCAACATTTATCAAATGGCTTGCTTTATCTAGAATACATTTTGTTGCATATTGGAAGCCTATTTTGAAGAAATGAAGGATAATGTGAATATTAAAGTACGTTCATCATTTACGGCCAAAAGGCGAATGCCCTTGTTAGTATTTATATACGCGCCAATCAACTTTACCAAAACCTCACCTGGCCCTCACAGCGGTACAATTACTCACCGCAGAAACTTAAGAAAGAATAAAAAAATATCGATCATGTGTGCGATGGTGGTTATGGCGCCGAGCCGCCCTTTGCCGCATCTAGCCTCCCAAAAGAGCGTCTTCCTGGCCGGAACTACCAGCCCAACAGGGGAGCCAGACTGGAGGCAAACACTCACAACGGCCCTATCCGAGCTGCCAGTAACGATATACAATCCCAAGCGTGATGACTGGGACGCAACATGGAGGGAAGACTTCTCAGACAGCCGCTGGGCAGAACAGGTGGAATGGGAGCTCGAAATGCAGGACAAGGCCGACATTGTCGTCGTCTTCTTTCATGGGGTCAGTCCGGCGCCCATAAGCCTCCTTGAGCTAGGGCTGTGCGTTCGAACCGGGAAAGCAATCGTATGTGCACTGGATGAATATACCAAGAGAGGGAATGTGGAGGCGGTTTGCAGGAGATACAAGGCGGAGTTTGTTGGCTCAGAACCGGATCTGAAGGTTGCTGTAATGGCGAGACTGAAGCAAATGTTGGGGCTGGCGTAATAAGTTGCACCAACAGCACATCGACATGTTCCAACGCGCTACTTGTTTAGTCACTTGCACCTGCTTCCAGTCTGCCGCTACCTACAGCCTGTGCTGTGTTATCAGTTTCTCCCCTAACGCCTGGCTCTCGAGAATTACTAATTACAAATGTTCAAAACATCTTTGCGTCCGCCCTCTTTTTCTCAATCGCCCGCCAACATTGGTTGCTCAGCCATGCGCCACACACTCGCCACATGGTTCCTAGAGTTTAGGGACACACGAAGGGAAGCTGCAGGCGCTTAAGAGCTGAGACCCACACCCCACACTGTGGCGGGGCTGCCTTCTCACAGCCTTTCTGTCGCATCTTTTGTTGTTTTTCCTCCATCTCAGCTTGCCAGCGGCATCTTTGACTGCTTGCTATACAGGGTGCTGGCTTTTTTTAATATCTCTCTTTTTGGATCACTTACTATCTTTGCTCTAATTCTTGCTAATAACGTTCGACTTCGAGCACGATGGAGGACCAGTTTGGGGGCCGGACGGACGACGATCTCTTCTACGACGATTTCGAGCCCGTCGAGTCGGAGGCTGTTCTGATCCAAGAACCCTACGTCCAGCCAGCGCCTGAGCCGGCAGCAGTATCAGTTCCCGATCCGGTGCCTGCGCCTGCTCAACAACCCTCCCCTGAGCCTGCTCAACAACCCTCCCCTGAGCCTGTGCCGTCATCCCAGCCGAGTCAATCTCCGCCCTCTTCGAAGCCCTCACCCGCTCCTGCTGCAGCGAAGAGCAAGAAACCGCTCCAGCCTGCCAAGGGCCTCTCGAGCTCTCGCTTTGCTGACAAGCCGCCTCCGAAGCCAGCGCCTGCTCCCACACAGTCTCCCAACCCTCCCCCCAATGCGCCCACGGCTCCCAAAGAGAAGCCGCGGCGGGCATCGCCGTCGCAAAACACCGCTGTCGGCACCGATGCGCGCTTTCAGTCCGGCTCCAATCCTCGCCAAAAACTGACGGAAGATGAGCTTACCGCCAAAATGGAGAAGATGAAGCTTCTATCGGCAGAGAAGGCTCGGAAATTTGAGATGGCAGAGAAGGATGAGAAGCAGCATGCTGAGGCATATGCGCGGGGTATGGAAGAAGCACGCAAAAGAAGAGCCGAAGAAGCAGAAAGGAGAAAACGTGGCGAGGAAGAGCGGCGTAAACTGGAGGATGAGCGCGCGAAGAACAGAGAAAGGAAGCTCAAAGCTATGAACATCAAGGATGGCAGCTGGGACGAAGGCAAGCAGGCTCTGGTTGAGGAGGAGGCAAGGAGAGGATTCCGCGGCGCAAACGGTGGCATCAGGGGAACCAAAAGCCATGGTCTCGGTGGCAGCCGATTCGCTAGAGACGAAGAAGCACCCGATGTCGATCGCTTCCTGGATGACCGCTATCGTGGCCGGGGACGGGGTGACCGCGGCAGAGGCAACGGTCGAGGTCGTGGCCGGGGTCGAGGCTCATATGATGGACCGGTCGGTGACTCACGCCCGCCCAAACAAGATGTCCCGGCCGCAGACGACTTTCCAGCTTTGCCTTCCGACAACAACAAGACAAAGACAGACTCGGAACAGAACAACGACGCTCAATCAAAGCCTACAATGGCACAGGCGGCGGCGGCCGCTCCTCCCCCTCCTTTACCCATCATACCTGGTGGCAAGTGGGATGACGAGATGGAGGAACTTGATGCTTTGAACCAAGCCAAGTCATAGTTTGACATGGGGCTGTCAAAGAAAAGGGGGAAGAATGGTCAAAGGAGAGTGAAGAAAAAGAAGGAAGTGCGGTAAAGTGCTGCGGTCATCACTGGTTTCAGTTCGGGATCATCAGCTCTATGCTGAAAATTGTTCGAGTCTATTGTTACGATGTTGACTTTTGATGGGTATACGATTATATGACGTCGGGAAAGGGGAAAAAAAAAATTTGCTTCATGGAAGACAGATACCACTTTGGATATTAGCCTCTCAGCTATTACTATTCCAAGCGTAATGAATAGAGCGTTGCGAAAGAAAACAAAAAAAGAAGACGCAGCAAGACTGCTTGTGTTGATGTATTTGAAGGGGGGCATACTCCACATCCCCTATTGCTATATACCGATTTTTTTTTGATCTTGCCATTCCCCAAAACACGTTACCCCAATTACCGTCCGTTTGGTTGATTATGATATGTGAAAAAAAGACACAGCCCCAGACGCCGAGCTGGAATGCAAATAAACAAGATCCTGCCATTGTACATGTTTCCCAAGCAAGCAACAAACAGCCCCCCCGTCTTACCACCCTCCACGATAGCCTCTGCCACCTCTGCCGCTTCGGTACCCTCCCGGCCCTCTAGGTCCCCGGGAATCACCTCCGCCCGGGCCGTCGTCGTCCATGGCCGGCCGCGACCTGCCCTTCATCTCCTTCGGGAACGCGTCGTACGTCTTACGCATCTGCGCATATCCCAAATGCATCTTGCCGTAGAAGTGGTCTGCCAACCGGCGGTCGTTGTCCAGCCTGCTGAGGTAGGCGCCGCAGACGTCGCACACCTGTAGCCGCTGGTGGCCGGAGGGGCCCGAGGTATCTGACAGGGCCTTGAGCTCCTTCTCGCGGTCGGCTTTCTGCTGCGCGGCTTGGCGGACGCGGAAGAGCTCGTCTTGGGCGCGGGAGACTTCGCCTAGGGAGCCGAGGATTTCGACCTCGAGAAGGCCGCTGTTGATGGAGGCTGTAAGATCGGAGATGGTTTTGAGCTGCCCAGTGAGACGAGAGGGTTAGTCTCTCGTATCTAGATTTGAGGGCATATTCACGGATGAAAAGGGGGGGATACTCACCAAGGCATTGGTTTGCCGAATCTCATCGGGCGTCTTTTCTAGACGTCTCTGCGCCGCATCTATCCTCCGGTTGCACTCGTCGATGTACTTTTGCAGATCACGCATGTAGTCGTACTCGAAGCCGTACTTGTGCTTCTCCCTCTCTGACAGCGCCTCGTATTCCGCCTTGAGGCCCTCGGCGTGTATCTTTGGGCACGGCCCAATGTCCTGCTTGGTGTTGGTGAAGAGGTCGTGCGGACACGTTCCGACGATGTAGGATCGGCAGACTTTGGGGTCGTTGAGTGAGACTTGGGCGGCGCGCGAAGACGACGACGCGCCCATGAGCTGCTCGAGCAGCTTTCTCTGTTCGGCGGCCATGATGCAGATGCGCGTGAGAGAAAGGGCGGGTTTGCGCCGGTGCAGTTGGTTCGAAGAGGAGTGGGAGGAGATTGCGTCGCTCAGTGGTCTTGGTGATGGGAGGATCTGGTATGGATTATTTTTCTGGCTTGAGAATGACGGATGGCCTGTGGCTGGTACATTTCATAAGGTGCCGCTAAAAAGCAATTGAACCAGACATGGAACCTTACAGCAGCTGGTGGAGCCTATCCGAACAGGCCTAAGTCGAGCCTGGTGCAGCCTGGTAGCGCTTCGTGGCGGGGGATCCAGGGCCGTGCTTTCAGCTTGCCTCGCCGCTATGAGCCAGTACACTTAGCTGTGGCGCATGGCATTTGACATCTCTGCTCACTTGCCACTTTACGACGCTGACCGCCTACCGAATGGTCAAGGTGCCTGGCAGACAAAGGTCCCCCACATGAGCCAATGGACGCTTGGGCCGGCTCGTATCAGCCACAATGGCCCTTCCAGCTTCCTCCAATCTGGCAATATCAAAGAGTTCCATCGTTTCGAGCGATGTGAACCTCGCCCGAATCGCGCCAGCGACTCGAGTATCCCCTCCTTTTCCCCTTTCCCTCTTTTTTCTTCTTCTCCTCTTCAAAACACGATGAGGAGCGTTTTATCTTTTCTCCTGTTGCTTGTGCCTAGCTTATTGGTATGCGCGACCGACTACCATGAACAGCTGAATCTACGGCCGCTGCCACTCACGGCCCTCCTCGCGAGCTTCAACTTCAGAGCCAACACCTCGATTGCGGACTTTGAGGCGCAGAATTTCCGGCTATTCCCAAGGTCGCTGGGACAGATTCTGCAATATGCAGGCACGCGAGAGCTCCATCTGCGGTTTACGCTCGGCAGATGGGATGCGGAGAGCTGGGGCACCCGGCCTTGGGATGGCAAGCGAGAGGGCGGCACCGGAGTAGAACTATGGGCGTGGCTGGATGCCGAGACAGACGAAGAAGCAAGCGAGAAGTGGTTGACCTTGACAAATGCGCTATCCGGATTGTTTTGCGCCAGTCTAAACTTCATTGATGAAACGCGGACCATTCGACCTGTGGTGTCGTTTCAGCCTGAGGGTGACCAGTATCCCAACACGACTTTGGAGAACACGCGGCTGCTACACGGAGTGCTGCCGCATGAAGTGGTTTGCACGGAGAACTTGACGCCCTTTTTGAAAATGCTGCCGTGCAAGGGCAAGGCTGGAATTGCCAGCCTGTTGGATGGACACAAGTTGTTTGATGCGTCGTTTCAGAGCATGGCTATCGATGTCCGGCCCATCTGCCCCGCGGATGGCGAGTGTGTCCTCCAGCTGGAGCAGACGGTCGATATGGTCTTGGACGTTGATCGGTCCAAGCGGCCTCATGGTAAGTACATTTGAAGCTCTGCTGCATTTTCGGAAATGCTAGTCTAACATACTTGATTTTCTAGACAACCCTATCCCGAGACCACCTCCTGGCCATGACTTGATCTGCGATACGACGAAGCCCTATCATCAGGTGGATGATGCTTGTTATCCCGTAGACCATCTCCGTGGTCAAGACTGGACGCTGTCCCAGATCTTTGGTCGAACAATGAAGGGTGCTTGCCCCTTGACCGATCCCGACGTCCCGCCGGTCTGTGTCCACGTTCCGGAAACTCGTAGCATATTCTCCGCAGAAGGCGCCCACGAGATCAAGTATCAAGACAACCCATTCTTGCGATGCTATCGCGTTGATCCAGAGAGTGAATTCACCATCATCTTGACAAAGCCGGAACTCCCTACCGACGGAGGAGCTGTTCCCCTCGACATCGTGAAACCTGAACCGCCAGTGCTCTACGCTGAGCGAAGTTTCACTGGCCATGGACAGGAACATGGCGGTGTGCAAGCCATCCTCACAAATCCCGGCGACGAGGAAGTCGAATTTGTTTACATGGAGTCCCTCCCCTGGTTTATGCGCGTTTACCTCCACACCCTTTCCACCCGCATCTCCGCCTCATCGCCTAACACAAACACGACTACCGACATTATCAAGGAGATATACTATCGGCCTGCCCTAGACCGTGAGCGGGGCACGCAGCTTGAACTCCTTGTCCGAATTCCCCCTCATTGCACCGTCTTCCTCACCTATGATTTCGAAAAGGCCATTCTACGATACACAGAGTACCCTCCAGATGCAAATCGCGGTTTCGACGTCGCCGCCGCCGTGATCACCACCTTGGAGCCCAAGGTCATGAGCATCCGCACCACGAGCTTACTGCTATACCTTCCCACTCCGGACTTTAGTATGCCATACAACGTCATCATCTTCACGTCAACGACTATTGCGCTGGCCTTTGGAGGACTCTACAATATCCTCGTCAGGCGCATGGTCGGTGCGAATGAGGCTCCCAGCGGAGCGCTCAAGGATAAAGTAATGGCTGTAGTAGAGAAGCTGAGGAAGAAAGCGGCCGCAGCGAAGTCACAAGCGAAGCCTGCTACTATAGCGGAGGTAAAGTGATTTACAAGGCGTTAGATGTTGCATAAAGATAAACAAATTAGACTTTTACATCTTGGGTCTCGTGGTGATATCATTTTAAAAATTACCTACCTGCAGTGATCATTTCTTTTACGGTTTACGCGTCAGGAGAAGTAGCTTGATCAGGCAGTACATGTATGTTGTATGCTTACAGCTCTACTCTGAAGCGTGGAGACAACCTTGAAGGCAAGCTGATGTAGACGGCAGACACGAGTTGCATTTCATCGGAATACCACGATTCCAAACAGAAAGAACTTTGCGTCCAATAGATTTGCACTCAAAGGCGGCATGTGGACTGTCGCAGAAGGCTCAATGACTATCCGATTTGCCTTGAGCAAAGTTTGCCCTCACATATCTCTGTTATACTCCAAGTTTTCTTCGGCTTGCTTCCACTTCCCTTATCAATAATCATTCAGCAAACACCGGTCGGGATCGTATAGTCCTCCGTCCTCCTGCTCGAGCTGTACTTTGCGCTCTGGCCAAGCCCGCGTTTCGCAAAGCCAGTCCACAGCTCGCACAGGTTCTCGCCCCCCGTGAGCGCCCTGTCAGCATCGAGAATAGCGTCTCGAGCCGAGACCATGGTAGGATTACAAGGCTGCAGCGCCATGCCGTTCAAGACGAGCTTCAGGCTCAGATACTTGCCGTCGGTGGGGACGCCCTGGCTATCAAACGTGGGGAAGTCGGCGTCGTTCTTCCCATGCTTGTCGATCAAGTTCCACAGAACCTCGTAGAGGGTAGTGGCCCAGACGGTGCCCGCGGCGTGCACATCGGTCAGCCCGTCGACCTGCTTGTACGTGAGCGGGTTGGTCTTCAGGCTGGTCGAGTAGGGGTAGGCGCGGATGCCGTCCGAGTTGTCGGCCCAGGCACCCATCGGATAGTTGGTGTTGCGAGTGTCGTTGGGCTTGAGCCGGATGGAGGTGGCGAAGAAGTCGCCCCAGCCTTCTCCCATGCCGCCGGCCTCGAGGCCTGAGAGACAGCCCGAGTTGGCCGGGCCACCGGTAAGACGGGTGGATACTATATTTGTGATTTGTGTGTTAGCCAGACAACAGGGTCAGTCGATGTGAGAAAAGGCCCTTACATCCGTGTGTATATTCGTGAACAACGATGCCTTCCTCGAACGCGCCGTCTCGTTCAGGGGTAGACTCTGTCCAGATATACATTCTCATGCGGCCACTGCTTCCGTCAGGAGGAGTCGCAAAGTTCGCATTGTTGGTGCCCGAGCCATCTTGGGCATTCAAGATGACAAAGTCGTTGCCGACACCGCCCTTGCCATTGTTATTGGTCTGGAAGTTGCCGGCCGCTTCGGTGAACCCGAGTACGTACAACAGGTCATGGTACTTGTTGGCTGTATAGAAGAGCTGAGTGACGGAGGCGTCGCGATAATCCGTGGGATTGGTCAAGGCAAGCGTAAAGGGATACTCAAAGTCTCGTGTCGCGCTGGTAGGCCGGTAGTTGTTGAGATAGCTCGAGCCACCGCTCGGATTGACCTGAGCAATGCCATTGTTGCCGCGGGTAGTGGTGTAGTTTGTGGTGCCGTCACCAAACCATGTGAAAGGCGAAGCATCGAGCCTCCAGGGATCCTGGATACTCTTTCGTGCGCCTTCGGTAGGGTCGTTGAGGCCCCATGGATATACTTCGAGAGTGGCAAAGTCGGCGACGTAATCAACAACGCCGTGGACTTCTTTTCCGCTGGAAGCATCGACATATGTGAGCAACCAGTTATCCACAACATCCGTCTCAACCCTCCAGGTAAGGGCCAGCGATCCATCCTCCTTGACGATGTAGACCAGACGGGCCTCGGGATCGCTCACAGCTCCGGCAGTACCCTTCAGGCTATACTTCTCGGATCCTTGTTCATGCGGCTCAGCAGTGGCACCGTCTATCTGGACTGGAATGCCCAAGATATCAACAGCGCCTTGAAGAGCAGCCGTGGGGTCAGAGAAGTCACGCTTCTTCAGGGGATTCTCCTGAGGCAGCTTGCCGGCGAAGAAGCTGTTGCCGTGGGAGAAGACTCTGCCATCGCGACCAATCTATACCACCAGTATGTATGTAAGTAAATATATTTGGCTATATATGACTGCCCACTCACGTTAACTTTAAAGTCGGCGTTGTCAATGTCAAGCCCATGGACCGTTTGCTTAAAGTGGACGTGGGCAATGCCATCGACATCGACATAGTGGTCTTCGACCAAACGAAATTCTGCATTAGGAGCAAATTGCCTAACGGCGTCGGTAGCTGTCTCGACGTAACTACGAGCGACTAGGCTTTCCACGGAAACTTCGTCCCCGACGTCTGGTGAAGGGGTATAGTCAGACAGGATGGGCATAGGAAACTTGCTGATGTCGACGCCACGCTTGGAGAGATTGGACACATGTTCAGCGCGTTTGGAGGGATGAGCATGAACGTTGGCAGCGAGGCCGGTCAGACCAAGGAGGAGAGTCGACTTCATGGGAGCTATGAGGTGACGGCAGCCGAAAAGCAAAGGAGCACAAGGAGCACCACGACCTGTCAAAATATGAGGAACACCAGGATCTTTTTATATTCATAATGTCATCCCAAGAGATAACTAGGTTTGCCGCTCTTTCTGAATACTCCTCATCCTGGATGTCACGCCAGAGCTGAGCAATATGGTCATACCTATCGGATTTCCATCACGGCCGCCATATCTTGACAAGCTAGATACAAAAGAAAGAGGAAGGTGGATATGAATTCTTTGCTAAGTGGGAGAACTTTTGCGCAGTTTTGTGAACTTTTGTGATCTCTTGTGACTACCAGAATTCGCATGCCAAGCCCTGCAGCCAGACACGAGCTTGGGGCAATGATACGCAATATAGTCGACTGAGGGTCAGATGGGTTACGGAAGCGCGGAATAGATAGTTCTCAGGAGCCCTAGGCGCCATAAACTAATGAGAAATAGCAACCTCGTCGATTATACCATCTACGGGAAGAGGGTCTTCCAGTACTGATATCGAGGTACATCGAGTGTGTTGTTCACAAACAGCAGAGGTTCATTCTCTAACATGTGCCGTCGATATAATCTCTCCGCTAGTCACACTGCCGCCTGTATGGTGGAGATGCCATTCCTCGGAGGCTAGTTGTAGCGCCCATGAAGAGGGAGCCATCCGATATCAACTTGCTCTCTTGGGTCTAGGCCTCCCAACATCCTCCGGCAACTAGCCTCGATATTTGTCAGTCGCCTTCCAGTAGCGGACACTACATTTAGCGTTCTAAAGTAACTATGCATGTAAGCTTAAATTTCTATAAGTCCGAGGTACTCAGGCCTTTTTGCAAATAGTTCGGCCGGACCCTGCCCGTTATCAGAAAGCCAAGAAACCGGCCCCAGGATGGAGACGACGGACCTGCCGGATCGGGATGAGAGTCCGGAGGGTGCCCCAATCGGCCTGGATGATGCCATTCTTCCTGCTATAGTGTAGGTTGATGGCTCTATTGTTAATGCCGATGGGGGTAACTGTTGTTTGGAAGATTTGACGATGCTTGGCCTGATAAGACGAGCTGCTGGGGAGGGTCGGCATGAATGACCCGGTTGAAGGCAAGAGGCATGCGGATTTATATCAACACTCTAATCGTTGTAAAGGAGTACATACCTATGAGAACATGGGGACACATGTCGCTTCAGCATTGAAGCCAAAAGTAAATGAGTAGAGACACGAACTCGATAGTCCCGACGTAAGGAGAGACCTTATTAGGATGATTTCTGCCAACAAAGCCATACCTTCGAGGTAGGAGTATTAATGTTGCACGCGTGATGACAATATAGCCGCTGTACTTGTCTTTTTCCTGTCATTTGGACCAAGTGAAGCTTTGTAATGACTATTCATGTACAGAAATAGAAGAGAGCTTACAGAGAATAGGCCCACCTTTGGCGAACCGCTTTATCACCACGCAACTAGATCAAAGCACTGATGCTTCGAATATCGCTTATATAGAACACGTACCATAAAATAGATGATGTGAAATTTATTGCTTCATAAATTAAGCTCACATTGACTCGGTAGGTTGTAGTACAACAGTTGTGTTCAGGTGTTGTTATTTCTACTACAGGGTAGATCGACCGACAAACTGGTCGGACCGCCGGATTCTATTCTCCTCATTACCACTACGACCAGATCAAGATGACATCTCTTACTGGTTCATCAATGGACAAATTTCCTATAGTAATTCTAGTAATGAAATAAAATCACAGAAAATTTGGAGACTATTTTGTGAGCTATGTAAGATGGCCATGGCGACGATGAACCAGTTTAACCCAATGGATTGAATCTTTACGTCGGGATCGAGGATCAAGAACTAAGAGTGAGCCCATGGAGAGTCTCGCATCAATATTTAAGAGTACCTTAATATTCTAGTCAAGGCTCCGTCGGCAATCTTGGCCTTTCGAGGAGGGTGAGGATGCTCTCATAATATCTTGGGATAATGTCACGACGGCACCAAGATATTTCCGCGGTGATCAGCATGCCGTCTAACGAATCGATTCTACCCATATCATGTACCAATTACTCCTGGAGGATTGGTTCTTGCAGTGGCTGCTATTGCTTGGTTTGACGGGCTTACCTCTGGTACTGTCAAGGCAGCCGTAGCATATTATAAGCTGCGCTATTTGCTGCCGGCATGGCTCACCTGATGCTGTTATTCAGTCAGTATGGACGAGCAGACGACGTTATATTCTTGAGTGGGTAGGAGGAGTATAGCCGCGCGTCTATGAAAACCATCGAGAGAGTGACTTGCATCCCCCGCGATACCTCTTGATACCGTCAAGACGTTACGAGAGGCTGGGGCAGCTTTAGGATCTGGAAGAGATGATGGGTACCGTCACTCTAGTATCATCACGGACCAGATTACTGCCGAAGATCGAGCTAGGGGAATTTCAGCTAGGGGCTATATGGCCTGTAGATATTCCCAGTCGTTGACTATGGAATTTTTCTGCAACTTAAGCAGAAACAACTTGAGTAGCGTTGCTCGTGGCTCAGGTCAATTGGTAGCAGCTAGGTAGGAGAGACTGCCTCGATGAAGTATATGGATCATGACAGTCTGGAGATATAAGTGCTTATGAAGAGCTAGAACAAGAGGAGATTGACTGCCCAATAGTCAAGGCAGAGAGAGAGATCATTGTCACCATGAACCAAGGGAATCTGCCCTCGGCATTGGTAGAGAACAGTACACACATAGCCTCTATCTGTTACCTGCATGTATTGAATACGCATCGCATTCGCAGCACTCATGGGCCGACTATGATTCAACTCTTCCATCATTAATTCGCTATCTCGCGTCTCTCAACTATGCATCATCACCAAGCAGTCATTGGCTCCCTCAGCACAGGCGAGCATGGAGCATTCTACGCCTTTCACCTCCCCGAGGTTGGGCGACCAGCCGATAGATTAGCTCGTATTTCACTTTACCCGGCCGACGGACCTGCCATTTAGCGATGATAGCCAGAGTGCCGACGAAGCCGTGTGCCATCAATGAACACGAAAGTATCCAAATAATTAATTAATTACTTACTATTTCAAATCGAGTGCCGAGCTACTTCACACTGACAGCAGCGCCAGCATCCGCTTTCGGCTCCTCGCAAAGCGCCCTTTTGCATTGGCGTCTCCGCTCGGCGATCGTCTTTTGCTGTCTCCACTGGAAAGGAACAGAATCCACCACGGGAGACATCGATGACTTCATGGACGCATTGTGGACTGGGGGCTGTCTCAGTGGGATTTGAGACATTTGCCATGGGGAGAATTCACGGGGAAAGAGGGCAAGAGAGTTGATGTTGAAAATATGGTTTTTGCTTGTGGTTTGAAGAGCTTACCTCAGCAGCTGAGATGGGACTGCCTTCCAAAAAATCAGCCGTTTTCGTCCACACCCTCCCCCAACTCTGCTTCAGCCGCGACGACGCGACAATCCACCGGTGACAAGTTTTTTTTTTGCCTGGCCGGTGAGAAAGAGGAAAGGACCTGCAGCCAGGGCCGCGCTAGGGGCACGACGGATCGTGACAAGATCGGACGTCTGGGCTCCACGCAAAGGAAAAGGGCCCAGCACAGTAGCGCTGAGGCGTGCCGATCGTAGCTCGAACGCAGCGAGGATTCGCAGAGCGTACGCTCGATGGGGCCATCATGGATGGATACATGAAACAGCGCCCCCCCCGTCTTGTGCGACACCAAGAAAGAGGCCAGTCAAGACAAAAATAAGTTGTCTCCGGGAGAGCTAGGAAACCAATAGCCGGCAAAAGAAGGTTCACGGCTGAAGGCCACCAGCGTATCGATCCTTTCCTCTTTGCCTTGCGCCAGGCCCCTCAGAGCGTGAGAAAAACTTGGAACGAAAAGATTTGTGCGAGGTTGTGTCGGTGAGGTTCTGATGCTCGAGGGGGCTGGGCTGGTCTCTCTCGTGGCTGCATCCTGCAGTGCAGAGCTATTTGGCCGGGAACTTTCCGTTGGGGCAGGACATGCGTGTTCGTTGTATGTGCGCAAGCTGCATGGTGGCTGGATGGATACATGTATTGTGTGTGGTGTTGATGCATCTCGCACATCATTGCCCTCCTCGAGCATCACCCGATGGACGGGGTGCCTTAATATGCATTGGCCAATGGGAAGACTAGTCTATTGATTCGTTTACGATGTCAGAGGACGGCTAATTCAAGTTGTCGTCGTCGTCGTCCTCATCGTGGAAATGTCCGTGGCAGCAGCAGCGCTATTTGCCGTGGACACATGCCATTTCCAACTTTGTCCCATCCTCATGACCAGGCTGGCTTCAGCCGCACCAATTCATTCGCATCGTGCTAGATGCAAAAGCTGGAACCACAACTGGCTACGTATGCCAACGAGGTTCATGATGTCTACTGTCAGGGATGGTTCGGTAGAGGAACCCATGTTCCCTCCATGTGGGATTCACAAAGGCCGTGTGTTCGTTCCGTCGACGGCTCTGACATCACGCATCTCGATTGCATCTTTTCTTTTTCAACCCAACATCCACAAGTGGACCACTCGTCCACTTTTGACTTTCTTTGCAATCTTTTTTTCCTGCATCATGGATCCATGGAACCACAGCCTCGGTGGCTTTTCCTACGCGCTACTTGCGTGTGCGTACTGCACCGAGCAACGATCGACGGCTGATCATGGGCCACACTGGTGCGTGGCAGTCCCTCCTCACCAGACGCTCACCCGTGTGAATATATGAATCCCCCCCTTCTCAGCCTTTCTCCCCTTTCCATTCTTCCTCATGTTTGGTGCTCTCTAATCTCACTCTACGTGTTCCGTTTGATTGTTACCGATTACCTCATTCCATCCATCGTTTGGAAGGGGTTGAATCAGTCCATCGTTTGCTCCTCATTCGTTTTGAGAAACACATACATACTACTCTCTCTCAACGGTTCACCTACAACATAATGTAAGATTTACATGAGCCGTTATCTCAACGTCTATTGATTTAATCATTTCCATGACTAACATCCCTTCGAGCCAGACATCATGAAGTGGACGCCTCTCGTGGGACTGGCCCTCGCAGCCACTACCTCTGCCAATGCTGTTGTCGACGGCATTGTTGCGCGTGACGATGCTTCCGGAGACTGCAGTCCCTCTTACAACGGCCAGTTCCAAGTCACCATTGCCAAGCTGGGCAAGCGGGCTATTGAAGTGAGTTGCTACCTCTTTGTCTAGACTTCTTGGGCTCACAAACTGACTTACATGGCGTTGCAGAAGCGATCCTGCAGCGATCCCAACACCTTGCTCCTGACGCTCAACGGTGGCACTCTCAAGGATGCCAAGGGTCGCACCGGCTACATTGCTTCCAACGACCAGTTCCAATTCGACAACCCTCCGCAGAACGGGGCCATCTACACCGATGGCTTCTCTGCCTGCTCCAACGGCTCGCTGGCTCTGCGTGGCTCCACCACCTTCTACCAGTGCTTGTCTGGCAGCTTCTACAACCTGTACGACCGCAACTGGGCACCGCAGTGCGAGCCTGTTGAGATTGTCATCCTGCCCTGCAGTGGTAGCAGCAGCAGCGGCAGTGTTGGCGGCAGCAGCAACAGCACTGGCAGCAGCAACGGCGGTGGCGAGGTCACCGTTGGCACCAAGGTCGTCCAGACCGCAATCGTGACGGCCATTGCCGATGGCCAGCCCCAGGTTCACACCACCACCGTTGGCATCCCCATCTGCCAGATTGGTGATGGCCAGGTTCAGGGCCACACGACGCCTTGCGGCGCCGCTTCTCCCGCACCCCCCGTCACCCAGAGCAGCGATGGTCAGATCCAGGCCCCAACCAACCCTCCTGCCATCAGCCAGATCTCCGACGGTCAACCCCAAGCGCCCACCGGATCTGCTCCTGCTCCTTCTGCACCTCCCGTCACCCAGATCTCCGATGGACAGCCCCAGGCTCCCACCGGATCTGCTCCTGCTCCTTCTGCACCTCCCGTCTCGCAGATCTCGGATGGTCAGCCTCAGGCTCCTACCGGAAGTGTCCAGTCTATCGGCCCCGTGGTGAGCCAGATTTCTGATGGCCAGCCTCAGGTCCCGGCCGGAACTGCTCCCGTTGGAACTGGCACCGGCGTTCCGCACACGCCTACGTCTGCTCCGGCTCCTGGTCCCACCAACGCCGGCTCCAAGGCTGTCCCTGGCCTTTCCGCCGCACTTGTTGTTGCCCTGGCCGGAGTTATTGCCTTGTAAAATGGGCGATTGGCATTGAACATGGCAGACATCTTTCCCTTTTTCTTTTTTAGGTCAAACTTTCAGGACTAATGTTGGTCTAATTTATTCATCATGAAGTGTATATGCTGGGACGGATGTAATGGACAAGGCTATGGGAACGGAGTATAAGCTCCCGGTCAGTGAGAATTATTTAGTATCAAATAGTATAAGTGAAATAAGAATTACTACTTGATGTATTTAACAAGAGGAGCCCTGAAGAGCAACTAATCGTGTATAGCTATGAGTATGTTGAGAAGTGAAGTATAAATCGTCAGTACATGTTACTTTGCATGACGTGTGGCTGGACGAGGTCGCCCACATGTAGCGCTTATGTAATCAATCATGGCTGGTTCAGCCAAAGGTACCAGACGCCTCTCTCGTATGGCCATGCTAATTCATGGCTTGACCTACACATTACACGCGAACGCTTTGCCACTCGTTCTCCCATCACAGCACCAGGCATAATGTCTGAATACTGGAAATCCACGCCAAGATACTGGTGCAAGCACTGCTCGTGCTATGTGCGCGATACCAAACTCGAACGAGCAAATCACGAAGCTACGGCCAAGCATCAAGGCGCCTTGAAGCGCTCACTACGGGACCTACATCGTAGTCACGAGAGGGAAGAGCGTGAGAAGGAAAGGGCGCGAAACGAGATTGCCAGACTCAATGGAGTCGTCGGCCGATCGTCTACATCTGGTCCCTCGGGGTCAAGAACACAAGGGGGAGCTCCGGCGCCGACAGAGTCTCAGCTGAAGAACCAACGCGAGCAGCTGGCGGCCCTTGGCGTGGCTATCCCCGACGACTTTAGACCCGAGATGGCCATAGCCGGGGAGTGGACCGTGACAAAGACAATCGTCGTAGAAGAAAAGGGCGAGGAAGGCGGCGAGACCAAGGTCGAGGCGAGGGCGACGGGCGTGAGGAAACGAGAGGAAACAGAGGAGCAAAAGGAAGAGGAGGAAGCGGTGCGAGGCCTGTTCAAGAAGCCCCGGAGGTGGGGGCGCGACTCCAAGACGATGCCAGACGATGAAGACAAAGACTTGGATGCGCTGCTCAGTGCGACACTACCCTTGAAAACAGAGGCAACGGGACAACAAACCGACACGGACGAAATGAAAAAGGAAGAAGAAGACGTCGAGGCAAGACAAGTCAAAGAGGAGGAAGACGTCGTCATCAAGCCAGAGCCCGATGCCGATGCACAAGGCATCGTCGGGTTTGCGGCGCTGAAAGAAGAGCCAAATCCGAAAGAAGAGGCGGTCGTAAAGACCGAGGATGGAGACGATGCCAACGGTATTACTCCAATAGTGTTCAAGAAGCGAAAGCCAAAGGGAATCCGCACGAAATGAATTCTTGTCGTGCATTGTCAGCAACTATTCTTTAGAAATCCTTTCCAGGGCCATTTCAAATGCGCGCATAGAATGGCTCTGAACTGGCGCCATTTTCCAATGCTCATAGAGCGTTGCTGGGCAGGCACATTTCCAATGCTCATAGACCATCTCTGGGAGAAGGATTCATTGATTCCCCACAGCTGCACCGAAAACAAGCATCCTCGGTTGTTGCGCCCTGAGCAGCAACAAAGAAAAAAAAAGGAACAAAAATAATGGCGCTGATTAATTCATGCAGCCGTGACACGCGCTCGCTGCGCCCTGAGGCTAGATGAGATTTCGAGCTCCACAGCAGCGCTTGCGTGCCGACGCATCCACTTCGATGAGGGAATCTGGACAAGTTGCTTCCCTACTCCCGGATTTAGGATTTAGGGATTTTTTTGCTCGTTCTTTGCTCGAAAGGCTTACCAAAGCAAGCTTTTGCTTGGCAGCTTATCAATGAGGGATGGATTATAGAGCAGAACAATTTACAATGACACGATAGCAATAGACCAGATACCGCCAGCAAGTAATACCTGGTACTATCTAGTAGAACACTCTCTGCTAGGTGGCTATGACATTTACGGAAATCCTGTGCCAAATAGGCCGGGCGATTCATACCCGGGTCTGCAACGTGATTGGGCCGATTGAAGAGACAAAGGATGTCTCCTTCTATTTTCCCTTTTTCCCGGCAGTTTGTTTGATGACAACTTTTCGAGCCCCGCGATCATGGAGCTCCGAATATTGCGTCACGGCCGACGGACAGTATAATTAAATGCCCCCTTCTCCGCAACCCCACCAAGGCGTGGTGGCTCAGGACTGTGATTCCAGAAACTTCAATCGCGAAAGCAACCCAGGCGCATTCATTCTCACCTCTTCCTCTTTGATCGCAGATTCAGACGATAGTCTCATTGCTAGTCGCGCGAATTGAAACTGTAGGCAGATACAAACCATCACTCACAATGGCTTCCGGCGCTCTTCAGAAATGCTGCATCTCTGGCACCCTCCATGAGTGAGTAGTTTCCCCTCATTGAAGGATTCTTGCGCAAAAAAGTTTTGGCGCGTCTCTTGCGATGTACCTTTTTTTTGCTGACGGTGCGACACAACTAGGGGTGAGCCTGTTGGCAAGGACATCAAGATCGATGGCACCATTGACGCCTACCTGGTCACTCCCCCTGCGGACAAGGCTCGCGAGGGCAAGGGAATCCTCTTCTCCCCCGACGTCATTGGCATCTGGCAGAACAGCAAGCTTCTGGCCGACAACTTTGCGGCCCAGGGATACACTGTCCTGCTGCCGGACCTGTTCAACGGCGATGCCCTCAAGCTGAACCGGTCTGGCGACTTTGACTTTGTGAGCTGGCTCACCAAGGGCTCTGACGGCAAGAACCCTCACACCCCCGAGTACGTTGATCCGATCATCGAGAAGAGCATCAAGGCTCTCCGGGATCTGGGCATCAAGAGGATTGGAGCTGTTGGCTACTGCTTTGGCGCAAAGGTAAGCTATCGAAGCCCATCTCAGTCTCACTTCATAGCACAGCGCAAGACTTTTGAGAAGAAAATCACATTACCTTATTGACACGTTGATACAGTATGTTGTCCGCCACTACAAGAACGGCATTGACGTCGGCTACGTTGCCCACCCCACCATGGTAGAGGAGGACGAGCTCGCCGCCATCACCGGCCCTCTCTCCATTGCCGCCGCCCAGACCGACAGCATCTTCCCGGCTGAGAAGCGCCACAAGTCGGAGGAGATTCTCATCAAGACTGGCCAGCCCTTCCAGATCAACCTGTACTCGGGCGTCTCGCACGGCTTCGCTGTCCGCTGCGACACCAGCAACAAGCTTGAGAAGTTTTCCAAGGAGCAGGCTTTCCTCCAGGCTGTGACCTGGTTCGACGAGTACCTGTGAGTGGAGGCGAGCAGAAGTAGCATTGATAAAAAGCGTGGACATTTGTCACAAAATATGATTTTTATACATGATGAGTGTTGTTGATCAGTGGCATCAGTCAGTTTGAGGCCAATCGTCCCTTATTCTTCCAAAGCGATGAAGTGACTAGTGTAGTCCGTATGTTCAAGTAGAGTCCTTGCAACCATGGGCGGAAATGAAAATCATTGTCCATCTTGTGCAACACAGGAGTCTTCTCATAGGTTCTTACTGTGCGTTTGACCTTTGGAATTCTATCACTGTCAAAATAGAAGCTTTGGTTCCTGGCTGCACTGAGATTTGATAGAAATTCATCGTGCAGGTACATGTACACAATGGCCCCGATTAGTGCTTGAAACGGCAGCAGCCCGTCGCGGCAGCGCTTGCCTCAGCGCCCCACTGCGCCAAAGCTGCAAGCCACATGTGCCTTCTGGCCGCCTTTGGCCACCTTTGGCTTAGTTACCAGCGAACCGCAACGACCATCTTGCCCGCCTTGTCATCGATTCCCAGGCCTTGCTCGTCTTTTTTCATTCCATGCCTACAGGATCAGAGGCGGCGTCGCTTTCGCAGCATGTTCAACTAGGACTCTCGCGGGAATGGCAGTGACCGCAGACCCGGTTAGCCCTGCTCCGCCGACAGCTTTTCCCACCTCGTCCTCGGCGACCCCAACACGAAGGAACTCGTCCAACCATCTATCCTCGACGTCCGCTGGGGAGGAACACCCGCAGCATCACGAAGCAAGGGAAGACGGAACGCATTACAATGGCAATGGCAATGGAACCCATACTGGACACTTGGCCATGAACGGAAACTCGAACAACTATCGGCAAAAGGACCATGGCGCCGTCGTCGTCGGCGGCGGCATGGAGAGGCAGCGCAGCGGAAGCGGCACCATCAAGAAGACGGTCAGCCACGACAATGTGCACAAGTTGACGGCGGCCGAAATGCAGCAGCTTACGAGCTCGCCACAGTCGCTGCCTGTGGCGCCGGCTCCCCCCTCGAGAAGATACCCTGAGCAGGAACCGACAGACTCTGGCTTGGAACGGGAGGCGATTCGACAATCACTGCTGAGGCAACCGGAGCAAAATCACAATCACGGCGACGGATTTCAACAAGCGAATGGAAGCCAGACTGCGGATGCTGGAGGGCCTAGTGGAGTTGGATGGCTCCCTCGGGAAGCTCGAACTCCAGTGCGACACCCAATGCCGGGGATGAGAACGGTGTCCACGCCGCCGACCAGCCGAGATCCCCATACACCTTCGATCCCTACCTCGCCTCGACGGCTGTCTTTCAATCCTGCGATGCGGCCTAACGGCCTGCATCTGAGTTTCGATGGGGCCAACGGAGGCTCTCACGGCAGCGCGGTGTCGCCCCCGATCAAGACGGGACCTCCAAGCTTTGCAACGCAAACACAACCGGCTGTGCAGCAAACCCCCAACAGTGGCCCTCGACCGCCGTCTCCGATCCCGCCCATGATCCCACTTCCTCCAATGTCGATACCTACGCATCTCCAGCTCGAACTATCCCAACAGCGGCCGAGCCCTCTGTATATCCACCAGTCCTACGCCAACGACATCCCCTATGAATCACACGCTGTTAAGTTTGAGCGTCTCAAAAACGTCCTGTTGATACCCCCCTTTCTCGAGCGGACGCTCAACTTTGGTGCCCTCGCCTGCTTGGATGCGTGGCTCCACACCTTTACCATTCTTCCCATACGTTTCTCCATCGCCCTCGCGGTTCTAGTTCGCTGGTGGATGTACGTCATCTTCAAGGAGGTCAAGTGGCTGGTGGGCTTCGTTTGGTACGGCCTTGGCCGGCTGTGGAGGCGAGCGCGAGGAGTCCGCGGTCGGAAGATAAGCGATGCTTCCGATAGTGGCCGGTCACGCAGCTGCAGCAGAGCCAGCGAAGTCTCTGTCGATGGCCTGTCGTCGCCTGGCATCCGACACCGTCCAAATGGCGGTCGGGCGGACTCTCGCGTGAGGGCCGCCGCCAACGATGCTCCAAGACAGCCGTCGTTCCATACTCGCGGTCTGAGGCCCAAATCTAGCACATTCCGCCATCGACGAACCAAGTCGATGCCGTCCAACCTCACTTCCTCCCATAAAGCTGATCTTCTGCAAGGTGCTGTCATCATATGTAGTTCTCTGGCGCTGATGAAGCTGGACGCAAGCAGAATGTACCATCTCATACGCGCGCAGTCGGCCATCAAGCTCTACGTCGTGTACAACATCTTGGAAGTTGGTGACAAGCTGCTGTCAGCCCTGGGCCAAGACATTCTCGAGTGTCTGTTCAGCTCGGAGACGCTGTCCCGCAATTCGTCCGGCCGATCCAAGATTCTCCTGCCCCTGGGAATGTTTGTTCTCTCCTTGATCTACTGCTGCCTTCATTCTGTCGCTCTATATTACCAAGTCATTACTCTCAATGTCGCTGTCAACTCTTACTCCAATGCGCTCCTCACGCTTCTCTTGTCCAACCAATTCGTCGAAATCAAGAGCACCGTCTTCAAGCGGTTCGAAAAGGACAGCCTATTCCAGCTGACCTGCGCCGACATTGTAGAACGCTTTCATCTCTGGGTCATGCTGCTCATCATTGGCATGCGCAACATTGTCGAAGTCGGCGGCCTGTCTATCCCGGGAGCCGGTATGAATGACTCGCCCACCAAGGCAGCGCCGATACATTCACCGAGCATCCTCCCCCACAGCTTCACCGTGCTGCCCTCTTGGGTTATGTCTGGCGAGGTTCTCTCGCCCTTTCTCATCGTCGTTGGTAGCGAGATGCTGGTGGACACCATCAAGCATGCGTACGTGACCAAGTTTAACAACATGAGACCCAAGTTCTACAGCAGGATCCTAGACATTTTGTGCAAAGACTACTACACCAACGTAAGTGATTTTCGTTTTTGGTTTTTCCTAACGCAATCCATAAAAAGCACAAGTGCTAATAATTCTTGTTTTTTGAAATCAAAAGGCATTCACTACCCCCCAACTCACCCGCAGACTTGGTCTCGCCGTGATCCCTCTATCCTGCCTCTTCATACGCGCCTCCATCCAAACATACCACATGCTCTTATCCGCTCACGTACCGATGCCTCTCCCCCTATCGACGCAGACATCTCTAGACGAGGCATCCGCCACGCCCTCTTCCCCCGCCATGATTGCAGCCCTCAACCGCTTCGACACCCTCATCCGCGACTCCCTCGGCCGCGCAACCTACGGCTACCCCTACGACCACCCGCTCAACTCCCGCCCCTGGTACCGGTGGACGTCCGACGACGTCATCGCCGCCGTCACCATGGTCGTCGTCTTCTTCATCATCTTCCTCGTCCTCCTCATCATCAAGCTGCTCCTCGGCATGGTCCTCCTCAAGTACTCCCGCAACCGCTACGCCAAGATGAAGCAAAAGGAGGCCCTCGTCGCCGCCGGCAAGGCCGAATGGGATAATTACACCGCGCAGGGCGTGCGCGTCGGTGGCTACGGTCAGGTGGAAGTGGGCGAGGACCGACGACGCTGGATCAATGCCGATCCAACAGAAGGGTTAAAACGGAATAATAATAAGGGAAAGAAGGGCGCTGCGGGTGGTGAGGATAGAAAAGCGCCTGCTGCAGCTGCTGATGGCGATTACCAAGGCGTATTTCGCTACGACATGGTGGAGAAGAGGATTTGGTAAAAAAAAAAAAAGAAAAGAAAAGGTCTTTTTTTTTGTTTAACCGTGTAATGTAGAGAGAGAGGCAAAACGAAGAATCATTCAATGGGCGTTGAAAAAGTTGGTATTCAGTCGGCGTAATCATTAGCGGTACTGTTTTGTCACTCACATTATACGATAAATATAATTTAGCAACACGTGTGTCAATGTACATGGTCCGTGACAAGCATTCAAAGGGGGAATATTGCTGTTATTTCTTTCTTCCCAGCCAAGGGCAATTCTATGAGTGCTAGCACTTAAAAAAATACATCTTCCTTCCTCCATCCAATCCGACTTTTTCTTCTCGAGCCTCATATTCGAACCAACATATCTAATGCTATTCAAACCAGTCCTCTATTATAAACGCATCCTTGTTTCTTTTTTTCCTCGTTTCCCAGGTATACCCTCAGCCATCAATTTTGTTTACTCATCAAATGGGTATAGGTCATGTCCTCGTGTCTTCATCGTCTGCCAGTTGGCCCTCTCTTACACCTCATCGCCCCCGTTTACTGAGCACCCGCCAGGTGGAGCAAGTTGGGGTTGTTGGCAAACAAATCCGGCTTAGCTCTGTACAGCGCCTGCACCGTTCGGGACAGGATCTGGCGCGTCTCTGGCTCGAGCTGTTCCTCGGGAGGTCCAAGGACCTTTTCAAAAATGCCAATGAGCTGAGGAGTCAGCTGCTGGACGGTTTCATTGGATTGGTCGTCTGCCAAAAAGTTAGTCACGATTCATTCGAGCATGAGACACCATCATGGGAACACTTACAGAGAGTGTGAATGCACTGGTAGATGGGCTCATTCTCCTCATACTCTTCCTGCAGCGGCAGAGTAGCAACGACAGCCGGGAGAGCCTGGGCGACGAAGCCGGCATCGGCATGCTTCATCATCATCCGAGAGAGAGCTCCAGCGACGTTATCCGTGATTCGCATCTCGCGCATGGCCAAGAGGGGCTCCAGCTTCTCCCAGAGCTGGGGGTAGATGGGGATGGTCTTGGCCGTGTCGCTCGAGTTGAAGATCAACAAGCCAACAGCGTAAGCAGCATTGGATTTGGTCAGAGCATCAGGATCCGACAGACGTCGCAGAAGAGCCTGTCCGACACTCTCAGTGTAGGGAGTGATGGCTTCACCAGTGTACTTGATGATCTCGGCAATGGTGCCAACAGCAGTGGAGCGGTGCAAGTCCTCAGTGGAGCTGGCCAGCTTGTAGATGGGCTTCTCGAAGATCTTCCACAGTTCGCCGAAAGCAGGTCCCAGAGCGGCAGCAAGACCAACGACAACGTCCAGAGCGGTATCAATGGCCAGCCAGTCATACTCTGAGGATCCGACATCGACCTCTGGCTCCTCATCCTCTTCGCCGAGATCCAGCTGGCAAGGGTGAGAGCGAGTGATGAGAAGGCTGATGACAGAAACAACCTCCTGCAGCATGCCGTCCTTGGAGGTAAGAACGGCAGGGCCGCAAGCCTTGAGAGTGGCAGCGACGTTGCGGTTGATGTCAGTGACCACAGACCTGATTGTTTGATCGGGTTAGCATGCCCAATTCTTCCACAGCAACGTTCAAGAGCGACAACAAAAGGTTTTAAACAAGTAGCAGATCAGAAGTAGATTACACGCTTTCTCAGCAATTGCATTTGCATCTGAGTGAGCTGGGTTATAACGCAAAGTTTTCATCATGCTAGCAGACAGTTTGGAACAAGAAAAACGAATGAAAAAGCAAAAAGTGTTTAAAGAAAGAGAAACATACCGGTCGCTGTCATTGGCCCAGATGGTCATGGTAGACTCATACAGAGTCTGGCCAATCTTGACAATGGAATCGGGGGGAGTGGGCTTAGGTGGCATGCCGGCCTCCCATTTGACGCCAGCACCCTCTTCCCAGACCTGGAAGACGCGGGCATAGGTTCGCCACAGGGTAGAGATGGCAGTCTTGCGGCAGCCTTCGTAGTCGTGGTCGGTGAAAGGTACAACCTTTTCAATGGTCTTCTCGACGTAGGTCTCGAGGTTGTTCATGTTGCAAGAGTTGGAAATGACATCGCCGAGGACGTCGAGGGCAATCTCCTGCTCCATGGCGACAGCGGTGGTGCCACCAGCGAGATCGGCAAGGTCCTCAATGTCATCCCACTCATCGTCACCACCGCTAGCAATGGTGAGATCCTCTTCGCTCTGGGGCGCGTTCACCTTGATACGCTTGCCTCCAATGACAACGGTACCATTGTCAAGCTGGCTGGGGTCAATGCCGGGAATATCCAGCACCTCATCCTCCAGCTCGAGCGAGGCAAAAATACCCTTGAAGACGCCATCCAAGAAGTGCTCGAACTGCTCATGATAAACCTTGGAGAGGTTAGACCAAAGGATGAAGCTCGTCTCCTTGAGCCTGGGGTTGTCCAAGCTAAGGGCCTCCTCGCTAGCCTTCATGAGGTCCAGCACGTACGGCTGGAAAGCCTCAGGGCCGACAGCCAGGGCAATACGACCTAAGCTATCGCAGGTGGAACTTCGCAGGTTCATGGCGTCTTCGCTGTCCTTGATCATGACAAACTTGCCAAGAGACTTCATGACGTTTTCGAAGTAAGGTTGGAAGTCCTTCTCCATGGAGGATGCAATAGCACCAAGAGCAGAGGCGGCAGCAGCCTTGACACCATAGTCGTCATGGTCAAGCAGCTTGACCATGGGGCCGATCAGGCTGGGGCCGTACTGGGCCATGATCTTGGTGTCGATGCCGTCACCAAAGGTGTCCAGCGCGCCGCAGGCACATCGGATGATGCTGATGTTGGTCTTATCAGAGGGGCCCTGAGAAGCCGATTCGAGGTTCTTCAAAACAGCCTCGATAATCTGCTGGTGGTGGGACGCCATCTCGTCGGCCATTTCCTCCGCAAGGTGGATGAGACCGACCAGAGCAGCGTGCCTGACCTGGGTCTCGGGGTCACAGAGCAGGTTGATGATGGTGGGGAGAAGAGGCTGGAGCTGAGTGGAGATGAAATCAGGGGCGCCTTCAGCAGCGTTACCGAGTGCGAGCATAGCGGCCATTCGGTAACGAGGATCCTGGTGAGTGGCAAAGTTGGGGAACTGCTCGAGAAGAGGGACAATAACCTGGCGAGGAGGCAGCTCGTTGGCCAACTGATCAATCAAGCTGATGGCGACCCTGGCGGGAGACATGTCCTCCTCATCATCAGAGTCGAGATCGACAACGATGTGCATGGCCTTGACCATGAGCTCAGCACCGACGTCCTTCATGGCTTGAATCTTCATGCGACGGAACGAAACTGTCTGGATAAGGAAGCCAAGAGCCTGAGAACGAGGATCATCCTCGGCGTTTTTGTTACCAGCCAGCTCAATCATGAACATGAGCAGATCCCGCAAGTGAAGAGCGAGCAAGGCCGAATCGTAGGCGATGAATGAGTGGAAGACATCAAAAACGACGCCATAGCCCTCCTCGTCTCCAGCCTCAACAGTGGCCTTGAGAATGTTGACCAAGCTGGGGACAAATCCCTGCATAATCTTGAGAGCCTGGGGGTCCTCCTCAGGGTCAACGAGCATAAGGATGGCTCCAATGGCACGCACGATGTTCATGCGAACCTCCTTGCTGTCGTCGTTGATGCGAGACTGGAACAGCTGCAGGAGCTGATCGACGTGATCGCCAAAGTGCTGAGGGTCATCCTCAAGCATGGCATATAGGACGAAGGAGCCCACCTCACGGTGAACGACATTGTCGCTGGTGTTGAGAGGCAGAAGCTGCTTCAGGAAGTCTTCGCCATCCCCTTGCTCCATGTCCTCGCCGACGATGCCAGCAACCAGGCGCGCCAGGGAGTGGCGGTTGGCAGCAGACGTCTCCTTCAGTGTGCCCTCAAGAAGATGGGACCGCACGAGGGGCTTCTGTTCCTGGGGCGTTCGCTTCCAGTGCTTGGACACCAGGCGCAAAGCTTGGACGGAAGCTTGCTGTCGGACGGCATTGTCGCTGTGAGTAAGCGCGATCTCGATCAGCAGGAGAAGAGACTCGGGCTGCGAGTAGTAGTTCTTCTGAAGGTCGGCCGTGACAGCCTTGACCTGTTCCGTGTTGGCTGTTGGATACGGATGATTAGCAAAACGGTCTCGTATTAAGTAGCTGTTTTTCCTCGTGCCATTTGGAAGCTATGAGCTATTGCTTCCAACCCTTCTTTGGTCTCCACCACACAGAGACACAAAGGGAAACAAAACAGCCCCCGCGTCCGCGACAGAAAAAAGTCACAGATAAGAGGACAACAACGAGAGAGAGGGTAAAGTACATACGAACTTGGCTGGCCTGCAGCAACTGAGCGAGCTTATCCTTGTCCATCCTGACTATTCGCTTGGAAGCACAGCGACCAAGAGAAATGGAAAAGATGAAGAATAAAAAAAAAAATTGTCCTGGGGACAGGTTGGTGCGAAAAGAAATTTTTCTTCAACCCGGAGGGGAAGAAAAAAAAAAATATCCAGACTCCAACCAAGCAGGGACCGCCTGCCCCGCTTGGCCGAGGGGTCGGACCCCAGTTGCCAAATTGCGACTCTAGGCAGGCGCGTCTAATGTCGGTGTAATTAATTTTTTTGAGAGCTTGCGCCGAACTATAGCCGCACCTTTGCGCCTTATCATGTGCAAGCTGCACTGCGCGAGATTGGTGGCTGATAAGCGCTACGGAGTAGCTGGAGCGAAGCTTGCTCGCTGATGTAATGAACATTGGATGGACAAAACACTGAACTTGAGAGAGTTCTTTGGATATGCCATTTTGATTCTGCTTGAGACATCTTTTACCTTTTCGGATGGGTGAAGGTGAAAGAAGAGACAGGTGAAGGTGAAGAAGAGCGTCCAAGGAGCAAAGCAGACGCCGTTTCCACATGCCCGAATATGCTAATACATATACACCTCCCAATGACATTGCAGTAGGTAGGTACTCCGTAGCTTAAGCAACTACTCCTTCTCCTTGGTAAGACAAATCTTGTAGCCAACCGTCAATTTGCTGCAATCCAAGCCCGTGTTCATCGCAACCATCTCATCCACAGTGATGCCCTCTTTCTGGGCCAGATCCCAACAAGTGTCGTCCACTTGCACCGTGACGCTCCGGCCGGGGCAGGAAACAAGCTTCACATCTTTGGGCGGAGAACTCCGGCCGAGAAACCAAAAGAGCAGGATAAGCGAGAGCCCAACCAACACACCAAAGTTCAACAACGGCATCATGTCGTGCCGCCACGAAGTCTTGGGCGTCGGGTCTTGAGTCGATAGGAAGGGGTCCGAATCATTGGAGTCGTCGGCTGCGGGACCGGAGCTCACTCGAGTAAGCCGTCCGTACTGATTGCCAGGCGCAGACTCCCAGTAGCTGCCATCGGCATCTTGAAATGTATAGACCTGCGTGTCGGCATCGTAGCCAACACGAGTCATGCCCTCGGGAAGGCGTTCTTCGTCGGTATCGTAGCGGGAGAATCGCGACATGGCTTTTTTCTTTCAGGAGTGTGAGTCGATGAGGCTGATTGAAGGTGCTATGGGCAGTGAACAGTCGGAACACGATGAAAAAGAATTGACTGAGGGGTGTGTTTGATGGATCAATCAAATAGGTTCATGTCCGGCGGATGTCGTGCCTAGGTATATGGAGGAGAAGGAAGCAAGAATCCGCCTCTCCAGCTTGCGCATGGGGACAGAAAGAAGGAGCTCGGATCCTCGGAAAGACCTAGATCATCCCATCCTTAAAAGCAAGCAAGCATTGCAAGCGAGAGGCGAAGCAAGCGTCGGATGACGAAAGGGCAGCCCGAAACCCTAGCACCGCCCGAAACGAGATCCGCGTCAGCAACAGGAGAGCAGACTGGAAGCTCCCAGTGGACAGAAGAAGCCAGCGCTTTTTGTACGTACCGTCCATTAGCAGCGGCTCCACAGGGGAGGGAGTCACGCAATGTGGCCTGGGCCTGGCTGTCCCGCTAACAGCGGTAACCCGCCCGGCTTTTAGTGCAAGGACAGGTACGGAGCACGGCCCGAGGCACTGCCCGGGTGCCCTAGGACATTGAGGCCGCTGTGCCTGTGCCGGTACAGGTACAAGAGGTGCCCAGAACGAGGCGGATACATGCATGTACCCACAGCTCCTGCTCTGGCAGCACCGAAGGGCGATATCTAGGCGGGACAACCCGAATCTTGGGAAAGCGCCATCGCAGATGTTGAGAATGGAAGGACAAGCAGGATACAGAGGAAAGAGGGATAGAGATGTCTCGCCGGCCATGGCTCACTTGAAGCTATATCTCCAACTCTTCATGCTCTCCTCTGTCACTCCATGTCCTCCGCCATGACCTCTCCTCTTGATCAAAAGAAGAATGCCTCGCCTCTACCACAGGAAATCCCGGACAGGATGCAAATCGTGCCGTGACAGACGCGTCAAGGTACATGAGCGCAAGGACTTATCAAAGAACCAACGGCTAACGCAAAAGTGTTAAAAACAGTGTGATGAAGTCCATCCCCAATGTGTTAGTCGCCTGTAACCTGCCTCCACCACAAATTGAAACTTGATCTCAACTTACACCAGGATCCCAGGGAGACTGTCGTCGGCACGGAATCCCATGCATCTACGACCGCTTTCGCGTCCTGCCTCCCATCCGGACCCTTGCAGCGTCTTCATCGGTGCCGTTAGTGTCTTCCGGTCCGTCCACGAGCGGCAGCAGCACCGAGGGTGCGGCGACCATTGTCCCCATCCCGGCTGAAAACCGGAGCCGTCGCCTGATGGAACTCGGCCTCCTCCACATCTTCGTCACCGAGGTCTGCGCAGCACTTCCTAGTACGTTTCCCGAGGCCATCAAGACTACGTGGGTAGTGGAGGTGCCCAAGCTCGCGCTGCGGTACAACCCTCTCCTCAACGTCATGCTCGTCCTGACGCTGCGCTTCATGGAGTCGAGTGGGCGAGACTACCGCCAAATTGAGCTGACCGACACCTCCCCCGCCCTTCGGAACCGGTATCTGGAAGAGGCTCTCCAGGAACACAGCCAGCCTAACTTAGGAGCCTTTGTGAGGACGGTCGCCGAGGCTGCCTGCTTCACCTCCATGCTGCTAGCTTACGAGGCCTTCATCCGCCTGCGTGAGCGGCTCCTCGAGCCCTACCAGCCCCCCATCGAGTGGCTCTACACTTGCAAGGGCCTCATGAATGACCTGCGCAGCAACAAGGCCGTCGTCCAGCAGGGCTCCGTCCTTGCCATCCGGCGGGCCGTCGAGATCGGCGCCCCCATTCCCGAGCCTTCCATCATCTTCTGCGAGGCGAACCGTTCCAAGTTCCCCTATCTGCTGAACCGCAGCGCCGGCGACTCCGAGAGCGAGATTGATCAGGAGGCCTACATGAACACGCTCTGCTACATTGGTGCCATCATGGACGCCCTGGAGAGCAGCGATCCCGTGCCACTGGTGTTGGGCAAAGTGACCATATTCCCCATCCTCTTGCCCTCTCGCTATCTAGATCTTCTGCGCGAATTGAAGCCACGCGCCCTGGTCATACTAGCGCACTTCTTTGCCGTGGCATCGCATTGCAGGGACTCGTGGCTTATTAACGGCATCCCGGCGAGAGAGATTCGTGCCATTGCGATCTATCTGGGCGTGGAGTGGCAAGGGCTCATGGAGTGGCCGATGAGGACGCTGCAGCCGCTAGGAGGCTGAGGCCTGACCGGCAGTGATTTGTATCGGTTCTTCTTCCTGAATACTGCATGGATATTGCAATGTGTTTTAGTACTATGAGTAGATAAATGGTGAATTGTCTCTTACAGCCCATCTCTGAGTTTACGTACATGTAGTCAGTCAAGCACAGCTGTATGAGTTTACACAAACGCTAATACGCATCATGATTTATAAAGCTCCACGACCAGACTCGTGAAGAACAACTAGCCGCAGTAACAGCAACATCTAAAGGCAAAAAATGTATCTATCGCCCGAAACTGCACACTTCATCAATCTGACAAATAGCCCCAGTCCAAGCCTCCATGAGCCTGCGAGATGTGTACGTAAATCTCCCTCTCATCGCTGGCCTCTCCGCAAGCATAGCACCAATGCGTGCCGCAAGGACAAGTGATGTGATCACAGCCAAACGTCTTCTCTGTCGCCACGCCACAGCCGGGACACCGCGGTATGTGCACATCTCCCACCAGCAGAGCGGGCTTGCAGTGCTCGCACACCCAGTCGGTGACCTCGGCGGGCGCACCCCTTGCGCACACGCGCTCGACGTACTGCCTGGCAAAACCGCACTTGCAACACCAGGCGTGGATCCAAGAGCCGCTCTCCTGGACGGCAGAGCGCAGCAGGCCGATCTGCTGGAGGCGGAACTTGCTGATGGCCTTGGGCGCGGGCCGCCGGCGGCAAAAGGGGCACTGCAGGGCGGGCATGTTGAGAATGCGGCCCGGCGCGTTGATGCCGTACCAGCTGTCGCGGCAGTTGCTGCAGATGAGCTGGTGACACCCTGAGCGGCCGCAGGCAGGCAGGATATCGGCCTTGCGGACGTTGGAGAAGCAGAGGCTGCACGTAGCAGACTCTGTTCGACGTGAGCGTACCCAGTTTAGCAGCGATGCCTTGACCTCGCCTGTGTTACGGACGAGCTTCCCGCGTAGGGTAAAGGTAGTAGTCTCGTACGTGGCAGGGAGTATCTCTACTTTGGTATCGAGGTCGGTGAGATTGCAGTTGGAAGCCGTGTAGAAGACTGTCCTGCCGTTGAAGGGCTGCTTGATCGTCTTGTCCTCGTTTCGGAGGAGCCACTCCCAGCCGTTCTCGCTGCTAAGCTTGCGCGCCGACGTCTCTTCTTCGACGATGGTCTTCTTGCCGGCAATACAGGCAGGACATTGGTAGCTGTTCAGGTCGAGGCTGTCGGGGCGGTATTCTTCCGGCCAGATAATGCGGCCCAGACAGCTGGAACATTCAACCAGCGGTGCCTTTCCGACATCTTGCCTGATCCCTTCCTGTATAGTCTTGCTCTTGGAGCTACGGCTACTGTGCCGGCAGTAGTAACACTTGGGTCGCACGCGTAGGGCATCCGGGTTGTAGACGACGTACTGTGCCCGGCAGGAGGTCTGCCCGCACTCCACCCAGTATGCGGCAGACACCTCGGTCTGATCGGGCGAGACGTTCTTCGCAAGGCGCTCGGTGTGATCTTGCGCTGCAGTGCACACGGAGCAGGAACAGCTGTCGCCTTCGAGGTCGCACAGGCCGCATACGCCTCCGGGGGCCATGACGGTGACGGAACGGGGAAAGGAGCACTTTTTGCATATGACAAAGGGTCCTAGGGGCACCTTTGCCTTCTCTGGCGTCCAAGTGATTTGGGCCTGGAGAGCCGTGTCGAGGTTCAGCTCGAGCATCTTGTAGTCCACCAAGATCTTGAAGGTGTCTCGGTCCTTGATGGAGAGTATCCTCGACTCGTCAGACGGCCTCGTAGTCACGCCTTCCTCGATCCTCTTTTCATAATCGCTGTCTGCGTCGAGCAAGAGGTTGAGGCAGCCAAGATTCCACGTCTCGGGTATGTCAAGCGTGTTCCAATGCTTGCTAAACGCCAACAGCTCCTGGTCGGCCGCCTCTCGGAGGGGAACGATGCCCATGCGCAGCGCCAGCGCGGCGAGCAGAGCGGCGGGACGGGCAGCCAACTTTGTGCCCGGAAGAACGGCATGCAGAAGGATTTTCCAAAACTCCCGGTTATGCTCTTCCTTTGCAAGGGCGAGTGGTATGCAGGGCACTGCCTTCTTGGGATCCATGGTTCGGATGTGGTCCGGCAGCTCTTCTGTGTTCTCGACAAAGGTTAAGCGGGTCAAGACCTTGCCCAGGCGTCTGAGAATCTTGTAATCGCACGATCTTCCAATCTCAAGTAGCTCAGGTCGTGTAAAGTCTTGCAGTCGTCGCTCATCCCCTTCGTTATCCTCACCCGCGGGCCCAAAGTCTGCTGTAGGATCCAAGAATAAGAGCGGGAAGCGTTCGTCGGGCGCAACAGCCTTGATCATGTCGTTGATCTCATCAGCATAATTGTATGATTCGGCCAGCCAGTTCTTCATTCGAGCTTTTTCAGCCGCATCAGAGATGCGGTCCACATGAAGGCCAAACAACTGGATGAGCTCATCGCGCGCAGGGTTCAGCCTGTCGTTGCAGACAGCACGCCACAAGCTCCCAAAGATTGGATTGAGCGATATCGCCGAGACGTTGGTCTCGATGATGAGCTTCAGTTGCCGAACAGCCATGTTTTTGTAATATTGGTCGTTGGCATACTTTTCAGCAAAGCTCTCGACCTTTGGACCCCGGATTTTAACCATACTAGGCATGAGGCTAAGTGTGACTGGCTCTGATGTGACGTTTCTGCTACAGTGAACGGTAATGGCAGTACGAGGAAAGTGGCCCTTGGCAATGTACTTTTGCAACAGCACGTCGTCTTCCTTGTTTGCCGTTAACAAGTCATCGAAAGACTTGTATCGCGTCATGTATCCCAGGGCTGTCTTCGCATCGGCTACCGTCTTGCCTAGTCTCATCCACGTGAGCAAGACGCCGACGGTCAGTTGGGAGATTTTGTCGGACACCATGTCCTCAATCTCGAACAGGGCTCCCTTGGTGACTGTAGAGAGATAGAGGTAGGGCGAGTGTGTGTTGACGCCTAGCTTCTGAATTATACTGAAGACGGCCGCCTTCTTTGGTCCGGAGCGAAGCGTCTTGGCCGCCGACGTCCAGTCGACGAACAGCTGGCCGTCATCCCCCCATAGCTTCTTGTTCGTGAGCGCTGCTCTTTCCCGACGATGGTTCTGTCCGTCATTTGTCTCCTCGAAATGGGGAGGGGCGTCGGCGTAAAGCAGGATGATGGTGGTGGCCTCCGATCGCATCACGCTGTGTGCTTTGGCAAGCCCCGTCTTTGTGGCCTCTGGCCAGTCACCACCTCCGACGGGAATCATCTTGCGTGCCATGTCGAGCACAGCATCCTGCGAGACGATGTCGGCGGCATCTTGGACCTTTCCCGAGGGCGAGCACCAGCCCGACCATTCGGTGAGCTCTCCGCCGCAGTAGTCACGGTAGGCTAGCACGCCAATCCTCTCGAAGCATCCTGTCAGGGCAGAAATGCTAATGACTTCTGGTAGTGACTTGTTGAGAGCTTCGACGAAGGTGCCCATGGAAGATGTGGCATCCATCAGGAGTAATAGATCGAATGGCTGGCCGGCCCCATCCTTGCGGGACGCCATCGTGTGGGCTTAGGAGGAGGGTATTGAGATGAGTGAAGAGAGAAAGGAAATCTCATCGACCTCGGGTCATGCTATATAAGGATACTGGTCCCTCAGGTAAGGAGAGTGCCATAAGGTTATCAAGCTCCCCGGTACTCGATTTGAGTCACGCCGCTCCGAACAAGAAGCCGTCATTGAGTCAATCCTGCCGTTCCAGGCACGGGCTGAAGCCTAATCGCGGTGAGAGTCCAAGGTGAATGAATAGTAATCCGCAGAGGCTCAAGGCTGTTTTGCGGGCGCACAGATTCTGAAATTGCGTGAGGCGGTGCTTTGCCTCAGCCGCAGGCTAGTCCACCGGTATGACGCTTAAGCGGGACATGGGGGAAGAATAAGACGTGCATCATGAGAGGTAGTATGCAGTTTCACGGATGTAGCAGCCGATTGCGGATCCAGGTTGATATAATCAATTGGGTTTACGTGCATTTGTGTGTGTTCTGCCTTGTATGATCTAAGTTCACCCTGGCGCTACCCGGTAGCCGTGCAGTTGGCACCATATAATGAGCTACGGAGGGATATCGCTCTTTAACGCATCATACACTATCAAGTAGGGATTCTTTAGAGATTCAAGTGCTTAAGTGGTCAGCGATCCTTTGGAATACTGACACTGAATAGCAGGAACACAATGAGCCAGTAGTACAATATCCAACCACGGCTTTCTGCAAAGCACCTACGACTGCTTCTCTCGTGCCGCGGCAAGACGCCGCTTCATGCCAGAAACGTTCCAGTAGATACTCATAATGGTCTCTCCAAGCCAGTTCGGCAACAGCGTCAGCGCCCACACCTGTCTCGCCAGGCCTCCGGCCCAGAACCAGTCGGGCGTCCCGCCAATCAAGCCGCCGAGCCAGCCCTCGCCCTTGAGGGCGGCCGTCACCAGCTTCCTCGCATAGGCGCCCGTGTCCATGGTGGCATTGTTCTGGCTAAAGGTCAGGCGGCGCTCGAAGACGTCGTGCAGCGGCCGGTAGAGCGAGGTGCTGGGCAGGGCGCGATGGGTGCGGCTGGCGATCTGCGACCGCACGGTGCCCGTCATGGCGACCATGACGCGGACGTCAAAGGGCTTGAGCTCGAGGCGCAGCGCGCGCGAGTAGGTGTTGATGGCGCCCTTGGTGGAGGAGTAGATGGCGCCGAAGAGGTAGGGCACGACGGAGGAGATGGACGAGATGTTGATGATGAGCCCGCGCGCCGCGATGAGCAGGTCGATGAAGGCCTGCGTCGTGAACATGGGGCCGAACACGTTGGTCTCGTACGTTTGCCGCACGTCGTCAATCTCAATGTCCAGCGCCGGGATGGTGTGCGTCCGGCCGCTGTGCAAGATCAATACTGTCAGTTCTACACACATTCTTCTTTGAAACGGGAGCACGGCAAAGAAAATCTGCTCACGCATTGTTGATGAGAATATCCAGTTTGCCGCCCGTCAGGTTCGCAACCTCATCTCTGGCGGCCCTGATGCTGTCCTGGTTCGTCACGTCCAGCTGCACGACGCTCAAGCCCGAGGCCGCCAGCTCCTGGAGCACCTCTGGGTTACGAGCCGAAGCAATGACATGGCAGCCTGTTGAAAACACCGACAGATCTCATGTCAGCACCTTATGTTGCTTTTTCCATCTCTTGGCAATTTTTCCCAGTCCAGGTAACGAACCTCTTCGCTGAAACTCTAAAGCCAAGGCGTGGCCAATGCCTCCGGGCGAGCATCTACAGAAATCATTTTGATTAGCGAAAGCTCCTTGATTCGTCACATAAGATAGTAAAAGGGAGAGCTGTCGTCTAGAGAGGTACACATACCCTGTGATGAGGACGGATTTTCTTTCTGAAGCCATATTTTCAAGGTGGATTGATGAACAGGTCCAAGAACATGAAAGAGATGCGGGGAGCTCCAGCCGGCCACCTTTTTTTAGTCTCAGAGGCCGTCGAATGCTAGCGCGAGATCCATATAAAAATCAAAACCGTATTTGATGGCCTGATAGGCGCCCGATTGACCTGTGAGAAGCGTTTGTATCTGCTTTCCGGCAAAAATACCACCTCCCAGCCTCTCCTACTTGGCTGCCACAACCCACAGCCCAAGTATTGGGTCCTTATTTCCCATCTACTACCTCGGTCCAATACCCGCCCACCTTGATGAGTACATTCATGGGACTGCTCGCCCTCCCCCATGTGAAAATTTCCTGGCGATCGCCAAGTCCGATCCATGTCTGTCAAAAAGCTTCGACGATCAGCTCCTCTCCACAGCACCCACCCACCCATGCAAACCTACTTTCAACCCATGGTCAATGTGTGATTAACGGTATGAGCTTTTGAAATCAAGTGAAAAGATTAAAAGAAACAATATTTTTGTTTTCATTATGCACTTCGTCTTGAACCAACAACACCACCCGGTGTCGTGGAATATCTAACCAGACCAAACCCCCCTAACCAATCCCCAAAATGGGCCTCAGTAGGTACCCATGCCATGCAAAAGAGTCCTTTGTAGAAAATAGAATAAAACGCCTCCAAACCTTTGGCCGTATACCTTCCTAAGCGCGGTGCCAACTCCTGGCTAAATGAAAAAAAGACGAGAAAGAAATGAACAGATTATTTTGTGAAAATTAACCCAATCGTTTCGACAAGATATCCAATGTCATGACCGTGGCTATGATGTGCTCTGAGGATGATGATGCGTAGGCGGCACATCTCCTTGCACTTCCGCCGGCCCTTGCTGCTGCGAGTTCGAGTTCGAGTTCGTCGACCCGTCCATCTCAAAGATTGTGCTCACGTTGATCGCAGGCAGGGGCGGCAGCTCCACGGCGCCCTCCGGCGGCGCATACGGCCCCTTATACATGCCCTGGGCCGGATCCCACGTGGCTGCCGAGTATCGGTACGGATCGGGGCTCTGCATCGGCGACACCCACGACGTCCGTTTCGTTTCCGAGTAGGACGAGCTGAAGCCGGGCGAAGGCTGGGGCGGAGACACCGCCGCTGTCGATGGGCCGCCACCGCCGAATCCTGCTTCTTCCGTCGTCTGCGGGAGCATGGGGTGCAGCTCCTCGCCGCGACTCTTGTCTCTGCGGTTGAGGTAGTAGACGAGGGCCGCGATGGCACCGACGCCGCCAAGCGACGCGCCGAGGGCAATGCCCACTGTCGCGCCCACGGAGAGGGTGCTGTCCTCAAAGACGTCTGAGTCGCTTGCCGTTGTCTTTGTCGGCGCCGCAGTCGCCGCAGTCGTTGTTGCTGTCTCACCTCCGCTCGATGTAGCTGCGGCCGTGCCCGTCGTCGTCGTCGTCGAAGCCGCAGTTGTTGACGTCGTCTGTGTCGTCAACGTGGTCGCTGTGGTCGTGAGCTGCCCGTTCACCGCCGCGTAAAAGTCGCTAGGGGATATGTTGAGTGGCGTGTTGGATTCCGCACACGCAGACACCATCGTCTGGTACACCGTCACGGCATCCGCCTGGTCCTCCTTGCCAATGCACTTGGCGGTCAGGATGACAAAGTTGCCCCCGTTGCCGCAGAGGCACTGGTTCAGCTCCACGGCCGTGGCGCCGGTGCATTTGGATGCCTGGGCAGCTTGGTTTAGGCAGTTCTGGGCACCGGCAGGGTAGAAGGTGAAGCTGGGGTCGATGGCGAGGACGGGGGCGAGGAGGAGGAAGAGGGGCGTGATGGCCCCTAGTCGCCGGCGTGGCATTGTAGCTGTTTTTTTTTTTCTTCTTTTCTCTCTTTGGGTTTCCTTGCTGCTTTGCCCTTTATTCTCCTGCGGTGTCTTCTGTGTTGTTTGTATAACTTTGTACACAAGGATAGTGTGTTTTTCTCGTGTTGTAAGCCCAAGTATGTGTGCCTTGTTGTGTCGCTTCTTGCCCAGTGGCCCACGATTGGGTCGCCGTATGCCCAAACCAAATAAATCAGGGAGAGAAAAGAACCCAAAACAAAAATCTTTTCGTCCGAGCGAGCAGTGGGTATGTCAGGAACAGATTAGGTTGAAGTCGTCGGTGCCAGCGCAAGAGGCGGTCGCACAAAAGGGCCCCCCTTCGCGTGGGATGTCAGATTTCGATGCAGCGTCGTATTATCATTACAGGCACAGGCCTGAGAAAAAAAAAGCAATCCTCTGCCCAAGCGAGTGGACCACGGAAATCAGCGAGCGAAAGGAGGAAAGAGAGCCGGGGCAAGCTTGTGTCAATGGGGGGATGGGAACAGGATAAATGAAAAAGAAGGTGAGCAAGTGGCTGGCATTGGGGGGGTTGGAAATCTATCGTCGTCCTGCAGGAGAGAAACAGAAAAAACGATGCCGATTCGCTTCGCTACATAACAACACCAACGCCAACAACAACACCAACACAACAACGCTACGAACAGAGCATATTGCGGGAACCCAAGTCCGTTGCTGAGCCCATCTCGTCATGCGTGCATGGCCCCGGTACTATTTTTCGATACCCACGTCCCACAAAGGCCCCCCCCCCGGCACTCATGTGGCTGGGGACGGTCGGACGGGAAAGACGCTCTGGCTTGTCGCTCCGCGAGCATTCGATCCGTCATGGCGTGCCTTTGTGCCAATCATGTGCTAAAGGCCATATTAACAACACGAACGTTTTTCCGTACGGAACAACAGCACGGCCTGGGAAGAAAAACCATAAGAGGGAGCAGGGATCATCAGCCGCAGCCCCGACGGGGCGCAGGCTCACCAGGCCAGTCAGAAGCCCGCCTTTCTTCATGATGAGTGGGAAGGAAAAAAAAAAGGATGGATAGGATAAAAAGGGAGTGCCAATTTTAGCAATCGACAGCCCATCAGCGGGTCCTTTTGTCAGTAGCCGGCTTGGGGCTTTTTTTCATTTCTTCTTTTTCCACGCGAAAAGAGTGCGACCAACAGACGTGCAAAGTGTCTCGCTTCCGGTCTAACCACCCCTGTCCCCGTCGTCGCAGCGCCTTGCCGCCTTGGCTTCTTGTTAAATTGAAGTCTTCCGTCATGTTGTTTGATTGCTTCTTTGCCTAGAGAAAAGCACAGTGCCGCCTCAACGGACGGCTTGTTAGTGGCAGCCCTTCCGCTTCAAAAGGATGGCCCAAAATCGTCACCCTTTCGTTAGCTTGTCGGGAAAACACCAAGCCAGCAGCACCCAGGATGACCACCGGCCAACTCGCCCTCCGTCCTGACTAGGCCTTGGCCAGTTAGTGTGGTATCTAATAGTAGCAATTACCACTGCAAGTTTCTCATAGACTAGGTAGCTTGTGTGAAAAGTCGTCTTTCTGATGTGATTCAAACGGGGGGTTCGCCAACCCCGCCAATTTCGTCTCCCAGCATCCATCCTGCAGCCACAAGAAGAACAATCACACTTTGTGACACCCAAGAACTTTGGGGGGACGATGGTACGCTGGGCGAGACACCACGTGGCGCGTGTCGTATTCATGAGACCTAGTATAACAGTACACTTTCACGAAAAGTAAAGCGCTGCAAAAGGAAAACGGATAGTAATTCAACTGTCGTCCGCCTTTGGCCAATATGATATACCTAGGTAAGTATTGGAACACTCGGTACATTGGTGCCGCACACACAAACTAAGATTGGATCAATGCGGCTTCCACCAAACTTGGAATACATCCATTTGGGATAATCAGACGGTGCCTTGACTAGGTTCGGCTTCTTCAGCATCCCCATTGGCTGAGGCGCCGGCATCACTTCTCCTGGCACCGGATAAGAATTTTTGTTCAAATTTAACACGTACGACTCGTCACTGCGGAACCAACACCAACATGCATTGCCAAGAAGAAATCCCAAACTGCATTGCCTACGGAAAGCCTATCTCCTCTAACCACCGCCAATGTCGCGGTAGTAGTAGTGCCTTTGGTTGTTCAGCTTTTTACCGTAGGCGTAATCAGTCTTCTTCGCTCTGTGAAGCTCCAGATCCCGACTGCGCTCCGCGGCCTTGCGCACTGAGCGCTTTTTCTCGTCTGAAACACCGGCCATGCCAATGGCGCCACGGGGCACCATCTCGCGCCTGCGGTTCTTGACGACGGCGATCTGGTTCTCGCTGGTGAGCTCGCCTCCCTCCTCCTCGGCCCGCGCAGCCTCAATGGCCAACCGCTCCGCTCGTTCCTCCTCCGTCGGATGGTTGTACAAGTTCTGACGGTAGTACTTGTTTAATGAACGGTGGCCGACCGACTTGCCCGATGGAAGATGCAGTTCGTACTCATCGTGAAAGACTGCGTGAGCGTGTTTGTGAGCCTTGGAATGCCATCCGTCCGCCTGGTGGTGACTCCGAGGATCATTCTTAGAGTGGTGAGGATGTTTGCTTAACCTCTCAAACTGGTGGATGTGACCCTCTGCAGGGACAGCGGTCAGGTCTTCAGAGTCGAGCGACGAAGCGGAGCTGTCCGTCTCCCATCCATCTGCATCTTCGCCTTCTTCCAGCTCCTCGCCATCAGGGCCAGTGGCCTTGACCTCCCTGCGTGCACCTAATTTGGCTCCGCCGTTGCCGTCTTCCGTGGAAGCATCCTCATCAGATTCATCGTCATCTTCACCGTCGGAGTAGGTGCTTCTAAAGTCGTAGTGATCGCCAATGGCAAGCTGGTCTTCCTCCGTGGTGTACGGGATCTTGCAGTGACCCTTGTCTCTCATGTGAGTCTGAACGGCAAATAGACTGTTCTTGTACTTGCCACAACCGAGGCACTGGTGGTCCTCGCCTATCTTCACTTGGAGATACTTGATGAGGCCCTCCAGATCCACCAGGTATGTCTTCTCCGGAATGAACATTCCGTGGAAACGTTCCATGTGGGAGGCGTTGAGAACAGGTGTGGGGGATTCATAGTTGCAGAACACGCACGTGTTCAAGGTCCATACTCGCTCAGTGCCAGATTGTACAGGGGTTGAAGAGGACTCTGTGCCAGTGTTTTCACTGTCCGGGGCAGGGTGAGGATTTGAGGGCCTCTTGACAGGCGACGGCCGCTGCTCGCTGACGTTGGCCTTCTGGAGCCCTTCAACCACTTGGTTGAACTCATCCTCCGCATCCGAGTCTACGTCCTCGTTGGCAGCGGGAGCCGGCTCTCCCAGAGAGAAAGTCGAGCTCATGACAGAGGTGGTCTCATCATCTTGGCGCTTGGCAGGGTTGGCCTCGTTTTGCTTGTGCTTCTGGCTCAGCAGATGATTCCGGTAGGCGTTTTCGCTGTAGTACGTCTTGCCGCAGGGCTCGCAGCTGCGCTCAAACAAGGCCTTGTCGGCCTCGGCCGTGGTTTCGGCCCGGGCCTGCAAAACTTTTTCGGTGAAGATTTCGGCGGTGATGGGAGGCAGAGAAGCAACTCGACGCTTCAGGTTATACCGACTAGAAAGGCTACGTTAGAAAACGATAAAAATAGAACAGGGGCGAGGCTCATCGCCAGAGACTAGAATCGCACTCACTGCCAGTCACTCTTCATGTGCGCCTTTTGAAGATCAATATTGCGGTAGGCGACCTGACAAGAGTTGCACGTGTATGGGTGCGATGTCGAGGTCGCCTGTCCCACGGCGACGGCGGGCTGGGCGCTCGCCATGGCGGGAAAAGAACGTTTGTCGAGGTCAGTAGTGATGAAATCGCTGGCGAAACCGGTCGACTGTCTGTAGGGACTCGGGAAATCTTATAAAAGCGCCGGCGAGCCGAGACCTGCCGTGCAGAAATGCGACTTCGATCCTCGACGATGTTTCAAAGAATTATTAATTCTGGTGGAAGTTTTTGAGTGGCGGGGTGCTCTGGGCATCTGACGTATTATCGAGCGAAGCGCTGGCCGGGGTGGGTCGTGCCCTGCATTTTCGCTACGAAAATGGCAAGTCAAAATTCAGGTTTGATTGGTAGTGCCGGCCCAGGTTACGCTATATTTGGTGCCGTGTACGAAAGTACGAGGGTACTTTGTGCCACTTTCGAGCCTTTTTGGGGGCCTCCTCCAGTAGACGGCAGCAGCCACTAAGCTGTGCGTATGACCAGTGTAAAGTACCAATAGACGTCCAGCCCTAACAGCTCTCTGCCAGCGCATCCGCTGGGTGTCACTACTAGCGCAGTTAGCGCTGCGAGTATCCCACAGCCCGCCCAGTTCAGCCCATTGCCTGTTTCAGTACCTGCTGTAATGAAACGGGCCAGTGGCGAGCAGAGCACCAGCATCAGCACCTTTCCCCTAGCGGCCCGACGTTCCACGGCCATCTCCAGCACGGTTCCATGGTCTGGTACTTGCGACGGCAAAGGCACGCCCTACCAATCCAAGGTACACTTTGGAACTAAAATGACCTGTGCTGTCTGGAGCCAAGCCCAGAGAGCAAGAGCACCTAATAATGAATGCCCCAGTGCCCGTAATCGCCTCTGCCGTCACTTGTCAGCCTTGCTCCCTCTCCGCTGACTGGGGGGGCCTCCGTAGCCGTTACTAACCTACCGCCGCCACCGGTCCTCCCTCATTAACCTGCCCGACCTGCGTACCTACTAATATTCATACTTCACACTCCCAAAAACCTACGCGCGGCCATCCCTCGTATCCGTCCCAGCCGAGCTCAATATCCTCATCTACGCAGCTTTTCTCTTCGTCTCTTCCCCGTCCTTCTCCTCTCGAGGGCCGTCGCCATATCCCCTCGAAGCATGGGCTGTTGAGGTGCCCGAAACGAGAGCGGCTACCACGTCAGCCATGAGCGCGCCGGCGCAAAAGACCTCCTCAGCAAGGGGCCACGAACCCGGGCATGCCGCCAACGCCCACCGCCTCCGAAGCCCCTCCGATCCAAACGGTGAGCTAGACCTGCTTGCCGGGCTCTGGCAGGTGGCTCCATTCGCTCGCCTCCCTCCCGATGCGCCTGTCGAGCTGAAAGACTACGTCCAAGAGGTCGAGAATCCTCGTCGCGTCTACGCCATCCACCGGGCCAGCCGCCGTCATGACTTTCAACGTCTCGTAGACAAGTACGTTGTGTCATCCCCCCCAGCTGTTTGATACCCGCCGTTTATTCGCTTTTGTGCCACGGTTTGCTAACCTCCTGCCCCGTTCCGCCATCATAGATACATCTTCCAACTTCGAAATGGCTGCGGTGCCCCGAACTGCTCCACGGCCACATGCTTCACCTGTCGGAAGAGGTTAGCCGGCAAGGCTCCCATCCGCAGATATAATCCAACGAGCGCCAGGACGTTGGCAGTGTACCTCGCCAGCCAAGATAACCCGGAGAACGGCCTGTGCCCTCACCTTGGCTCGCCTAGAGAGGTTCCTCCTGCCGTCAACAGTCTCATCTTTTCCGCTCGACCTTCGCCGTCTCAGCACCCCGTCGATAAATCTTCTTCAGAGGCCCAGCCAGCAGCTCGACGAAAAGCAGGTCTGGGAAGTGGTTCCAAGCCGGCCACCTCCTCAACAACGACGACACGAAAACCTCGTCCATCATCAGAGGATAAGCAGCAGTCGAGCAATCCGTCCACCGACCGCAAGGATGATTCTTCTCTTCCTCGACCGGGGTCCTTGTCAGCTTCCGATATCACCGTCACAGAGAAAGCGGTGCCCAAAGACTACAGATCTTTTGCGGTCGCCACATTTGGCACCGTTGCTTTCAAGATGCTAGAGTGGCTAACACCGCAGGCTATCGAGGCCATGACGGAGAAGATATCCGAATTAGGTGGGTTTCGACGGTCTGATGAAAGTGCCTCCGCTGCGAATCCCGACTCGACCGACGTCAACCATTCCACAAACTCACAAGCAAGCGAGCCTCATCATCACGACCTCGAATCTCTACCAAGCCCTCAGAAGCCAAAGACGGACAAAGCCTCACGACGTACAAGGGGTCCCGGCCAAGACACAGTTGAGCCCCCAGCGCCAGTTAAGGACTTACCTAGAACCAAGAGAAATCCGAAGACGACCCTCCGCTCCTCTCCGTCCAAATCGAATAAAAGGAGGAGCCTAGATCCCGTCGCTATTTCGGCGGGGACCGAGGAAGCCAAGGCAACATCAAGACCACCCAGCCTGAGTGGATTCTATCCCGAGAAGCTTGCCCGTGCTGGCAAGAACTCGCCTGCTCTTATCACTCGTGGCGTTCCCGAGATACCTTCCAAGCCCGCCTTCTTTGAAAATATATCCTCTCCGACTGTTGCCTCCAATAGGACAGAGCAAGTTGAGCTGGGTTCCTCAGACACAGAAACGATTGAGGAGCAGGAGATGCCCAGCAACACCGCCGCGGCCGTCAAAGAGAAGCCTGTCGATACCCACTCCAAGCCGAAGCCCGCGACGCCAATAGTAGATATAGACCTATCATCATCGGCCAAGTTTCTGTTGCCTCAATCCCTGTCCGCCTTGAACGTTGAGCTTGTCGACTTCATATGTGACGTTTTTCAAGAGGACAACACCTACGAAAGTCATTTCTTTGGGCCGCTGGAATCTCATGCGTCATACCCTAAGCCCCAAAACCAGTCTGGGAAAAAACTAGCTCGGCGGCGATCGATATCCCATGCCGCCTCTCCAAGCCAGTGGAAGGCCTTCAACGAACAGGCTCTCTTTACCGTCTTGAGTGATCCTCGTTCCCTTATCCAATCCTTCTCGCGGGATGGCAAGCTATACGACTCGCATACGCTCTTTTACTGCATGCTACGAATGACCCGAGCCGCACCTAGCCTAGTCCTCCATAGTCTGTGGATGGCCGCGGAATCGTTATTCGTGGTGCCAAAGTCTTTGCAAGGCTCACAGTGCCGAGCTCTGAAGCTGTTGCCTAGAAGCAGGAACCCGCTTTCTGACTTCGAGGCCGGCTGCCTCATGTCAGTCTGCCTGCACGCTTTGGTCGCCGTGGCGCCATTCGTCTCAGACTCTAAGATGCTGTATGATATGTCCCGCATAAGGTCCACCGGGCTGGTTCTAGGGGGCAACAGCTTCTCGTCAAGACAGCCACAGTCAGTATGCTTGGAGTACGAGGACGTGTTTTCCAATGATCTCGCCATAAGGCTGGCACGGCGTCTATTCTCTGCCATATCTACTCGTCGCTCTTTAGCAGACCTCGTACGTGACAGCGGCAAAAGCAAAGGCAATGAACCAGATATTCTCCAGCCACTTCTCAATCAGCTTGATCTTCTAGGTCCAGGGCCTGTCCGGATCCTGGAGTTTTCTCAGGCAGAACGCCTGATGCATGAGACGCGGGTGCCCACCCTCCTACTCGATTGGGCGAGGACTATTCTTCTCCATGATTGGGATGGAAACCCGGAGATTGTCAACAACGGCCCCATCCACGGGGCGCTATCTCTAATCTCTACCATGCGTAAGTAAAATTCAACCACATGCTCTTGATTCTTCTAAGTTATCTAGGCGGAGATAAGCTAACGAAAAGCAGACCAAAACAGGAACATGCTTCTCCTAGGAGACCTCCAGTTCCGGGCAGACTACTTCTCCGAGCGGCTGGATACTATGGAAATGCCAGTCTCATGGGTAGAGTCGGTTTCGACACGGGATAGGGGCCACATACTTGATTACCCGTATCTCTTTAGCCCAGAATGCCTCGTCACATTCTTCCGATCGATCAACTTCGCCAGGATGAGTCGAATGTTTGAAGAAAGCAGCTCGCTCAAGACTAGGATGAATGCCATCGTCGACCCCGGAAGCCTTGTGGCAAACCCTCATCATAAAACCGTGCTTCAAGACCTGTTGAAAGTGGCGTCTTCTAAGTATCTCGTGCTGGATATCGGTCGAGAGACGGTGCTGAGAGATGCCTTCGACCAACTGTGGCGGAGGCAGCGGCGCGAGCTGCTGCGCCCTCTCAAGGTTCATCTCGGTGAGCATGGCGGAGAAGAAGGTTTTGATTCAGGTGGTGTGCAGCAGGAATTCTTCCGACTCGCCATTGCCGAGTTCATGGACCCCAACTATGGAGCTTTCACAATCGATGAGAGGACTCGCATGGCCTGGTTTGTCCCCAGTTCTGTTGTTGAGGAATGGAAATTTGAGCTCCTCGGCGTTCTCGTATCCTTGGCGGTGTACAATGGGCTCACGCTTCCCGTCACGTTTCCCAAGGCTCTGTACCGGAAGCTGTTGGGTGAGCCCGTCGAAGAGCTCTACCACATTGCAGACGGGTGGCCAGACCTGGCCAGCGGCCTGATGAGCCTCTTGGAATGGAATGAAAAAGATGGCCTGGTCGAAGACGTGTTTGCGCGCACCTACGAGTTCTCGGTGCCAAACATTGGGGGAAACATCACCCGAGAAATGACCAAGGATGTGGTCGTATGGCCGCAGAATCTTGACTGGAAGATGCGAATCGTCTTGCCGGAAGAGACGGATGGCGACAGAGAGGCGCCGCTTGTGACCAACGACAACCGCGATCAGTACGTGAGCGACTATATTCGCTATCTGACTGATGTGTCCGTCAAGCCGCAGTACGAGGCATTCGAGCGCGGGTTCAAGAGCTGCCTGTCGGACAAGGCTCTTTCCCTGCTGAACCCTCAGATTCTACAGTCACTCGTTGAAGGCGTCCAGGAGATTGACATTTCGGAGCTTCGGCGGTATACTCGCTACGTCGGGTGGGATGCGTCCCATCATACCGTGCGAGATTTCTGGTCCATTGTGAAGCGATTCGACGACAGAATGAAGCGCAAGCTGCTCGAGTTTGTGACTGCCTCGGACCGCATTCCCGTCGGGGGCATGCGCAACCTGCAATTTGTGGTTCAGAAGAATGGCGAAGACGAAGATAACAAGGGCCATCTGCCCACAGCATACACGTGTTACGGTACACTGCTTTTACCGGAGTATAGGGACAAGGAAGTTCTCAGACAGCGATTGGCAATGGCGCTGGAGAATGCGCAGGGGTTCGGTTTTGCCTAAGAGGCCTTTTTCGCTGTTAGGGGATTACCGGCATTTGTCAGTTTTATGCAAGCGGTTGTTGTTTGTTTCAAGGGGCCACTGCTCAACTTTTAGAATTGTGCTGGAAGCGATTTCTATGGGTGAGCCTTTGTACTATATGGTCTTATTATATACATTATATCAGTATACAGCGTGCTAGGCATTAAATACGACGCCGCATTGTTGCAAACATGTTACACCAAAGACATTTGATGATGAGAGAAAGCCCCAGATCGTATAGCCTGTAGTCTCTTTTGCATCAGAGCGCGAACGTCTTAATCCTTCATTTGTCTAACATTCAAGTTGATCCTCTTACTCTGCATCCACCCTTTCCACTCTTCATACTCGTTGTTTTCACCTCCTGCAGGCCAGTCTGCCAGATAGTCGGGACAGGTGCCCTTCATGACCTTGGGCACGCCGTGCCAGGCATAGCGCGACTCCTGGGTCATGTAAATGGCGTCGCCGGAACGCAGCCTCAAGAGAAGGTACTTTTTTTTCTTGCTCGCATCTCCATCTCCATCGCCGTCTTCTTCTTCTTCTTCTTCTTCTTCTTCTTCTTTTTCAGGTCGGCTAGGCGCAATCATAAAGAGACAGTCGCAGCCGAAGCTGAGGCTGACGAGGCCCTTGTCCGTCTCCTCGCTGACGTCCCTGTGCATCATCATGGTGTCGCCGGGGGTGTAGAAGTTGACGATGGCGGCCTGGGCGAGCGTCTCCGGGAAGAGCGCGGTCAGGAAGGCGGCCAGGTCCGCGGGGAAGGACGGCGGCGGCGCCTCTGGGTAGATGCGGTTCGTCCAGTCGTACTGGCCGCCCAGGGTGACCCAGTGGAGGCGGCGCTGGAGGACCTGTTTGACGGAGAGGGGCTTGTGGACGGATGGGTCCTTTGGGGTGAAGGTCGGGGGTGAGTCTGGTGAGAGGGAGAAGAAGGATGATGGGGGGGAAGGATAGGGGAGGTCGTAGTGGAGGTGGAGGTTTGTCTGGTGGGTGGGATTGCTGAGGTCGCGATGGATCATGGTGTTGAGGAGGTGAGTCTGGACGGTGGGGGGGATGAGAGAGGGGAGGATGAGGAGGCCTGGGACATAAACTTGGTCAATGGGAATGAATAAAATAGTTCGATGGCAGGTAGACATACCAGGAAGCAAAGGGTGGTATACGATGGGCGCATCGTCAACCGCCTCCGCAGTAAAGTCCGGCTTCAAGTGAGCGAATGCCTGCGCAATCTGCGAGCGAGGAATGTGGCCTGCCGAACGAAAACCATTCTCCTCGAGGGGCAGGCGAGGGTCGTCGAGCGGGTGGTCTTTGAGGAGCGCGGCCTGGTCGAGACGCGAGAAGTGCTTCCACTCGGCCTTCATCTGCTCCGAGGGCTGCTCGTGGGCATCGAGGTCGAGGACGCTTGCGGTCATGGTTTTTTTTTTTTTTTTTTTAAATTTACATGTGCTGTGGGGTATGTCTGGCTTGAATATATGAGCTTTCTCAAGGCGGTGATATGTATATGATTAAGTAGTATATTCTGTGAGATTTGGAAAGGCCATGTGAGAGAATGAGTTTCCCTATGAGCCTGAGTCGTGATCATGCAAAGGTCAAGTTTTGAAGCACAGTGTGACGTACAGTGTTGATGGTATATACACTGTTACTGGCGCCTACCCTGCATGGTTTACATGAAGGCAGGAGGCAAAGAGATGATGAGAATTACAAGCGAGTAGTTTCATTGACATGTAGGATATTGTACTCTTCTTTCAGAGAATTCAAGTAATCACGCTGTTTTGTCGCTGAGTTGAAGATGAAGAAAGTGAGTTGCTATTTTGCAAAGTTTTCGTTATACATGTTACAAGAAGCCAAGAGAGTACAAGTATAGACGAAACAACATATCACTGTTTAACTCATGTTGAATATGAAAGTCTTGTCGACAATATTCTGTAGCTTCTCTCAAGTTATGCATCTCTTTCATGCCTTCTGAGTTGACAGCCGACACAGTCCAAGCCTCACAAGTTTGCCTCTTAGCAATTTTAGTGGGTCCTTTTTGCCATGTCCTTCACTCACTCCAACCTCCAGCTTCAGCTACCAAACCAGCAATACAATGTCGCCATTAAAGAAATCACCAGCCATAAAGCACTTTTCTAAACCCTCTCTTCTCATCTTACATCCTCATCATTATGCCTCATTCAGTACATCTCTCCCGCGATGGCCCCGCGTGCGCCCAACTGCAAGGCCATCTCAAAGCTCCCTCCTAGCCAGCAACGAGACTCGGCCTCATGTCAATCATGCCAACACACCAGCACCAGCACCACCTCAAAGTCAATCAACAATCCCAATCAAACAGGAACCTCATCCATCCGAGCCTCCACCACAACTATCATCGTCCAGCAAACGCTCCGCTCCCCCCAACACCAAGCCCCATAAGCAAACCATCTTCACCAGCACCCTCATCCGCCACAGCCCCAACGCCTCGCACCTCAGCACGTCCACCAGCAGGCTTCAAGACGAGCAGATTGCCTCGGCGGCAACCTTTTTCCAGCAAGGGTTTCAGTTCCTTTACTCGGCCGAAACCTTACGGCACCACCCTAAGAACGAGCACATTCCCGAAATCATCATCCTGGGCGCCTCCAACGTGGGCAAGTCCACCTTTCTCAACGCCCTCGTCGGCCGGCCCGACGCCGCGAGGGTGAGTGCCCGGCCCGGCAAGACGACGCTCATGAACGCCTTCGGCGTGGGGCCCTTGCCGCGCATCGCAAAGGGCCTGGTCAAGCCGGGGGAGAAGCTGCCGCGGCACAGCCTCGTCCTCGTCGACACCCCCGGCTACGGCTTCAAGAGCCAGGCGAGCTGGGGGGACGCCGTGTGGAAGTACATCAAGGCGCGCAAGATGCTGCGCGGCGCCGTCGTCCTGCTGTCGTCGGAGAAGAGGCTCATGGACCAGGACAAGTGGCTGCTGCGCACGCTGGCCGAGGCCAACACCCGGACCCTCGTCGTCCTCACCAAGGCCGACAAGGGCGGCGGCTCCTGGACCGACCGCTGCACCGACATGGCCAAGCAGCTGCGAGACGAGCTGAGGAAGATGTCTCGGTCGGTGGGCAATGGCTGGAGCGAAGGATCGGGCTGGAATCCGGACATTTACATCACCGCTGCCGGCATGGATCGAATGCCCAAGCTTGCCAGCGGAGGCGGCATCGGCGGTGTCAGAGCGAGCATCCTGGAGATGGCCGGTTTTGATCTCGAGGACAAACAGGTCAAGAAGAAGGACGAGACGGTCACGTATGGTGGACCGGTCGTTTCTTTTGATGATATCAAGTGGAAGGCCGCATGACTATTGTAGAACTATGTACGATTATGGGCTACATGAGGTATCGACGACTAAGATGAATACTTGTACACTTATCAAATCGAGTTAAGACGCTGATATAGAGAGATGAAAAAAAAGCCAAAAATGATGGGATATGTGTGATATGGTAGAGGACTCGCAAGACGAAATGACTGCCAAGTTCCTGTGGCTGAAAATTGTATGTAACCCAAAAATAATGATGAAAAAAGTTGCCATCTGTCACGCTTGACCCGTTTAATCTTCCTTGATAGACTTGTTTGATTTGATCGAATGTGGTGTCCCAGGGCGGCTGCTCATGGACCTTCTCAGCTTCTTCGTGTCAAACAAGCTCTTGACTTTGCGCAATCTCGCCCATCGTTCCTTGTCCTTTGCGTCTCGTGCAGCCTCATCCTCATCGTTGATGGACATGTCGGTAGAAGCCTGTGGTGTGTGGTTGGCGGCCGGATGTGCGGTTGTTTTGAGGGGCGTAGATGGATCAGCGGCTGTGACTGATTTGGTGGACAGCTTGTTTTGACCCTCATACACCTTGCGCAAATCTGATTCATTCTTGATGGACTGCAGCAGTATCTTCCATGCGGGAGCATTCGTGTCGTTGCCGTGGGAGGTTCCCCTGCTCTGAGCCGCAGCATTCTTCCAAGGGCAGAAGAAGCGGTGTTCCCGGACAGGGTCGAGATAATCCATCGGCGCGGGGACGACGACCTGCCCATTCTCATCTACCTCCTTGCTCTTGAACATCCACAGGCCCAGTCGTCGCTGGCAGGTGTGACATGACGCAGTGTTGGGGACGGCACCGATACGGGTGTTGGTAAGCCCCTGCCATCCCAACAGAGCCAGGGCAAGCGCTGGCCGATTAGGTTCACTAGCAGTGCCTTTTTCACTGGTGAAAAAGTCTGGTGGTAGCTGGGCCACAACGTCATCCAGGTTCATTTCCTCTGGCAGGCGAAGGTTGAACTCGTATGGGAGAAACGCCTGTCGGGAGCAGAGCTCCTGATATCGTTTTTTCAGAGCTTCAATAGCTCCCTTTGCGCTCACAAATGATAGGCGCAGTAAAGAGTCTAGATGATGCTGGTTAGCATGTGACCGGCGGACATTAGAGTCTTGTGAAAGTTCTTACCATCACATCCCCGTCTCTTCCAGAGGCAGTCCGACTGGTGCGCAGTGACAATCAGCTCCGCATATTTGTCAACTAATGCAGCTTCTGTCTTTTAGTTAGTACATTGCCGTGCCGGTTCACCATGAATATCTCTCATCAGCGTGTTGTTGTAGACTTACCAACTTCTGCAGACGTTGACGGGTCCACTACGCTGCCGTCAACCTCCTTCTTCAGCTTGACGACCAACTCCTTATGACACAGCAGACATCGCACCCTTTCCTTCCCCTGGCATACCCAGCCCCTTTTGGCCCACTCCACCTCGTTAATTTTGTCCGGCTTGGGCGTCCAGTCCGTGATTTCCTGAAAGGTCGCCAACCTCTTGAGCAGCTCTTCCCTATCGCCGGGCGAGTACCTGGCCGGACCATCTTTGCGGACCTTGGGCGTCGTGGCATCAGACACCGTCCGCCGTATGGAGCTGGCCAAGCCTGTGAGACCCGATGAGCCCGGGTTGTCCAGTCGCGGGGCTGTTGATTCCGGAAAGCCCAGGCGACGGCGCTTCTGCAGCAGCGCCTCGTAGTCCACCGTCTTGCTGCCGCTCACTACGCGGTTTCCAAACATGTTTGCTGATGATGAATCCTCCCCGGAGCTGGGGCGTGGGCTGCTAAGTCCCTGAAGCAAGGCGTTAAATTTGCGTTTGGTAGAGTTCATGGTAGACGAGACGATCAAAGCGGCCGGCGGGCCTGGCGACGGCCTGTAATGCTGAGTGGCCTTGTCCGTTTGCTTAGGCCTCTAGATCTGGAATATCAGAAGCAAGGAACGAAAGAGGAGGAGCCTCCCTCTTAAAGCAGGCCCAGACTCCGGATGGCTGGGCAAGTCAGTGGCAAGCTCAATCGTCCCCCCCCTGATAGAAATGCTCCATGCAATATCCCGATCTCCCCCTGGTGCTTGGGTATGAGAAGCGCCCAAGCACGACTTGAGAGCGCGCCCCCAGGGAGAAGCGAGAGAAGAGGAAAAAAAAGCAATAGCTGCGCACTGCTTGGAAGATGTCTAAAAAGTAAACACGAGCTAGCCGCAGCAGCTAAATTAAGACGCGATCTCGCAGGCGGGGAACTATGTGTTGATCTGGCTCTTTGTCCCTTATTTTTTGCCTTTCTTTATTTATTCTAGGTAATTAAATGCAACCCCAACTTTTGACATCACTTTGCGGCGTTGCCCACGCCAACCCTCGCACCTCCCCTGTCTCAGGTGGGGCAGAACCCCCCCGGGGAACACGGTATATAGTCGGCCCGCGATAGGCGATAAGGCTTCCTCCACACCGCCCTGTTCCTGGCGTTGGCAGAATTTTTTTGCGCCAGGCGGTTGCTGCCGCTTTTTTTTTTTTTTGGCAGGGGCAGCCAATGGCTTGGTAGCAATAATTTTTTTTTTTTTTTGCCCAAGTTCGGAGTCTACATAGAGAAACGATTATACGGCGTGAAGAGAGCGAATATCTTAGACGGCCGGTAGCCATTGATTTGCATTTCGTTCCTTTCTTTTTATACATAATTCTTCTCAACCGGTGTTAATCGAATAGACATGGTCTTTTGAAAAAAAAAAACACAAAACGTCATCGCACTCACATGTCCAGCACCTCTGCGAAACCTCCTGCTTGGCTCTTCTCCAACAACACCAACAACGACCCTTCCTCCAACAAGGACCTCGCGAAGAATTCGCAAGCGACCACTCCTAGCATAGACGATCCTTCAAGCGAAAAAATGGCAAAAAAGGGGGCCGTTAGCAAACCCTCCGCGGACAATGGCGCGGAGGGACAGGCCCAGCCTCCCGCGCAGCTGCTCGACCTGATTGAGCAATTCCTCTCCGACAACTCGTTCAGCAGCGCGCTCAGCGCTTTCAAGAAGCAGCGGGCGAAGAAGGGATGGGGCGAGGCTTCTGAAGCCAGCACTAGCACCACTACTCTCGTGGGAATCTTCCAAGCCTGGGAAAAATCAGCCAAGGCTCCTGCCGACCGCGACATCGACATGGAGGACTCAAGCAGCTCCAGCTCCAGCTCGGAGAGTTCCAGCGAAAGCAGCGACAGCAGCGATAGTGAAGACGAGAAGAAGCCTTCTTTCCGCGCCAAGTCCCCCCCCAAGGGCAACAAGAACCTGAAGCGCAAGGCGCCGCCCTCGTCGTCCAGCTCGAGCTCCAGTTCCAGTTCAAGCTCGAGCTCCTCCTCCGACGATGACAGCAGCTCTGATTCGAGCTCGGACTCAGACTCCGCCCAACCGCCGCGGTCTAAAAAGCAAAAAGTTGCTTCCGACTCCGAGTCCAGCTCCGACTCTGACTCCGACTCCAGCAGCAGCTCCTCTAGCTCAGAGGAGAGTTCCTCAGACGACAGCTCCAGCTCGGACGAGAGTTCCGACAGCGAGTCCGAGGTCGAGGCCGAAAAGGCGGCTCAAGTCCCGCTTCCCGACTCCGACTCTGACTCTTCATCCTCTGACTCTTCCTCCGACTCCGACTCGGATTCTGACGCCGACACCAAGACCAAGACCAAGGCCGTAAACGGCAAGCCCAAAAAGGCTGCAGCAAAGGCCGACACCAAGGACTCGTCCGACTCCTCCGTCACCATGGACTCGCTGCCCAACCCTCCCCTGCCGCCGAACCCAGCCGACGTCAAGAAGAAAGCCAAGAACGAGCCCTTCTCCCGCATCCCCAAGAACATCAAGGTGGACCCCAAGTTCGCCTCCAACGAATACGTCCCCATGACCTACTCCCAAAAGGCGCACGAGGACCTCATCGTCACCAGGGGCAAGGGCTTCACCAAGGAGAAGAACAAGAAGAAGCGGGGCAGCTTCCGCGGAGGTCAGATTGACATTTCGGAGAAGAAGAGCATCTACTTTGATGACTAGACGTGGGAAAAAGGGGGGAGAGGAAACCGTAAGAAAAGAAAGTAGGTAGGGTTAGCGTCGGGAGGAGCATCCACAGCCGGTGTTTTAAGGGCGGGCGCCTAGTCTTTCCATGATGAAAAAGCTCCATTTTGTTTCTCTGATTTTGAGCTCCCAATTATATGCACCTTTTTTATTCCTGCAAGAAAAAAGTTATCTGGCTAGTGGAGATATTCCCCCCATAAAATTTCGTCTCATGTTAATCAATATATGCCCGCTTGCTTACTTGCTTACTTGCTTCGCTGTGAATGTAGAAATGATATCCGTAGTGTGTGCCATCGTGTCATGTCCCTTTGAATCCAATCTAGTGCTATATCCAAAAATTCGCAGTGCGGTGTGGTATCCAACATAGATGCTCCTCATATCTTTTTTTTTTCTTCAAAAATTCCAGGCTTCTTATACAAAGTACGAATTCCGCTTCACCCAAGTGTAAATGTAGGCGATAATCCAATAAGATGTTCTGGAAGTGTTGCCACCCCCATGGCGCAGGACTATCGTCTGTGACGTTGAAATATCCCCCTCGTTAAAATGTGATCCCCTTGGACCGTCCCGACGCTGTGGCCGTTACTCCAGACTGCACCTCGACAGCCGGGGCCTTTTGCGTCGCGGGATCACCTCCTGCACGGCTTGCCGCCGTCATGATCTCATTCTTCCTCTTGACAGCCTCCCACTGACGGTTCCCCTTGCGGGCATTGTCCAGGGCCTCGCTCAGCCACTGCTGCCACTGAGGCGTTCCCGGCGCCGTTCCGCTGCGCTCGACCCATCCAATGGCCTTGGTCTCGCGGATGGCGTACCACAAGGTGCGAGTGAAGCTCGGGTGGCCCTCACGCTCGTCGTCGGGGTCAGTTGTAATATCAGCGTGCTTGCCGTCATCAGCGGTAGCATCTCGCCAGGTATAGCGGGAAAGATCCCAAAAGTAGGACTGAGGTATCATGCCGAGGCCCCAATAGAGCCCGTTGAGAATGATGTACGCCCCTCCAATGAAGATTTGCGTGTTCCAGGTACAGTTGCCCAGCAGCACGACACTGATCATGATGAGAATGGTGCCGAAGGCCATGCACATCCTATAGGCTTTTTCGCCGACGTAATACTCGCACTCTTCCGTGCCCGAGTACAGCTCGCGAGCCACATCTTCGGAGCAGCGGACCAAGACAAAGGCGCCCTCGCGGGTACGTATCATGACATCACCCCGGGGAACATCGTTGGTGTGACGGCGCTGCATGAGAATGGGTCGCCAGGAGGAGGCATAGCCGACAACCGTTGAGGCGGCGGAGATGAGAGAAACGGCGAGGATGGCAGTGCCGTCTTTCCATACGATGGCAGCGACGATGATGGCGATGGTGAGAACGAAAGAGAAGGCGGAAAGGAGATGAATGGGAGACAGCAGCTTGGGAGGAACAATGGGACGTCCGCCCGTGACGGCCATGGTCCCAGACGAGAGCAGGTCCTGGACCTTTTCGGTGGTGCGCCGACGCAACGGCATGGGGTAGCCGTTGGCATCGGTATCGTCGTTGAAGCGCACAGTGGTCGTCCTGGACTCCGTGGTGGAGGGATCCGACCCATGCTCGACGTCTCTTTCCCCCGACGACTGCGTAACGCGATGGTCCGAGCCTTTCTCTGCGTCTGCGATGCCTTTCCCAGGAGAGTTGACAGACTGGCGGCGGCGACCTCGAGCTCGATCCCAAGACCAGGACATCCACCGGGCAACAAGGCCGCCGCCGCCGCCACCGTTCTTGCCAAGATGCAGACGATGAGACTGCTGCTGCTGGTGATGATGGTGCTGGTTCGCATTCGTCAACGGCGGCAACACATTGGGCGCATGCTCGATATCCAGCACCATGAAGCTGTAGGGCGGCAAGGTATCCAGCGGCGTGATGATGTTGGCGAAGAAGCCCACCGACTCGAGGATGGTGCCGCTGTACACGCCCGACATCTGGGCAATGGTCTCGGGCATGCGCGCCGGCCGCGAGGGCTTGAGCAGGGCCTGGGGCGCGGGCAGCAGTCGGGGCAGCATGCACAGCAGCGAGGCGGTGATGGTCTGCGAGTGCTCGGCGATGGCGGACTCACCGATGACGGCGAGCAGGGAGACGACGTCGAGGCGCCATGAGTTTTTGTCGTTGGGGAACCATTTCCAGTTGGGGTCGTCGGGGCTGGCCATGGCCAAAAGACGAAAGACAAACTAAAAGTAAAACAAGCAAAAAAAGCGAAGTAACAGAAAAAAGAGACAATGCAAAATTCCAGGCTCGCAAGTTTGAGATGGGAAGCTATAGAGAAAGGAAGTAAGGGAAGGGAAGAGAAGGGAAAAGAGTTTCAGTCTCTTCTTGAGTCTTGGGTACATGTAAAGAGAAAAGGCAACTAACTCGCCCCCTGTTGTGCCTTCCTTGCCCAAAAGCTGCCCATACAGCTTCGAGGCAGCTGCGGCCAGGCTCATGCAAGAGCTTGAGCCTCCTTGACGTGGTGCCCCCCAACAATCACTGGAAGCCGCTATAACAGGCACTGCTCAATACGTTCAAGGGGTGTCAAAGTGCGTGTCAGCAACTAACAGATGCAATCCCTCCGAGGCGGAACTGCGACGGATCGTCACCGATGATGCATGTCCTGGGGGCTCAGCCCTCCCTTTTCCCCCCTTCTTTCCCTTCCAGAAGAATTTCTTCTTTTTTTTCTCTTTTGATGTTTATTAATCAAATACTACCTACCTTACTACAAGGTGGTATTCCAAAACCCTAGATACGCATGGGCTCAGTCCTTGAAGCGGTCAACGGTCGGTCTTTTATCCCAAAAACCCCAAAAGTAAGCCCCCCCCCCGGTTTTATTTTATGGTTATTCCACAGAACTAGAGCCGCCGCCAGGGTGTCATTTGCCGCGGTGGCGCCCCATCGCTGAAGACCCGGCAGCCAATTATGCTACAGTATGCTTCAAGTAAGTAGGTAAGCTAGTAGCAGCAGCCAACGCTCCGTCGGGATACCCTCATGTGTCGCCCAGCATGGCGTCTGTCTGTCTGTCTGTCTGTCTGCATCGAAGATTCTTTCTTTAATTAGGCACGGCTCAATTGTCCACCCGATCGGCCTCCCGCTGCCATCGTACCATGTGGCCCGATTTCTACGTATGGCCTGGCTTGGCATTCAAATCGGGGTTTCAAATGCCGGATTCTCTTTTGCTTACGCGCATACAGGAGCCGAGACCTGGTAACTCTTTCAAAATCATTCCATCGTGGTAGTACCAGTAACAGGTACAGCGTGTAGATATATATAACAGGTGCTCTAACACTTCGTTCATATCGCATCTCTTTCCATCTCCGTCTCAATCATAAACCAGCAAGTTGTAATCAAAGAAATGGAAAGCAACGCTTCTGCCTGGTGCCCCTGCATGCCGGCCCCCCACGTTTTGTAAATCTCCCAGAAAGCACAAGATACCACCCGATGAAACAGAGCAGCCGTGAAAAACGCCCCCCCCCCCCCCCCAGCCTCGCTCCTTGGAGAAAATTCACATCTTCGCCTCGTCCTCGACATCCCCGTACTCCTCCTCGACCCAATCGAGAAACTCGTCCCACAAGGCTTCCCACCGAATCAGCATCATTTCTTTTTCCTTGTCGTTCAGACAGGCATGCTCCAGACTCCACAGCACAAGCTGCTTCCAGCCGAAGAGCCCCATGTCTGCCTTGCCCACCATGACTTGATAAAAATCATGCGACAGCGTGGATCTATCAGTTTTTTTTTAATTCCGGTCAGTTATCAAGTTCTTAAAGTATGCGGCCAAAATGAGAAGGGAGTTTCAGATGTAACAGCCGTACCTAAAGAGAGCCCCGTTGTCAGAGCTGACGGTGCAGTGCACGTTATTCGCCAGCAGCTGGTACATTGCGTGTCCGTTCACTCTTGGTGTTAGCCCCAGAATCTCATTGGAAATGGGACAGAGCTCTAGGCATATGCCTTTAGCCTTCATGTGCTGCATAATGTACGGGTGCTTCGCCAAAGCAAAGCCGTGACCAATGCGCTTGGACCCCAGCAGAAGAGCGTCCACCAGGTTACCATCCGTGTCTGTGCCAAAGTCGAGCGTCTCGCCGCAGTGAAACAAAAACGGGATATCGAGGTTTTCCTTGGCGCACGTCCTTTTGAACTCGAGCAGCTCGGGAATGAATTCCTTGATCGGGTGGCCCTTGGCCTCTTCTCCCACAAGGTCAAACCCTTTGAAAAGAGTGTGAGCATTGCATCCAAGGAAATTAAGAGAGCGGCTGAGCGGGTTAGAAAAAAAAATCTTACCTGCAATCCACTGTGGCCATTTCTTCTTAAACTCCAAACATTCAGCAAGGGCAGCCCGGACCTCGTGCCTCGGCATAGACCGCGGTGTGCAGTAAATGACCTTGAGGCCACCAAAGAAGCCGCCTTTGCTATGCGTCTCTTCTTGAAACTTTTCCACTTCTTCCACAATCATATCCATGATTCCCCAATTGTCAATGGTGCCAGTCCCGTCATCGTGACAGAGCTGGTTGCTCATCATGAAGTTGGGCCGTATCTCGGCATACTGGATGTTGTCCCGGACAAAGTCTTCCAGGCACCGACGGGTGTATGTTCGGTATGCCGTCTCATAGTTGAAGAGACCCTTCATCATCCGGGTTCGCCCATTGAACTTTTCCCACGCCCTACGAACCTGGAATTAGCACAAAGCCTTTTTTTTACATGAGTGCGAAAAGAAAGGGAAAAGGGAAGAGAAAGAGAAAAAAGAGAGAGAAGCATACCCGGCAGCTGTCTGTAGGGGGTTATGAACCTCTTCTTCGTCAAACACGAGCTTCTTCAATAGCCACTGATCAACATCAGCCTTTTTGTAATGATGGGAGAACTGGTGCCTGAAAGCCGAAAGCTTCATCGTCTGTCGAGGTCGGTAGTCGACCGCAAACAGATTGCCAGGATCCTCCTTGTCGGGTCTCAGAATGGAGAACTGAATCTCGCACCTGTCGTAATTCTCAAACCCCAACTCGGGGGCAAGTGAGAGGTTGCTTGTGATGAACATGCGGTCCATGCCCTTGGCGATGTCGAGCAGCGTCTTGGGCGGTAGACAGGCGTTGAAGTGGATGTGCAGGTGGGCGCCCTTGGGCATCTTCGAGGCAATGGCAAACAGCGCCGTCTGGTTGATCAGGTCGACGTTGGATAGGAAGTGGTCGCCCGCAAAGCGCGGATGCAGTTGGCCCTGATAGCCCCTCCGGTGCTCTGCGCGGGAGTAGACGCGAGCGTCGTCTCGCCGCCGCATCTTGCGGAGGATGACGTCTACGCGGCGCTCCTTGTCGCTGGCGCGGGAGCGGCATCGCGCATCAAAAGAGAGGGCCTCCTCCCTCCCGAGGACCAGACTGCGCATCTCGTGGTACTCGGCCTCGTTGGGTACCACCGTCGCATCCCCGGCGCCGGCGGCACCAAGGTCCAGGGGTAGGCCGACGGTGCCATCTCCGCCTCCGAGACCGGGCGGCGGCGGCGGGGGGACCCTCCCTTGTCCATTCGCGTCTCCGCGCCGGCGCAGGTCGGCTTCGGAGTCGTGTGCCTGGATGAGCTTGAGGGCGGCGGCCTTGTCGCTGTCGCTGTCGGTGTCGGCGTCGGAGCTGCCCTGGCGGGAGCGCTTCACGGCCCGCCCGTGGGCATCCGACTGGCCGCAGCTCTTTGGGGGCTTCATCGCTAGTGATCGCCTCTTGTCCCTAAGCCGTCGCCACTGCAAGGCGGAAAATCGGCTGCCCATGGACGAAGCAAACGAGGTCGACCAATGCGCGAGATGGTCGCAGCAGGAGCAATATAAAGGTGAGCGTTGGCGCGTGGTGAGGCTGCTAGCAGGGCTGAACTCGGGCATGGGGCTCTCTGGGTGCTAAAGCGAGTGAATGGATGATGAAATGAGTGGATGAATGAATGAATGGATGAATGAATGAATCGTTCTGCGTTTTGGGTATAGGTGGGTAGAACGGCCCGTGAGTTGCTAGCCTCTGACTTGGGGTTATAGCTTGCTTTTTCTTCCTTTTCCTTGTTTGCTAGCTGATTGACTCTTTGTTTTATCGTCTTGTGTATGCTTTATGCCGCTCACTCTGTTGTTGCTTGTCTTACAAACAGCGGCTCCTCTCCTCCATTTATACACCCGTCACCTGCGATTGCCAAGATGTTGGTCCAGGTTCTTCAGCAAAGTGGGCTGCGCTATGCCAAAAATATCTGCCGAAAAGGGAACAACTTTTGGGAGCCTAGAGCCCGAAGCCTAGGGGCACAAAAAAGAAGCGAAAACCGAAGAATTGCAAGGCTGAAGAGGGAGATCAGGGTGATGGTCACGAAGCGGCGCTTGCTGGGCGTTTGCCTGAAGCGCTGCGCTGGTGCAGTTGAGAACCAACAGTCGCAGGCCACAGCAGCGACCACCCCTCGCTAATTAGCCGCTAAGAAAGAAAAACAGCCCTGCAGCCAACAAGTGCCAGAACCGGACCAAGGCAGCGAGAGGTCGAGGCGAGGAGAAGACAAAGAAGGAGGAACAAATAAGCTTAGATGCACCAGGCAATGGCTGTCGTGTCATGTAGATGGATAGCTAGCGTCCCAAGGCGCAGGCAAAGTCTCCGTCCGAGCAAGACTGGAGAAGCGTGGCCGTTGCGTTGTGGCGGCACCGACTCACTGGGAGAGAGCCGAGGCAAGGGGGGGGGGGGGGGGCGCTGCTGCGAGGCGAGCGTGAGAGGACGACGACCAGAAACTGGGGATGGAAACGATGGATCCGTAGTGACTCTTGTTGCGTCGGCGGCTGTGTCTTTTCTTCCCTTCTGTACGATGATGGTTGGAAGAGCCCCGAGATTCGCCCATCTGATCAGGTACAAAAAAGGCCAAAAGTGCTTGAAACAGTCAATGCATAGCCGGTAGCCGCTAGCGCTAGCCCAAAAAACCCAAAAAGCTCCTTCCTCCACCCCAGGCCTCCCAAACTAGGCGCTAACTTGAAAACCCCATCAATGGAAATCTCCAGGGCCTTTGTCTGGGGCATCCACCTCTTTCCTCACGGGTATCTTGCCTCCAGAAATCAGGAGACGGAACAAACAGCCTTGGGCTCTGCCTCTCGCAAAGACTAAAAGCTTCGTTCCCGCACAGGCCACGCTGCCCCGAAAGAAAGGACAAGGAAACATACTACTGGTACCGAGAGCCGGGCATCCTCTTGCTCGCGGAGGAGAAGCAGGGCACGGAGATTCGGGCTTCCGTCTTGTCTCCTTGTCCGCATACGGTCGTACAAAACACGCTTTGATCGCGCATTATCATCACATCATCACCATACGGAGACAATCTCATCCGTTTCGAAAAGATATCCCTCCGTCTGAATAAGGTACGAGGCCATGTGCTCCATGCATAAAGGCGCCAGGGAGAAGCTCGCAACTAAGCTGCAACAGCCACGCTCCTAATTCACAGCCACGCACCCAAAGGGGGGAAGTGCATTACGCTTCCATTTCTTCTTCAATTCACCGCTTGCTCACCGTCAGATTCACCTTGGCAAAGGGGACAGCTCATACCGCGCTACTTTGAATCCATCGTCTTGGTAAGGCTGAACCGGGCAGCAGGCGGTCACGCCCATCTGCCGTGGTCGAACATTAGGCGACGATGCCTTCATGCCATGATAAAAGGGGGAAGTGGTTAATCGCTTTTGCCTGTTGATGGCAGATGAGCCTCCTCATGATGCTTGAAATTGTAGGATTGTGAATGCAAGCGTATCAGCCACCTCGAGGCATCTCGGAGTCCTACCGCCATCGTAGGTCAACAGTGCCAGCACATTCCAAAGTCATAGACCAACTTCACAGCCCATCTTGCCATGTCCATCCATCGTCCATGTCCCCCGTGATCATCAGCATTCTCACGTCATCAAACCATCAATTCGCCGTATTACTCACCTCCATCACTACTTCCAATCAAAAAAAAAAAAAAAAGAGTTTTTGTCTTTCCGTTTTACATGTTAGAAAAAAGTTGCAAAAAATGAAAAGTTGCCCGCCCGAGGGGGGGGTCGAACCCCCAGCCTTGCGGTTAAAAGCCGCACGCTCTGGCCAATTGAGCTACCCGGGCACTTTATGCAAATAAGCCACCGTGAAGAGCATCAAGAACCTTTCCCTGCCTCAATGCTTGAAACACCACCGTTGATTCACACCAGTTGTAAGACCACGACGATGACACGAACCAGCCTTTAGGCATCACCACACAGCCTCATGGACTAAATAAATTCCCTACCACTAAATCCTATCAACGACACACATCTACCTTCCGAAAACTTTAGCAAAATCTCAGGGAGAAAACTTCCTGCTTCCAGGTGGCTCATACGTTGATGGTTAACGCTTCCTTGGTTTGAAACAATATTTCGCCTTGGAAGGCATACTGGAGTCGGCAATGTTGTTAAATACGTGATCGAGAAAGACAACTCATGCATTTGACTTTGCGGACATGGAATTTGTATATAAAACTCCGACCAGCAAATACATCCCATAAGAGTAATGTCCACAGGCTGCGCTACTCTACACTACCTTCCCACGTTATCAATATAATCCATCTTGATTCTAACCCTCCGTGTATCAAAAAAAAAAAAAAAAAAGTCTCCATTTACTCATTCAATCCCGCTCTGATGGCTTCATTGCTCCGCTGTGCGCCTCATAATCTGTATACAAGGCAAGACCTAATGTATCTCCTATCAAGAGACGCTTTTTTATTATTTACCCAAGCGCTGGTCCTTTCCATCCCGCATCCCGTATGCCCGTCCTGATCCCTTTCCTTGTTCCGTCCAAGATGCCCCGGTCTTCCCAATACACAGTGCATCTAGAATTACCATCCTCTGCAAGTACATGCCACATCCCAATGACAATTTCATAAAGGAAAAGTGGGTGAGTGGATGAGCAAAAAGTCTGATTAGGCAAAGTAGCTCTTCCACAAGACACCCTCCAAGTCCTCTAATTGCTCCTGAGTGAAATACTGTCCAAATCATTAGTTTTAATTTTCAATCATCGGCATGAAGTCTGGACGGCTACTGCTTACCTTTTGGTCGACAGTCCAGCTGTCTTGTCTCGTCTTCTTGAATTCACTCAGTATACCCTTCGCTGCCTTGCCCACGACGCCAGGATCGCCGGCGGCTCGTCGAGCCAGCGTCGCCAACACTTCTGGCATCCACTTCGGAGGTGGCGTAGCGTACGGGAATGCCTCAATCAGAGCGCCGAGCCCTAGGACTGCGGCGTGCCTCCGGTTGATCTGCTTGTGCACGTCTACAGGAGTCTCGGTTCCGGCGAGCTTGGGCCCGCGTTTGGGCATGGGATTCTGGTCCAGTTCGGCTTCAAACCGGCGCTTGAGGCGCGTGATGATGGGGTCTCGGATACGGCTCGGCGAGCAGCGAATCATCCCGGCGAGCGTTGTCGCTGCGCACGCCCGTACCTCGAGCTGCGCGTCGCTGAGCATGTCCGACACATTGGTGAACAAGAGGTCGCGCTGCGGCTCTTCCGTCAAGAAGATGCGGCGGAAGTAGATGACCTGCATGTTGACCAGCGCGCGCAGCCGTTGATGCCAGCTACTCGCCGTCCGGCCCAGCCTGACGAGCCCTTCGATAAAGTGAGCATCCTCTCCGTCGCGGAAGGGGATATTGGGCAGATGGCGGTAGACGTGATATGCAATCTTCATGAGTTCGGGGTCCTCCTTCACGTCCATCATGTGCAGGAGCTGGTCCATGAACGGGGTGGCAAAGAAGGGAACCAACTGGCTGCACTCGTGCGACGACAGTGTGCAGTCCAGCCACACCAAGACCGTCTTCGATCCGCACGTGTACGGCGACTGCTCTTGTTGGCCCGGAGCTCGTTCGAGGCGCCACTTCTCAAGCCGGTCGAAAACATCGTGGATGGTGGATCTGAGCTCTTCAGACGCTTGGTAGGGCCGGACACCAATCGAAGAGGCCTTTTTGTTGACCTCGAGCAGGGTGCGAACGTTTTCAAACGATTCGTGATACCTTGTCTTGTAGATTACGGCCAGCACACGCCCAATGGACTCGCGCACAGCCTTGTAAGGGTGGTCGATGTGGGCCAAGAAATCTTCCAGAATGGGCTTCTCATGGCGAAAGTGCCATCCAGCATCGGCCACCGCAAACTCTAGAAGCTGCACCTTGGACGACTCCTTGAACGCGGCGTTGGAAGACATATCCAGGCGGAATGATCTGAGCTCATCTATAATCTCATGGGACCTGCGCGGGTCCTTAGAGTCGAGGACCAGATGAAGGCAGGTGAGCCAATATTGCAAGTTTTCAGGCGTCAGGTCATTCGCAAGAATTTTGAGCATCATCGGCGCGGCAAACTCCCAGACTTTGTTGCGCATCTCCAACGGGTCGTCGCTTGATCCGGCCAACAAGGCACCGAGAATCTCCGACGTCGCGCGATGCTGATGCTTGTCGTTGCCGTCTCCGTAGACCTCCCTGGTAAGGTCCTTGATGTCTTCCAGAGTGACAGCCGTCCTGCCGTAGTGCATCAGGTCAAAGACGTGCATGAGGAGGTAGACATTGTTCATGCGGAATCTGTCCGTACTGGAATCCCGCGGCTCCTGCTTGAGGTACTCGAAGCACTGAGCAAACCACTCCCTGGTCAAGAGCTTGCCGATCTGGTCACGCACCGCTCGCTCGGCTTCGTCGTAGTTGTCGAAAGGCGTCGGGCGGGCGCGGAAGGCGGTAAAGCTCTTGCCCCAGACGAGCCACCCGGGGTGGTCGGAGTCTACCATGTACTCGGCCTCCTCGGGGGGCGACATGAAGGCATCCAGGAAGCGCTTTGTAAACTCGGCATCGCCCCTTTCCACCGGCACTTGTATCTTATTCCTGTTTGCAACTTCCTTTTCTAGCAAGTAATTTCGATAATCGTGATCATATACAGCTCGCATATCAATGGTGGTAAAGAGTGAGGTAAAAGCAGTGAGGTAATAATTTCTCAAGCCAGGATGTGGGTCGTTGGTGCCCGTCGTAACAAGATCGATGAATTCCCTTGGAGCGATTGTATCGAAACGGAGGCACATGTTGGACGCGAAGATGGCGCATCGGGTCGCAATCTTCCAGTGAGCGCCCCTTGCCAACCTCGTCAACTCCAGCCCGAGTTCGGCCTTGGACGCTTCCACCCTTTCCCGCCTCTGCAGTATAAACTGGTGACGGGTGTGGATGGCTGCAGAGACGTCCTCGTCTGGCTTGATGGTATCGACTAGCGACTCGTCTACCAAGATGGCTCGCTCAAATGGCTTGCCAAACTCAATCAAGGAATACACGGCAGAGGACCCGAGATTCTGTATGGAGGGCTTGTCGATGCCTGCCGTCTCAATGTAGAGGCGCATAGCGTCGGGGGCAAATCTCCAGTCCCTGACCAATGTCCGCATGAGGGAGGTGAAGAAGAGAGAATACATGGCGCCCTTGATCCTGTCATGGTCATTTTCGGCAATGCCCTTTCTGAAGCCCTCGAGGAGGACGGGGATGACGAGAGGCTTGCCGCCGATGAGGACCTTGAGCGACGAGTCTTGCGCGCTCTGCGCAACGCGGCGGACGTCTGCGTATGAAGACAGACACGACTGCGCAAGATCTAACAATAAGCGCTTGTCCAATTCGCTCTTCTGTCTAGCCGATGCATTGTGCTTCATGCGCAGCATCTGATACGCTTCCGCCCGCTTGATGAGCAATGGCCGTGGGTACACTTTTCTGAGACCCTTGATCTTGAAGGCGGCGATATCACACTTGTATAGCCGCAAATGACGCTCCAGTGGGTGGGCCGATCGCTCGATACCGACGTCGGTAAGCCACGTCCGGTATGCAGAGTAGAGCGTGGTGAAGCAGTCCACATCATCCTCTTCGTTTTGGGCGAGGAACGAGTGCGCTCTCGTCAACAGCTGGCCAAGCTGCTCGCGTAGATCATGGATGCGTTCATAGACCGGATCACTTGGGCTTAGCAGGTATCCAGCCTTGTACCTATACTGGGGTCGCAACTCTTCGTCTTCGGCCACCTCTGCAAGAGGATCATCATCCATCATCCCTTCCTCATCCTCATCTTCATCGTCATCGGGGCCCACGGCACCGACGTCAATGTCGAGGTCCATGTCGACATCAGCACTTCCGGCATCTTTTCCGGAAATCTCTCCCGACGCCCTTCTAGGATCAAACATGGTAGCCATACCGCTGGTGACCAGCCGAATCTGCTGCATCAAGCGGGAGACCTCGTCCGACCACTCCTTGTTCTTGCCCTTTCGGCTCACCGGCGGATCGTCACTTAGCAAAAGCTCTAGCTGCTCGGCGGCTGACTTGGTCTGCGAGGCGAAAAGCTCAACGGCAAACTCAATCTCCGGAGGCGAAGGCTGGTGCCATCGTATAGTGAGATCGGCCGGCGCGGTAGTCTTGCCCCAGTCGGTCACGTTCAGGCCCCTCTTGATAACGTCAGGTTCGTACAAGGCATGGTCAATGGGATAGGTGTGCGTCAGGTTGAGCAGCAGGTGGTGGATGTAGTTGGAGACCAGGATCGTAGGCAGGCCCCGACACTTCTCTTGCATGTACTGCGCAATCCCGAGCAACTCGTCCTTGTGGTTCAGGACTTCGCGGCCGACGTGTACGACGGCCATGGCCAGCATCGTGACGTGCCACACCAGGGCCCTGTCACGCGGTAGATAGTCCGTCCCGCTGGTGCGGTCGGAGGCCGCATGGTTCAGGTCGATCTCGTTTCGAATGTTGACGACGAGCATGGGGATAAACACCTTGAGCGTCTTCTCGGGGTTGACCTTGCAAAGCGCGTTCAAGATCCAAGCCATGGCATCCCGCGCTTGGTGAACGACGTGGGTCGAGACGAAGGTCGCAATCTTGTCCAGCGTGATGTCAAAGAGATCAGGCGACATGGACGCGAAGAGAGGAGAGAGGGCAGCAGGCAGTGCGTTGACGACGCTGTCCTCGGGCGTCCCGCCTCGAACCTGGTTGGCATCCGGGAGGTTCTCGAGCAGAGTAAAGACCTTGCCCAAGAGAGTGATGATGAACTCTCCAAACCCGGCGGTGGAAGACCGCAAGATGTTGGCCTCATCCTCGTCAGTAAGCTCGGCATTGTAGTCGAGCTTGATGTTCTGCCCCTCACGCTCCATGCGATCCATCTCGCCCTGCACCCATTCCATGGCCAGCGTCGTGCCGTGGATATGGCTGTCTCCATCCGTCAGCGGGACGATGGGGATGCTGTACGCCACGGCCTGGATGAAATGCAGAGTATACTGCGTCTTGTTGAGGTCGTTTGCGTCAATGCCGGGGAGCGCCAGGGCCAAGAGCGCCGTGATGTGACACCGATATCCTTTCAGCTTGGACATGATGTTGGCGATCATCTGTAAGCCGTTCAAGCTGGATGTGGTCCTGTGCACCTCGACCAAGCCCTGGAGACTCGGGTAGAATCTTTGCAGCGCTCCCGGGAGGACCAGATCCGGCTCGAGGTAGGCCAGTCCCTGCAGCGCATTGTAATAGCACTGCGAGACGCGAGTGCTCTTGGAGAAGAGACCCATAAAGGTGACCTCCCTGAGGGAGAGGACGAATCGCTTCTTCAAGGCATCATTGATCTTTCGCTCCGGGGGAATATCGAGCTCCAGACTCTGCTCGCGGTTCCAGCGAGAAACGAAGGCGTCGGTCAAGAAAAGAACCAGCTGGCCGAGCAGCGCCGTCCACGTGCCCTGGTTGGAAGGGTGGAAGAAGGTGTCGATGGACTGCATCAGGCCTTCTAAGCTCGACATGATGGAGTCGTCATGCTCGCAGCAGATGGGAGAGAGGGAGCTCACGATGAGGCGGGCTACCATGTACGCCACGGGATACTTCTTCTTGTCCTTTTCGAAATAGACGCCGGTTCCAGCCAGGTAGTCAAGCGGGGTGTACGGTGAGTTGGCTTGGCCAACGGGGATCTGGGTGAGCCTGAGGATGGCCGTGAAGATGAAGTCCGACTGGGCCTTGGTGAAGATGCCGTGTTCCGAAAAGGGCACGTAGGAGCAGTGGATGTGGTCCCTCGCGACGCGGGAAAAGAGGTCGATGAAGGCCACGTCGACGACCTTGGATCGGTTGACCAGGGACCATAGATGGAAGAGGGTGGGGAAGAAGTCGGCCGGGTGCGAGCCCACCTGTGACTCCGGAGCAGGGTGGCTGGGCAGGAGACTGTTGAGGGCGCCGATGACGACGAAAGCGTTCTGGAGCTCGTTGGTGCTGAAGTAGGGCAGAAACTCCTCCAGCATGGTCAGCCTGTCCTTGGGGTCGAAATAGGTGTGTGCGTGAACGGTCAGCTTTAGGAGCTGCTTGGCCGATCGTCTTCGGTTGGTCTGATGGGCCGGCACCTCGGAGGGGAGCGCCCACGACTTGATCTCGCCCCAGAGCGGCCGCCAGTCGAGGGTCAGATCTTCGCCAGGCTTCAGGTAGTGGTTCTTCCTATACAATTGCAAAAAAGAAAAGGGTATCAGTCGTCAGCCACCATGCCTTTTCTCACGACAATTTGGAAAGAGTTCCCCTCCTAGTTAGAAAAACGTACCTCGTCAGGGTCAAGACCATTCGCAGGAAGCGATCCGCAGCACCAGCGTCTATGCCGGGAGCCAGGGCCAGCGAGTAGTAGAGCTTGGCCAGCTTGGCCCGGAGGTCCCTCGTCATCTCAAACTTGAGGTTGAGCCATCCCTGGAGCTCCCTGGTCCAGTGCAGGGCGCCGGGGGAAAAGTCCTCGGCGCGGATGGAGATGTAGAGCTGCTTGAGGATGCCGTGGAGGGCGGCATCGCGCTGAGCCTCCTCCTCGACCTCAAAGGGCAGCTGCTGGAAGTAGGCAAAGGTTCGGGGCCGGTACCGCTTCTTGTCGTCGTCGTCGGACTTGGCAAAGGGCAGGCCCGGGGAGGTGGCACGCGAGATGGGCTCGTACGCGGCGAAGGTCGACAGCAGGTGCGCCGCCGCACTCGCGGGCAGAGCGGCGGCAGGCCCTTGATGGCTGGGGCCGATGTTCTCGTCCATCGTTTTCGTCTTCCGCGGGCGAGGCTGGAGAAATTCCGAGGGGAGGGGGAGGGGAGGGGAAGGGAGAGAGGGGTTCGAACGCTTCAGCGGCTCAAGGGCGTTCGAAGGGACCGTTTGGAAGCTTGGCTGGCACGACAAGCCGGGGAGAGCTGTGCTCTCTCTCTTTGGGGCAACGAACCGGGGGGGTGGCGGGTTCAGGGACGGCAGAGAGCGCTGTGGCTACCCATTGGGGGGGGGGGGGGGGAATCCACAAAGGAGGGCGCGGACAAGAATGTTTTTAGAAATAAAAACAAAAATAAAATCAGAAACAAGCAAGCGAAGGCTGGCCTGGTACGGGATGCAGGATAACAGAAATGGCGAGGGCCCAAGAATCGATGATGCTTTGTTGCTAAGCAAGAAAGGCAGAAGGGCCAAGTAAGGCTAACGGGGTTATTACGACAAGCGTCGTGGGCCCCCCTCGACTGTGCTAACAAAAAGAAAACAGTGAGCGGGAGGTGAACCGGTCAGGGAGATGGGTTAGTGGGGCAACGGTGCCCAGCAGAGAGCGGGTGAGCTTATGCACTCACTGTATGGCGCACCTTGGGGGGGACTGGACCTACCGAGCCTGCTGCAGGGACGGCCCAGGTAGCACACTGTTTGGGGCCCTCTAGAGGTATTTGATGTCGTCGGTCGCTGTAAATATGGAGCAGCAGAGGGGGAGATCAACAGCCATGACCGCAAGCAGCGTGAAAAGAGGCGAGGCTTGCATTACGGCATATATATACGCTTTCTAGCTTAATGGACGCGTTGGCCAGCTGCTACCTGCGAGCCTTGACTGTGTATACCAGCATCAAAGCATTCATCTCCGTGACCTTTCATGTTGCCCCATACCGACAGGTACATTGGAGCCCGTACCTCCGCGCCTCCGCATCTCCGGACGGCACCAGGTACACGTCAGTAGCCGGCAGCCTGCCTCGCCGAAACTGGGGCCCTGCAAGCTTCGGGCGGGCTGGACACGACTCTGCGAACTGCGTATTACTAAGTGTCCTTTCAAGCTGAACACGAAGTTGCATTATAGTGATATACTTAGGCCTAGATGAGATGTAAACGGGTCAGGGAATAGAAGAAAGTGACCGTAGGTGTTTATGCGCTTCAAAAATGGCGGGTGTTGGCTCATTGTTATCCTCCCCTTTTGCCTATTATGGTAATACGTCTCCAGTACTGTGGAATTGCTATAAAATGGCATCAAGATGGTTTATGTTAGCCCCTTAACTCCGCGCCGAGCACCTCCACAGATTGAGATTACTAGGCCTATGATGAATAAAATCAAATCGACCACATGCTAGAATGCATTAACCATTTCTGCTACACGCCTTTCTGCTTGATCCCAAAAGTTGCTTGAAACATGCAACGCTTCATACCGTCATATGAGTGCATACCATATGTGTGCAAAAGTTCAAGTTCATCTACATCTGCGCAAGCATCTTGAAAATATATAGAGAGCTTAATGCTCGTCTTGTTACATCATATTTGGTTCCCTTTATAATCTATGTACAAAAACCGATCCTCATGCATGTCAGCATAAGAATATATGCAGGTTCGCGCCCACTATAGGGTGCTACCGAAAAAAAAAAAAGAATTGGCGTCGTGATATATACTATGAAACTCGCTGGCTGCTCCCTGAGTGGTGAAATATCCTGTGTGCCAATCGCCGCACTCGCAGTCGGCATGTGGCCGTCTCCTCCTCTACTTTGAGCTCTTCATCGTGCTTCTCGTGCTTCTCCTCGGCCGGCTTCTCGTGCTTCTCCTCGGCCGGCTCCTCCACCGTTTTAGACATGGCTGACGCCGCTGCTTCCCGTCTTCTCCTCATAAACTCGCTCCCTGAAGACACAGCCCTCCTCAGTCTACCGGCGTTTGCCTGTCGAGGGGCGGGAGTATCTTGTGATGCGATGCGTGCATGGATCGACGAGATTTGCGAATTCATCGTGCCCGAGTTGCTGGATTCAGTGGCGAGCGTCGGAGAACGCCCCGAGCTGTTGCTGCTGATGCTGCGACACTGGGACACCACTCGAGGAAGCTTTGGAGTTGCCGAGGCAGGCCAGCCCCTCTGTCGGAGACTGACCCAGATGGCCGTGGCCAGCATGAGGGTCTTGTGGTACTCGGTGACCTCGACTGTGGTTCGCTCATCCGTGATGCTTGTTGCATCAGCCGAGATGCCGCTCATGTCCGAGCCAAAGGGCCGCGTGGGTGGATACAGGCCGCTCGATGTGGACATGGTGTTGTATGTGTCATAGACCTCCAAAGACGTCGAGTTGAGGACGCCTTGGATGGGATGCCTCCGCGTAGACGGGTCTATGATGCTGAAAGTCCATCTGCCATCCGGAGTGGGAGGGGTAGTTGGTGAAGAGGGAGCACTGCCGGCAGCATTCGCGGAGCCCCAGCTCGCTCTAGGCGATGTCAAAGCCCTCCTTACCCAGCGGGCCTTGACGGTCTCTCCTTGGTCGTTTGTGTGGTTGAATTCGTAGGAGCCATTGGCCATGCGGCTGGTGACCCAGATGGATCCGTCCTGGAACACGATTTCTACGCAATCGTCGTCGGAGGTGGTGCTCACCACGGCAAGGACGTCTCTATGGTCCAAGTCGCTGTCGCCACCACCGTGATGGTCATGGGAGTGGCCATAGTGCTCACTCCGCACCAACAAAAGATCGTTCTGGCCTAGATGAGGCTTTGCACGAATCATGCGGGGGAAGGTCTTGGCCAATGCGGGAATGATGAGGGTCCCTGCAATGATGCTGGAGGGAACAACGTCAAAGGCCGGAATGGCGCGCTTCTCGCCCAACTCCTGAAGCTGCAGCAAGACGCGGGGTCGGATCTGCAGAAAGGTTCGCTGTTTGGTGCGCAGCTGGGGGGCTGGATAGGCCAAGGCGAATCGGGTCGACTTCCGCGGGCCACGCTTCCGCTTCCTTAGCCGGATCGAAGCGTCCGTCTGATCGCTCACTTCGGAACCGACGAGAGACTCTTCATCCTCACTGGGGCCATTGGACTGGACAGCGTCGATGTGCGGATCACGGAATCGGACTGTGTGCGTGTGCGTGATGTCGGAGGAAGTGCGCTGCCGATTCGATAGAGAAGATGGATGGCGGGGAGGCACAGGGACTGAGAGCGGCCGTTTTGGAAAAGTATCGACGGCATCGGCTGGGGGCGGCGCAGGCACCGAATGACGAGAACTGGAGTCGACATCGGATAGTGGCCGCAGCGCAGATCGCAGATATGGAAATCGCCTTGCCGGAGGCTGATCCGTTTGTCGGACTGAGAATTCATGGCCATGAAGGCCGGCGCCCGAGTGCACAAACATGGTGCGGGCGGTTGATGGCTTATATAGCAATTTCTATAGCGCTGCCCTGGAACCGAAAAGAGTGGATGAACCAGGGCAGTCCCAGATGTGTGTTTCTATAATTTCATACGAGGCGCAATGACGGTGCGTATGGAAGTCGCAGCGGATGTCAGGCGTATATAAGAAAGAGGAGAAATGAGAAGCGGTGGTCTATGTGTGTGGTGTGGTGATGTGTATTCGTATTCGTCGTCGGATAAAATGAGATGAGACTTGAGATGAGATGATACGAGCAAAAGAGAGAAAGAGAGTTTTTACGCTCGATACCGCTGTAAGTAACTACTTTCCAGTGTTGGAAGCAGCGACAGGAAGAGCAAAGTCGACAAGCCGCGAGTACGCAAGATTGGGACTTCGATGAGAGGGAAGCGACCGGCGCAGGGGGGTGAGATGGTATACAAAGTAAGAGTCGATGGCCGAAATCGAAACAAGCGACGGTCGAGGGCTGTAGAGCAGCACGATGGTCCTCGTACCCCAGGTACGGCAACTTTGAAGAATGATGAGGAAAAGAGGAGGAAGAAGGAAGAAGTAGACGGAACAGGAAGAAAAAAAAAAGAAAAGGGAAGGAAAAGCTCGCTCTGCTGCTGCGTTTTGTTGTTCGGAGAGTCAATAGAGTCAGAGGCTTTTGAGTTTTGCGAGGGCGCATGTCACCGGTACATCGGGCTGACACGCGACCAGGCCTTATTTAGTGGGGACGGCGGCTCAGCGGCGGTGTACCAGTTACGAAAACGCCGGGCCAAGCCAAGGGCGTGTCGACCGAAAAAAAAAAAAAAAAGCCCGCGTCCGAAAGAAGAAAAGGACGGACTTTGTAGTTGGCGCGAGGTTCCGTGGACGGTTTCTTTTTGAGGAGGGGGCGGGAAAAGAAGGGGGAAAACAAAAAAAAATGTTTTAAAGCTAGTTTCCTGCACAGATGAGGGTGTGTGGTCTGAGTGTGAGTCTGAGCATGGTGGAAGGATTCGAGGAGTGAAACGCAGAAAGCGGCGTGGCAGTCGACTTGCTGGTATGGGACGGGACGATCAACGGTATTAGTAGTTTTGATGTCGTCCTTTCGTCTGGTAGAGTATACAATACAATAAGCAAGGTTATTTGGGTTAAAAAAAAAATAAAAGGTATCGACTCCAATCGCACTCCGCAAGATGGGCGCTTTGCTAGCGGGATAGCCTCGTGGGCTGTGAGATTTGGGCGCCGCTGTGGCAATCCAAAGTCAACTCATTGACATCTGACTATTTAGGTATGAAAAAGAGGGCTTGAGGACGTGGGACCGGGAGACTTATAGCAGAGCTCCTAAGCCCATCAGAGCTACCTAAAGTTAGCGTCCGTCTATTTTGCTCTTCTTGGCTTGTCCCGGTCCCATGTAGGGTCGCCACCACGGCGCTGGGGAGTGGTTCCGAAAGAGCCGTAGAGAGTGTACTACAAGATGAGACTTACTAGCATCGAATGGACAACGCTGTGTATCCGCTTAAGCAAGCCTCTAGAAGACACTTGAAAAAAATACATGCAAAGCCCAACTATCAAGGGGCTGGCGCCGTTGAAGGAAGAGGAGACGCATGTAGGGGGCCATGAGACAACAGAACTCATCACATTCGATGACACAAGTTGTGAACCCTTGCTTCAGTGATGCACGTAAACTTACAACATACGGAGCACAGCAACAGCAACAAGGCACATTGACCACATGTCCCCCTAGTCAAAGCCAGCAAAAGCGGGATAATTTGCAGCTGATGGATCCGCAAACGCAAGAGTCAAGTGCCGAGGCGTTTTTTGCGGTGGGCACTCGAAATAGAAAAGAGTGGCTACAGCGTTTGGACGGTTCCAGGGCCAAGAAATAAAAAAGGGACGAGATTATTACTTGTGCCGAGAAAACAAAATAAGACAGCTGGAAAATAAGACGGTTGCTTACATGTAGTGGAAGGGGGAATCGAAAGTCAGTGTAATACAGCAGGCACCAGCACCAGCGACAATGGCTTGTAGAACAACACCAAAAACCCTAAGCAGCCTGTCTCTCTTCAAAGAGGGTGTGGGAACGACAACGAGCGCGCTGCTGCCATGCTACGGTACCATGTACATACATCAATCTCCTCCCACCTCGGACTCGCACTCGTCGTGTAGCTCCGCTTCCCCATGCACGCACAGCCTTAAGCCGCCCAAGTGCCGGCGTATTCGGACTCGTCAGACGCCGCGAGGTCGTGCGTGTGTGTGGTGGTGCCGCCGGGAAAAAAAAAATAAAAAATAAAAAAAAATTAAAGAAAAATATTGAAAAAAAAATATTGAAAAAAGATATTGAAAAAAGATATTGAAAGAAAATATTGAAAAATATATATATATTAAAAAATATGGAAAAAAGAATATTGAAAAAAAAATATTGAAAAAAAAGCATCTAATAATAATATAAGAACGCTTTTTAGGTGGTCCCCGGGGGGGTGGCAGCCCGTGTCTCCGAGGAGGGGAGGATTGGAAATGGAGAAAACAAAAAAAAAAAAAAACAGAAGGGAAAATCCCTGCTTTGGCCATGCCGACGTCTTGTGCCCAATGGCTTCCTCCAACCACGCCGAGCCCGCCTTGCCGAAAGGATCGAATGGGAAGCATGCGCGCACGGGCAGATCCAAACGTGGCAGCGACTGAGGAGGATTCGCCCATTGTTCCTCTTTTTTTTTTTCCTTCTCTGGGGCCAGTGCTCTTGGGATTTTTTCATGGCCCAGGACTCGCATGCGCTTTGCATGAAAATGCTACTCTCCATGTATGTATGCATGCAAGCACACACACACACACCCTCTCTCGGCACTCGCGCGCCGGCCTAGACAAAAGCGTCTGGATTCAAAAGAAAACCTGGAAAGAGGAACATCCCATTAGAGCAGCTGGGCTCTTCTTTTTCCCCGTTATTCTTTGTTTCCCCCGGTGCGACTTGTCCAGAAGCGGCGGCTCGCATCAGCAAACGGCAGCATCATTCTCTGTCATTGTTTCCCCTCGGCGGTTGATGGTAGAAGCACCGGCGATCACGATATACCCCTTCTGTCGATGGGTCCCCACAACACCTCCGAGCAGTCCGTCCCTCGATATCTCCTCTACTTCATTAAACGGAGCAACTTGATTTTCCTTGGCCCGTGATGGAACTCAAGAGTCGGGCCTTGTCGGAAGCTTCCTCACCGACTGTTGTTGCGGCTGAGAAGACCATCCGTCGATGGCTGGCCTTAGCCCGGGTCACCTTGCATGACCACCAGTAGCAAAGCAACGGGCCATGATGCAGAGAGATGCACATGCTCCTCTTGCATAGGATAGATCAGAGTCGCTATACGAAGCCTCCTCCAGGGGCATACACACCATCCCCTCCCATACACGTAAACACACTATCATGGATCAGAAAATGCTCTACCCATATATGTACACACACTTATTATCATAAATACATGTAAACGAATCTGCTCTCGATCAAGTGATGCTGCTTGTCGCAAACCTTAAACCCGCTTCAGGCTCCGCTCTCCGTGATGCGAGAAATTCTCACGCGCCCCAACTACCAAGGCAACCCGCAAAAGAACAAGGTAAACTACCTAAACTGGGTCAAAAGCCGCCATGGAAAAGAGGAAATACTAATACTAATTGACCACCTCGGCCGGGACCGAGTCCGCGGGCCCGATCGTTCGGGTCCTCTTTTCAGTGCCTTGAAGCTGTCACGCTCCACTGCGAAATCTCCATGCGGTTTAGCGTCGGCCTTGTTGGCCCCCCGAATTCCAGGCTCCATAGTAAAAGCTACCATTTTGCTGTCTACCTAGTCGGAAGGGGAAAAGAAGAAAATGGGAAAGAAAAATGTTTTATTTTTTTTTACGCGGACTGTGGATGCTGCTTGGTAATGGCTTGCAGTTTATTGCGAGCGAAGAGACTTGGCATTGTGGACATGGAATTACAGAGTCGCAGAGGCCCCGAATGCTGCTTACGTATCACTTAGTGCATTTTATTTACCCGTAGTTTCTTGCCGCCTCAACTTTTATTTCTTTTATTTCTTTGGCCTTTCATGGCTACCGAGTCGAGAACTGCTATATTCCTTGCAGCTTATTTAACGTAGGGCTTGTATCAACCACAGTGACTCAAATCGGGCCGCATGCAAGCATCATGGCAATGGTCAAAACCATCACCACATGTCCCAAGCTCACTTGCAGCCCAGGAGTAGCATCCATGGCCCATCGCATTCTCCCCTCGCCGTACAACTGACAGTAGACGCAAGGAGGAAGACGCAGGTCAGCGTGTTGCATGAAAGATGGATCTCATCAGTGCCAGGCAGCATCCACCACGAATATACGGAGTACATGTACCTTGACTGGCAAAAATGCGTCATCCTCTACTTGGCTCCGTCCATCTACTACTACTACCTTACTCTCCACACTTCAAGCTTCCCACGCGTGTCTAACTTGCACATGCTTGTAACTTTCCTGAGCGAGACACCGGACATATACGTGTATCATGGATGACACAGGTACGGCACCGTCTACCAGTACCGCGTACGTCAAGTCCTTTGGGCCAATCCATGTTGTGGAGCCAGAGCCTGGATCCCAGCATCACACTCACACGGCAATCCTGCTGCATGGGCGAGGCAGCACAGGCGAAGAGTTTGCCGAGGAGCTGCTCTTCGACGCCAGCACGCCTGCTGGGGACCAACAGACGATTCCCCAGAGGCTTCCCGGCTGGCGATGGGTTTTCCCCTCCTCCAAGGAGCTGTGGAGCACGACTTTTGAGGAGCACATGCCGGCTTGGTTCGAGGCACACTCTCTGACAGACATTACTGCCAGGCAAGACCTCCAACAACCCGGCATTCAAGAATCCGTAACATATATAAAAGCCATCCTAGACGATGAGATCCGGAGGCTCGGCAGGGCGGATAGGGTTGTCCTAGGCGGAATAAGCCAGGGGGCAGCCGTTGCGATATGGACCTTGTTATGCAACCAAGGGCCTGCGCTAGGCGCGTTTATCGGAGTGAGCACTTGGCTCCCATTTGCCTCTGACATTGAACGCTTTCTCGATCCTCAGGCAAACCATGGCGAAGCAGATACTACAGGGTCCTTTGTGGAGAGCATGCTGACGAGAACTCGGCGAACCTTGGCTGATCCAACGGCTCGCGCATCGTTCCTGTCCACGCCCGTCTTCCTAGGCCACGGCCTTGACGATGCGTACGTCGACATCGAGCTGGGGAGACAGGCTAGAGACGTCCTCGCCAAGGTCGGTCTACAGGTGGAATGGAAGAAGTATGCCGGTGCGGAGCAGGAAGGGCACTGGCTCAAGGTGCCCGAGGAGACGGACGACATTGTCGAGTTCCTCATGAGTCTAGATGGCCGCATAAACGCCTCAGCAGGGGACGGTCACTAAAGATCCAATATCCTGCTTTTCCACGTAAGATGCCCTATAGATGCCATCTGGCGCGCACGCACACACATGCAGAGATTATACATGGGACAACCGTGAATGAAGCTTTTAGCCTACAAGGCTGGGAATCCTTCGCGCCAAACTCTCTTACTATCAAGCCGGGCTTACCTTGTCTAAGTGGACCATATGGATGGTGTCAAGTACACCAACAACGGGCTCCCAAATTCACCTTTGTGATGACCCGACATCTGATTAGGCACATTTTAGTCCCGGCCTATACGTCCTGTCCATGCCAAAAAAATTCTCGGCTGATACGCGCCATGGCGTCGTACGCCAACGTACGTTATCATACGTATTCCTTCCACAGCTGGGCTACGTCAGCGCTGGCGTTGCTAGGGTGAGCCCAGAATGAGGCCGGCTTCGTTGGGGAATCTGTCAGCGCGCGCGTGTAAACCGGGGCCGGGGCAGCGGGCACCATGGCGAAGCAGATTCGGCCACGAGTCTGTAGGATGTAGGTTTTTATAAGTAGATTTGTTACTAGTATGGACAAGGGATGGAGTAGGGGGTTTATCGTATCCCGGTCAGCTGAGCCTGTTTTCGCTCTTTTCGCCATAGTTGCAACGTTTCTGGATGACGGGGTATAGGTGACATACAATCAGGTCCGGGATTGATTTGACCTCGGCAAATTGCTGGCGAAGAAGAGGGATTGCTGTGAGCCTTATGGCTATTATGCTGCTCTATGCCATTGATTTGCGCGTACGACCAACAGATCACGTTAGTTCAGCGTGTACAGTTCTTCGTGGCATTGGATGTTGAGCTTGAAGCTCACTAAATGAGACATACTCGCCTTTCTGTTGATAGCATTGCATCCAAGCGGATCAGGCATCTATCGTAGCAAGAGTAATGTATCACATGTAGTGACATCTCATGAGTGTTAGTTTGCTTTTATCAGTGTTGAAAACAGAAGCCTTGAAAATTATGTGTGCTACAACACGAAGCACGTGGCATCACTATACTTTATATTCCAACTAAGAGCACTATAGAAGTTGGAATTTATAGTACAATATATTTTGAAATGATGAAAAGGAAGTCACAGAAGTGTTCTACCCTTTGTACAGAGACATCACAACCCTAAGCGTAGCATCAAGTCCAGGACCATATTCGCAAACATCTCAAGCGCTCCATGTAAGCGCACATCACACAGCTTCGAAAAGGAGCAAGGATCATGGCCAAACTACTAGTCTTCCACCCTACCACACAAACCGAAGCAAGAAATCTTGGCCAAGGATCGCGAGCTGCACATTCCTGCAGGATTCAAGATGGGGTCGCTATACCGACGATCGTAGGGCTGGTCGAGACCAGAGATAAAGAAAGTACTTGAGGTACTTGGAGTGCCTCGGATCGCTTGACGAACGCGAATACGAGAAATGTTTATTTGGCACGGACGACAAAACAACAAAGGTGGTTGGAACCCTATAATATTCCTAGCGTGCTGTTGAAAAAGTCACACGCTCCAACAAGTATGCTGCTGCCCTGAAACGGCTTGCCATTCGATGGCCAATGTGGGTTAGCCATTCGAGGCAATCACCCATGAACGAAAAAAAAAAAAAAAAATACCCGATGCACCCCACTGAGAGCGGGAGTACAGGGTAATTGTGCAAGGCGGAAAATCTGCGGACCCCTCCAAGGCGCTTTTTTGCGATAAGATAGATCTTGCATCCATCACCAGACCCTCAACTCCGTCGGTATTCAAGTCTTCGTCGGAATCGGATCAATGGCTGTCCAAGTAGCGTCATATACCTGATCTGCAGCTTCTCACCATGTCACGCTCGACATTCATTGCTGCCCGCAATTCGCGGCATCGCACGGCCGCTCTGGCCCTCTACCGTGCGCTCATCCGGACAGCAAGCCGGATTCCTGTGCCGGACGATGTTGCGAAGACGAAGAAGGGAAAGGCCGTGAGCCCGGTCGTGCAGATTGTGAAGAAGCGGTTTGCCAAGAATACGACGTATACCAGCTTTAGGCTCATATACGCAGCCATGACGGCAGGATACAAGGTTAGAAACAAAACACATGCGAATTGCACGTCTTGCTAACATGGAAAAAAAAATCACAATAGTTTCTAAGTCTCTTTACAAAAGCGCAGACCCCCAATTCACCCGAACACGGCGAAATCATACAACACCTCCGAAGCGTACACAGCACCGCCGCCGCCTCTCGTGCCGTCCCACGCCCTCGACGAAAGAAGCCACAGCTGCCCCCCGAGCCCCTCCTCATAAACGTCGCCCAGCCCGGCGAACCGCCCCGCTACACATCCAACCTTCTTCCCCGACCAAAGGAAGCCATCACGGGCCCTCGGAAAGTCCCCTGCGTGGCCGGCACCGCCGACGGCCAGCCGTTTGTGCGCATCAAGAAACCCCAGCCGCGCGCCATGTCCCGGATGATTGGCCGCAAGAACAGGATCTTTACCGATCGGATCATGAACATTGTGGATGTCGATGAGCGGGTGGTCCCCGAGGCGGCCTTGGAGGATGAGTGGGACAGCATGATGGAGGAATTGCTGGCAAAGGAGAAGCAAAAGACCAGCGAGGCGTCGCCTCGACGACGACAACGGGTTTCAGAGGCAGAGGCAGATTCCAGGACGGAGACGTATAGCTGGAGCGTGCAGCTGTCACGGCTATGGTGGGAGTGGAAGATTGAAAAGACGTGGGAAGACTGGATCGCCAGGGGCGAAGCCCTCAACGACCTAGTCGAGCAAGAGAGATCCCTAGCCGAGCAAGAACAAGGAAGCGGCGCAACGACGAAGATGAGCGCAAAAGCTAGCAGGACTCCATCACGGCGTGCGAATACGCTGAATGACGACGACGACGCACCTCCACCCAACGTCGCCGTGTATCCAGCTCCGCCACTTCCCCTGATAGAAGCCGTCCGGAACAACATGGCCCAAGAAGACACGGCCTCGACGCAGGACGAGCCACACGATCCGTTCTTGTCGCCGGCGTGGGCCACGCTGGTGAGGACGCAGCAGGGCAGAATGCTGAGATGGTCGGAGAAGCGCGGTGTTGGCCAGAGCTGAATGAGCTGGGAAGATGACGTTCTCTTTACATGGTATCAAGATAAGGAGATCCGTACCTTGGATGACGAATTATGATGGATGTAGAATTTACAGCTGTAAAGTAGAAATATAGCGCTGGCGTTTTTAACAATATAGAGAGCTGCCTTATGTTTTTTTGGAGAAAACAACAAACTATTGTTCATCATAAACATCCGTATAAAGGGTATTGTATAATGTGAAACGAATGGCTCATGAGATTCAAGAGTTGACGCAATGCAACTTTTCTACATACAAAGCAACGCTTTTTGGTATATATATATATATATATATGCCCCCGATGCTAACTAGTAATCCACGTAGAATGCCCTATCCTCCATAAACCATGCAAACCTAGATCGTTTTCCATCTCTTTTTTCCTGTTGCTGTACTTTGGATCCATGTTCCTTACTGAACCCTTCTGTGGAGCTGCTTCAGTTCCTTCTTGGCCACCTCCGCCCAGCTCTTCATGGGCTGCAACGACGGGATGATCCTCGGCCTCGTCGTCACATCCGGATCTCCGTCATCGCTGTAGGCAAGATCCGACTTTAGTGTTCTAGGCGACGACATGGCCGAGGGAGATAGTGAAAGGCCAGGACTGGGGGGTGGAGGGGGCGTCAAAGGCCGCTCTATGCTCTTGGGCAGGGCACCCCAGTTGGGGTCTGGTCTGTCGTCGGCTGCCGATGGCCGTCTCACGATGGGGCTGTTGTGAGTGGGCGTCGGCACCGTGTCGACGCTCTTGCGGGAGAAGATGGAGGACGACATGCTGCTGTCTGTCAGGCTCTGCTCTTGATGAAGGTTGGGCGTGCCTGATCGACTGCTGGGCGTCACGGGGAGGGGAAGCTTGGATCCAGAGCCCCGCGACCGCAGTATGTATCCCGACAAGCTGGTGTTGCTTGGGGTTCGCTGCGCCAAGCCAGGAGATACCTGGACATTTTTAATGGATGCTGTATTCAGGGTTCGGGGGATGGAGTCCGCTGAACGTGATGGTGGGGGAGGAGGAGTATGTAAGCTTGTCGTAGAGACCCGTGGTGATGACCGATACGGCGGCCCTAGTGGCGGTCGTTGCGGGATAGATGACGGTGTGGAGTGGGTTTTTCCTAGGCCGAGACCGACTCCAGAAGGGACTGATGAGCTGGACACATTGTGCTTGTGTCCTACACCCGTCCGATGAGGGTGTTCGCGATCGTGATTCCTCCTGCGCCCTCCCTGAGCCTGCTCCAGCATGCGACATTTTTCTTCGGCGCTCTTCAGCAGGGCTTGAAGCTTCGAGACATCGTGCTCGTGGGCTTTTCGGGCATTCTCCAATCGCTTTTCATACGTCTCGTCCCTGCCCTGTAGCTGGGCAACTTTCTTTTTCAAATCATCATTCTCGGCCTTGAGGCTGACAAGGGCGCCGAATTTCTTGTCCCACTTGTCTTCGACCCAAGATATCGGACGTTTGCAGCACTCGGCGTGGTAGATCTGATGGATACCTCCGAGCATGGACAATTTTTCATCAATCTTGTCCGCCGGCAGCCGGGAACGGGGCATAGGTGATATCATTTTGGTGATGAGATTCACCAGCGGTCGGGGCCTTACCGTCTCTTGGCCCTCATACGTAAACATGAATGGGGGTGTTACCAAGGCATGGGAAGTGAGTCTTTCGAGAAGATGCTTGAGCTTCTCTTCCCGCATCGCCAGCTTTTCACTGCGAGAGAGATCGGGTTCGTAGGCAAGGGCATCCTCAAACTCCGACAACCTTACGTTGTACAGCACTGTTGCGATGTTGAGATAGACCAAGCCCAGGGAATAAATGTCGGAGAGCTGCATGCTGGAGCCGTTCTCGCTGTAGAGCTCCGGTGCCCGCCATTTCTCCGTCCCCGGATTGCCATCTATGGTGGTATGCTCCTGGCCGCTCACATCCTTGGAAATGCCAAAGTCGGCCAAGTACACCCGGTCAGGCTTAAGCAGGATGTTGGACGGTTTGATGTCGAGATGCCGAACGCCGTTGAGATGGCAGTGCGCAATGGCACGGGCCACGCAGCCGACCAGGCTGCGGAGGAACTCAAAGGGGCACTTGGCCGGCGAGTCCATGTTTTGGGTTTCAGAAGAGGGCTCAATGGCCGTCAAGTCGTTTAGCTCCAAGGCGCTAAGCCTTGCTATGATGTCTTCTCGGTCACCGTTGCCCGTCCTGAGGCAGTCCAGATTCTCCAGCAGATTCTCGAGATCGCAGACGGCGGCGGGCCAGATGAGCAGGCAGAACTCATGGGGCCGTGGCATGTACGCAGCTACGAGCTTGACGACATGGCGATGGTCGAGCTTGCGCATGGTCAGCCCTTCCTGCCGCAGGTCCTCAATCGTGAGGCCGCGGCGCCGCATGATGCGCTTTCGGGCGAGGCAGACAGAGCCATGCATGACCTTGTCTACCCTGCCAAAGGCGCCGTTGCCCAGATAATCGAGGAAGGTCAGGCGGGAGTCGAATCGCTTCGCGTCGGGGCCATTGAAGAGTGGCTTGTGTCTGTAGAATTTGGCGAGATGCCCATCAGTCTAGGCTCTAAAATTTGGCAAGGATGCTGTGATTTTGGCATCCACTCACACACTGGGCCACTGCTCGTCGAAGTCCCAGGCCGCGATGGCCTCTCGCTCTCTCATTTCTTCTTCGGCCTGCCATGATGGGGCCGGACCGTGGGCAAGGTCCAGGCGTCGATGGCCCACGGTGATCCAGCCGTTGCCGCGGTCGCCCATGCCGGGGACGGGCGCACACAATGCTCTTACAATGGCGAGGGGCACGATTCCGAGCTCGCCTCGTCTTTGACGTCGTTGGAAGAGGGAACAGGTTGGCGTTGCGAGACGGAGGGCTGAAAGACCAGCGGCGGGAGAGGCTGTGTGCCACGGCTGCGCCACGATCGCGAGCCAGTGGAAGGTGAATGATTGACCCCAAACTGCAAGTGGGCAGAGCTCAAGTTGGTAACATAAAGGGTGCTGGAGTGGGGCATGGCTAGCGGTACTTGGTGGGCGCACCCGCAAAAGTTTAGTGGGTTGGGGTTAAGGTCTCGGGGCACCTCCACAAGCCGCCGTGGGTACCTCGAGCCTAACATGCCAGAGAACGTTCTAGGTGTGACTGATTGGCGTATTAGCATGTAATTACACCAAGTAAATAAGTGGATGAATTTCAGAAGGATGCTTGGAAGCTGGAATGGCGTGCTCTTGGTCAATATGGTGGTGGTGTTGTACACTGCTATCGACTGACTGTTTCTCAAGGTATAGCAGTCATTAGAGCGAGTGCAATGAAGTTGTATTCAAGGCGGAGTAGCAAGGGGATAATTGGGCTAACTTGTCATTAGCGAGCATCTGCAGAGGTTATGCTGGAAGAAATGGCATGTTAACTGGCTACTCAAGAATTACCTTATCGTGTATAGGGTATGTACTATGCTCGTGCTCGTCTCATTGGTTCTTGGCGTACTTCGAGATATGTATCTTTGTTGCAAGTAAAAGAGCTGGGTCGTGGATAAACGGTCATGTTAATCCAAGTCATTTAGATATCCGCCATAGAATGCACTTATATATCAAAGAGCGTTCGTGTATCGATAGAATAAAGAGCACATTGTCCACTGCCTTAAGGATGGAGATGATTTGCTTCTCTTATTTCTAAATCAGGCAGTAATCCGATCACTCTAGTCCCGATTAGTCGTTCGGAGCTGTGATCTCCGGGGTTTTCATCTTCGGGGTTTGAATACCGTAAAACCAAAATCGCAGATTGTAACAAATCGGTCTGCTCTTCTCTCCATTAGTTGTTAAGATGCGACGAGCTATTGTCTCTTAGTTCATAAAGAACGACTTCGCAAGTGGTCAACAGTAGTTTGTAATGTCGGTGTTGGCAGTACCCTTGGGAGACACACTGCGCAACCTCCATCACTGAGGCCATAGTAGAGCTTTTTCTGCTGTAACGAAGCTTCAAAAGGAGGGGAGAGGAGTGAGTTGACATATACTTACTTGCCTGCCTATAGTAGTATAGCGAATCTAGAGATTTATCATTAGATCCCGCCTTGTATCTAGCGGTCTTTTAGTAGGTAGGTCCTTTCCTGAGTAATCAATTGGCAATCTTGTTTGTGCGGTCACAACTGGCTAACTACTAAAAGTATCTGACTGGGATAAAGAAAACCAAACTCTCCGCTAGTAGATCGTGGACTAACGTGGGTAGACGTCTGTTTAGACATACCTTGTCTAGAATAAATGTGCTTACCCCCATTCCCTTCATATAGCTACTAGGTAGCTGATCGGATCCTGAGTACATGTAGTCAGATCCGCCAAAGCTCGTGCAACCGGCTCATTATGCTACGCTTTCTCCATTATATCATAAAGTAATCCTGCCTATCCTCATATTACAAATATTTCCATCACCAACTGTCGTGAGAATCTGAAAAAAAAAAAAAAAAAAAAAAAAAAAAAAAAAATTTTTCCGTGGCCAGCAGGCCTCACTCCCTTGCACATCCAAGCTTGCATTTTCTGGCTCCATGAGCAACTTGGCCAACACCCGCCGCTTCAAAGCACGGTACCTACCTACTCTATGCAGACATGCTATGCAGACATCACATAGGGTCACCCCCCGTCCTGGGCATTCCATCCGGCCCAAGGCCCAGAAATCCTGGCGCGTCGCCGGATCCTTCGGCCGTCGGCCAGGCATTATAGTCAAGCGCCATGTCTGGCGGATACGCCCACATCCCGCCGTCGTAATATTGATATAGACGCTGTAGACTCGTCGACTGCGCATATTGCCTGTACGGATCATTGTACCACTCGTCGACTACTTGCCGCATCACCCCCGAGTGATTGTCCTCCTCCCCGACTCGCAACAGCAGATCCAACACCTCCTGCTCCGGCCGCCACCCACCCAAGTTGTGGAAGATGAGAGACCTCTTCTGCATGCCCTGCGGACTTTCGTAGCCGCCAGCCTCGTAGACGATCTCCCAGTCCTCCATGCTCAGCCATAACTCGCCGCCCGTCTCTCTATTCGGAACTTGGACTCCGAAACACAGCCTTGCCTGCTGCAATTTGGGCATGCGCAGCAGCGCCTTGGCCCAGCTCTTCATGAGTGGATTCATGGTCTCTTCATTCGGGACGTTGCGTATGAGCCGGTCTGCATCTTGCATGAACCCGGCTGCCTGAAGGTCCCAGAGGGTTTCAGACTCTCCGAGGAAACTATCCGAGGTGATTGAAGGCACCTCAGGGAAAGCCGGAGGATCGTCCTCAGGATCGTGAGCTGGCTCACGGGGGGGCAGACCGTGCTGCGGACGTCCCTTGGGCATGAAATACCACCATCCCGACGGGGTATATTGCTCGAGAAAGACGTCAAAGACTTGCAAGTTGGGCCATTCCGGGAGCGGAGCGTTTGCCTCCAGAGCGCTGGGCCAAAAAAGGGTCTCGTCAAAGGTGCCTCTGATGGAGAGTCTGGTCAACGTCTGGGACCACACACGCAGCGACGCCCCGAGCGGATCATATCCGAGCGGATAGGTCAGGTTTGGGACGGCGACTATCTGGCACATCGGACTCCGGTCGTAGCTCATGTCTACCGTGACCTCGGAGACGGTCTTCATCTCTTCAGCATGGCGTACCAAGCCGTCGGCCAGGTTGCGGCGATCGTCTCGGAGGAGCCCCGGAAATTGCACCTCCCATCCATTGATGACCATGTCCAAGGCCTTGAGCCCCGGCAGGCATGCAGCCAACGCTGCCTGGACACTGGGCCGAGGCTTTCGTTCCCATTCCAGGAAAGACAGGTGGGACACGCAGCTAAGCTTTGGCAGTGCGTCGGAGTCTAGTAGTTGGATGCGTGTCCGTGAAAAGCGAAATGTTCTCATCTCTTCAGACGGCGGAATGGCCCAAAACGGAGGAAATCCTTGCAGCATCCTCGGGTTTTCCTCGTGGGCCACATCCCTCAAGAAAAGACGGACGTCTCGCAAGCCGTCCAACCTTTGCAGCGTCTCAAACAGCGTCCTGATGCATTTGCTGAAGATCTGGCTCACTTCGGCGGTATCGGCGGGCCGCTCGACGAAACTCTCCACCTCCTCTGGGATGTGAGGAAGGCCGATGGTATAATGAAGCTCCCTGACGGCAGCCTGACGGCGGGGCGTGAGCACCTGCGGAAGGACTTGCAGCCGTTCGTTGTCCAGGAAAATGCATTGAAAGGTGCTACGCTCGATGGCCGCACGGAACTTGGAGGAGATGGTGGCATACAGAGGTCTGCAAGGTATCTCGTCCGGGGGTTTGCGACGCATCCCATACGGTGTTCCGCGGTACAAGGCTTCCAGTGATCCGTAAACCATCTCATCCTCTAATTCGTCGCGTGTCATTCTCAATATTTTAGGATTTAGCCCTCCAGTCAGGTAGAAGACGATGCGGTCGACTACCTCTTGGGGCAGCTTGTCCATGGGGGCGTCTGTGCTATGGCAGTCCGTAAGCTCGTTGATATGCCTTTTCTCGGGTTGATGGAATTCGAACAAAGGACAAGAGAAATAGGGACAGCAATGGTGCTCGAGTGATTTGATGGCGTACATGGGACTGTTCATATTGCGAGAAGTGCCCAAGACCCATGTAGCCGTTCGGGACACGCTCGTTGCCTGAGGCTTTCATGTTGTCCTCACAATTGTCTGGTGCCGTTCAATTTCCTCCTCCAGCGTCTCCCCCTCCATGCCGGGCTGAGCGCTTAGAGGCAAGCCACCGGCACGACCGTCGACTCAGCGCGTACATACGTGTGTAACTTGCTTGCCTCCCGGCTCGATGACCAATGGACCTGAAGCTGAACGTCGGCCACCTCACCAGAGCCTGCAAGCTGAACTCAAAAAGGTGAGATTAGGTTGATCCCTTGCATGGCAGAGCCCACCCACTAGGCGGATCTTGATTGGCGCTACAGGGGGGGTTTTAGCAGCAGGCTGTCAGGTGCGGGCCGCGGAAGCGTAAATTAGGCTGGCCCCATAGGCGGGCCTCGGGTGCTACGCCCCTGTACGGAGGCTTGTTAGGCTGCTGAAGCTGCTAACATGAAAGCTGATGTGTCCGCTCTCTGGAAATTTGTGGGGGCATCATTGTCTTAGGTAGGTACCTCAAGGTGCTGAGTGCTGCTAAAGTCCGCCTGGGCACGAGAATATTGCGCACGTTTGTCGGCTCTACATCTACAGAATCAAATCGAGTCCAGTACAGCAAGCTTGAATCGTGTACTTTCGGCATCTCTTTCCACTACATCGGAGGTGGTTGTAAGAGTACTATACCTTCATGTTACCTAAGTAGGTAGTGCATATCCCGCACAAGCGACTTGACGATGCTCAACTCCCTGGAAAGCCCAGTACGGTAGCATCAAACAGCCTGGCCATGTCGCGCCACATAGCCAGCCTGCTACGAGCTGCATGGACCTCGACTGATCATGTCCCTATGAGCAACCGTCTAGCAAGCCACCTTGGTTGACCGCTATACGCCACTTGATGCCATTGCTCGGCCGCTTCAGCCATGGTGCTGCGGGCCACCAGCCCGTAGCCAGTAACCTTCCGTCGCCTGGTTGATCCTTGTTCGCTTCGGTGAAGCATTTGATGGCTAATATTTGGAGTAACCAGGTAGCCATCGCTGTGAGCCAGGGGTTGGCGATGATTGGGAAGAGCAACGCAAGCCGACGGGGAGGACATGAGATTGAGCGTGCCATCTAGTAATGCCACGATAGGCCCTATGGACTGGCGCAACAAGAAGGGAATTTGATCTCAATGGTGGTAGACTTGGACCAGACAAGTTCTCCATTTTACTTCCAGGCTGTTGGCCATGGTCACACGACGTGCTGTTTGGCGTTGCCACGATCAATGGCTTGAATCCACCAGAGCCTCGTAGGCACTCACAAGACGTGGCTCTCCACCATCAGGGTGTCTAGAGCGATAAAGTGCTTATACGTTATTCAAATATCTCCTAGTGGCTGAGCTATTGCCAGATCCCTGAAAGCCAGAACACTCTTTGTGCAGCCATATCCCTCATTTGGCGCATGACTGCAGCACAGGCAGACGCACCCGTTCGGCTCCGGCCTTGGGACAGAGAGGATCCATGTGGAGAATGGGGCCTTTTGTGGATTGTGTGCCAGTTTGCATCCTGAGACATGTCTCGGAAGCAAAAAGTGTATGACTAGAGCTTTCCGCAGCAACCTTGGGTCACTTGAGAATTCTATACAATGTCTGACGTGGTCGACTTGGACTTCTAAGCCTTCAAATTTCCGTTGTCGGTTTAGCCTCTTGTAGCATGAACTGGCCTTCTAGTGCTTCGAATCTCGAAAGCATCAAGGGTTGTGAGGTATCTTATATTGCCAAACCCATCACTGGCAGGAGAGTCATACCCAATCACGTACTTGTCAGATGTGATGCCTAGTTCTTCACCTCTGCCCAAGAGAGTGACACGACTGAAATTTCGAGTCCCGAAGCTTCAAGTTGATGACAAATAGCCGCTGGTGGATGCTCATTTATAATATCGTAACTGTAACATGTCATAACTTGAACTGGTGACTGAGCCGGTCGCTTGACGACTAGAAAATGTCTCAAGCGGTGAGTCAGTAAGTAAAACACATGTGTGTGCATTTCTTTTCCTTTTTCCTCAACCATCATTTCTTTTCCTCAACCATCATTTTTTTTTTTTCCTCAACAAATGTCGTCTCATGCATATTGCTTCTACGAGAAGCAGACACACTCTAACATAGTGCTAAATCTTTGTCCAGTATGTTTTATCATGCCTTTCGTCAAGCCTGATGTTGTACTGAAGCCGTCTTGCTCAGCAGTGATATACCGATCAATTCGAAATTCGCTTCTCTCATAAATAAAAGCCGACATAAACTACATGTTCTTTAATTTGACTTGCAGGAATATACGAGATTCACGAACCAACCCAAATCTATGTCATGTCCTCGTCGAATCTCTGCCAAACAACTCCAAAGCTGGATCACTTACCCGGTACTTCTCAGTCTCTTTTAGGGAGGCTTTCGGCTATCTTCACCTGATGCGACTTTGATCTTGCAATTGTACATTATGTCGGCCAATTAGCCATCATTTTCCTTCTTTTTGCCGTTTTCTTCGTCTATTCTGAAATCAGGTTGCTGATTGCGTATGGCTTTTCACTTCTTAGAAATATGGAATAGGATACATCGCCGGCCTAAATCTGGTGATCTTTGGCGTTCTTAGGTTTTTGTTTTCGCGTTATGTTATTTCTAAGTCAGTGAAGATGGAACCATGTAACACTGTTAAAGCGATTATATAGACCGATATAGAGTACCCGGATATGTCAACAGCCCTTTTGGTTTTCTCTGGAGTCACAATGTCCGCGCTTTGAACAAGGCTTTGTTAGTTTCTACAGCTGTAATCAACATTCTCCTGTATGTATACTATAAAACTGGCCCTCAAATCAGCGCGGCAGACGGAATGGGAAAGCCTTAGAACCCTGTTCCACTCGAAGAGTAGATTACTACATGTATGTACTAATGAGTTAGTCACCTTGAGCTTCTGCAAGCAGAAGACCATCAGTTTCTTCAATGCTACGCAGGCAAAGGAATCTTCGGTTCAACTGCCAGAGCTCTTCCAGCAGCTTTGACCCACGGGAAGAATTCAATAGTGGGCCTTGAAGACGATCAATCGTGTCTGGGCAGATGATACTATGGGCCAGCCAGTTGAAGATCCGGTCGCGTGGACTGTATACAACCCTTTATACACTACATTAGGTACCCAAGGATAAAATCCAAGTATGGCTTGTGGAGAGGCAGAGAAACACAAATGTTACCCAAGTCCTAGCCAAATTCTCTATCCTGAAAAAGTTTTGAAAGATGGCGGTGACGAGAGTCCTAGGATATGCCACACCTGCGCATCATTCTGCATCAGGTAGCAGCCATTGCAGACCAGCTTATCAGCATTATCAGAAAAGCACTAAGGAAGACACGATATTAGAAGCGTAATAGAAAATGATTATGAACTTTGGGTACCGTGTCCTAGTCGCCAAATCCGGACATTCAGTGATGCAATCATCGTTCCTAGCAGGATGAAGATACGTTGAGAATGGAAAAAAATGGCGAGACTAGAACGGTTGCCACATCAATAACAATGGAAATTTCTACTGTAAAAACTAGGCAGCGTAAATGGGAAATTGTTGCTGGGCTAGTGTAAATCAGAAGCACGACGGGACGGCCACTGCCCCTGAAAATGGTGACATATACCCACATAACTCGGTACCAGGCAATTCTGCTTAGTAGGTATTGACAAATTAGCAAAATTTTTTTCTCAGGAAAACACCTGTCATGTAGCAGAGCGCTTCCGATATTATCGCCAAGGGGTTCGGCCGACAGGTGCCCCTTGCTGGGCTGATCGTAGGAAGCCGTCGTATAGTTTCTCGGTAAAAGCCGACACTGGATCGAACAAGTATGATTGTTATCCATAGGGCGTTGCAGCCAATTGGTAGAACTGCGTATGGTACGGTAATATACGATCAACCGATGCATCCATCTATCCCAAAATAGGCCATCATGTGCATCTGACCGTGTGGTCCCATACGACTAAGACGAAGGCTCGCTCCCCCCCCACTCAGGGAGCAGACACGGATCTATTGTCGCAACCCTACTGGAAGCGAGCAGATAAGTTGTTCGTGTTGTTGGAGAAAGTCTTCCGGGGTCCCACACCACCGTGGAACCGTGTAGACGTAGATGACATGACCATGTACGAACTCGACGTGGATGCCTGGGGCATAGGGGAGCGGTGGCTAATAGGACGAGAACCGGAAATAACAAAAGTCCCTTTAAGACGGTAAGCAGATGCTATCCAAAGGGGGGGGGGGGTTTAAAGCGACTCCAATCGAGGTCAATATCTTCCTATAGATATTCATAGGAACTGTAGACTTCGGTTCGGTAATTTCATATCATTGGAGTGAAGTAACTGACTGCCCGATGCTTTGTCGAGACAAATTGTAGGTTTCCTTCTTTTGTTGATAGCCTGACAACCTCTGGCAAGATGAATGATGGATGGGAAACGACACGAGAGACGCACAATTTAGCCTATGCGGGCCTCGCTCCTCCCGGCAATCTTCAAGTATCGCTGGATAGACGTGACCGGCAGCCCCTGGGACATGCTTAACTGCCACGAGCTAGCTTGTTCGGACCGGTGAAGAGACACCTGTTGCGCGGCTGGTATGCACAAGAACATTTGAAATAGTAGTTGCCAAGAGACTGGGCAGGGTCGTGGTGTGCCTGATGCCCTCTTCGGAAGCGCAAGGGCAGCACCGTCGCATGGGATACTACCCGGCTTTCGATACGAACATCCTTACTCCTCCTTCCCCCTTTTGCAGTCCTTCAAGGATAGTCTCACCGCGACCGCCACCATCGTCTATCATCTTACGTCTGACTGCAACTCAACCCGTGTGCCATGTTCCAACTTCAAGGGAAGAAACTGCTCGCCTACTCTGTAGCAGTTGGATAAACAATCTCCTCGGACCAAACTGCAGCTGCTGCGGCGTCTGAGCTAGAATCGAGATGTCACTCGCTCATGGCACTGGTAGTAGCCGAGTGGATTAAACGTGGAGACATGGCAAAGACCTCTGGGATATGTAGTATGATCTTCTGAGCCTAGAGGAAGCGGCATAAGCGCTGCTTTGGTGTAAAGCGTGCTGGAGTGGCTGCGGCAGATGCTTTCCCCTAGCATCTCCTGAGAGTTTCGCCACGAGTTCCATGATGGATCCTCAGTTGACGTCGTCAGGAGTAGTGACATATACCGTAAGGGGGAAGACATAGATACCTCTGACTGCTGGCTTTTCCTTGCCCAAGCCTACCACGTCGACTGATATTGCCACACTAGCTATGGTGTCTCGCTGACGGGCCCGCAATGCCGGGAAAGAGTTTGGGCATGCTGTAACAGACAACGGACTTCGGCTCATTCTGTTTAGCAAGTGACAGCGCTGGGGCCAATTTGCAGGCTGAGGCCACAGTCTTTGTGCGTCATGGATGAGAGTCCAAACCGTCATCTTGCCTATTCTCGGCGCAGACCTGAGGGTCCTAAAGGTTACCGTTGTGGGGGTGTTGGATGTCGGCGTCACAAGATGCGCCGGGATCAAAGACAAGCCTCAACATCGTCGACTGAAGGGACAGTAAGACGGATGCTTCCAGATTTCGGGACTGCACAATGAACCCCACCCTATCAACAGAATCCCGATCGCTTGAAAGGAGCAGTTGAGAAGACTGTGACGAGACCCCAGTGTTCTGATGAGCTGATTGAGGCTCAAATGTATTGCCACTGCTGACTTTGGGGTTATCTGCGATGAAAAATGGTGTCATAGGCGCAGCAGCTGCTGCCCCCGTCGCTTCTGAAGCCAGCACCGAGGGAGCCTTGTCTCCCGGCTTGCAGTGTCACGATTGGTGAAGACTTGTCAGCAATCGTGCAGGCTTCCGCCGTGTTGCGTTCATCTGGGAAGGTTTAGTCTCATGGCGAGTTCCTTAAGCAAAGTCTACCCAGCGTTGCTCCGTGTTCGCCCGCAGTCGTGCGAGATCGCGGAGGGGGGTGTAAGTAAACCGGAGATGGTCAGTCTCAGAGATGATCCCCATGAAAACCATAACAACTAGGAATAGCCGTGGAAGCATCACGGACGCCACTACAGGTACAGGCAGGACGAATACCACCTTTGCCATTGCTCATAGCTGAGCAGCGATGCCACTATGTGCCCGCTGCTCGCCTGCCGAAGCGCTCCTCTGGGGCCCGGCAGCCCTATGTCGCAGACCACATGCCTAATCAGGAAGTTTTCAGTTCCAATGGCAGATCAGGTCTGCCCAAGTAGCGAAGTATGCAAGGACGTCAGGGGCTAGGATGGTGACGAATGGGTGGCTCCCTTCTGGCGAGCATGACTTCGTCGTTTTGGATGCCCACAAGTCGTCCTACCACGCACTAGAGAAGCAAGATAGAATGCGCTCCGGAGCGAATAATTACTACTATAAGCGCGCTAGGGTTGAAAACGCCGATATGCAGTATAGAGGCCGGACCGGACATATGCCACTTTGAGCACACTGGTCAGCCTCCTCGCGCCTCTTTCTTCTTCTACGGTACTAGAGGAATGGGCCACATGGAAACTTACCCGCAAGCTCTCTCTCCGTTTTACTACTTCTGCTCCGTGTATCACCTACGGCCCTACAAAGCCAGTAGCTGCGGCTCTGACAAGGAGGGGTCGGCCCACGCCGCTTAGAGACTGGCACAAGTATGCGACGGAGCATGTTGTTGGCACGCAGCTCCCCTGGTCTAATTCTAGGACGTCCGATACGCGCAGGAGTGGCCACAGACTCCGACCCTGACGCCAGGCAGACTAGCGGGGCCAAATCTTGCGAAGCCATGAAGCCCTACGGAGTTGCGGTACCAAGTAAGTTGTAACAATCGAGTAAAACCCCTACGCGGCCATGGCCGAAGCCCGATCACTTCTTCTGGCCCAGGCGTAGCCTAGCGGTGATGAGGAATGGGATCATCAGCTTCGCCCTTGTGAAGAAAGCAAAGACAAGCCCAAGATGGCAGCGAGTATCCACGTTTTTTCCATTGATGCTCCGGACCGGCATGGCATCAAGTTAGTACTCCGCATTTAGCCCTCTCTCCTTGGCACTAGTAGTTGCAATATATGTCCTTTCCAATCGTTTTGTGCCCATAAGCTGACTGTGGTATTATGTCTGACCCATATATAGGGGTGGGCAATAACAGCCCCCTATGTGTACCGTCGTTGCCATACTTGGTTATGCTCAACATGATCCTCAAAAGGATATCCGTAATCTCAACGACTGCCTTACGGCGTTTCGGCATTCAGAGGAGACCCACGACTGCCAGTAGTGCACGCCTCCTGGGTCTAAGAGAAATCGCGTGACGGACACCTTGCCTTGCCCAGGACGCGAATGATACCCACGCAAATGAAAATGCCATTTGGCCCGACCATACGCCACTGACCGGCAGCTAGATTGGGTCTCGCGGGCCAGTGGAAGAAGCAGATTCATAATGTATCTCAGACCGCTCGGGCCAAGGTTTCAAAATCGCATCAATGGAGGGCCTAAAATACTTGCAAAACACACAATCATCAGGATGTTCCTGCTAGAAGCGACGGCGCGGCTGAGTATGTACTTGTTCAGGCAAGATTGATGCCCCAGAACCTTTTGTTTCACGCATACAAATGTGGGCAAAATTCGCGGACGTCTCCTTGTTTCGAGAGATCCGGAGCTAGAGCAGGGTATTGCATCGAGAGCCATGTGGGAGCGCCACAGTGCTGCCACTATCGCGATCCGTTGGACACACCCGAAGCTGTACGCACACACACACACACACACACACCCGACTTCTAGTTCTATGATTAGCGTATGCCAGCCAGCGAACACATGTAGTTAGATAGGAAGAATAGGTGTGCAGAGAATATGCGCCTGCGCACGGGCTGGAGTAAGATTCGAGGCGGGAGTCGGCCTTGTTCCACGAACTATTTGTATTAAACACATGCCGCTTTGGCCGCACTGCCTTGGCCCATAGGCCCGCCAGGGCTCGAAGCGTGCCCGTGAAGAATAGTAATCGGAGAACTGGTTCAGCTGCATCGTAATCTGGGGATGATCTCCGTCGGCGCTCGGACCCCGCAGGAGCCGTGAGGTGAAGTTGGCTCTCGACCTTGCTCTCATGTTTTGTGTGTGCGGCAGTCTAAGTATGATGGTTGGTGGTGGCGGCGGTTAAACAGCGGGGCGACTTAGAGGAGCAGGCGGTGAGAGCGAAGCGGAAGCAAGAAAAAGCACCGGCCGATCCCTGTACTTGAGGTACTCCTTGAAAACCGCCTCTCCTGCTCATTCTTACCTTAGGTACTACCTAAGTCGTAGTGAGCACCCAATGGAACGGACGGACCCTCTGTGCTCGGTACGGATGCCGGCATGTTGGGGGTGCCTTTGAAGCTTCCTTGAGACAATTTGGGGCAGAGTTTGGATGACAAAGAGGGTGCCAAAGACAGCTAGGGTGCCGAAAGGCGCTCGGCACGGAGCTCGCAAGCAGGAGCTCCACTAAAAGCCAATCGACCAGGCTACCAACTGCCCAACTCGGCTAGACCGGCACTGAGGCATCAAGTACTGCCAGGTACTTTCTTGTTGGCGCAGAGTACCCAAATCGAACCATAGGAGTACTGCTGGTGCAAAATTGTCAAGATGAAATACGCCTTTTACTCTGTACAGTACCTACAAGTACGATTCTTTCAGCTTCTGAGGACATGCAGGGCCCGTACCGATATACGTGTATGTACGGGGCGCGACGTACTTGCGGAATTCCGACTTTGTCTCTCGCAAGTGATTCGTCCTTTGGCCTCGACCAACTGAGCCGCATCGAGCTAAAAAGTTGGCTCTTTGATGCTCAGCAGACTTAGTAATCCGAAGCTCTCTCGTGAGGCTCTAAGCTTCTCTACTCTTGCCCTACACGGCTTAGTTCTGGCGGCATGGTGCAAGTCGCTCCCGGCTTGCCCGTGAGTCCATCTCCCAGTTAATTGGCCCTGCCTGCAGGTGCTCCCAATTCCTCGGTGCTCTTTCCCTGCTTGCTTGCTTGCTGCTGCCCCCCTCGGCCTTCCTCGGTATTTGGTCACAGCTGTTTGTCAGCAAGAGGAGCCGACTTGTCTCTTCATGAAAGCTTTTGGTTAAACGAGCTTGTCAACAGGAAAAAAAAAAAAAAAGAACAAAGCGAAGAATCTTAGATGCTTCATCCAACTTTCCGCGCACCAACGTTGCGTCAAGACACCTCCTATTATCCATGCAACATAAGCAGGGGTTGCCTAAAGCCGAAACTGTTTACTTGTGCGGGAACAAACAAAGGAAAAGAGAAGAGCGAATGAGAGACAGAGTCCACTCTCTTCAACATAAACTTTCACTAGGACTCAACTCAACTCGCTCGACTCTGGACACCCCCCTTCCTTGCTACTCATAGGGCTGGCTGTCCTGCGGCAAGAATCTGCAGCCGTCGTCGTGCCATCGTGCCCCCTGACAAAGCCTGGGAAACCCTAGGTCGTGGATCCGTGGCCTATTCAACCTTGTCAGCCTGAGTGCTCCTCGTCAGCGAAGTCCGCAGCCCTCCAAAGCTCACCCCAAATCTCGCCCACGGACGAACGCGGATGAAATAGACTATTAGTTGGGCTATACAAAATAGTATTACTATTAGTATATTCATTCGCGCGCCCCGCGCAGCTCATGCTCCTTTTCTCTCCGACGTCACATCTATACCGTCCGGTGTTTTTCTTTTTGGCTCCACGAGTTTACTTTTCCCCTCTGCTTCTCCCTTCTCTGTGGGAAGCTTTTAGGATTATTATTTTGAGTCGTCATTGCTAGCTAGAGCTCCGGCTCGACTAATCAACCGCATCATGAGTCGTCTGTCTCGGGGCCACGGCCGCTCCCCCTTGCCATCGCTGCAAAGCGAGATATCCATCCTCAATGCTGAAAAGTATGGTGAAGGGCCGCGGGAGCCAAGATCGACAGACGGAAAGGCTGCCAGCGTGGAAGATGAAGTCATTGTCGTCGGGGGCAAGCGCTCCTCCCCATCAGATCGGGGGGAGGGGGGCCTCGACGAGGAGGAAGACGCGGTCCAGAAGAAGAGATCACGAGGTCGTCCGCGTCTAGACACCAAAGATGAAACGGCCGCCGATGTGAGTAGCTTCACACATCATCATTCGTCGCCATTGTCCTATGCTTTTATCGATGTGGTTTCCCCCCTTTCTGCTGCCGCAGCTTTTGACATGTCCCTTTGAGCGCATCCTTTTTTTCTTTCTCTCTTCCATAGCATGTGACACACAATATACAATGTAGTCTCTAATCTCCACTACTCCCAGCGCCGGCGCACCCAAATTCGTCTCGCTCAGCGGGCATACAGACATCGCAAAGACACCGCCATCACCACGCTTGAGCAAAAGGTCAAGGACCTTGAGTCCTCAAACGAGGCGATGAGCAAGGAGTTTACCAAGTTTTACGACATCATCTTAGCCGAAGGCATCTTCGATATTGCCCCTCATGCCGCGCCTCGCCTTAGGCTCATCGCGGACCGCCTCCTACGCATCTCTAGCATGGTTGGCACGAGTGGCCTTGCCTCTCCCGAGAGCGATGACCCATCCATGGCAAAGCCTGCAGCTCGCAAAGGTACTCTCAACGGCACCAACAATTTGGGCATGCACCTCAGCCCAGCTAACCCCGATTCTCATGCCAGTGTCGTGGGTGAATCTGAAATGGCCTCTTCCGGCTACGGATCCTCTCTGTCTGGTGCCCAGCACCCTGGACCGCTCAGCTTTGAAGTGATAGCCCAAGCAACTCCTAACAACGCCAGCTTTCCCTTCTTCTCCTCCATTGACGCTCCCAGCCCGCAGCAAAACAGCAATAGTTATCTAGGAAACTCCATTGCAAGCCCCTCGCCCTACCCTCGACTTTCTCCTCCAGCATCCTATGCCTTCCAGGAGCGCACATTTAGCCGAAGACTGCAACGCACGACACTGGAACGCGGCCTTAAGCTTGCCACCATGAAAAATCCACCTCCCGAGCGATATGCTACCGTTTTCGGCTTTTGTCTACTGTTCGAATCACGCGAATCCATCATCCGGAGATTGTCATCGGGTCTGAAACGGACGCAAAACGACGGTCTAGACACTTGGAAACTACCAATGTCCTCCATGCAGAGTGACCAATTTGGATACTTGGAAAGCAATTTCGGATCGAGCAGCTCAGACGAATTGAACCAAGCATTGCTCTCGCTGGGTAAATCATCCGGCATCCAGAACGGCTTTCCTACCACCTTACCGTCGTTTGGCCCCCAGTCACAGATGTCTTCCGACGATCGGATTGAGCAGCGCATACGTATGATATGCCAGAATTTTGAGGGAGAGTTCTTCACAGCAGACGAAGTAGAGCTATTCTTGCGGAGACTTGGCCTCAATATCCCACCGAACGCCGACTACGTCGAGGCCGAGCTGGACCTCAACGATCTTCAGGCCGCCGACGATGTTGCTTCCAAGAACCACTTTGCAGGCGTTGGCATGCCCGGCAGCGCCGGCGTCGGCAGTGGCATCGGCAATATGTGGTCCATGGGCGCATCTTCCATGCACGATTTCGGAAGCTCCATGCGAGGAGATTCATCAGAAGGTCAGAGCACGAGGATGTCGGAATTTGGAGAAGAGTCTGACCCGAATGAAGGATTAGTCACATTTATGAACAACCACGACTTTGGCCACATGTGGTCGACAGGATCCAACTGGCCCAAGACCAAGGTCACGGTCGACGTGCGCAGATTAATAGAAGGTGCGTCATGCTTTACTTGTACCCATTTTCGCTTCATTGACGGCTCGCTGACAACCTTGCAGAATTAGTCAACCGCTCAGTCTGTCTGGGCAAAACACCGGGTGTGCGGCCCAAGGATGTTGTCAAGTCTGTAAAAATTGCAGCCGGTCTACCAGCAATCACCACTTCACAGTAGTTAATAATGAGCACAAGCCGCTCAAGATGTGACTTTAGGAGGAGTCATAATACCATATTCTATCGAGCGGAGGAGGCACTAAAGAACTTGATTCAAGCATATTTCACAGCAAATACACGAAAGGGACATTGGAGTTAGGGGGACCATCTGACGCAAAATTATGATTCTCAAAGCAATTGGAGTTAGAAAGGATATACCATTGGAAATTACGGAAATTTTGCCCCGATTTATCGGGACGCGATGTATATAATCACTGTGAAGCACCTCGGCTCTTCTGCAGACGACAATATCTTTTCAAGTCATGTACCGAATATGGGATATATCACGCGTATATGGAGTGGCTATGTATGGTCATGGAGACAGTATGAACCAGCTATTGCATTGATTTGGCCTGCAAGTGCTATAAAGAGTTGAATGACGGCATTTATGTTACTGATTGCAGCCTGACAATTTGAAAGTTATAACTCTAGGTATCTTGTTTCGATTATCCACTCCATTTCCTAAAGCTGGCGGAGGAGTTATTAGAAGAGCTACTGGAATAGGCAGGTGATCCACCAGACTAGATCAGCTCACCTTATCTACCTAATGCTCCGCACCTTGACATCTTGATTAGGATGAACGCAACGGCTCGTCAATTACATTTCTGTTTCCTGCGAGCGATTGCGGCAGTAAGGAGATTATCGATCTGATCTGAGAGGGCTATCCGTTTAGCGGAGACTGGCATTTGCTCCTCAACTCCCTCGTCGCCGTTTCCTCTGCATACTGTGCCCTCACCATGGAATACAAACCCCAACCCATCTCAAGCCGATCCATCAGTATCCAGCCCCGATTGATCATCCACGGCGGCGCAGGAAACATTCTTCACAGTAATCTTCCTCCTGAGAAATATGCCGCGTATCGAACCGCTCTCCTTTCCATCGTGAGTCGCTCTGTATAAGATTCTGTCTGTCATCCGAGTCTGACCGAAGCCGATAGGTCTCCAACACTCGGGATTACATGAACTCATCATCATCATCATCATCATCATCATCTTCTCAGAGGTATGCTTCTGAGAAGACATACGCTAGACGCCCTTCTGCCTTGGAAATTGCCACACATGCCGTCACGCAGCTTGAGGACAACCCGCTCTTCAACAGCGGCCACGGCGCCGTCTTCACGCGCGACGGCATCAACGAGCTGGAAGCCTCCGTCATGGTCTCGCGCGGGTTCAAGAAGCGCGGCGTTGGCGTCATGGGCCTGCGTCGGGTGCGCAACCCCATCCTACTGGCGCGCAAGATGCTCGAACACGGAGAGGAGGATCTTGCACCGCCCGGGTCTGCGCCTTCGCTGCTGCTGCTGCTAGATTTGCCGGATGTGGATGTTCCGTCGGCGCAAGGGCATACGCAGCTTCATGGGCAGACGGCGGAGAAGCTAGCCGAGCAGTACGGCCTCGAATTGGTTGATCCCGGTTATTTCTTCACGCAGCAGCGCTGGGACGAACATGTTCGCACGCTGGAGCGTGAGAAGGACGGTCTCAGCACGGGGACGTGGCATGCGGATGAGTATCTCCCGCAGGGGACGTGTGGCGCTGTCGCGCTGGATGAAGAGGGCGTCATATGTGCTGCCACGAGCACGGGCGGAATGACGAACAAGCTCACAGGGCGGATTGGCGATACGCCCGTCGTGGGAGCCGGATTCTGGGCTGAAGAATGGGAGGAGACGACCCACGGCGAGTCGACGTGGGATAAACTTGCAGATGGTGTGAGGAGAGCGCAGCCCGGCATCACGTTTGCTGGTCCTCTGAAGGGGTTGCTGGCAGACTGTCTCCCAACTCCATGGATGTACTCACCCGTCAATATAAGGACGAATCAGACAACACGATCCATTGGGGTTTCGGGCACGGGCAACGGCGACTCCTTTTTACGCATCAACGCCGGCCGCACCGTCGCCGCCATAGCACGATACAAGCCCACCCCTAGCAGCCATGCGCTATCGCAGGTCGCCGGCCCGGGAGGCGAGCTGCAGAAGAGCGCGGGCGACCGGTGGAAGCGCACGGGGGAAGGGGAAGGCGGCATGATTGGCGTTGAATGTGTCGTGAGTCGGGATGAGGATGGTGCGGTGGTGGACGTCCGGTCGGAGGTGCTGATGGATTTTAACTGTGGTGGCATGTATAGGGCGTGGATTGATGATGATGGGAAGGCGGTTATGAGTATTTGGACGAATGGATCGGCGGATGAAATCTAGACAAGCAATAAGGGTTACATCAGAATAGATGAAAATGTATAGAGAGAGCTTGATGAATGTCACATCCATATTGTTTTTGCTTTAATTCTTTTAAATTAGCTGCTTAGGCCGCCATCCGGCCCTTTTCTTTCCAAGTATACACAGGCGACATGCCAGACCCCCCTTTTTATATATTCGTACAATCAGTCAATTCATTCAAACACCAGTGTCCCCCCCAGACCAGCAACAAGGACTCCCGCCTCTCCTGGTTCCAGAGCCTTTGGCTTTCCCCCATATCTATAATTCACGGAAAAACGCCAGTGCGATGCGAGGTGCAAATTATCCGCAGATATTGGTGGATTCTTTTCCCCCTTCTCTTCGTTTCTTCTTTGTTTCGTGTCAAGGTGTGTTTCTCTTCTCGTGTGGATCCCTGTCGCCGCAGCGCTCTCAAAGGCTGAGGATAAAAGAGGTTGTGTTTTTTTGCAGAAAAATGAATCGCAAGGCGGAAAAAATGGAGGTGATACACAAAATAAGGGCAGAGTTGAGAGGCCATAATGTCGATTCGTTTGTTTCGTTCCATTTCGGACATTCGTTCAGTTTTCTTCACAGAGCCTGAGCCTCTGTGCTTGGAGGCGGCTGCGGCAGCTCCAGCTTGGTCGATCCAGCCATCATCTTTCCGAAGGCGATACCGACACCCTCGATGACGGCCAGCAGGACGGCACAGCCAATGGCGTTGTTTCGAGCCGCCTTGACTCCGCCACGGAAGGCGAGTGAGCCACCGGTAAAGAAGCCCGCACTAGGAGGGGGGAACAAAAACGTCTCAGCAAATTCATTTCTCGTAACATTTCAAGGGAGGCAATGTAAATGCTCACATGATGGCGTTATAAGGATCCTCCTTCTTTCGGATTCCCTTGACGGCGCAGTCAAAGGTCGAGAAGAGGCCACCCCAGACGCCGAAGTTGCCGCCCAGGACGGGGGCTCGCATCTTGACGGCGGTGATGGCACCGATGCGGCGCTCGCCATAGGGAGAGTTTCGGAAACCCTTGATGCCGTGCCAGATGGTTCCTCCGATGGCCTGTTATGCGATGAAATCAGAATCGGTCAGCCCGCTTACGACTCTCAAGATGCAAGAGACTCAACGCCCCGGTTCAATGTCAATGTGGGGGAGGGAGAGGGGAGAGGGTTTATCGATGGAGAGACATACACCCATGGCAAAGGCACCGCCGAAGTCGTTGAGGATAACCCAAGGGCAAGGGTCGCGTCCGTGATCCATGGTTCCGGTTGTTATGCGACGTGGGGCAAAAAAAGAAAAAGGGCAGTGAGGGTGGAGTTGGCGGAGGTGGAATGCAAAAAGTCGAGATGACGATGGAAAAGTCGGTTTGCGCTGCCACGGGCCGGTTTGGAAATCAAAGAGTTGGAAAATTCAGGCCGCGGGCGCCATTCCGTTTTCGCAAGCTGGGACTTAGCGCGGAATGCGGCCCGTTAGTGACGGTGTCAGAAGTAACGGAGTCACATGATCCGTCTCATACGGAGCGCATAGTAAATTAAATCTTCTTCTAGAGAGGGTAGAATTCTAAGCATGCGTCTTAAAAGGATCGCAGTAGTAGTACTAGGGAGCTTATATATATCGTCTAGCTGGTGGAGGGCTAGTTAGTATCATCAACAACAGATTGGTTGATATATTTTCTTGTTGAAAAATTATTTGCCTAATTGCTACCAATTATCACAAGGTAGTAGTTAGGTGCTTTCGTCACAGTGTTGGAATCTACATACCTTAGTACTTATTTTACACGCTGTGACTTGTTCCGACGGAACAATTCTCATGTACATGTCCTGGCTAAGGCGAGTCAACACAGCCAACGGCTCCGTATGCTGCACCAACCAGGCGAAACTTGCCCGAGAAATACAAAGTAGTTTCCGAGCTTTGTACTCCTACAGATCACTTCTTCATACATATAATGCATCAATCGACGGTATATCGTGCCACGTGTGGTGGACCTCGACAGGTATCCGCCATGTTGTATGGCCCAGAGTGGGATATTTTGCACTTCAGCTTCAGTCTCTGCCTGACATAGTACCACTACTCCATCTCCGAATGATAACGCAGCAAGTTTCAATTGTTACATCCTATAAGCTAGTTTCACACGAATAGTATCGTGCATGAGCTGAATCAATAATGGTGACTGCATACTCATATCATAGCCATAGTCCGCCGATGACTCAACGAGGCTGAATTCGACAAAAAGGCAGAGACGCGCACCGCCACACCAAGCATACAAGGTAAAATGATGGCTGTTTAAAAAAAAAAAGAAAAAAGAAACGAATATTTTGTACGAATACCTTTTACTTATAGTGTAAGGAGTCGCAAAGTTGCGGATCGTTCGGGTGTATATCCATATCAGCCATGTCCACCAAGAAGAAGACGATGCCCGAATCGCGAGCACAAACAAAACCTCTCTATTTCTGGAGAGAAACAGACCCTCGGACAGGATGGCTCTCCCAGTGGTACTACTGTCCCTTTAGAGACGACGAGAACCCAGAGCTCATCTACGACACCGCTGAACAGTAATCACTCCATCATCGTCCCTTTTCATCATGCACCAGTCAAGAACTGACGATATCGTTTGAAAAAATTCAACAACCAGCTACATGATGTATCAGAAAGCCATCCTCTTCAACGATCATGCAACCGCCGGACAAATCCTCGAGCCAGGCGTCCACCCCGGCCAAGCCAAGTCTCTCGGCCGCCAAGTCGCCAACTTCTCCGACGCCACCTGGAACGCCCATCGGGAGGCCATCGTCCGGCGCGGCAACTATCTCAAGTTTACAAACGCCGTCGCGGAGGAAGGCTTCTGGCACGCTTCCGCCGACGGCTCTTCGCTGAGGGAGCTGTTGCTGCGCACGGGAGACCGGGAGCTTGCGGAGGCGAGCTCGTCTGACGCCATTTGGGGGATCGGCTTCCGAGCGGCGGATGCGGATGCGAATAGGGGGCGGTGGGGGTTGAATCTGCTGGGTAAGGCATTGATGGATGTGAGATCCATGTTGAGAGAGGAGCAGGAGGGGGTGAAAGACGGACGAGCAGCCTTGGATTGAATGAAATCCAGAATCGAGGCGCAGATGGTAGATTGTCTTCAGTATCGGCTTGCTTCCTTGGTGATCATGTCTATATGTCTATATCCCAAGCATCCCTTCCTCACCTTCATATCATCTCATCGTACATACAATAGAGCGGTGTTTTGACCACGGCATGCTTTCATTTCCATGCCCCCTTGTCCCTTTCCTCTCCCTTTTTTTCTTTTGTGCCTTGGATATATATCTTCCCCATGCTTTCGATGACATAATGTACATTTTTGTATTGAACACAGATCAACAAGGCTCCCGCCAAGGATCACTCCCATGCTCCCGGACGCCATGAATCATATCGAAAATGAATTGAAAATCTTTTTCTTTGAACCGTTTTCCCCCTCCTTAGACCCAATCTCGTCCGCTCTTTTGCATTTCAATCAGGCGCCACCCTCTCGTTTCAGGGTTGTTGACGTCCTCTGGAACTCTGGTGATGCCGATGGCATATGTCACTTGCTGCACCTTGTCCTCCATACCGGCTGCCAGTTCATTCGTCTTGGCATTGCGGTAGACGTGAACTTCTTGGGTTCGGCATGTGATGATGAAGACAGGAATCTCGCCAGGATCCAGCATGCGGGCTCTCAAGATGTCCACATTCCGGATATCCAGGATACGTCCATCTGACTTCATGCCGGCTTGGAGGTACTGCTTAGTGAGTGCCTCGTAGACGGAGAATTGTGCAGCCGAGAGCCACATCTTCAGGACCTCGGTGTCTCCCTTGACATAGGCGTCCAGCACCTCAGGGAGAATGTACTCGCGGAGCTCCTGCAAGAACGGCTCAGTCTTGAAGCTTGGGTCCATGGAGCGGAATTTCTTGATGACCATAGCCGTCTCATTCTCGGCGAAGAATCCGGCAATGGTGTCGGTGATACTGCGAGCAGTCGAGATGAGGGGATTCTCAGACTCCTCGTATTTGCCCTTCATGCTGAACACGCCCTGGACAAACTTGTTGCTGTCTCGGAAGTCTCTCCAGGCCTCCTTCCAAGCTGCGTCCTTGTGCAAGGTAACGTTTGTGCCGGCGCTGTTAGAGATGATTGTTAGAAGCTGTGTCAAATAGTCACAACGGCCGAAATAACAAACTTACTTGGGGTCCTCTTGAAGTACTTCGTCTTCCCCTCGTTCCTTGTAGAGCTGCTCTCTCCTCTTTCTCCGCTCTTCCTTCTCGACCCATCCACCATATCGTGAGGAGCTTCCATCGTCAATGACATTCTTGACGTTTTTAAACGCCTCGGTGTCTCGGATAGGCTTGGTGGCCTTGTCGACCGCATCTCCGGTGACGTTGGCGGCCTTTCGCACGCCCTTCATGACCGAGGTGTCCCAGGTCCATGCCGCACCTTTGCCAATCACTTGAGCAGTCGACTTGACGGCCTTGGCCGTTCCTGTTGTAATGGCGCCGGTGGATTTCTCGTACGCCTCACGGGCTCGTCGGACAGACTCGCTCTCAGCAAATTGGTTGGCTGACGCAGCGATCTGCTTTGTCGATTCGTTCCATTCTTGAGACTTTTGGAACTCAGTGTTCATTGTCTCCATGAACACCTGCCAGGGTGTCTTGTCTCCATGTGGTGGGGGTGGGGGGAGGTCCTCTTTCTTTTCCTTGCCTTCTTCTTTACCCTCTTCCTTCGCCTCTTCTTTACCCTCGGTCTTTTCCTCCGATTCCTTAGCCGGCTCTTCCTCAAGCTTAGCCTTTGGCTCGGCGCTCTCGGACGGCTTCTCCTCCTCAGTGGGCTTGGCCTCGGTCTTTATCTTCTCTTCTTGCAGTCTCCGGCCGCTTACATGTAAGAGTCGGGATTGTGAAGCCACTGAAGAAGGTAGAAAAGGAGATCGGAGAGGCGTCGACACCGCAGCAGGAAGCGCAGCTCGGTCGAGGATCGCGACATTCTGGGTTGGCTTCCGGGCGAGCTGAGAAGCTAACCGACTGTATGCGGCGGGATACGGGCCATGGGCGGGGACAAAACGAATGGATGCCCTGGAGAGAGCATTTTCCGAATTGGCAACGCTGCGAACTAGGGAGTTCATTTTATTATGAAGGAAATGCAAGAACAAAAGCCTGCAAGTGGCTGCAGCACTTGAACAGAGCAGCGGGGGGGGGGGGGGGAAGATGATGGGCGGAAGGATTTGGCTCATGTGCGAAAGGAAATTTCGGCTTCGCGATGTCGGCTGGAGGCGGAAAGGCAGGCGGACAGCCGGTAGAACATCGGCAAAATCCCACTTTGCCGCCACCAACGGCGGCCATTCCGAGGGCGTGGGAAAATTCGAGATCTCGAAGCCCGATTGAGCAATTCGCCTTCGCTGGGCGCGCAAAACGAAAAGCACAGCCAAAAAGATGAGCCGGCCATTCGCAGGCTGCTTTGCGGCGCGGCCGCTCGCTCGGATATCATCCCAAGCGTCAATTGCAAGGAACAGCCTGCAGCGCGCCCGGTTTCTGTCTCAGACAAGCGCTCGATGGGACGATGCGAAAGATGCAAAGCCAGACCCCTCAAAGACGGTGCCCCCGCGGCCTCGAACGGAATCCTTTCTAGAAAGCATCTACGGCAACTCGCCAGCCTCGAGCAGCCGGCCTTCGCAGCCCAACTCCATGGCCAGCCTCTCCCAGAGCATGGTCTTCCAGGCGCTCAACAAATCCATCATCGACACCAGCGTCCTGTCGGGCGGCCCTTCACAAGCAGCACAGAAGAGAGAGGACGACCTGGAACCGTTCCACTTCCACGTCTACTCCCACAAGCACAACACCCACATCACCTGCACAAAACCCAATCGGGAGCCCATCATCTCCATGTCATGCGGCAACATTGGCTTCCGGAAATCACGGCGGGGCACTTTCGACTCGGCCTACTCGTTGACAAAATACGTCCTGGAGCGACTGATTCACACTGGGTGGCCTATGAAAATTCACCGCCTCGAGCTGGTACTTCGAGGCTTTGGTCAGGGCAGAGAAGCTGCCGTCAAGGTCTTGATGAGCCCCGAAGGCAAGGTGTTGCGAGACAAGATTGTGCGAGTGGCCGATTCAACAAGAATCAAGTTTGCAGGAACGAGGAGCGAGAAGCCAAGACGTCTGTAAGATGCTCTGTTATGCGGAATGAATATTATACAGCCGAGTGTACCATATTTGTACAACCTATACCAAGGAAATAAGGGTAGAAAAGAATATACGCAAATCAAATCAACCCCTTCCAAGCATATCGTAAAAAAAAAGTCGTCAAGTTTGTGATATGAACTCCCCAAGTCCCCCCCTATGAATGAAATAGTGGTATCATGCTGATCTGGCAATGTGCGATATAACTCAACCATAAAACTCCGTCTGACCAATCGCCCACAAAGCCGGAAGAAAACAAGAGAAAAGAAAAGGGACAAACAAAAACAAAATGGCCGCTAATCCTGTAGGTGTAAGCATAGGCAGCCATCATGGTCGTATGGCTCTCTCTGCAGCCGGGAGCTGTCTACCAGACGTATCGCGGAGTATCTGCTTCCCTTTTCCACTGCCTCCTCTGCGCCGTTCATCGTCGCTACTCCATTCATTGCTAGTTTCTGAAAGGAGATGAGGTCTCTGCTGCCCCAACATGCGAGACTGCTCATCCGCATGCTCGTCATCGTCATCGACAAGCTCGCCGTCGGCGCCAATGTATTCAGGAGGCTCGATCCAGTCTCTCGGCACGACGCAAGGTAGCGCGACGCCAATACTTGCTGCTCGGTTAAGCCATCCTGGGCCCGGGTCCCCCGTCAGCTTCTTGCAGAGATATGAGGTAAAGTGGTTGCAATTCTTTGTCAGGAGATTGTACGAGGTTCCGAGGAACTCCTCTGAAGCTTGTCGCAAAGCGGCATCGATTTCCTCCGACGTCGCCAAGGTGAAGCCGTGAAGGATTTCGCATTTGAACGTCCCACCGGGGGGCTCGGTCTTCGGCTTCGTCCAGTATACCCCAGTGACTCCGCGCTTATCGTGGCCACCATACGCGTATTCTCGACCGTTGATAACGACGCCCGAATGAAGCAGAGACGCCCCGATGGTCCACAGCACGGACGAAACTCTTCCAGGCTACGCACTCGTCAGCAATCGAAGCACTTCAATATGCGCAGCGGCAGCAGCAACCAGAGCCGCCACTGTGAGAAGCCAAGCTCTGGCAAAGAAGTTCTTACAGGTAAGAGGTCATAGACGTTTATCTTGATTTCCGTTTTCTGTAGCGACAATGTCGACCTATGCCTACTGGCCCGCTGCTGTCCCGAATGGTGGCCTGAATGGTGCTGAGGATGATGCTGCTGATGCGAAGCCATTGCGATTGAGGTCGAAGTTGCCTTGCGGCGTAGGTGCTCAGTGCCCCAGTAAGCTGTGAAACACTGCGGGGATCCGCTGGGTCAAAAGCAGAGAGATCCAAGAGTTTGGAAGTGGATGGGCGTCTGGCGACATATATGTATTCCGATGATATGCAAGTCTTGGGGCACGGCGACGATCGTTTTGAGGTGAGATCTGATTGATTGCGTCGGCTGGCTGTTGGTACGGTAGGTAAGATATACCTGTAGGTCATTATAAGTACATGAACCCCACGCCGAGGAAGCCAGCAGCTTTCAGCGGCAGGAAGCGCCGTTGAGCTACAGGTGATTGGGGCTGTATCTCTGTAACGCTACCTGAAACCCATTGCTGTTGCCACGGCGAAGTAGGTAGCGGTACAGTAGGAGCTGTGCCAAGAGATGACCTAATCAGCTAATGCTGGCGTATGACGCAGGCACTGACTAAGACCGGGTAAATCTAGCGCCGATGCCGACAGGAAGCTCCAGCAAAAATCCCATCCAACGTGGGGTCAAAATTCCTTCTTGCCATCTCCCCTCTCATTGCAGAGAAAAAAAAATTATTACAAAGGGAAGAAAAAGAGGGCCAGCTTCCATCTGCGTCCCTTTATCCTTTGAAGGAGCATTCTTTACTTCAAACAACCACTGCACTGGTCGTCTCGGGCTAGAAATAGCCAGACGGTCACATTGGCGCCCTCCATCGCGTCTTTTACCTCCCACTTCGCTTCTTTTCTATCTATTTACCCATCTTGCGCAGCAAGGCCTGCAGCTCTTGGACTTGTTCCGCTCTCTCGACGCACTCTCCCTCTCATCCCTTCCCGTCACTACGCCAAATCAAGAAGCAAGATGCCGCCCAAGAAAGCAGCTCAAGAGGAAAAGATTCCCCTGGGCAGGCCCGGCAACAACTTGAAGAGTGGCATTGTGAGCAATTACTCCCTTGCCCTGCCCTAGTGGCTTTTTTCCCTTTTAACGCAAGTGCACCAATTTCCTAACCATCTGGCTATTCCAGGTCGGCCTCGCCAACGTCGGCAAATCCACTCTCTTTCAAGCCATCACAAAGTGCAATCTTGGCAACCCAGCTGTATGAAGCCCCCCGCCTCGTCTTTCTTCATCCGGGGTGCTGACAGCCTGAAGAACTTTCCCTATGCTACCATTGAGCCCGAAGAGGCCCGCGTCATCGTGCCAGATGAGCGGTTCGACTGGCTGGTTGAGAAATACAAGCCCAAGTCGCAAGTTCCCGCCAACTTGACCGTCTACGACATCGCCGGTCTTACTCGAGGATCCTCCACCGGCGCCGGTCTTGGAAACTCTTTCCTTTCCCACATCCGTGCAGTAGATGCCATCTTCCAGGTCGTTCGATGCTTCGACGATGCGGAGATTATCCACGTCGAGGGTGACGTTAACCCTACTCGAGATCTGGATATCATCAGTGAAGAGCTGAGACTCAAGGATATTGAGTTCGTGGAGAAGGCCCTCGAGAACCAAAAGAAGAAGACCCGTATGGGTGGCCAGAGTCTTGAGCTGAAGAAGGCCAAGATCGAGCAAGAGATTATTGAGAAGGTCCTGGCCTGGCTTAAGGATGGCAAGGAAGTCCGCAAGGGTAACTGGGCCCCCAAGGAGGTAAGTCACCGATTTTTCGTCTTGCATGCTTTTGCCTGTTCCCACCGAACAACAGCGCCTTTCCTGATGACAAAGGGCCTTAACGGCCTGAACAATTTAAACCCAGCTCGTCGAATGCTCATGGCATTGTGAGAAGAAACCTATTCTGAATTTTGTTGCTTTCCACATTCATTACTGTTGAAGATTTCTATAGTGGTAGCTTCAGTGCTGACTATCGGACAGGTCGAAGTCATCAACCCTCTGTTCCTCTTAACAGCTAAGCCGGTCGTGTACCTGGTCAACTTGTCTGAGAGGGACTACGTAAGAAAGAAGAACAAGCACCTGCCTAAGATTGCCGAGTGGGTCAAGGAGCACGCCGAAGGAGACCCCATTATCCCCATCTCCGTCTCATATGAGGAGCGCCTTACTCGCTTCGAGACTGAGGAGGAGGCCAAGGAGGAACAGAAGAGGGTTGGCGCTGATTCTGCCTTGCCTAAGCTGATTGTCCAGATGCGTAAAGCGCTCCAACTGGGCAGTTTCTTCACCACTGGACCCGACGAGGTCCGACAGTGGACTATCCGTAATGGAACCAAGGCGCCGCAGGCTGCCGGTGTCATTCACACCGACTTTGAGAAGACTTTCATTCAGGCTATCGTCTACAACTTCAACACACTGAAGGAGCTCGGCGACGAAGCCGAGGTCAAGGCCAAGGGCAAGGTCATGACCAAGGGTAAGGACTACGTAGTGGAGGACGGTGATATTCTGCTCATCAAGGCCGGTGCTGCCAAGGGTTAGATTTCACATCTATAACGTGGTATATTGCTAGATGTTTTGGAATAAATCACCGGGTCCTCAGGCTAGGAATAAAAAAATTAATAAAATGAAATAAAACTCAAAGCAGTCAACTTGAGTCTCACCTTATGCTATATTATGTCTTGTGAGAAAATGAGCATCAGTCAATATGTCCGGCCACCCGCTTTATGTTCATGGAGTACGTCTAACATGTTTTGGTTGAACCAGTTTGGGTGTTGAAGTCATAAAGGAACATAAGAATATCCAGGACCTCATCCATTGTAAATTATTTGAAACAAGTATTGCCTCTGCACTTTTTCTCACACGTCGGTTATCAGATACATAGCACAACTCAAGGTAAGGACGACTTGGACATAAAGTACTGCAATTGAATTAGAGAATAAAGGAAATGGTTTTAAAGAGTGATTAATTAGTTTAGATACATGTTTTGGAATTCGTTCAGTCATGACAGGATATTAAAGAGAAGAAAAAAAGAGAAAAAAGAATTATTACAGCCCCCTCCACAACACTTGCATTGCATTGCTTTGCTCTTGTTTCTCCCCCTTGTTGAGGCGCGGAGCCAGCCCGCCGTCTCTGGGGAGTGATCAAAGCCCACCGTACTTGACGCCCCTCTTGCCCATCTCCTTTCTGCCAATGGGATCCTCGGGCCAGACCCAGCCTCGACTCCTCTTGGCCTCTCGCTTCTCCGCCAGCTGCGGCTTGGGGATCCAGCTGTCCCGGGGCTTGGCCTTGCGGCGGGAGCCGTCAGCAGGAGCGCCAATCTCGGCTTTCCAGTGGGCGTGGCCCGCGGGTGTGTGGTCGCCGGCAAGCTGGCAGAGGCCCCAGAGGGCGAGACATGCCGTCAGGGGAACGGCGCCTGACGGCTCGGCCTCGGTTTCCGGAACGGCGGCGTTGAGCTGGACGGACGTGATCTCCAAGTCCCCGAAAAAGGGGGTCGACTCGGTGCCGGCGCGGACCAGGACAAGCTCAATCTCGGTGAGGATGAAGCCGTAGCGGCAGCCGTGCTCGCGCATGGCGTAGTGCAGGGCAGCCAGGCCTCGCAGATAGTCTACCCGCTTGATGTTGCCCTCGACGCGCATGCCGGTGTTGAAGCGGTCGAAGCTGCGGACGAGGCCGACGACTCTCGCTGTGGGCTTGCCGCCGAAGATGGCTGCGGCCGTGGACGACTCGCCAACGGCGTTTGCGACAAAGATGAGGTCATTGACGCCCGAGGCCGTCTTGGCTGGGACTGACAGATGCAGGGGGCGGTTGGACGAGATGGCCAGCGCGGCGTTGAGCTTGGGGAGGTAGTATGAAGCGTAGATGCTGTGGAGAGCAGCCTCCGTCTCCGGGTGGCGGGAGGAGAAGGCTGGCTTCTGCAGCAGTGGAGCAGGCACTGGGGAGTTGAGCAGAGCAGATGCACCGGGTAGAGACAGGATCGTCGAGGCGTTGAAGCCTGACCACGAAGAGACGCTGCGGACATCCCACCAGAAGTGCTTGATGGAAGGATCCCGAAGAGGGAAGGAAATGGTCCGGACCAGGGATGCGGCAGGGTTGGGCGACGTCAGATATGTCATGAGAGTGGTGGAAGGCGTCGGCTCAGGGGTTATAGAAGTAGCCAGGTTCAAAGGTGACGGCGCGCGAGGGACATAGGACGAGAAGAGGAAATCCGACTGCGAAGTAGCCGAGGCCCCGGCAGTGGGCACGAAGGGCATCTGGCGGTAGGTCGGGTAGCCATACTTGTCGATGGTAGCGGCGTCGATGGTGCAGCTACTTCGTCGAGAAGGCGGCAGGCTGTCGGTGGCAAAGCTAGCAGGTGAAGCGAGTAGCGATGAAGGGAAAGCCGTGGGCTCATCATGCGTCTGTGGAGGCGGAGTAGCAAAGGGCGAGATGTGAGCAAAGGCCATGTTGGCGAGCGTCTCCGGATTGGTGAAGCTCCGGGAATGGCTTGAGCGAAAAGCCTTGGAAGCGGAGGGAGGCGGAGGTGTCGACTGTTGATGGACAAGTCTGGCCCTTGAAGACGCAGCGGAACGAATGGAGCTGGAGCGAGCATGATGCGAAGCGCGAACCATGAGTGGCTGTCCGATTTCTTGATCTTGGGGCCGGATCTTGGGCAACAGCAGAGGCCCGTGTTGACGGACCGGAGGACTAGCCCGAGGAGGCGTGGTGAAGCGAGAGCATACCGAGTCTGATATTGAGTCTACTGCGGAGACGGCAGCTGAGGAGACTGTGGAGTAGATGGATGAAGCCTTGGATGTGGAGCGGGCATGGCGGCTGTGAGAGTTGTAGGGCAGCTCAAGAAGACTTGAGGGGTAGTGGTCGAGGCTGTAGGCCTCCATGAGAGGCATGCTGTCCATGGGAGGCGTCGCGGGATCCTCTAATGAGGGAGACGGGGAGGGAAAGGTGAAGTCGAAGGCGACGTCGGCTGCCAGACTGTGGTTGTGTGTCAGTATGAGGTACTTTGTCATGGATATGAAAGCTTGGACTGGGATCTGTTGCACTCACGCTGACATGGCTGCGGTTGTTGGTATGTTTGTGAGAGAGTGATGGGGGGTGATTAAACAAGGAAGCGTATTAGACGAGAAAGGAGTCCGGCTCCAATGAATTTTGATCTTTCTTTCCTGAGAAAGTGTATGAAAAGCCCAAGTGTTTGGTATAAGTCGGCCAGCGAGCAGAAAGTTCTGTCTAAGCAATATCCAAAATAGCAACAGAAAGATGTTTTTTTTTTTTAATATGAGGTTTAGGCAACCAGATAATGAACCCCCAGAAAGAGACGAAAAAGCAAGACCAAGAGAGAAAAGGAGAGTTTGTTGTAGCAATCGGAACGAGAATGATTGGAAACCAAGGGACGAGGCCGTCTTCTTATCCTCGTCTGGGCCTTGCTCGAGGGCCCGATGATGGTCTCCAGGCCATAGCCACGGACAGGCTTGGGGGGGCGTGTAAGACGCGGGAGGTGTATGCGGACGCAGGACCCCCATTTCATGTCCGCATCGTACGTATGTATGTACCTAGGCAAGGGTAAGTAATGTACGATGCGTATTGGTAGCACCACCCGCGAGGGTGTGGGCGCTCCAAGTGCGTGGGTAGCAGCAGCCGTGTTCTACCGCGAGAGTCGCATGAGCGGGTTGGCCATGGCGAGCGGCTCATGGATCACCGAGGCGGCGGCTTAGCGCACTCCCCCTCCACCTATCCCACATCCATACTACCACCACTATTTGCTCCGTACGTACGGAGTGCCCCATACTACGCTCTGCTTTCTTTCGTGGGCATGATGAATGATCCCTGGCCAGATTTCCGGCGGCCCACGATGAACAGGCTGGATCCGATGTGAAACGCGACCCGACGTGTACGGGGTGAAGCCGGGCATCAGGCACAAGGCGAGACAGACGCGCAAGAAACACTTGGTCCATAGAGACGGCACGACTAGGGCGTCAATGCGGGTAGGGCTGCGAGAGGGAGACGTGGACTCATTGATGACAACAAGACAACGAACACAAAATGCCATGGCGGGGCCCAAGTCTAGGATTCGGATTTCGTTTACGACAAAAAAGATCCTATCGCCACACCCCAGGTCTGCTTCTTTCTTCTCACTTTCCCTCTTTCCCTCTCTCAGTCCTTGTTCCGGTTCAGTGAGATGCTACTAGGATCTGCCCCAGCCTGGCTGGCTGCTGGCGGTCATTGGCGGCAACGAGGCGGCAGACAAAAGAACGTACGGAGCACATAGGCCCAGGCCCGCAGCGCATTGCCGGGATGCGAGGGAAAGGAATGTCGGCAGACAAGGCCCAGCGGCCGAAGCAGGATGGAGACTCATGCGGTCGTAAGTGGAGTGGAGAGACCGTTGCAGCCCAGTCCATGGCCAAGTTGGGGTGGGGAAGGATGAGGTTAGAGATGGGCGGAAGAGGCTCACGAAGTAGAATTTCAGACGGTATAAAAAATAAAAAGTGGAGGACTTTTTAAAAAAAGACAGAAAGCCCTAGCATGAAAGAGTGCAAGTACGGCAGGGGTTGGGTCCTTCCCGGCCAAGGGAGATACGTCAAATTCTGGGGCTGAGCGACCTGCTGCAGGCGCCGGCCTTGTGAGTGGCCAGCGGCGCACGGGAAGTAAGTTGCTTCGTACCCATGACTCATTTTTAGAGCCCCGCGCTAGTACCGATCGGGGAACGATGCGATACTACGCTTTGGCTCTAGCTCTCTCCTGTAGCTTCTTTTTTTTTCTTCAGGGTTTGTCCTGCCCACTGGTTTTTCGTGCACTCGACGTGTTTGGCTCAACCAACGGGCCAGTCGGGCAGGACAGCCGAACGATCTGACTTGTTGGCTCGCTCAACGCGGGTTTTAGTCGATTTAAGCTTTGGGGGGAGATCTCGGGATTGGACGATTTCTGGAATCGACAGCGTTTTTGTCGCGTCTGCGTAAAACCCACGCTTTTTACTTGTCATCCTTCTCTTGCTCGTCCTTTTCTCACGCGCATCTCATTCATCTCGTCTCGTCTCGTCTCGTCTCGTCGTGCGCGCCCAGACGGGGCCTGCTCTCTCGTCCTCCACTCGGATAGCGCCATGGTCGCACGCAAAAGCACTTTTTCTCTTGCGGTGTACCTGTAGTGCCACCTACTTGTCGTAAGACAGCATGCCTAGCAGTACTATTATGCTCCATCTCTCATACGGCCATCGTCATGGCTACCTAGTATTGCTCTGTAAAATGAGGACGGAAGAGCACTGAGACACTGGTCCCGATAGGCGCAGTATCAGGCCCAGGGCGCTTAAAGCGGATCTCCAAGCCGCCGAGCGCTTACCGGCATTCTCATTACCCGCAGAGCACAGCACAGCACAGTAGCAGTAGTAGTAGTACTAAGTATTTAAAGACGGGCGACCCGTCCCTGCCTGCGATCCGAGCGTCCAAGATCGGGGGAACAGCCCAGATGTCTTTGATTACCTGACCTCTTACTCCGTACAGTGTCCGTGCGGGAAATTGAAGCTGCTTCTTTTGAACCCCCGTCCCACCGTGGCGGCTGCGCAAATTTCGCTTCCCGCTTCCGAAGAAAGGAAGAAAATAGAAAGTACACCGTCCTCGGCGCGTAAAAAAAACGAATCGCTCCAATCACCGCCCGCAAAGCCACGATTCTGGGCTTTTTGCGCGCGCGCCCACCCGTCATTCGCGCCCCAGCCACCGCGTTGTACCTGTCTTTGTCCTAGGTATACTAAAGAGGTACCTAAAGTTAGTACGCTTTCGCAAAAAAAGACGGCTCGACGCGCGCCAGCTGGGAGAGAGGCGCGCGTCGGTTGAATATTGCTTAGTTCCAGCGAATCGGCTTGCTGCACTCGTCTTCCACCATCTGATTGGACACTTCTTCCCCCCCACGCTATAATGCAGAGTACATACTACAAAAATGCAACATGCAACGTTCATAAAATATCCCAACAAGGACTTTGTGATCCGGTTGGGACGTTGTGCCATGTGGGGGAATGCCCTCTTTTGTTTCGAAACATGCCCAAAGCAGCTCGAGCACTCGCCAAACCCGCCCCAGACTTGGGCACTTGTACAAAGTATGACTCTTTTTTCCCTTTCCTGCAAGCTTACTATAGGTAGACGGGCTTAGGCTATATGCATGTGTGCCTGCATGCGACGAGCTAGGTTCCTACGGTAAGGTAGCGAGCCGTGCTTCTGCCCTCAGAATGCAGATTTAGTCAGTTTTGACTTTTCACAAATTTTGTTTTCTCTTGATTCATGTTTCAACTTCTATATACTAGCCAACGTGGCATCGGGTATCAAGCCAGCTAATATATCCAAAACAATGTGGAGATGCGACAGTTGTCATGATACTACTAGTGATCCATGGAATACCCATTACTTGGACTTTTTTAGTCTCTCTATTTTTTTTTTTTAAGCTGTAGAAAAAAGGGCATGCGAAAACGACCTTGTCCATCGCTTCCTCTGCCTCTAGTTGAAGATGCTTCGTACCCTATACTGCGATCCCTCATCGCTAATACAGGCAACAATATATATATATATATACATACAGGCTGAAAACAAAGGATGCAAAACAGAAGCGCAAAATAAAGTTCATCGCTGTCTCTTCTATGCATTAAAGGAAAAAAAAAAAAAAGAGGATGTAGACGTGTTGTTGTAACGTATCGTAGTTCGTTTCCTCTCCCAACGCCAGGTGTCAAAATAAAGCCCGATCAAAAAGGGTCTCCATGTATCCAGCATCCAACACGCCTCATGCAGCACTAGCCGTCCCATTCGCCATTTTTTAGCTTCCCTCTTAGTCCGAGCCCAAACTTCTGCAAGTCCCTGCCCACAGGTCTGCACGCTGTCGCGTCCGTTTGCAGACATTGACGGTGACGCGATTTCTTTACCCCGTCGCCTCACTTACACGAGGTGGCATGTGGTTGATCATGACTCAAAGCGTGGCCACAGTAGTCCGTTTCGTTTCATCCCATCGCCCTGCTTTCCTCGTTCGCCGACGGCATGCCATCCACGCCTGTCGTTTCTGGCTTCTGGTCCGCCGCGGAAACGGGTGACGGAGGTCGTCGCCGAGCCATGGCGCTCATCATTCCCTCTTGGTAGTTGCCCATGCGTACGATCCTCAGTGCTCGCATCATGCCTTCAAGCCTGACACGCTCTTGTACCACCATGCCTCGGGCATAGTCGCGGATGGCCCGTAGGCCCATCTGGCCGTGCAGCTCCTGCCAGCCAGCCAATTCGCTCGCCACCGTCTGTTGCGTGTATCGGAGTTCCTTGGAGAGATACTCTGCCTGCTCCCTTGATTGGCGAGCTCGTTTGCCCTTTTCTTCTTGATTCCGCTGTCTCGAATCGTCCAGCAAACCCAAGGGCCATCTCGAAGCTCGTGTGGCTGAACTGTTGTTTCTGTCTGCTTCCCTCTTGGCCGCCGCAATTTGCCCGATGAGATTGGTCGGCCTAGCCAGAGCCGACAACAGTGCCTGTATCGTCGACTGGATCGCCATCATCGTCGTATGGAACACTGCTTGTGGGTTGATTTGAATGGGCGCCATGGCCCTGACAAACATCTCCATCCCAACAATGTGCTGCGGCGGTAGGTACTGAATGGTAAACACCGCTCGATATAGTAACGCTGCTGCGTCGTAGAAATCTGGTTCAGTTTCATCAGTTTGACATGTTGCTGCGTTTCATCTTCAGCTTTTTTGGGGTACCTACCGGCTGCGGCTTGGCCAACGGCGTTGGCACGCCTCGTCACACTCTTAGTTGAATAGCTGATGCTTCGAAACGTGTCTCGCGCGTGATTGACAAACTGCTCTACTTCTCGCACGTCTTCCACCGGCTCGTATTCTTCGCGTATCTTCTCCACCCTCGTTTCTGCCTTGAGTTTTGTCCGTTGCTCCATGGCCTCTAGTTGTAACTCCGGCACCAAGAAGAACTCCCATAACATCTCATGCGTCGCAAGAGTAGGGTGGCTGAGCATGATTTTGAGGAACCAATCTGCCCGTGTCTGGATGTCTCGCAGCGCCGCCCGGGACGGCCGGGAAGGCAGCTGAAACGGCCATCGCGTATCGGACATGGACGGGATCCACGATGCTGGATTCTCCTCGGCCAGGAGACGCGCCAGCTGCTCAAAGTCGGTCAGTGACCTACGACTAGTAGTTACCGTATAGCTGTCGTGGTCTGTCGGCGCGGCCGACTTGAGAACAAGTCGTACCGTGCTGTCTTCAACGAAGAAGGCCCTGACCACTCCCGTAATCCGCCCGTCTCGCGCAGGCGGCATGCTGAACAGGCCAAGATCATCGATCCGATTCCTGACGTCGTCGTCCTTTGCCAGCTCCACCGCAGTGAGGCCTCGCAGTTCCTTGGCCCCAATGTCCACTCGAGGATCCGCAAACAGGGCCCTGACCATATCGTACCGGCCATACTTGCTGGCAACCATGAGCGCCGTGAATTTCTTCTCATTCGTCGCGTTGACATCCACGTCACAAAACTGCAGTATTCGCAACGCCAGCCTAGGGTCGTTTATGATGTGCAAAAGAGTGTTCCCCTTGCCGTCTATGTGTTCATCGACGTGCAGAGGCTGTCCGTCCATCTGGGTCTGCTGCGCGGCCCGTATGCCGTCTTCGACCATGACGTAGTAGTCCACGTGGTCGTAGCAGCGACACAACGCGAAAAGGGGCGTCTGTCCGTTCTTGTCTCTTTGCCGCCAGGGAATCAGGGGACCTATCACGCCAATCATCCACGGCGCATTGAACAGGTAATGACCGACGCTTCGGCCCCAGATGTCCTGCGCCGAAAAGTACCGCGTCAGCTGTTCTGAGCTAGCTCGATCAAGGAGGTAATCCAGGAGCACGTTGATAATCTCTCGATTGCCCAGCTGGACGGCGGCGCTCAGAAGGGTTGTGTTCTCGTTGTTCATATCATTCAGGACAAAGTCAAAGGGATAATAGCCAGACAGAGACAAGAGATATGCCAGCGATTCTTCTTTCCCGCTCTGGATAGCCATCATCAGGACTGACTCTCCGGCAGCGTTGGTGGTTTGTGCGAGTCTCTCTACCGATGTGTCACCTTCTAGAGCGCTACCAAGCGTGCCGATGCTCGCTGTCATGGAGTGATAGGAAAACTCTGAAGCGCTTGACAAGCTTCGCGTGTCCATGGCGACCCTCTTGGTCTTCTTTATCGGAAGATCAAGGATCGATTCGTTTGCACCGTCACCGTTGGCGTTTTGGAAAGGGAAAACATGGCTCAGCCCTGTGCCGTGAGAGAATCGATCGGAGGCGCTCAAAACGAGCGACGATCGTCTTGAAGGACGCTCTGTCGGGTTGAAGCCAGTGTCGGCGGAATCTTGACCATTGATGTCTTCATCACTATCTTCGTCATCATCGACCGCGCTGGGACTTGGCTCCATGATGTCTCTCAATAGCTTCATGTCAGCCCCCTTGGCGGCATCCCATAGAGCCTTGTTTTTCCTACTAGCACGGCGAAGGCCTGACGAATCCGTAAACAGGTAGGCTAGCACAGCCTCAAAGGTGCTTAAAGCATATCCCATCTCTCCGCTGTCTACGTCCTCGACAAAGATAAAGTTTCTGATGTAGGATAGTCGAGCCTGTAAGTTCTTCACCTGGGACCGAATAACGACATATAAAAGTAATGAAACCAGAGTATCTGCGTTGACAGTCATGATGGCCTTTTCGGACGCTGGCTCTGCCGGGCTGCCTATAGGCCTTGAAGTGTCGGTAAGCTGCGACACGATCTTGACCGTCGATAGCAATAGATCCAACATCTCCTGAGGACTCATAGCGTTGGTGATTCGCCTGAATTCGTCTACCGCAGGGCCGAGCTGGATGACGAGATCGTGTTTGGCCCTCGAGCCCCCATCTATAGCAATTCCAAGCTGGGAAATGTCGATGTATTCCATCTTGCGAATCTTGGCTTCGAGCTCTAGGTCCTCTCGCCGTTTGATGGCGCTGAGCTTGCCAAAGAGCAGACCATGGACATTCTCGGCAATGTAGCGCTCGATCAGTTTTTCCACCAGAGGACCCGTCAAGTCTGTCGTGGCGCCTAGCAGCGACAGCTGTTGCTTATCCACCCCCTGGAAGATGTCGATAGCCGCCGTGACTGCACTCTCGAGGGAAGCCCGCATGATATCCTCGTCATCTTCTGCAAAGAAGTATTCTGCAACGGGTAGGCTAGTTGAAGCGGCTTTCCCGGCCTTGGCAGTCAGGCTGTCGGCTCGCGCTCTCCTAGCCGCCGTCGCAACAGGGCCGTCTGGCTTGGGATCTGGGATGTAGGAGGCGGACGGAGGCGGGGGCAGCGGCTTCTGGAAGACTGTCGTGAACTCTACAAAGAGCTTCTCTAGCCCGGGCTGCATTTGTCGGGCAATCATGGGGAAGTGATTGAGCAGGTCGTGGAAACTCCTGATATCCTTTTTGCGCGGCAAGACGTTATCGGCCGAGTCGCTGTTAGTCGACTTCTTATGTTGCTCCGCGACTGCACGACTCCTGGTGCCGGTGACGAGTATCGCGGGCTCGAGCCTAATCTCCTCCCACACGCCGACAAGAGGCTTTGAGATGTAGTATATCAGCCATTGCCGCGGCTCGAACACATCGGGATAGTATGCGACGTCGTGGAGTATCTGGGCCTGCGCGAGTGTCTTAAACCCTGCGGCGCAACCAATTAGCCAGATAATCTAGGTAGCAGGCAGCATCTTGTCCATATAATGCAGGGCATCGACCGTACCTTTGTTGCTGTAGATGAACGAGTCCTTGACAATCACACTCCTCCCGTTGAGCGTGTTGAACTGCCGGGCCTTACCTCGAGCCTCACGCAAGTTCTGTGTGCTGTCCTTTCCAGCAACAGAGCCGTCGGGGCCGGGGATGCGCAGCACATGGCTGCTCAGAAACTCCTCCGAGGCGACGACCTCGTGGGTCGGGGCGCCGCTCTCGACGTCGCGGTGGGTGAGAAGCACATCGGTCAGGGGTACGAGGAGGACGTGGTGATGGACGGGAGTGCACTGGGCGGCGACCTGGCTCTTGAAGAAGGCGGACAGGAAAGGGTTTAGGGGTTGCATTCACTCGACTTGCTGGGAGGTCGTCGTCGAGCTTTGTCGATCTCCTGGCGGGAGGTGGGGAGGCAGCGGTAGCAGCAGCAGCGATGGAGATCGAGGGGATGACGGCGGGACGGTCGGCCAGCGAAAGACATGTGATGGCGGGATACAGAGGGAGACGGGAGAGGAGGCCAGCGTGAGGCTTTATTGATGATTCTGCACGGTGCTACCACAAGACTGGATCGTAGGCGCTGGAGATGGCGATGCGATGGGCGAGTGCGCTGGCTGCAACGGGCAGATGGGATGAAGAGTGGAAGTTCGAGCTGCGATTCCAATACGATACGACGATACCTACCCTGACCTCATCCCACGCGTTTATGCCGGGGGGGGGCGCTGCACGCACCTGGACCAGTCTGGAATCGCCCTGTGCCTGGCCTTGGGGCTTGTGCGCTAAGATGCGGGAGTGCACGGGCCCTTGCCCTTGGGTTATTGTCCGATGGATGGCGGCAGGGAACAAGTATGGTCCGATGGAGTACTAATACCTAAGGTACCTAGTACCATCATGAATTGCCGTACCTCCAGTACCTACCTTACCCTGCATTGAGCTGGATCACGAGCTGGGAATACCATGACCAGCAAGAATAGATTAAAAGATGGGTTAATTGCTATATGATGGAAATACGTTGTGCGGGCTTTACTTCAGTCTCTTTACCAATCTCGTCTCAGGTCACAACGGGAGACATCAAGCCACCAAGGAGTGTAAAGAAATGGATGGGGCTGCACTGAGTAAAGACAAGGTACCGTAGGTAGTAACCGTGCTCAAGGTAGGTATAATGTATCTATTTACACATCTTCCTCTATTACCACTATCATACTCCAACAAATGCATGTGTACTCTATCCATCTAAAAAGACGCCCAAACCTTCTTCCACAGCGGCACTTTCTGCGTCTGCGCCAGGTAGCCATTGCCAACCGCCACGCCGTCCGCATCAAGGTCACTCCTCCGTCCGCTGTCCAGATCGATATCCCAGCTCCTTTTGAGCCTATCCTCTCCTCTCCAGTACAGCTTGCAAACGACATAAATCACACCAAACAGCGGCAAGAGGATATAGGCATCGACAAACTTGCCAGCAGTAAACGGCGACAAGGTAGTCCATCCCTGCACCAGCGCTAGGAAGGCATTGGCGATGAGCCCAAAGTACGGGCTATAGGGGTACCACATGCTCTTGAACGGTAGGTCGCTCACGCGGCGCTGCTGCGTCGTCCAGGCCCGGCGAAATCGTATGTGGATGAAGCTGATGCTGCCCCAGACGAGGAACGTGCTCACGCCAGCGAGATTGATGATGTAGCTGTAGGCTTGGGATGCTCCCGTCGAGACGTTCATCATGGAGATGGCCCCCACGGCGTTGGTGAGGACGATGGACCAGACGGGGACGCCGCGCTTGTTGACCCAGCCGAGGATCCTGGGCGCCTTTCCGGATTGCGCCATGTACAAGACGGTGCGAGAACCGATGTAGATGGACGAGTTGACGGCGGACAGACAGGTAATTAAGATGAAAGCATTAATCAGATGAACACCTAAAGAGAGCAAATCCATGTCAGTATGCAGGGATAATCAGGAAAGAATTGCTCTAGGAAAGGCATTGAATACGAACCTCCGTGCCAGCCTGCATTCTGAATGGCAATCGTCATGGGACTCTGCAGTGCCTTGGCACCCCCATTGATCAGCTCCTTCGAGTCGGCAGGACAGGTGAGGCCGAAGAAGAAAGCAGACCCCATGTACACGAAGATGATGCGGAAGAAGACCTGTCGTATAGCCCGAGGCACCGCAATGCCTGGATTCCTCGTCTCCGTAGCGGCGACAGCGACCGATTCGACACCGGCATAAAAGGTAGAGCAAAAGACAAAGACCTCAGCAACGCCTCGGAAGCCGTGGCCGTTGAAGGCTCCGGGATGATGCCAATACCGGAACCCGAGCGGCCCATCCTGACCGATCAAACCCCCGGATGCATAGAGAATGGAAAAGATGAAGTATGCCGTCAAGCCAACGATTTTCATCAGGGCCAGGATGTACTCGGCTTCGCCAAAGGCTGTGATGCCGCCAATGATCTGGAAAGCTAGGAATGCTGACCAGAGAATGAGAAAGTATCCCCAGAGTGGAACCTGGGGGCCCCAGAAGTTGAGGATGCTGGATATGACGTTGTATTCTGATGCCAAAACCGTGGCCTATCAATCATCATTGCCACGCGTCAGCCTTTTAAAGTCTTTTCCCTCAAGTATATTTGACTTACCCAGATGATGAAGTAGTTCCAACCGACGGCTACGGAGAAGGACTTGTCGACCATGCGCTCTGCCAATGAGACAAAGGCGCCACCACCTGGGTACAGAGTCGTAATCTCTCCTAGGGACTGCATGATAGAGAAGGCGATGATACCTTGGAAACAGTCAGTTGAGAAACTAATTGTCGAATATCACAACCAATTGGTCTCGAGATCCCCAGGTCGACGTACCAATAACACCAAAGCCAATGATCAATGACGCCGGCCCACCACTGTTCAAGGCGCCTCCTGAACCAACCAGCAACCCAGGCCCAATGATACCGGCGAGCGCCATCATGGACAGATGCCGGTTCTTGAGGCCGCGCTTGACGCCCGACTCCGGGTCAATGATGCCATGGTCGGTGGCATCTGCGCCTCCAAACCGCTGGCGATATCCCGGGCCCTCTTCGGCCGAGATGTCGTCCAGGCGCGGTTCGTCGGCGAACTTGCCTGACGCATCTTGACCGTACATGGCCATGTTTTCAGCACACGCCTTGTACCTTCTCTAGGAGTATATGCGAACAAACAAACAAAGCTGAAAGGAAGAAAAAAGTACAAAGAAAAGAGAGAGACGGGGGGAGGCGAGGCTGAAATAACGGGTTAACCAACGACCACGGAACCCTCAGCGCAGACACCCCGAAAAGCGGAATCTATGGATGATGCAAGGACAGAGATTGTTATAAAGCTGACCATTGCTTTCCTTGCTCAAGCTGTCACTGACGGGACCCATGCGCTTCGCGTAGACTAACGCACAGCGCGGACCGCGATCTTTCTCGAACTGGGGTCCCTTTTTTCTCTTCCTCTTTTTGTGACTCTGTCACTTGGAGAGTAGGCATCTTTTTTCGGACATGCTCTAGTTGCAAATCACGTCAGTTCACGTTTTTTTGCCTCCACATGGTGTGGATGGAGCAAACGGGACGTTTGCGGTGTAACGCTGGGCCAGGCACGGCTGGATGCATAGGATCGCATGCAAGACGATCATTTTTAGAGTTTGATAAGCGTATATACAAATCTCCCCTACTATTCAAGTTCGATTCCTTCTCTTCTTTCTCTCTCTCAATTGTTTCAATTGAGTCGAAGAATCCTGCATCTCGAGTGGCAATAGGGAATCCTCCCTTGTTCTTTTTTTGATGTTGAGCTAAAATTGGCGCCGATCACGACATCGCCATGGGTCCCTGGAGTGGAGTTTTCCGTGGCCAAAGCGGCAGTGGCTTTTTAGTCTGTACAAACATGCGCCGAGAGGCTGAATTGGCAAAAACGTTGCAAAAAATGAAGAAGGGGATCTAGAACTAGTGGCGTTCCATGCGGCCGTTGAATACTTCTAGATTGTTTGAGGCGGCTCTATACTGGTGCCTGCGTTGCGTTGATGTGGGACTTTATAGCACTTCACATGCATGAAGAACCAGACCATCTTACGGCTCAAAATAAATGCAGCAATCATCGGAATGCAACAGTATAGCACATGAAATATGAACTGGACTCAAGTGTACAAATATCCATGAGAATCATGTTACGTGCGCACACACCTCAGACTTGCACCCCGTGAAGCACATGCTCAAAAACCTCAAAGTTGCCCTCCTTCTTCGGGTCCCACACCGCAAACCAAATCTCCTTCCACCATCCTCCCTGAAACTCCCTCTCCCGCAGCACTTCCAGCCAACACGTCGCAACATCATCTCTCGGGTTGCCAAACGCGCCACAGCCGAGCGGTCCCAGGACTAGCAAGCCGTGGCCTTTGCTCGCGGCCATCCGCAAGCAGAACCTCATCTTCATCTTCATCGTGTCTCTGTCCTTCTTGCGCTTGTACACGCCTCTCTCTATCGTCGCCCGTCGCACTCCGTCAGTCAGAGTAATCTTCTCGATATCGACGTCGGCGTTTCTGGGGGCTGCGATGCTGAGCACGCTCACAACGGGGAGATCGCCGGGCTGAGTGTCGGGAACGAGCAGACTATGCCCCGACTTGTAATCCTCGCGGATGATGACCACGTTGGGCGAATAGATACCCTGAGTCTCTGACCATGGATAGAGTCTATCATGAAGAGACACGGATAGTGAGCTTCGATGGCACATCTCTTCCTCCTGTGCCATCGCACCCTGGCGCCAAAGTCCGCCTGGGATCATGGGGTTGGCATCGTTCAGTACGGCAACGCGACCTGAATTTGAACCGTAGGCTTTCGCTAGTTCGATCGCCGCATTGAGTGAGTCTTGTTGAATGACGCGGATGGTGACTCTGCCTGAAGCCGTTCTTTTGGGACATGCATCTGCTTGAAGTGCCGGGAGACTCTTGTAGTCGAGGCGTTCAGACTCGGTAGCATCGATTCCGGGAAGTTGCTGCAGAATGGATGGAAGAGCAGCCACCGTCTCCTTTGCTACCTCGGCTCGGGCACTCTGTGTGTTCATACTTGCGTATTACTGACCTTTCTCTTTGCTGGTAACGATTGCGAAGGAAAAGTGAGAGTGATGCTCCGTGTGAGACAAGCATGGTTTGGCCCCAATATGGGCGTTAAGCAGGTATAAAAGGTGAGCCCTGGGCTTGCGAACAAAGAAATCACTTGGCCAATGACCGAGGGTTTGCTTTGTTCGCGGGATTGTTTTGATTTAGGTGTCGGCCACCAGATTTTGACAGGCGTCAGCAATCTGGCAGCGTTTGCACATGTAAAAGGCCAACCGCATGATGCATCCTTCTGCAGCTTGGCCGCTCTTATGTGGTGGGCTAAAACGCCTGCTTTGGTTCGAATCGTACGCACGACGCCACAAACACTCAAACATCGTACATGATCTCTGGGGTATCTTTTCTTTTACAGAATATCGTACAAAACTGGTACAGGGGGCCCAGATGAATAAGCCTAGACGGGCGTCTTAATCGCTCCATCAGAACTCTCGTCTTGGGCCTCGAATTTCCGCGGTATGAGGCCCTCGGCCATGTCGATAGCCCCTTGCATGTCATTCTTGTTGAATAGGAACAGACCCTGGATTGCGGCCGCGCTCGTATGTCGATTTGACGGCCGTCCATCTTTGTACTGTCCGAATATCCCTAGCTCTTCAAGTCGATCCAAGAATCGCTCTCGGCCAGAGTGATCGTGATCAACGTCACCGTAGAAGCGATCCCACATTAGCGCGGCCTGATATCGGGTTGCCTCTCCAATCTTCACCATCATATCTACTCGGCCAGGCCGAATCAATGCAGGGTCTAGGCGGTCGATGTGATTGGTGGTTAGGAAGGCAATGCGTTCTTCCCCAGCCGCCACTCCGTCTAGCGCGTTGAGGAGACCAGAGAAAGTGACATTCGCGCCGCTGTATCCATCTGAGTCACGCTGTCGGCGGTTGACGAATGCAGCGTCCGCATCCTCCAAAAGCAGCAGACTCCTCTTGGGCAGCTTCGTCAAGAGGTATGCCAGTTTGTCATCAGTCATGCCCATTTCACTGAGGTTGATCATGGCGACGCTAAAGTCAAGCTCGCCCGCCAGGGCCTGAATGAAAGAGCTCTTGCCGCTTCCTGGCGGCCCATACAGCAGATAGCCCCTCCTGTAGGGAATGCCCCGATCAACATACCATTGCTGTCTTGACAAGAAGTCTTTGACATCTCCCACAATGCTCTCTTTGATTCCCTCGTCCAATATGACGGAGCCAAGCGGCCTCTTTTTTCGAGGGTCACCAAGCGGTGACCATTCGAGCCCCCGTGCGGAATATACTACCGTCTTCCCTTCGTTTGCCTTGGCGGCTAGCTTGTGCGCTTCTCTAAAGAGATCTTCAAACACGTGGCGATGTGCCCAGAGAGTGGTCAGCTGGACAATCTCATGGGGCTCTCCAGTATTCATGTTGGCAGTATTGTGCTTCTCTCTGTTGACAGCAATGAAGGCATTGCCAAACTTGACAATGTGTCGTCCATAGCCAGGTTGAAGAAAGAAATGCGCATTGACAGGCCCTCCTGCCCCCGGTATTCTTGTACCCGTCGCCGTGGCTACTGACAAGTTGTGGATCCGGGTCAGACGCGACGCAATAAAACCTGGCGTCTCACGAGGTTGCGACAGCCATGCGAGGATCCATGGGTAGGCTGGATCTTGTTTGCTTATCTCGACATTGACGAGAAGACGGCGACGGGCGGCGCCGAGGAGGACGACGGTTCCCTTGCGAGCAAACGCAGCGGCAGCGCCTAGTGAGGCGAGACCGACGCCTCCAGCGAAGAGGGGATTATCAAAGAGCGCATTGAAGTTTAGCACCGAAGCAGGCGATGATGAGGTAGACATGCCGGACCCTGATGGAAAAAAGAACATTTGCACAGCTGCGATGAAAACAAGCTCTTTCAAGATTGAAGCTGACTAAGCAGATCTAAGTTGCACCTTGTCCATGCGGGCAAGTTGCCTTTTATGTACCCGGTACTGACGCAACACAGTGTATGCGATTGTTGATGGGAACTTTACGAAGAGAATCTCTTCGGGGGACTTGGATGAAAGAGTGAAATGATCATTGATTGCTGCAATGAAGAAAAAAAAGATGAGGCAAAAATGCAACTCCAGAGATATCTGCTCTCGGCAGGGCTTGAACCTGCGGCCTCCGCATTACTATCACTTGGCCAGAGACCAGGTATTAGTACGAAGCTCTAACCAACTGAGCTACGAGAGCGAAGTATTCCGTAGAGTCATGTGTGGCGGCCCCGATCTGTTCTCTCCTATACGCACCGTGCATTGCCTGTACTTCGACTCACCACCACACCTAATAATCAAAGAATATAGATTAGTAGACTGTAGTGTAGCTTGAAGTCGGCGTTGGCGGTTTCTTATTGAAAAAAAGGAAAAGTATTGCTCATGACGGATCACGCCATCTCCCACTCTCTCTCGCTCTTTCCACTTTTCATTCCAGTTGCATCTTGTAAGTCATGGAAGTGAATGGTGACTCCTCGGAGCGTCCAACTCTGTATTGCCTCCCCTTGTACTTCCATAACAGGAGATACCTAATCATGTGATTGTGCAGCTCTGCAACGTCGAGGAAACGTTGGTTTCATCGGCATTCTCGTTTCCAATAGCTTGATTCGTCTCTCCCACCCTCCTCCCAACTCTCTTCTCTCTCCTTCTTTTTGTTTCCACTCTCAAGTTTCAAGAAAAAGGATTGCTATCAAGCTGTCAGCTCTGCAGCCGGTTGCTTCTACATGTTATGATTTCACCACTTCTTGTACGCCGAAAGCCTGGTTCACAGTACGTTAGCCGCCATTGCTGTTGACAGATTTACGAAAGCCACATTCTTGAGAGACGCAGATTGCATCAAGGCCTCGTATCTCTATAGCCTAAACCAGATTTCCCTCCACCGAGGCACCCTTGTGATTTTGATAGGCAAACGCCGTGGAGACAGAGTACTGGTCATGGATGCTGTAAAAGAGTGAGCGGCGTTGGCGACGCTTCTCTGCCTGGCCCTTGCACGGCACCCTTCCTTAGCCAATCTGTCGTCTTGTCTGCTTACTATGCTCATCCTGGAACCGACATCACATGAAGCCTACTGAGGGTTAAAGGGCCTCACAAGCACAAACTCCATGGATGACAACAACACGCAACATCCTCTGGCACTTGACGTTGGGGGTAGAAGAAGGGCGAATCCGACGCCTCAAGGCGCCGGGCTCAAGAGCGACACCGACACTATCAAAGAAGAAGAGAACAACGGGCATATTGCCGTTACATCCATTGCCGACACGAAAAGAGAGACTCGTCTCAGACTGTTCTCAACCTGGCGGATAGAAATCATCGCCATGTGCATTAGCTTTGCCTGCATGGATGTCCTGATTTGGATCCTCGCTCATTTTGGATAGTCTCTCAATAGAGTCGCCCTTCTTTATCGGCGTCACAACCGCCGTTGCCGTCACTATGACCGCTGCCAGAGCTTCACTCATCGCCACCATATTTCTTATGTCTTAGCCAGGACAAATGGACCGATTTCAGTAAAAAGGCCCATCATCTCCAAGATCGGGCCACCATTGGTGGAGCAAGCTATGCGCCTTTAGGGTCCTTAGAGATACTGTTCAGCGTGTCGTGGAGATTTGCGAGTATCAGCGCCCTAGCTGTCATGCTCCCCCTCGTCGCCGGAACTTTGTACAGCAGGTAGTCTTCTTCGAACCAGGCGCAAATCCCACAGCAGGTGAGGGGGATAGGCAAGTGATAAATGACTAAGCATGGAATGAGAACTGTCGGTCTTGAGTTTATCACCTCTCTGTTATATCGCGTACTGTCAAAGTCCAACTACATTGGCTGTGAATCCCGAGTTGCAAGGTGCAGTCTTCGGGAGCCTATACCAGGCCAGTTGGCCATCTACGTTCTAACTGCTCCTCGAACTGGATCTGGGACCAAGAATATCTCACTCTGAGTTTCAGTAATACCTGTGCCGATGTTACAGAGGAGACCAGCGTCGGTGATATGTGGGAAGAGCCAAGCCAAGGACGGCCCTGGCCTTTTCAGAGCCGCCGTCTGGACATGAAACCAGACTGACGCTTCTGCAGCCAAAAAAGGGATTGGATTGAAAGCACTTCTGCAGAAGTCTGCGGTTGTGGAGTGCGATCTTGGCGTAGGCCAGTACAAATATTCGAACATCTCGTACAACTTCAGTTTATTTTGAACATTGGAGTCAGCAAGGAAATCCCTCTTGGCACGGTTGCCGCAAATACAACTGGACTCAATTGTCATTACGTTGCTTTCTCGTCCGAGCAGCTTCAGCCGCGGACTCCAGCCGCAAATGTTTGACCTCGGCTCCAGACTGCCTCTCCTATATTCATTTGTCATGGATGCCTACGCGGTTAGTAACCGGTAATGGCCTGGCCCCTTAGCCTTATAGACATACACAATGCCTGGCTGAGAAATGTATGCAACCCGCCTCATGATAATCCTGGCTACGCCGACCGGGGGAGCTGATGGTGAGGAAAAGGGAAAGATCTTCGTCTCATCGACCACCTATACGGGTAAGACGTTCTGACATATGATATATCGTAAGCCAGATAAGAGCGGCCATTATTCAGCATGCATCGATATATTGAATACATTGCTGCGTCGTCTCAGCCGCAGTTGTTATATTCACGCCCCTCCACACCACTTTTGTCGCCCATGTATTGAAAATGCCCCCAAACGCGGACCCCTGCCGACCTGAACCACGTCTAGAAGCGCATAGGATAGCACATGGGATAAAATATATTTACGCAAGGGATCATTGATGTTCTAATGAGGAAGGACGTATGCCATCTTTTACGCTTGGGGATGGAGTTTCACGTCATCTTGGAATTCTCGAAGCCTTCCACGTACTGCGGCATTGCTTCGATCATCAGCTTTCTGGACATTGAGTCAAATCCCAATTTTACTACTACATTGAACACTGTTATTTGATATCGCCATGGCGGCGGCGGTAGAAAACGGCTTAGCTTATGACAACAGTGAAGACGCCGTAATCTACAAAAAGGGCACATTAGAATGGGACCTCAAGTATAACAAATTGCCTTCTCCGAGCGCTCGCGCTCATCGAGAGGATGCACATTTTGGGATTCGCCCAAAGGGCAAGGAACTATGGTTCAGAGCAGCCAAGGCCATTACTGCTAGGAATGAATTGCAAATAGGATTGCAATTCCCTTACAGTGAGCTGGGTAAAGGGGAGATTCGTATTCTATGTCTACATTCTGGAAGGAATGAAAAAGACCCTTTAAAGGCCACCTTGTTTAAACGGAAGTTGGAAGAAGTCCGTGATGGATATGAGGCCCTCTCCTACACATGGGGAAACCCAAGGGACAAGCCCATGGAAGAAATCCTGATTCGGGACTTGGACGCCAAACTTCCTCAAACAACGCGCGAATCGACTGGAGCCGCGAGGTTACACATCAAAATGGCAGCCAAAGCCGTCTCCAAAGCTGTCTCGGAAACTCCTTTCCGCATTCGACGGAACCTATATCAAGCTCTCATGAAGCTGCGTAAGAAGAGCGAACAGCCTGTCAACATCTGGGTCGACGCGATATGCATCGACCAGTCGGAGCGAGGCCATAGAGAGAAAGAACAGCAACTCGCGATGATGGCCCAAATCTACAATTACGCATCCAATGTCTGTATCTGGCTGGGTGACGGCTTTGCCGACGCAAAAAGCGCAACTGACCTGGTCAAAAACATCATGAACTTTAAGAATTTTGACATTAAGATCCAAAGCTGTGAAGCTAAGAATAATTGGATTCAGCTCATCGAGATTATGAAGGCACCTTGGTTCAGTCGAAGATGGATCATTCAAGAAGTTGCTCTCTCAAAGAGTGCAACGCTGCATTGTCCCAGTTCCGTCGTTCATTGGGATGACTTTGCCGATGCCGTCTCGCTCTTATTAGAGAAGATTGGCACCCTGAGAAATAACTACAACGAGGAGATATTCGAGGATGTCGAAACGACGAGCGCCTCGATACTTATCCAGGCGCTCGATAACATCTGCCACAAATCGCAAAAAGGAGACATATTGGCGAGACTCTTAGATCTCGAAACCCTTGTTTCGACTCTGCTTGGTTTTCAAGCCACATCACCTCGGGACACGATTTATTCGGTTTTGTCACTGGCTAACGATCCGCCAAGCGAAGACGAGTCATGGACCGAGTTACATCTGAAGCAGCTCATTCGCAATTGGGAAATCGATCAGGAGAGGCCGCTAGATCATACTTCCCTCGACATGCAACGCGATATGAGAAGAACCATTGCCCTGACTCCAAACTACAAGCTCAGTACGCGGGACGTCTTCATTGCTTTTGTTACGCGATCCATCCACAAATCGCAGAGCCTTGACATCATCTGCCGGCACTGGGCACCCATCGTGACTGATGATGATTTCCTACAGCAGGTTCCCATGCCTTCTTGGATTTCCAACATATCCAAGGCGCCCTTTGGTGAGCCCGATTCATCTAAAGGGCGACAAAATGGCGAAAACCTTGTGGCCTATCTTCCTCACGACCGACGGAAACGTTACAACGCTTGTGGATCCTATTCGGCTGAGTTCTCCATGGCTCTGGACCCTTCCTTGGAGCTTCCGGCCGCAGACGATCTGCCCCAGAGGAAGCGGCTTCGCATCGATGGCACTCTGCATATCTTGACACAATCTCCCTTGCCATCTCCGACTCTACTGCGCCCCCTCACGGCTCTGTCGCCATTAGAAGGCGGGTCAGGTAAGTAGAGAAGCAGTAGAAAAGCCGTACACTATGCATAACAGAGCTATCAAACTAACATTGCTTGTTTTCTGATGCTAGCCTGGAACCCAAATCATGAAAACAATGCAAACATATCAGCAAACAATGTCGACGGCGTCTATATGCCACCACCACCCCCATCCCCCAAAACAGTAGTGGATTTCTCTTCTCAGGGATCCAACGGCTCAAACAGTTTGCTGCCCACTGTTCTAGTCAGTAACGCATCCGAGGGGAATACGGGAAATACGCTTCCTAGCTTGGTGATGGGACCTGAAATCTCAAGATCCAACCGCACCAGTTTCTCTGGATGGTCTCGGCGAGGTTCTACCCGGCGCATCTCTTCAGATGTCGAGAGGAAGTACCAGCTCAGCGGCATAATCATGGTCGGTGGCCTTGTGCTTGGAACGATCAAGAGCCAATCAGACGTGATGCGAGGCGGCATCATCCCGGGCGAATGGGTCACTCGGCTGGGCTGGAGCACGGAGAAGAAAGAGAATAGGGTTCCCGACACCTTATGGCGACTGTTGGTAGCTGATCGTGCTATCCGCGGTGGGAAACCGCCGTCGTGGTATCAAAGAGCGTGCTTGCATGGACTTGTCGACCCTCGCGTATCCGACAACGAGGGCAACATTCACTCTGTGACGCCAATGGACCGCAAGATTTCGGAAATGACAACGGAATACTTCCATCGAGTGGAGACCGTAGTCTGGAACAGACGATTGATCGAGGCTGAAGCCGATATATCAGCTCTTTCGGATCTTCAAAATCTCTCACCAGAGACTAAACAGGCGCTTATCATCTTCTGCAAGGAATATCGCTCAGGATCGGCATCGGCACCAAAGAGCCTCTTTGGGCTTGCCCCCAAGGAAACTGAAGAGGGTGACCTGGTATGCATCCTCTTCGGCTGCACGGTCCCCGTCATCTTGAGACCGGTGAAAGGCTCGGAGACGTATCAACTAGTGGGAGAAGCATATGTGCATGGAGTCATGGATGGCGAGGCAATGCTCAGCAGCGAGGTGGTGAATCGACTAAGAAGGCAGTTTCATATATGCTAAGTGTGTCCTCACCACTTGATACTAGAAGAAGCTTCGCCTTGATATACTTTGATACTTATATAGACGTATAAATCCATACCGCCCTTGACGCAGTAAAGTTCTCTTGCGATGTGATAGCCTTGTGATCGCCTTGTTGAATCAATCACCGTTTACTACTGCATCACCTTTAAACGACGACCCTTCCATGCCAAACTCTGTTGGATCCACGTCCGAATCATCGATTCCGTCCAGAAGCACATCGTATTTCTTTACACCAGACTCCCCTTCTTGATGAACAGACAGCAAAGCACCCTGGTTATATTCTGCATGAACGATATCCCCAGCGGGAGAAATCTTAATCTTTCGAAGCTGGAATGCAAAAACGACAGTGTCTGATTTCCCCTGCGATTGGCCCACGCCCGATGCATCTTGGAGATCCAACTGAGGGCGCGCAGTGTTTGGAATCTGCGACAACGGCATGTCCACGCCGAGGCTGAGATGAAGATTGTGCTGCTCCGCGGCCTTGATGGTCGACGACGCGCCATAGGCAATCATGACGCCCGTCACCATGTAGAGCTTGATCCGCCTGAGCCATGAATAATTTTCGGCGATGAAGTTTTGCACGTCGATCTGCTGCAGACTCTGCATTATATAGTCGTTGCTTGGGATGAACCATCTCGTCTGTAGGTTATCAAACGACCATGTTTCTTGCGCGGCTGATGAAGCTTTGCCCCTGATTTCTCCTTGCAGCAGGAGCTGGAACTTGGTGAAGAGACTGACGGCATAGCCTTTCGAAGCGTTCAGCGAGACGGCGCTGTTGACGGAATTGTGAACGAATACTTTTTCGCTGGCGGAATTCGGCGGGATGGGAAAGTCGTTTATGGGCTCTTGGATTAGGCTTGGATCTTCGATTATACTTCCGAGTTGGATGGGCCCTTCGGGGGGAATTCTTGTGATGGGGGAAAGAAAAAATGACTTGACTCGGGGTAGTGGTGAAGCCATTAGGAAGAGGAAGAGGCTATAACAATGAGCGCAACAAGATCCAAGCAATAGGTATTATCAGAGTAGCTGAGTTCAAAATATGAAAAGACGTTTGAAAAAGATAGACGTCAATCATCAGCACAAGGTCTTCTCACATGTTGCCGTTAATGGCGGACTCGCCCACCATCACGTCCAAGACAGTCCCAGGTTTTGTGTCAGACGCGAAAAGACTCAGCTCCACCAGGCAGCAGTGTCTTGCCTTTGCATTAAACAGGGCTGCAGACAGCTTGACAGCTCCCCCAGAGCAAAAGACCTGCCAAGATGAATGTAGGCAAGCGGCATAGGGGCGAGTGATACGTTGACGCCATGACCGTGCCTCATAACGCAGCCTCGTTTTCTAATAGTTCCATATGTCAGTGTCCAATAGTTTAGTCCCACGTGCCAGATCGTCCGGGATGTCCCATGCATGGATGATTCCTTTCGGTGTGATATTGCCTTGTGGACAGAGTCCTATTGGTCGCCTTGTCAGCCACACCGTCCTCCCTTGCGTACAGTGGTGTATGATACGCATGGAGGAATAATCGCGCGTTTTTCCGGGGTTGCTGTTATGTTATCTGCATGTTATCATGAGGAATCATGAAAGAGTCACAAAGGGAAAAAAAGAAAATCGAAAGGAGGAGAGAATGGTTAGTCTGGGGGTTATAGCCTTAGGCATTATGGCCGACCACGGTAGAAGCGCCCATCTCCATATAGCGTGTTTGATACAACCCCTGAACAGCTGCTAGAACACTATCACATAGAATGATAGTCGTAAAGTCACGATGAAAGAGGAAGAGTCCCCTCTGTACTCCTGGGGCTGCACCGACAGCGATGGAGGTCCAGACTTTGACAAGGTCATCGATCGACTCACTTTATCTCTCGATAGTTTTGACGGCAATATCGACGGCTTGATAGATACCTGGAACGCCCTTTACCCATGGGCGAAACAGCGACTGCATATAACGGACTGTTTGAAGTTGATGAATAGCTACGCCGAAGTCTTACATGAGAACCAAGAATACCGGCTGGCCGGTTCGATAGACGACGACATATACGAGGCGCTTGAATTTGGCGATGGGTTCGAAGAATGGGAACGGAAAGCTTTGGATCCCCGGGACTATGCCGTCTTACATGCTTGTATAAGAGGCCGATGGGATGGCCAAGATATTTCGCCAAATACAGGGAGCAGCTTTGGAGAAGCGAACGGTTCGGCTTTCCAACAATCATTCCTTGGAGACGGTTTCTTAGACGACGATGAGATATCCAGGAGCCGGCTGTCTGCACCAAATGCCTTTGGCAGGGCTGGCTCGGACTCAGCCTTGGTCCATGACAACCGAAACGGAGCACTGACTATATCAGAAGAAGCTTCACGACTCAGCCTAGGAAGTTCAAGCCCCAAGATCAACTCTCAACAAAAGGCAGAAGCCTTTGCCGTCAAAGCAGACAGTCACTCAACGGCAGCTCAAGAGAAGTCAAAGCGTCGATCGAGGACACATCCATCCAGCAGCGCACCTCAAACAGCCACAAGCTCTGCGCAACTGTTAGAACAGACAAGCGACACGTCTTTTGTATCCAGGCCATATTCACTGTAAGCTGTTGCCTGATAGGATATATATATATATACAGAGTTGACATCTAACGTTGGTACAGACAAAGCCAGGCCGGACTTTGGCAAACCACGCTGGCGTTGAAGACACACCCGTTCATGTACGGCAAAGACGGACAGTTCTTCGGAACCCACGGCTTGCAAGGCGCCGAGTACAAACCCGTCAAAATAGCAGTCCTCGATTCCGGCGTCTCCCGCAAGCATCTAAGGCCATACCTGAGCCGAATCAAAGGCACACTCAACTTCGTCGCGGAGGAGCCAACCGGTGACGAGGCTGAACACGGCACGACAGTCGCGCAGTTAGTGCTCAAAGTCTGTCCCACGGCTCATTTGTACATTGCCCGAGTCAACAAGCCAGATGCGTCGGGCGTGGCAACCGTCGACGTGGAAGCGGCGGCAAAGGCCATTCGCTATGCGGCTGATCCGACGAGCTGGGGCGTAGACATCATCAACATGTCCTTTGGCTGCTCGTACAATGACAAACGCATCGGCGAGTCTCTCGCCTTTGCCAAGGAGAACAAGGTCCTCATGTTTGCTTCCACGACGAACCACGGCTTCACGGAAGTGAACAACATTCTCTACCCTGCGCGGGCGCCAGAGGTCATTTGCGTGGACGCCGCGGAAGACACGGGGCAAGCAGCAGGCTTTGTCACCGAGGACATTACGCAGAGAGGCATCGAGAGGTATTCGGCGCCTGGTTTGGGTATCGCCAGTCCCATTTCACGTAACTTGATGGACGGGAGTTCCTTTGCGTGCCCTACCGCCGCAGGCATCGCGGCTTTAGTCCTCGAGTTTGCGAGGCAGATTCCCCTCTGTGGAAGTAAGAGCGTGCAGGACGCCATCCGACAACGTGAGGGGATGATTCAAGTTTTCAGAGCAATGTCGAAGCAAAGCGTCTCCTCGTCGTCCAAGTTTCTTTGCCCGTGGACCGTCTTTACTGATGAGTTCGGTCGCGATGGAGGCGATGGACAGCCTGGAAGCATAAGATACTTCGTCGCGTATGATGTCGTCAAGTATCTACGACGAGAATACGGACCAAGTATAGGCGATGAGCTATTCCCCATCAAATGATGAAAGTTGGGTTATCTCTATATAATCGAAAGCAACGTCTTGACCTGTTGTTCCCATTTCTTTGACTCTGCCGTCTCTTGCACTTCGAATGCGCCGATCCTCTTATACTCTGCAGATCCGACACTCGTTTTCACCAGCACAAGGCCAACGACGAGACGGTCATCTCTGATGATTTCAGGATACATGTCCCCTTTCTGGTCTTTTGCCACCACTGGAATCATCTCCCAGCCGAGCGCAAACAGAACAAGGTTTCCCGAATGAGCATTATCACGAGTGACGGTGTCGAAATTGAAGCGGATCGGGAACGGATACGTCTCGTCAAGCACCGCAAACTGCGAGCCATTGTCATGCTGCAAGAGACTAGTGTGAAGTTTGCAAATAGGACCAGTCATCTGCAGTCGGCCATTGAGGTCGGCGTTGCGCCCGGTAATGTCAAAGTCGGTCACCGAGTTCAGTGTCGCGAATCTTCCACGCAGATGGCGAAAGGAAAGGTTGCCTGCGCTCAGTGAAGCCCAAGACCACGACGGAAACGTCTCGACCTTGTCTGTCTGGGGACTGTGATTGGACCAGGCAAGGCCATTCATGATGCTTGATTTGAATACGCCGGCAACGTACGCTTCGTCCTGGTTATGCGATGTCTGAAGCCGATCGACAAGCCCCTGGATGGCCATCAACCTATCGGTCTCGTAGGAGAGATTCATCGTGCAGTACTCCTCCACGCCGTCGAGCCAAAATTCGTCAACAAAATACGGGGTACCTCGCGGCTGCGAAAGCGCCACTGCCCAGATATAGCCTTGGTCCTCATGACCTGGCTCCTCGCATCTCAGGGCTGGCTCAAACTCGCTGGCTTTGACGTTGCCCTGACACTCCCAGAAGACGGACTCCCGACTCCAATGCAAGGTGTGGTGGGACAGTACGCGCTCTTGCAAGGTCCAGCCGCGAGAGTACAGTGGTGCATTGTGGACTTGATTGAGTACGGATGGCTTGCCTGGGAGGAGCAGCGCGTCAGAGGTAGCCTCGGCATCTCTTCGCCAGACGCCAATCTTGTACGGCGATGTCGGGTACTTTTGAGATGCTCGTCCGACAAAGAGGCCTTGATCGCTATCCGTCGCCGCCGAAGCAGCTATGGTGAGAAGAGCGTTGCTGTAGTACTGGCCCATCTTGGGAGCTTCACGCCTCCAATCTTCCAGCTCTTCAAATGGTGGCGGCACGCTATGGGCTTGGACGATACAGATGGCATCCACCCACAGATAACGGATGCCGAGCTGTCTGCTCAGTTCAATCGTCTGCTTGATTGTCGGGGGCAAATCGCCCGTGTAGAGTGCTCTCTTTCTCTGTTCGAGGTTGAGTCGAGTTGTTTTGGCGCGCTCGTTTCCCTTACCCCAACAGTAGCTGAGTATGAGATACGTCCCCCGCTGGCCATTCGTTTCTATCAACCGTACATACTCTTGACTGCTCTCCACATCAATGACGCGCGTGGGCAGAAGGGCGTTTCTGGTGTCTTGCACCTTGGCCGTGCTTTGGCAACACTCGGCAATCCAAGGGCGGACCAACGACTTGGCTATGTCCTCTGCTTCTGTGACCTGGTTTGCCGGAAGTAATTCTACATGGCTCAATTTCAGCTGGACAAGCTTATTTTGGTCTTAAAAAAAAACCTTGCTACTTACGACGGATTTTGAGAGTAGACGGAGAGATTGGGCCCTCAACAACCTCTAGCATGCCATATGCGGACACCGCAGAGTTATCCTGGACATCACCCTCGCTAAGAGCAACGCTGATGCTCGACGGTCCCGAGATTTGAACAACAACAGGACACGAGGTATTCCAAAGCCGGCTCGGCTCCTCCTCAAAGACCAGAAGCTGTCTCACGATGCGGCACAGAGGACACCCGTTGGCGGCGGAGCGGTCCAAGGCTCGGAAAGTTTCGTGATGCTCAAAGGTGGCTCGCGCTGGGCACGGCCATTCTGAGGGGAATAGCTGGCATTTACGGCAGACTGTTGAATCTGTGTCCATTTGCTGCGTGTATGTATGTGGAGGGTTTGGGCATCAAATTTGGCGGGGCTGCAGGAGATGGCAGTAAACGATATGCTTGTAGATGTACAACCACTCGTTTGCGATAAAGTTGCTTTACAATTGCATGTATTTGAAGTTCAGACAGCTTTGAATGGGAGCGAATGAATGTATTCCATCTCTAGATTACAGGCATCAACATGGCTGCCTGGGCTTCAGCTTATCAAACCAGGCCTCCTCACCGAAATTGGAATTTCGGCCCTTTTATCCAGCCGTGAAAGAAGGCATCACAAATACACCCCTGACCAGTTTCTCGCGACTACTTGCGTGTTCATCTTGGCAATACCAAATCAAAATATTCTCAGCACTATCAGAATAGAAACAGACCCTGGGACCGAAAGAAAGCAAGACCCATGAACAATCCAATTCCCACCGTTGTAGGCCCCAAACCACAACTTTTCCTCCATCAGTCAACCCATAAAACAACCAAAGCAAGCCATCACAACTGTCTCCTCCGTCTGTTTACTCCTCCTAATCCTCATCTTCTTCTTCCTCTCGCTCCTCTTCCTCTCGATCCTCCCGCTCCTCCTCCCTCTCCTCCTCCTCCTCCTCCTCCTCCTCCTCCTCCTCCTCTCTATCCTCGCGCTCCTCTTCCTCTTCTTCCTCCTCTTCTTCCTCCTCCTCCTCTTCCCTCTCCTCCTCCTCCTCCTCCTCCTCACGCTCACGCTCTCTCTCTCGCTCACGCTCCCGTTCCCTCTCCCTCTCCCTCTCTCGCTCCCGTTCACGCTCACGCTCTCGTTCACGCTCTCGTTCACGCTCATCTTTGCAGATCCTGCGCACAGCAGGCACAACCTCATCTAATCCCCCAGCATCAGCACACTCATATCCCCCCATCGTACAGTCAAGCAGACAAAAAAAAAAGACTTACTGATCGTCTTCAAGATACCACAAGAAGCCACAACGCAGCCCTGCGCATCCGTGCCAACCTCATTATAGTGCCTACAAGCACACCCCAAGTCCGACAAGTCGCAGTCCGTCACCTTGCGCACCGCGTCCCGGAAGCACCGCGCCGCGCAGACCGGAAACCCACGGAAGCGGTCCCCGTCCCGGGCCACGAGCGTGGCGTTGACGTGGTTCCGCGTCGGGGTGACGAGGGCGGCGATGGGCGACACCAGGGTGGTGGCCAGGGCGAGGAGGATCGAGACCTTCATTTTGTTGTTTTCGTGTAGGTGATAGACGTGCAAGTGTTAAATTTGGAAAGTGTATGGTGATTGTGAAATGTTGAAACGAGGATGGTGAGAGAGAAAAGAGAGAGAGAGAGAGAGAGAGAGAGACTTTTTCCACAGCAGGAGATAGGCCTCCCTTTTATAATGGACATAGACGTAGCGGCTTTTAACAGACCACGCAGAATGCCTTCTTGGACGCCAACTTCCGCTCAACTTCTATATGTGCCAAAAGCCTGACTGAATTTAGCGTAGATCAGACGTCGGCTGCTTCCGTGTTGACTAGAATCGAAACTGATGGGTAAGGCTCATGGAGCAAGTTACTCTAGCGTCGTAAATTTCCTTGTAAATATCCTCAACTCCTCATGGCGCATAGTCATCAAGGAACCATCCGCCTCGTGGATCATACGAGCGGCCCAGACCGACGCTGGACTTTGCCGTAAACTGTACATGCAGAGCCACCACCTTGACCCATTGCGAGACGGGAAACTACCTTATAATAGCTGAAATCCAAGGTCGCATGTACCATCATACGAGCATTCACTGAGAAGCTGGCTGTTCGACTAGATCCTAATAGCGCGCCAACAAGTGCCAAGCCAAGGGACTATAGACGGAAACATCCGAGCAGGTCAAAGGCGGGCGTGGCACCAAGTAGCAGGCAATGTTCTTCGATTTTGCTATCAACCTTGATTATACACGTTTCTTAATAGAGACATAGAACTTCTAGAGCGACGTAGCTCTCCGACGGGGTATATCATCCATCCTTCTAAGAATCAGCAAAGAAGGAACTTACAGTCTCAACACTCCAGGCCATCCATCCTCATTAGAGCCTCGTTTAACGTGTCTTCTTTTTTCACCGTAATTATTTCCTAGAGCAGCATCATCATTTGACCCTGCATTTTCAAGTTCATCACCAGAGAGTGTGTTCATCTAGCCGTACGGAAGGCGCCCTACGCCTTTTCCCATCCAGCCGGACCTTCTGCTTCGTATAACCCCCTCTTTGAAATGACGCGGCCTAAGCCTCTGTGAACCTCCGCCTGGAACGGCTCAAAGGGGATGCGCTCTCCGTCGATGCTGATATAGCCGCTGTCCTGGTTCCGCGGAGTGATGCGGTATGCCGAGACTTTCTTGTACGTGACGTTGGGGTTATCAAAGAACTTGCCCGACTCGACGCTGAGGAATGCCTTGGTGACGGCCATGGGCGAAATATCGGCATTAATCATCACCATGTCCATGAGACCGTCAGTGGGCAGGGCCGCAGTAAAGAAATTGGCGTCAGGTGACATGTAAGCCATCTAGAAGTTTTGTCATTGTGTCAGCCATCAAAACCCACTGCTGTTCGTCTCTTTGCGCTTGTGGTTTTTCTCAAACTTACATTTCCAACATAAAATGTCCCGACGTTGTCATGCGAGGTCGTCTGCCAGCCTTCCGGGATCTGCTCTTGGACGGTTCCGTACTTCAGCGGAGGTAAGCCTTTCGATTCCTCTGTCTCCGATTCCTCATCCACCTTCAACAGAGTAGGATCAGTGGCATATTTCTTGTAGTGCTGCTTAATGTTCTCTTTGCCCTCAATTTCCAGCTTAACGGATAGGTCAAACGGATAGCACTTTTTCTTCAAAACCCGTGTCACGAGACCGACTTCGAAACGAGTACCACCCATCCATCGCAGATTCTCCGTGGCGAGATCGCTTTCCGCAATGATGCCCAGGGACTGTGAGAGGAACGAGACGATGCGCCTATCGCCTTGTGTGATGGAAACGAGATCCAAAGGCATCACCACGCCCTTTATGACTGCCAATGCCGCCACCGCGGCATTATTACTTCCGTTGCAGTTTAGAGAAAAAGCATTGCCAGATCCACAAGGGATGTGGCTGACAGCAATCTTGGCCAGCGCTCGTCTAGCATCGGGTCGCTTTGCCAGCCCATTGAAAATCTCAAACGGCGTCCCATCTCCCGACAGCGCCATGATGGTGTCGTACTTTTCAATGTCCACCTTTTCCGAGAGCTCCGTAGCCTCGCCGCCCGCCGCCAAGTTCACCACATCCAGCTCCATTTTGGCAGCCTCGAACAGCGGCTTGACATGCTTCCTCCACTTTCCCACAGCTCCTCCAGGACCTGAGTTGGGGTTGATGAGCACGTACGCTCGCTTTCGCGGCTTTGCCTCGCCATACGCGGCTGTGACGAGGGCCGACGCAAATGTCTTGGGTGACGGCCCGCTGGCCTCGGCGTCCGAGGCTGGGATGGCAAACGTCCACTGCTGGAGCTTCAGCGATGATTTACGCGGCGCCGCGTAATCCACCACCAGTTCGTTGCCGTTCCATTCGGCCCAGAGGACGTTGTATAGCGGAACCGTGTGTCTTCCCTTGCCATCTGCGGCACGGCCTGGTAAGCAATTGAAGCAGGAGAGGCTGTCGAGGAGTTCCTTGCCGCTTGATTTCTTGCTGCTCTTGCCATCCGGATCTGCTCAATGGAATCGTTAGGTCTCGATGCAGCTCTGCATAGACAAAAAAATTGTAACCACAGGCGGGCTTCCATACCGAACAGAACGAGGTCCTTCTCGCCAATCGTCAACGTCTTGTTTCCCCCCAGACTCAGGCGCAAGCCAATTGCCTCCGAGGCCTCCATCGCCTTTGCACCGTTCTCCATCTCGGACAGTCGTACAGCGTCTTGCATTTAGGGGATGAAACAAGGGGGAGCTTGTCGAGAATCAACTTCGGTGGCCGAGGCACCCGAGCATCCGAGCAGAGAGAGCACCAGCCAGAAGTATTGAAAGAGAGAGAGAAGAAAAAAGCAGTCAGAAAGAGGAACTCAAATGCAATGATGTGAAAAGAAAAAGAAAAAAGTAAGCAGCAGTAAGAAATTGGCGTAAAAGAGCGACAAGTTAGCTGGGATCAAAGGGAGAGAAAGAAAAGAAAGTTCCGAGGGTGCCCCCTTCTAGCAAGTGTTGCGTAAGATGCAGGAGCGCTGCTTAGATGCTTCCCAGTTGCGCGCCCATATTTCTTTTCAAGGTAGCTTCGATAAGCCGAGGGCTAGTAGGTACCTCTACTGCAGATAAGGTGCCGGTAGCACTAAAATAAAATAACATGGCGAGACCCAGGCGGTACGTTCGTTAGCGGTTAGCGCTCCACAAGAGAAACTCCTCGGCCGGTGAGCCGAACTGGGGTAAAGGGTAGCTAGTGGGGACCTGCATCCGTCCCTGGGAAGAGCTTCTTGCATCGGGCATTTAATTTTGTTACATGAGATGGCACCAACGCAGATGGCAGATGAAAGACTTTAGTCGTCGATGTACTTATTGCCTCATGTCATCTTGGGTGTTTACTACCAGGTGAATGCCAAAGAGCTTACAGGGCAGCATGAGGTCGAGCTAATGAGCAATGTACCTGCATGTACTGCTGCTACACCCAAATCAACTGCATGAATGCCCTTAAATTGCTTCCGGCTTCATAGCAGAACTCATTCAGCTCATTCCATGTCACTCCTACCAAAAGACCCATGGTTTATATGCAAGAAGTCGAGTTTATTCATCTTCTTCGTCTTCGTTCATCATCACCTCTCGTCTCAAGAAAATGCCTACCAACTTTTATATAATGCATCCGTCGCCCCCCCCCCCCCTTCCCAAACTCCCCAAGAGTAACCGTCTGCCGCAAGAGAGCCGCATCCAGAAAGAGTTCCCCCCCTTACGGACAGACATGCACGATGCGTAAAAGAAAAGCGTAACCTAGGCCGTATCTCTCAAGTGTGTCTCTCTTCCAAGACCCATTCCCTCTCTCGCGCCCTCCTCCAACTTGCGAATATATCCTCCACTAGATTGAATGATACACGCTATTTCAGGTTCATCCTTCAACGCACTATTATCCGCGTCCGCGGAACAACCTTTGTTCGTAAATACATTCGTTCATCTTTTACTCAGACAGTCTCGTGACATTGGGCCACTTAGCCAACGCCGCTTCTCTAAAGCTGTCAATCTCTTTGCTCCTCCAGCTCTTAAGCGTCTCTAGTGCTGCCACGGCATCCGTAAACGATGCGTTTGCATGCTCAATAAGACTAGCAACTTCCTTTTCGCTCTTGGAAACGTCCGCGCCCAACTGTAGTCTAGCCTTGATGGCGGAGAGGACGTGGAGGGGGCTGCCTTGGTGCTTCGCCTGGAAGTCTTGGTTGAATTTAGCCAAGTCCGCTGTCTCGTCGACGGCCTTGAACTCCGCCTTGAGAGTCTCGAGCACCTTGGGTGGGATATCTGAAGGCGGGCTGTCGAGCAGTTTTCGGAAGGCGACGACCTGTTCGTGTACCTTGGGGTTTTCGGCATCAATTCCCAGAGCGCGATTCAGGCATTGAAGCGCGAGGACATATTTCCCTACAATCATTTCGTTAGCTATATGAAAACCCCATAGACGCCCGTTCAGGAGGACTTGGCTTACTTCGGCGCATGTACACCTCGAATCCGGCAATCTGGGCATCGATGCTCTTCGGGCTGACCTGCAGCATGGGCCCCAGGAACTTCATTGCCTCGCCCAGCGGATCTGTGGTCGCCGCCAGGGCCAAGCCGAGAGGGTCTTCGTCCTTCTTCTTGGCTTCGGTCTCACCGCCTTTGTTGGGGTTCTGTTTAGCCTGTCGCTCTGCTTCCTCTCTCTCGAGGCGTTGCTGCTCCTTCCTAGCCTTCTTGGCCGCCTTCTTCTTTTCGAGAGCATCCTCATCATCGGCGCCGTTAGTGCCATTAGTTGACGGCTTGTCTGCGAGTTTGAGGTACAGATCGATGGCATCAAGGGCCACCCTGGTGTAAAACGGGTGATCACGGAAGTGGTCCTCCCAGCGGATCATGTCAATGTAGGCTCGGATTTGTCCCTTTCTAAGTGAGAAGCTGTGGAAATCAAACTGGTCATCTTGCCAGACATCGAAGATGTTGAGGAGGGCGTGGAATCGCTTCAGGGCAAGGCCGACGTTGCCTTGTCTAGCATAGGCTTCGCCGTCCTCCGTCAAGAACCAGATGCACTGCATGTCTAGAAGATCGGCAAAGGGGCCGCCGACGGTATCCGCCCGGGTGAAGAGCCCCACGGTCTTGAGGGCCTTTTCGTTTTCATTGTTGCGCAGCTGATACTTGGCACACTTGCTGTTGATGTATCGGTCCTTCAAGTCGAGCTTCCGAGCCTTGTCCATCATCTCCGCCGCCTGCTTGATGTTACCTTGATGCTTCAGTATCCTGGCCTTGGTCATGTGGAAGTCGACGCTCTTGGGATCCTTTTCGATGGCCCGGTCGATGTACTCGTTGGCCTTGGCCAAGTCACGACTCAGGTGGTAGTTGTAGTGTTGGGCCAGGTAGTAAAGCGCGGCAGCTTCCCCTTTGTCTTTGCTCTCGGCGTCAGAATCCTGGGAAGCGAGATACTTTTCAGCAAGTTCTCTCAGGGCCTCTTTTTTGAAGGAGTCAGAGTAGAGATGCTTCAGGTTGGCAAACGTCGAAGGGACACCTTTGCCCAGCATCAGAGTCAGGTAGGCTTCCGCCGCCTGCCGAAACTCATCACCTAGGAGCAGCCTTCTGTCAGCAGGGTATTCTCCGCATAATCTATACATCGCGATTATTCTCATTCAAAGTCGCTCATGCCTTACCGTTGAGGAAATCGAGGGGAACTCGTCGAGCCACATCACAGCGAGGAAATTTGGCAGCAAACTCATCGTAGATGGCCTTTCGTGCGGCCACGTCGTCGGCGGAGATCTCCAGAGCCTGCTCCAACTTTTGGTAATAGTCAATGTGCTCCGGGTTTCGCTCGAGAAGAAGGCGATAGGCTTTGACGGCGTCCTCTTTCCGTCCCAGCTTGAGGAGGTAGTCGGCGCGGGATTCCAACACAGCCAGGCGATCCAGGTTGTGTTTGCAAGCCGTCTCCAGATGGTCGAGCGCCCGTTGGTAGTCGCCCTGCTCGGCAATGATGGAATTTTTGTACATGACGGCCTCTGAATGCTCAATGTCGAAGCGGGAAGGCGGTGCTTTGAGCGTGCCCTCGTATGTGGTGAGCACGTCCTCTGCTTCCTTCAGGTTGCCTGCCAGGTGATGTGCAATGGCCAATGCCGTCCAGCTGGACCGCAATTGAGGCTTCGCCTGGAGCATGGTCTTGCGACTCTGGACATAGCCCTGGTAGTCGCGAATGTGCACCTGGAGGATGGCAAGGTCTCGCTGGATCTGGGCAGAATTGGGGTCGAGCTTGAGGGCGAACTTGTACGCCTTGATGGCCTCCTCGAAGTTCTTGACCGATCGGTACAGCAGTCCGTATACATGCCAGCAGATGTGAGACTTCATGTCGGCTGTCAGGGCTTCCTTGGCCAGAGCAAAGGCCTCGTCCGCCTTTCCTTGGCTGTTGAGGATCAACGCCTTCATAGCCGTGGTCTCTCCATGCTTGGGATGCTTCTTGAGGATCAGCTCGGCGGTCTTTAGGCCACGCTTGTACTGCTTGTCCTCGAAGCTGCGGATGATGGTCCGGAACTGCGCCGCTTCCTTCGGCGGAAGTGGTTGCGGCATCGTGACGGAATTGCTGGTGGGCGGATGGCTTTCTCTAGACTGAGTGCCCAAGGGACGGGTTATGTAGGAGAGAGAGATCTAGAGGTCGATCTTTAAAACAGCAAAGTCGAGGAGAGGCTGATGTTTGCCAAATCGAGCCAAGCTTCCGCCAACGAAGTCGAGACGAGAAAGGGTGGTTGCGCTGCTCGGAGGGAGGGGGCCACCGTCGTGTGGCGGGCCGGGGGTCGAGGTAAAACAATCGCTGGCAATTTGACGATGCCGCAGAATCTCCGCTTGCTTGCACCGGGGGGGGGGGGAGGAGGGAAGGAATGGGCGAATTCTGGCGTCTCTCCCAAGGAAGCGTACTCGTGCCTGGCTGAATCCTCACAAGGGTGTACGGATGCAAGCAAAGTGCGTGCCTGATTGGAGGCCAGAAATCGGCGCAGGAAGTACAAGCCGGCGGGACTTCGGAGGCTTGGTTCTTCCACCAGGATGGACCCCACCAAGGTCCGGATTCCAAAGACAGCAAGCACAGCAAGCATTTGATGCTATGCTTGGCGGGGTAGCTTGCAATGCATTTGTTTGGAGGCTCAAAACAGCTCTACACATGCGCTCGCGAGGGGTTTACATGTGAACATGATGCAAATGACTGACGATGGACATGTGTTTTTGGGGAATTTCAAGAGGAGAAAGGGGCCGTATAACAGAGCCGTGATGTGTTTCATCAATTCCATAAGATAAAATACCGATATATATACGGAGTGTTTCATACTGATATACAACTTCAACTTCTAATATACAAGCAGACATGCCTTCATTCCCATATTCCATAATCGTACAGCGTCTCGTCATGATCCTCGACCGTCGCCATCTGGCCTGCTCTTCTGTGCCGCTTCCCATTGGCTCAGGGCATCCTGCCAGCTCTGACCGGAGGTACCGCATCTGTCCTGCACGACATCCCAGGTTCTGCTGCGCACGATGGTCTCCACGGCTCGTTCCTGTCTCATCAGGAGGGCAAGAGACTGGGTTCGGGCTTCTTTGGGGAAGAATCGCCCTGAATAGGGATCCAGCCTCTCGTCGACGATGCGCTCGCGGTCGTGCTGCTTCTCAATCTCGCGGACGGCAGCGTCGGGATCGTCGGGGTCCGGGCTGGTGGCAACGATGCCGCAGTAACTGAGCACTTCGGCCCTAGCTTTCCATGACGGGAAGAGCACCTTGTCCTTGAAGTTTTGGCATGCCTCGGCATCGACCTGATGGAACAACGGTCGCGGCGTGCGCATCGACGTCGACCCGGGATCGAAGCCCGCGCGAGCAGGCGTCACCAGCGCATTTAGGTGCTGGGTGATGGAGTCGTCTATGGATGATCGCGACAGCCGCAGGAAATCTTACATGACGTCAACGGGCTTAGTTAGGGATCGCACCGCGGTTCCGGGGATCTCACATACCACGAAGGGTGCTGAAGGAGAAGCAGAACTGGGGCGAAAGGCCGGGCTGGCCAGGAGGTTGCGACATGGCAGACCGTCGCTTCTCGGGGCCACCCACAGCTTGCGCTGTTGGAGTGGCGCTCTTCCACAAGATGCCAGCCAGAATGGGTTGCAAAAGGTTCAAGAAATGATTCTCGATGGTCTAGGGCAATTTGAAATTTGCCCTTGGGTAGACGAGGCAGATGCGGCTTGCTGGGCTGTGTTGGCCGCGAATGTCACTGCCGCAATGGATAGGGATGCAAGAAGCGTTTCAGAGGTGACGTGAGGATCTCAAAAGGCGGATGGCACGATGGAGCCACCCCCGAAGAATTGACGGCGCCGCGCCGGAAGAATAGCGCCAGTTGCTCGGGCGAATGTAGACCCGCTAAATCTGGGCCACAGGGAGGCACACATCGCTGGACTCCGCGATCTTTGTAGCGTCTTGGCCACGGGTTTCGGCTCTGAGATGATTCATCAGTTTTATCCATGGGGTAGCGTGTTCGGTTTCGGTTTCCGAGCTGGACCATGCAGACAGCCGTTTCGGCAAGACTTTTTGCAATCCAAGAAACAACTTGCTTTGGACGCTCGTCGAAATTCGGTCGCTAGCCCATACTTGCGGATCGCTCTAGGGTACTTCACCCCGGAGAAGCAAGTCTCTCGAAGCGTTGAAAAGAGCAGCCACAGGGCGTACCGACTAGACAAAGAATAGCTACGGCCACGATATGCTGAAGGGAAGGATATGAAAAGCTGAAATACAGCTTGATGAAGCACAGCCCCCTTTATGAAAAAAGCCATATCAGTAAACCTGTGCGCACGTCGCCACAAGCATCCGTTGTCGCCCAGAGATTGCTCAAGCAGCCCAGGTCGACCGCTCCAAGCCACGGCTGGTTGAAAACCTCAGCTCTTCGTTTGAGGCGCGGCCATTGTAGAAAAGCTTGGCTTTGGACCCAAAGCTTCACGGACTAATCACGGCCTCTAAGGAAAGGTTCTCGAAACGGATAGCTGCTCCCTAGGGCCATCTGAGATGGTGTTGATTGCGACACGGCGCATCCCTTGCAACGGGTCGATCTTGGGGGCATAAGCATCCTAAGTCCCAAGGGCTTCTCAATTCTGGCGATATGAGTGCATGTGCTTGGTATTCCATCCATAAACACTGCCGTCGCTGTAAGAAATCCATGCGGAGGGCATGGCTTTTTTTTTTTCCAACAGAGGATGGAACACACATGGCCACTTCGGTAGCCTCTCCAAGGATACCCTAACATTCTATTTTACTTCCAGGCTTGGCGTTATGGGCGGCAGAACGCCAACCCATCTCGTACTCGTATTCAGAACCAGAGTGCGTGCTCCAAGCATCGCTCACATTCTTGTATTGCTCGGAGTTACTTCGTACGTGCTTCCCCCCCAATCATCATCCGCTCCAAGCAAATGAAGCCCTTGTTCGCCGGCCCTTGTTCTACCTTACCCATCTAGCTTTTGGCTCTCCCTCCCCCACACGCGGCGCGCACCCAACGCCGGCGCATCGATCTTCCCCCCCTGATGACGGTGGAGGCTTTGTCGCGTGGCCCAAGCAGGCCAAAGTTGGTGACGTGCGCGCGGCCGGAGCGGGTTGGATGCAGCCCTCCGTGCGTTTTTGCCTTTTGGCTGGCACGGTCCCTATTAGCGAGTTAGTACCAAGGCAGCTGGATGGCATTAGCGATATGGAACCTAGATGGGGGGGAGCGTGAACTATTCATGGTCAAAACTCCGAGCAGCATTTGCCTAGATATTAAGAGCCAACCCCAAACTGTATCAGCCATTGAGCATCTGTTTTCCATACATGTACAGAAATATCAAATTCCACTGAACCCCCCAGGCTACCTACTTCCTACTCCATAATCCTTCCTACTACTACTCCATCTACCTGGTACTACAAGGATTGGTACCCAGGTCCCGACACAAACAGGCCCTGCAACAAGACGCACGTCCACCCGCCTCAGCGGGTTTGCCTCCTTTAATAATTACCCCCCCCCAACGTGGCTCATCTCAGCTTTCTTAACAAGAGCTTACATCCATTTTCTCTCCCTTGTCACTCCGACCTCTCGGTCTCTTCTCCTCTTTAATTAATTTTTCTTTTTTTCTTGCATCTTTGTGTGCTGCGTGTCTCTCTCACCCAGATCGCATTCCAGCCGTTCCCCCTTCTCCGCTCCGTGTCCGTCTCTCTAGCGACCGCCCCCCGAACCCCACGCCGCAATCAGTGCTGCCCGTCCTTTTTCGAAACGTCTTGCACGGAGTGATTCCTCTTCCCTTGCCAACTCTCTCACCACCCTCAATCGACGATACAAACCTTTCACCTACCATGGCCGACACACAAGCAACCAGCGGAAGCTGGTCCGCCTTCCTCAAGGTAATTAATTTCCATGCTTCACCAAGGCCTCTGTCGCGCGCACTCGGTCTGACAAGTTGAAACCCTTCCTTTAGTCCATCGCATCCTTCAATGGCGATCTCTCTTCCCTGACCGCTCCGCCCTTCATCCTCTCCTCGCAGTCCCTGACCGAATTCTCCTCCTATTGGGCGACGCATCCGCCCATCTTCACCGCCGCGGCGGCTGAGCCCGACCCCAAGAAGCGCGCCATGCTTGTCCTCAAGTGGTTCCTCTCCACCCTCAAGCACCAGTACGCCAGCCGCAGCGAGCAGTTCGGCAACGAGAAGAAGCCGCTGAACCCTTTCCTCGGCGAGCTCTTCCTCGGCAGCTGGCACGACGAGGCCGGCACCACGACGCTCATCTCCGAGCAGGTCAGCCACCACCCGCCCGCCACCGCCTACTGCATCCGCAACGACAAGACGGGCGTGCAGCTCGAGGGCTACAACGCGCAAAAGGCCACCTTCAAGAGCACCATCATTGTCAAGCAGATCGGCCACGCCGTGCTCACCATGCCCGTCGGCTCCGGCGACGACAAGAAGCTGGAGCGCTACCTCATCACCCTGCCCTCGCTCCACATCGAGGGCCTCATCTTCGGCGCGCCCTTTGTCGAGCTCGACGGCTCAAGTTACATCACCAGCTCGAGCGGCTACACCGCCAAGATTGACTACAGCGGCAAGGGCTGGCTGTCCGGTAAGAAGAACACGGTGGTGGCCACCATCTACCCCACCGACGACGAGAAGGACGTGCTCTACAACGTCACCGGCCAGTGGACCAAGGAATTCGAAATCTACCAGGGCCCCGCCAAGAAGAACTCCAAGTCCACCCTGGTAGCGACCTACGACGCCGCGGCCAACCCGCAGACCGAACTGACCCTCGCGCCCCTCGACGCGCAGCACCCGCTCGAGTCCCGTCGCGCCTGGGGCAAAGTCGCCGAGGCCATCCAGCGGGGCGACATGGACTCCGTCTCCCTAGAGAAGACCAAGATCGAGCAAGCCCAGCGCAACCTGCGCATCAAGGAGAGCGCCGAGGGCCGAAGTTGGGAGAGGAGATACTTTAGCGCCGTCACCGACGAGGACGAGACGCTCAAGCTGCTGGGCAAGGTGGTGGGCGTGCCCCTGGATGGCGACAAGGACAAGACGGGCGGCCTGTGGAGATTTGACGCCGACAAGTTTGCCAAGGTCAGCGCCGAACAGCTCACCGAAGAGCAGATTGCGCAGATTGAAAAAGAGCTCTTGGGCCAGTAAAAATCTGCATCTTGCATCTGCATCATCAAGGGGACACTATAGAAATGCAATTGCAATTGGATACAAAAAGAAAATAAGAAAAAAAAAAAAAAGAGACACACACAGGGAAAGGTAACAAAAGGGCATTACCGAATTCAGATGCTTTGGACGAATACACAAAAATGAACTTGATGGACGGGGCAAGCGGGCCATCATGACATGACGTATGTTCAATTGCAAGCAGCGCGCAAAAAAAGTGCCAGGACCTGGAAGCGCATCTGGCATGTACTATGGTTATGCGAAAGAATCAAAGACTATGGCTTGGTTATTCTAGTTTACTCAAGTAGCAAATATTTAATGTAGACATTGGGGAATCACTTTTTTGGATTTCATCATAATGCGTTTCTGTCAACTTTTTTTTTCATTATTCATTTTTGCCTTTTTTTCCTCAGCTAAAAGAGACAGAGCGCGGATACTTGAGCATGTCGATATACAGAGCACTCCGCTGAAAATAGAGATACTGTAGCGATTCAAGAGACGTAGGTATTATCAACAGGCCTCAAGTAGCATCAAAAGTAACGTGCAATTTTTTCGTTTCCCCATTTTTCAGACAAGAGCGCAGATAGGCAAATTTACAGCTGACCAGCAGTGTTGAAGTCCTTGAGGGCCTCGGTGACACGCTTCGTCATGGTCTTTTCACCTTCGCGGACCCAGACACGCGGCTATTGGACGAGTTAGTTGCAGCCAACTTGTAGAGGTTTTTGTCAGAGAAAACTTACGTCAAAGTATTTCTTGTTGGGCTTGTCCTCGCCGTCAGGGTTGCCAACAGCGGTGAGGAGGTAGTCCTTCTTGTTCAAGACGTAGTCACGGACACCGGACAGGTAAGCGAACTGCATGTCGGTGTCCATGTTGACCTTGACGACACCGTGGCTGATGGCGTCGAGGTACTCCTGCTTGGAGGAGCCGGAGCCGCCGTGGAAGACGAAGAAGACGGGCTTGTCCTCCTTGGCGCCGATGGCGGCCTTGACGTGGGCCTGGTGCTTGCCGAGAAGCTCGGGGTGGAGCTTGACGTTGCCGGGCTTGTAGACACCGTGGACGTTGCCGAAGCCAGCGGCGATGGAGAAGTAGGGGGAGATGGGGGAGAGGGCGTTGTAGATGTTGAGGATGTCCTCCGGCTGGGTGTAGAGGGAGTTGTTGTCGACATCCTCGTTGTTGACACCGTCCTCCTCACCACCGGTGATGCCAATCTCCATCTCGAGCCACTGCTTCATGGGGGCAGCGCGCTTCAGGTACTTGGCAGTGGTCTCAATGTTCCAGTCAACGGGCTCCTCGGACAGGTCAATCATGTGAGAGGAGAAGAGAGGCTCGCCGGTAGCCTTGAAGTAGGCCTCATCGGCGCTGAGCATGCCGTCGAGCCAGGGAAGAAGCTTCTTGGCGCAGTGGTCGGTGTGAAGAACGACGGGCACGCCGTAAGCAGGGGCAATGGATCGGATGTAGTTGGCACCGGCGATGGCACCGGCGATGGAAGCAGCCTGGTCCTTGTTGTCGAGACCCTATTGGCAAAAATAGTGAGTAAAGGTTGCTTCAAAAAAAAAAAAAAAAGAAATGCGCCATAAACATGATATGCGCATGTTTTGACTTCTCGAGCTTACCTTTCCGGCGAAGAAAGCGGCACCACCCTGGGACATTTGCAGAACGATGGGAGACTTGGCATCGCGAGCAGCTTCGAGAGAAGCAACAACGGTTGAAGAAGAGGTGACGTTCTTGGATAAGAGACTAGTTAGCTGCCACGCCCCATTGGATCGCAGAGATGAGTAGAGAAACCTACGATGGCAGGAATGGCAAACTGCTTCTCGCGAGCGTACTGGAACAGCTTCAAGACGTCATCGCCGACGATGACACCGGTCTTGCGGCTCAGAACATCGGTAACACCCATTTTGGCGAGTTTGTGAGTTGTGCGGTGAAGAATGGGGAGTGAAGGTCAGGAGGAAGCTTTGAGCGAGATTTAGATAAAACTTAAGTTCTCTGCAAGTCACTCGAGAGAAGCCGTGTTAGCAGCGGTGGAAAGCTGATGAATGTTTGGGTATCAGGTGAAGGAAGAGAGATTGAAGGGGGAGAAAAAAACTATGGTAGCTGCCAGATGGTAACGGCCACTCGTAAGGCAACGCGGGGTTTTTCAATCTCAACAAGAGAGGAAGAATGATGGGTTGAGTTTATCGATAAACCATAGGACCACAGGCCAGGAGAGCAGGGCAAGGAGGGGCAGCTCCGTTGACGGACGCGACGAGCTGAGGAGCCTTTTTTTTTTCTGGGCCTGGTTGCTTCATCATGGCTCATCGATGGCGTCGGCAGGGTCCATCAGCGTGGAGATGCCGTTTGGTTGAGGCGAATCGGCCCTGAACATGTGCAATTCAATCTCTTACTGCCTTATCTTTTCTGCGCAAACACCAGCCCAATTGGCATGCTGCTCATCTCCATGAGAAGCGCGCGCATCGTATTGATTCGAATAGAGCCACAACCAGCAATTTCCTTCATTTCCGTCCTGCTCTCCCAGCTCGTCGTCCTGGATGCTCTGTCCGCCTCGCCGCAAAGCTGCTGGCTCAATGTCATGGTGGGGCCCAAATCCGACCGATGGAGGGGCAAAGCATGGGAGGGGTGAGGGGCTCAGAAATTCGAATGGCGTAGAAATGGGACAGTAGCGGCGTCATAGTGGAACGCGAAGACACTTACCAGGGGCGCAGATCAGTGCAGGATTAGCAATTGGCGGCCGTTGGGTTGACTAGGCGCAGGGAGATGGGATGCGGTAAAGGATGAAGAAAGAGGATCAAGAAGGGAAGAAGAAGAAGTTGCAGATGGCCGATCTGATGTAGAAACGACGAGAAGAGATGAGCGGGGCCAAAGCTCCGGCCTGGCGGCTCGTGTGACCTCACCAGCTCGTCTCTCCGCTTTGGCTTTGCCGGCAGCGCTTCCTGACGTAGCCGAAGCTTCGGAGACGTGACGGAAACATGCGGGACGAGGCTGCTTATTTGGGGCGGATGCATTTGATTGTCTTGTTTGTACTTTGATTTTATTGAATTGGGCTGTTTGCCACTTACAAGGGACGAGTTTGTCCAAGCCAAATGTCCGCATAAATTACGGTCAGCCATTCGTACCTATTAGGGTACCTTGTCTGATGTCACTGATGGCTCGTTCCAATTCTCCTTCCAATGCAAAGACCCGAGACCACCAAAGGAGACACATGGGAATCTAGAATCTACCTGGGATTATATAGTCGTATTGATAGATCATATCATGCAATGGCTGCTCGAGCTGGCTCGCCAACATAGCTGTCTGGACTTTGTGTATTGTGACTACCTATACTTATGTGGCATCTGCAGTAACACCCATGTAAACTCATGCTCGTCCGTCATGACAAACAATGAAGCAGTCTTATAGATTAAACTTCAGTACCATCGGAACCAGGAGTCCAAAGGTACCTACTAGGTAATGGATACCCCTGGACCGGCACGTTGCCGATGTTGCCCGCAACACCCGGTTCTCGTTGCACGGGCTTCTGGTCTTTGCAAAGTTTGACATGGTCCCGGTCCCAAAGGTTGAAATTAGTACCGTTCGCAGAGACAAGATGGCTCTCAACTTGGGGCATCTTGTTTTCTGCAGTAACATTTCAGATATTCCTTCCAAGCTAGGAACAAAACTTATAGCAATAGGTACGCTTTCAAAGCCATAGTGACAACTGCGTGAGACTCGCACTTGCCTGCGACAGATGGCCGATAAGATAAGCCCCGCTGCGGTTGCACGGCCGTGGAGACTTCACATCCCTTGTTTACTTTTGTGTCCCGCAACCCGACACCGTTCCTACCATCCGCCATCTTGCCCTCCCGCCAGCCTCATCGGGCCAAGGCATGGCCGTCCTTGCAGCGTAATGCCGAGCAAAGGTGGCAGGAATCCATCAGGCCCGTGGGGCCGGCTTAAGCCGGTTGAGCAAGACCCTCTGGAGAGTGTTGGCCTTCCGTCCAAAGGTGATACAAGGTGAGACGACAGATCTGGACCTTCACTGTAATTTCTCTAGAAAATCCATTATGTTGACCACTGTGCGACAGACTACTGGATTTAAAAGCGCAGGAGAACTACTATACCAAGATAGTGGAGCGGTACATGACATTCTGCTCCGATGCGGGACAACGAGATGAATTGCTTCGGAGATTCTCATCGCTGGAGATCTCAACCCCTAGCTCATCTTCTGATATTAAGCCGGTGAACTCTCGACGAGCCCCGCCTTCAATCAGCCATGAGGTCCTCCAGAGTCCTGCCAATACCAAGGCTCTCTCGGATGTCATGGCCGCCTTAAGAAAGCTGAGAGAGGGCATTGTAGCCACCAAACGGGCTGATGACTTTGCCGTGCAGGTCTACCTTTTCTGTATCCGCCTCTCTATACTGGTAAAACATCCCGAGTCGTATCATCCCGCCATTCTGCATCTTTTGCGCTCGCTTCACCCTCAGCAGCCGCTTACGTCTGTCGAGCTACAAGAGGTGGTGGCCTATCTTGTTCTTGACACGGCTTGCCGACGCGGGCAGCTAGCGGAAGCGTTTGCTCTGCGACACAGATATGGCCTGCAGGATGCAAAAGTTAATGCAACTTTGACCGCCCTGGCCCACGATCAATACGTCTTATTCCAAAAAGTGAAAAGAAGCGTTGACGGACATCGAGCGAGGATCATGGAGTGGGCAGAGAGCGACGTGAGGAGGCACACGCTCAAGTGCTTTGGGAAGACGTACCTGTCTGTAGAGCTGGACTTTTTGGAGAAGATGACGGGTTCGAAGTGGGCAGAGTTGACGCAGAGTGACGGGGTTGGCTGGGAGCTGGAGGGAAACAAAGTGGTGATTCGCAAAGTGAAGGCGCGATGAAGGTGGCACACAACTGAGAAGAAAAAAAAAAGAAGGAAAGAAATAGGTACGCAACGGGCTTTTGGTCTTCGTGTGAATCTTGTTCCATTGTTAAAGAATGCCTTTGGTGTTATGTGGCCGGCGCCGTTTTGGCCGTTTTGGATTGCTTTCCGGCTGCCATCCGCGCAACCAGCTGCCTTTCCTGAAGCTCTTATATCTCTATTCGGAAAGGAGAATCGCCTACGACGCGCTTTTCAGACGGTCCCTCCGCCAACATTCACTTTGGCCTCACAATGGGGCAGGTGACGACGGCTGCCACAGGGCCGAACTACTCCAACCCGGATTAAATATCTCTCCAGGCGGTTAATGATTCCTCTCATGCATCATTAGTTGGCACCTCAGGTCACCAAGTTGACAATTCACCACCACGAGGCAGCATATCCTTTCTCTTACAAAAAGGCCTCTCCTTCTGTCTGTATCAACCACCACTTCCTCTATACTATTTACGCCGCCTTCGATCTTCTCGTCCCTGCCGCCCCTTGCCATGGCGCCATCGAGAAAAAGGGCAAGGAACGCAGAGGACAAGGCATCGTCGTCGGTGCTTCTCACGGATTATCGTACCTCTTGGCTACTTGCGTATGTATTCTTCTCGACTCTAGTACCTCTTTTGGCATCATGTCGATCGATATTCTCTTACATTTTTCCATCTAATTCGGTGATGGCGTTTCAATCTCGCGCAACGTCGACGAACTGAGCGTGAGGCTAATCAGCAAAGCACAGATCTGACGAGCCATCAGTGGAAATCATCTGCCAGAACGAGACTTTCAAGGTCAATCCCAGGGTCCTCAGACAACATTCCGAGTATTTTGACACCTGCCTGGGTAAGCCCTTTACCGAAGCTGACGGCGTAGTGCGCTTCGATGATATTGAACCGCGGTACATGGGCTTTTACCTTGGCGTAGCCTATAGCTACTCATCCATCGTGCCGCATACACCGCCTGCTCCGTCTAAGAACCCTGAGGCCAAGGCGCAGCGCACACCTCTCCGCGACTACATAGAGGTATACAAGCTATGCGATCGGTTTCTGAGCTCGCAGATGGGCGATTTCCTCCTCAAATGCATCAGGACAGGCATAGGAGACGGGCACCGGGCCTTGTTCCGCTCGTCTGCAGACAAGGACCAGCAAAAGGCACTGATGCGAGACTTTGCAGATGGATACGAAGCGCTCGAGCAAGGACATGTGGTACAAAAGGAGCTGTCGGATCGGATCATCGAATACTTTGTCGAGGGCGTGTCCTATGATGCCTGGGACGGCTACATGGAAGAGGTCATCAACAGGCCGAGATTTGTGGCACAAGTGTCAAAGGGATTCGCCAGGAAGCTTTCAGACGCCTTGTCGACGCGAGCCAAGATGAAGCGCAAGGAATTAGGGGGACCCTAAAAGCGGATGGCATTGGGCAACAATGCGCACATGGTGTTGACACTCGATTTGATATGATGAGCGCTGGGATAGGATCTTGCTGATGACGGGGGAAACTTTGCGAGCCACTGGGCGCTTGTTAGCTTTGTTTCTCTGTACATGTATATAAAGGCCACGGCTGTGAAGTTTTTGGAGCGCACTCCAAGGGAGCATCGAGACGGTGGGCTTTTGTCGTCATTTGAGCTTTGTCGTCATTTGAGCTGAGCGTGACAAAGAGCTACATGCTTTTGATTTCTCTACCAGGGAAGAGCAGCTCGGAGCGGCTAGCTAAATTATTCAGGAATGCATATTTGCGACTAAGTGAAGGCTCATCTGGCCAACCAAGGAATCGTGAAGACGAGACCATGAGCAGGCATTTCATACCATTTACGCCTGGTTCATAATATGTGTAGGCGATGACGCAGTCGAGCCAAAAGAGCACCGGCACACGATATTAACAAGACGATCAGGGAGGGGATATGAAGAAGTATAAAGTTGATATTTCAAACGCCGTATAATGCAGCCTACAAGGCTTCCTAACCCCTTTATTACTGCAATTTGGCAGTAACAAACACGCCTAAACTCCCCTTTATTTTTCGTGATCCATCCTATCCTAAGGTATCCAAGACAAATGAAAATAATGGCAGCTGATGTATGCTCGCTTAAGTGGCCAGACTCCCCCAAGACTTTGCTTCCAAACACCGCGACTTTTAATTCCCAAGGAGATGTTACTTAGTGCCATCACCTTCTCCCGTAGTCGGCCACGCCCTTTTCCAGGTCCTCCAAGGTTTCGCGTCTGCCGTACAAATTCTCCATCATGCGCTGCCTCTCAATAAAGTCCTGCTCGTGGGCGATGACGTGGGCGCGGTGCTGGGCGCGTGCGGAATCAAAGTACACCTTGGAGACGTAGCCGACGGCGGAGATGACGATGCCTGTTTTCAGCCTGGTTTTAGTTCGTCAGTTTCTTTGTTTGTATTTTATTTTATTTTTATTTCTCATTTGGGCGGCCTTACCATCGTCGCATGGGAGCTCGGCGTGGGGAGGGGTTGAGATGTGGCAAGATGTTTGGGTGGACGCGGGCGGCGGTTGAGAAGCCTCGAGACATCATTTTGTACGTGGCCCCCTCGGTGTATATTTTGTTTTCTTTAAAGCGTGTATACGTTTTGTTGTGAGAATGAAAAAAAAAGGGCGTTGTATGTGTTGTTGGAATCGTTGGTATAAGCTTCGTTCCGATGTTGATGAGATGTAGTTATCTCGAGGCACAGTGCAACAGCAGAGCAGGAGAAGGAACAATTAAAGGCTGCACGCCACGGGAGCTATTAAAAGGTAAAGAGAAATAGGGAACAAAGAGGCATCAACGTGACGAAAAAAGGGTGGTGGCTCAGCCATCCATTCCAGAGAGAAAATCATGTGGTCTCCATGCAAGACCGACTTGCCGTGCTGCGACCGGCTAGTACGAATGACTTGAGCTAGAAACAGAATGAAGAGAAACAACGGCTTTCTGCTATGGTGCCCCGTGTCCATGGCCATGCCATGCCATGCCGACATGAGAGTAGAGCCACCTGTCGAACCACTCCACGTCTCCATACATACATTAGGTACTCTTTTCCGCCCCCCCCTTGCCGCTCTTCTTCCCACCTCCGCTTTTTCCTCTCTCCCCTCCCTCCCTCCCCCTTACTCTACTTGAGTACGGTTACAGTAGCACTACGGGGTTGGTGGCACCGTATGTGCTAGGTTAAGAACCTGTAGGTCGAATTAGCCGCGGCGTCCGATTCGACGGACGAACGCGGGGAGGGTTTAGCGATGATTTGCGTTGTGGTGTGGGGGAAATGTCCTGTGCTTTTTTAACTGGGGTGGAGCCTGGGCTGGCCCGAGGCTATTGGGAGGGACTTTTCGCCATGGCTCGGCTGACAGGAGGAGTGCGTATGAATGAATGAGAACTTGCATGCATTGTGATGGATATCATGTATGAATCATGGATGCCTGGCTACTGCGATGCAGGACTTGCAGGTCAACATTGAAGTAGCATAACATGAAGTTGAGAGCTGCAGCGGCTATTAGTTGGGGGGGCGCTACAGTGGCTTCATGCCCTGAAGAGTCTCGCCAGCATCGCCTGATTTCCCCCCGGACCTATGCTGTAACAATCACCCTTTGTCGGCACTCAGTGGCCTGACTAGCAGACTGAAGCAAACAAAACCTGCCGGGGTATTATTCAGATACAATGCATTCATACGGCACATCTAGCGTAATGACTCGTACCTTGCTAACGTAAATCAGCCCGGAGAAAGGGAAATGAACTTGCTTCCAAGCCGCCCATTACCGAGTGCCGGAACTGCCCGCTAATTGCAAACACGGCTCTCCCTTCCTTCCTTTGGTAAAGCAAACCCAGAGGCCTCTTTCACCGACACAACCAACAGAAAGAAAAGAAATCTATCCAACATCATCAACTCATTTCGTCCACGACCCGCCCGATCCTGAGATCCTAGATCCCAGATTTCCCCCTAGCTCCCCCATTTCTCAGTGCCGCGGCAAGCTGTCATCATCGTCGTCGCCCTCTGCATGCCTCTGCCGGCTCTCCATCCATAGCGGGCCCCTCGCTGCGGTGCCCACGCCGCCTACATAGCCAATGTCCTTGTTCAGATCCAGGCCCTTGATGAGGCCCATCGGCCGGGGCACGAGATCAGGGCTCCGCGCAGTCCTCTTTGCTCCGTCATCATAGCCGTGCCCATTAGTAGTACTTGCACTGACAGCGGCGGCAGCATTTTCACCTTCACCATCACCATTGTTATCCTGGGTCCCCAGGAGCGGATACTTGTCCAGCCACTCCTGCCAGACCTCATCGCACTGCTCGCTCCCTCTGCATGGCACCCTCTCGAAGCATTTCTCCCGGTCCAGGAGCCAATAATGCAGCAGCACCGCTGAGAGCAGCTCTGCGACAATCCACGGCTCCTCCCATGCCCAGTTGCGGCGCCGCATGTGCGTCTCGTCGTATCGCCGCCAGAGCTCCGCCGTGACGAGGAAGCGCATGATGCAACCTTGTTGCGTCCACGACGATGGCGGTGACTTGTCCGTCGACTTCTGGTCACTCCTTCGCGGGGCCTGCAAGATGCGGTGGATCATCGTTGCCGTCTCGGTGTGATTTCCTCCACCGGCATGCAGCTTCGTCCTGCGGTCCAGGGTCTTGACGAAGTCGTAAAACTGGTTGATGGCGGCAGAGAGGTTGTCCCGCAGGAGATACTCTGATGTGAAGTCGATTTCATTCTTCTCACAAAGCGACCGGTAGTCGAGATATGCCGCCCTCACAGGCGGGGATGCGACGAAGGACTCCAGCGACTGCACTTTTAATACCAGGTCGTCGCGATGTCTCTCTGCCGAAGACCATATTTGCGTCGTCGCGAGGTGCGCAAAGTCGGTCAGAATGTTCCTGACTGGGAAACCATCTATGCTCACGTCGTTGTCGCCGAGGAGGAAGATGGGGACGACCTGGCTGTCGCAGCAGCAGCGCAGCAAGCATTGGCTATTGCCGCACAGCTTCCACGTAGGAAGAGGCCGACCGAGAGCGTACTGCTCTTCGCGTCGTCTGCGCTTGTCTCGCTCTCGGCGGCGAAGCGTGAGGGCCACTGGACTGAGGGTGGAAGTGGAAGCAGATGTGCCTTGTTGCATGTTCATGATGGGCGACACGTAAATTTTGGTCGAAATTCTACTCGCAGTGCTCTTCCTCCTTCTTTTTTTGCCTTCTTCTTCCTTGTACTTTCGAATGAGTCTACGCCTAGCTCATCTTATACGTTTTCGAAAAGCGCCACAGGTTGTAGAGAGGTAGGCATGGCAAACCGCATCCGGCGTACATTGTTCACCTGCTGCGCAAAGACGTGTTCAATCCCAAAGAACAGGACGGACACATCAAGGCCCTCTGAGCGTAAAATAAGAGGGTTCATCAAAGGAGAAACCCGAGATAGGCGAGTGGTAGAGAAAAGCCAGTGTGCAGGTGATTGTGAGCTGAGACCGGTGGCGTCTTAAAAGCCAACGTTTGGAGGACCATGGTTGAAACTCTAATTCGGTAACAAGCGTCAACACAGCTGTGAACCTAGTAGAACGTTTAAAGTGTAATAGACATCAGTACCGTTTTTGCTGCCCGGAATGTGAAATGTTCTGTGAATATGGCACACGATGTTCAGTTTGGAAGTGAAACTCTGTAACTATGGCAAACGTAGTCTATTCCTCATAACCAGCATATCCACACAAAGAGGCCGGTCTTGTTCACTCAAACATGATGCAGCAGAAGACATGTGACATTACAAGGCATATATTCTATCGAAGAGAAAAGGAAAAAGGAGATAAAACAAGTGCAAAAGAAAGGGGAAAAAAAAAGGCTTTCACCAAAGATAACCCCTACAATTCTTACTCCCGCACAAACACTTGGTCATGTCTCCTCCCGCATTACCCTCCACCTCGCCCCCATCCTCCGTCACCCCATCGACATAGTCAAAGGTCAGCTCCTCGCCGCGAGGAATGTCCCTGATGGCAAAGAGGGCCAGGTCGTGAATGTGCTTGTCGGCGTGGTCGCCGACGCGGGCAAAGATGCGCAGGTTCGGGTCGCACGAGTGGTTGATGAAGCGCGTGGGGCCGGAGAGGAACTCGCCGTCGACCTCGAGCGGCGGGCCCTTGAGGCGCGGGTCGAGCGACGCCGGGTCGGTGAACTTGTCGAGGGCGAAGAGGTAGACGTCCTTGCGCTGGGAGACGGCCGAGGCGGCGCGGCGGCGGTCGGCCTCGGCGGAGGTGATGATTTCGCCGAGGTAGCGGTCGACGAACTGGCCCTTTTTGATGGCCACTTGCGCGTGGACTCCTTTTTTAAAGCACACACACAGAGGATCAGTATCGTAAGATGGCATTTAAAAAAGAGCGTAAGACTTACCCCATCCTCTGTCTTCGGTGCGAAAGATTTGCAGCGGAATGGTTCGTCCTCGCTCCACCACCCGGTTGGGGCAGTTCTTGGAGCACGAACAGCCCGCGTGGCACTCGTACAGCGGCTCCTTGGAGTTGAGCATCTTGGACCGCAACAGACCCCGCTTGGCGCCATGCATGTGGTAGGCGTACGCTTTCCTCTTCTCCTTGGTCTTTTTCGAACCTACCTCCCCGCCGTCCCCGTTGCGCTGCTGCTGCTGCTGCTGCTGCTCAGCAGCGCCGCCGTCGTCGTCACGGTAGTTGTCGTCGTCCTCGTCCTCGTCACTGCTGCTCTCTTGGTCCTCCAGGTCGGCGAGGCAGAGACAGCCCATGTACTGGCAGTCGGCGTCGCTCTCGCAGGAGCAGCCGCTGCGGAAGCTATCCTCGGCGGGCTCGACCCCTTCGCCGAGGACGACGTGGTCGATGAAGCGGAAGTTGGGCGGGATGACGGCCTGGTCCTGCCCGTTGACGATGGCCACGGGGATGTCCTTGTGGGTGGGAAAGGAGCGCAGCTGGCACCAGTGACAGGACGCCTTTTCAGCCTCGTATTCCTATAGACTGAGGGTTAGCTTTAATTGTTGGGGAAAAAAAAAAAATTGTATCTTGGAGATATTTTACCGGGTTGTCATGATTGAAGAAATGCTGTTTTATGACGGCTTCCATGGCTGGGGACCTCTTCAGACGACTTGATGAATGGACCCTGCGTGGTTCCCTCTTCTGCTCATGAAATGAGACGGCCAGACTCTCAGCATGACTCGGATGAAAGAATGATGAGATAATAAAAGGTGACCTTATTGAGATGGAATGGCGATGAGCGTTCAAGGGACGAGATGCCAGCAGATGGCCGGTTTGTAGAGCGATGAAAATGAGACCCTTAACCTGGAGCTCTCGGTGAGTAAAGGTGAGCGCTTAGGTGATGTCGGTAAGTGGATCTCTTGGGTACAGCGCACGCTGTGCAGTACATGACGTTTCTCTGGCGGGGTCTCTGGCGGACGGCGCTGTTGAAATGAATATACTATAAATTCACTAGGTAGTATATCCGTGACGATAGATTTAGATGACCGAATTTGGCCGCCTTGGATTCAGATGTAGGTGGTTTGCTTCATAAATACGTCTTTTTAAGTGGTTTCCTTTGGGATATCGAGGTACAATCACATGCAGGGAAGTACCTGTAATACTGCTACGTTCTCCGTAGCCTTGACACTTTCTAGTATCAAAATCACTACTACCACTCTTCAATTGGCAGCCATGCAACATATCGGGCTAGCGGAGAGAGGCCCTATTCTTTTACGTCAAGAACCGCACCATCACACCATCCTCGATCCATCAAGGGCTTGCGTGTCTTCCCCCCCCATCGATTAGCACGGCTTGTTTGTTCTATGAGCCACCCCGAACGAAGCTACCGTGCGGCATCCCAAGGCAAGGTAAGCACCCAAGAACAGAGGGCGCCTTTGCCGTTGATGCCGTGGCTCGTACTTGTTACTGCCAAACCCGATGGCGCACGCCACCTCCTGCAGCTTTGGAGGGGGGGGCTCTGAACCGCTTCGACGGGATTCGCTTTTTGCTGAGCAATTATTGTTCTGTCAGATCGGATTTGCTTCGAAAAAACCTAGGGCTGAGCGGGATCATCATCTCATGCAAACGTTCGAAAGGTGTCGAGTAACTCATTCGTACTACTAAGTACCTTCATTGGCTTCAACTGGTTGTCACCGCATCAAGGAGAAGGTACAGTATACCTGGGATGAGGTACTTGGTACTCCGTACAAGCTTCCAAAACTTGCCTTCCTTCCTTCTCTCCTCTTCGCCTCTTTGCTCAAACCCAGTATCCCAATTGACTTCATTTCTTCTTCTTCTTTTCCTTCTTCTTCGCCACCCCGTCCCCGCTGTGGTGCCGTCTGTCGGATCAATAAAACGGCCCTGCGTGAGATGTCGACAAAGACATTAATCGCCTAGCGCTGCGTATAAGCGTGGCCATCTCTTGCATTTACCCGACCCCGGCTCCTCTCAACCTCAACCATTCGGCTCGACATCCACCTCCCAAGGTTTCCCTTCCCCCCACCAAGAAGCAAAAAGGATAGCCTTTGCTCACAGCCACAAACGGCGCTTGGATGCGCCAGTCAGCTGCGCCGCTTCCCGACCAAGTTCACTAAACCAAAGTAACCAGAGTTCGAAACCTCGCTTCGGTCCTCCCGCTTCATTCCTCTCTCTCTCTCTCTACTCTTCCCTAGATACAAGAAGGGGAAGAAGAAGAAAAAAAAAGGCGTAGCTTGGATACCGTGGCCCCCCAAGGCCGCAACCTTGCTGCTGCTTCTTGCGTCGCTTTGCATATCTTGCTTGCTTGCTTTCTTGCTTGCGTTCCTTTGCTGCTTCGTTATAGCCGCCGTGATTGTCAGACGGGCTCTGGCAAAGAACCCCCCAAGAGGTCTGCGTCCATCCGCAGCCAGATCTGGTATGGCGCTGGCCAATCCGCCAAGCGTCATTTCTCTAGGAAGCGCTGCGGTCTTGCTGGAAAGCTGAGACAAGACAATTCACACGGGCGATCATGGTGCGCGCCCTTCTTTCTTCCGCCCCCTCTGGCCTGGCCCCTCGTCCAGCGTCGGCTTGAATGCTAACTCGTGATGCGCTTCAAGGGCTGTTGCTTCTCTCATTCAGCGGGCCCAAACTCGCCCTATCCTGGTGGCGTTCCTGACGCTTCATCTCGCGCCATCAACCCCCCTCCATTGACCTTGCCGGAAGGTGTTCTCACACAAAACACCCAGCCTACTGCGCATCGCCGCCGCCGACGGGACCCTGGGCCACTCGACCAGCATATCAACAGACCACTGCGCCGACACGAATGGACGTCCACTCAGAGACAATGGACACGGCGCGAGTTGCTCAAGGAGCGCGCGGAATTCTTTGAGACCAGGGTAACGTGTCGGCCCGAAATCTGGCAGACGCTGCATGCTGCGCTGCAGGTGCTCTGGGAATCCGTGCCGGAGGATTCTCAGGATGAGGACAACGGCCTGGCAACGGCACAGACCATCCTTAATGCCGCTGAAATCTCCTTGCCAACAGGCGATCTTGTCAACGGCGCGTACGACTCCCTCGGCAACCTTTATCCGCTGCCCGAATGGATAGTGGCCGATCCGGAGAATTTGATAGACGACGGAGACACGGATGCCAAGGTCGATACATCCACAGCGGGCGAAGAAACCGCAGGCGAGGACGACGATGACGACGACGACGATGTTGACTCCGAGGAGGCGGAGAGAAGGCGGGAGGAAAAGGGCAAAGGGGTGCTTGACGAGCGCGAGATGGTCACTCTCCGTGCTCGTCTGAGCGAGACCGGTCGTGACATCAAAGTCATCGTGACCAAATCTGAGAGCATAAGGAGTATTGTCAAGAAGATATCAGAGCTATCCTCGGTAAGCCTGCTACTAAAGCTAGGGGTCTCCCAGTGGTTGTACGTCGACTGACTTTTTTTTTTCTCTTTCCTCTCACTTTAGCTGCCTTCCGACAAGAAGATCCGGATCGCTTACATGGGCAAGATGCTCAGAGAGAACTCGTCCCTCGAAGCTCAGGGGTGGCGCACCGGCCATGTCGTCAACGCTCTGGTCTTTAACCGATAAACTTTTAAGTCTCATCTTATCGTCTTTTCCCTCTGCACGCAAAATCATCATCTCTCATCACTATCCGATGTTTGGCCCTCGTCAATGCTTTTTTTTTTTTTTTTTTTTTTTTTTTTCGAATTCTCCATTTCATTACCGGGCTCAGCTCCCGACATTCTCTTGTTAGACCTTTTTCTGCCGCTTATTTGTTCTGGTCATGTCTGGATAATACCCCACCACTATCTGTCTCGTTATGCTATGACGCGGAGTCATTTTGTGTGTTTTTTTTTTTCCAAAGGAGCATTGCCTTGTGATGCATATTATATATACTTTTTCCTTTTTTTTTTTTTTAATTTGACAAGGAATATGATTTTCCTTTTATACCCGAATACTATACACTATCATTGCTTGTACATATTGGGAAAGCAAGGATGGGTTGCTTTTATATATCAACATTGAGCCTGTCGTTGGAGAAGCATACTACTTACTGTTTATATATCATATATAATCTTGTTCTCACCACCATCATCAATTGATGGCTTTTTGGCATCTTGGAATGAGCTTGACATTGTAGAACCTCGATAAAACATTTATTGTGTCTTGGCAACTACATAATCGACATCTCCTACGTCTTTCACCACCATCTCCCCGCCTTTCAAAATGTTGACGGAACAAGGAATTTAAAATAAAATAAAATGCAGGTCATTAAATCACCTATCCTTATTTTTCGGGGTCATACAGACCGCCTCCCCCCAAACCTGCCTTCCATGACTCCTCCATTTCAAGTCTTACACATCGTTCAGGCAAAATATACCTTGGTAAATCAAAAACATCAGAAAAAAAAAAAAAGCATCCCCGCATGCCGCCATCTAAAGCTGGTTCTACATCAAACGGTAATCCCATCTTTTTTTCCTTCCTCATCGTCAAAGGTACGTGGAGAAAGGAGAGATGAGAAATCAAGGCAGGCGTTCGTTAAAAAAAATTTATCTAGATTTTTTTGGTGTGTGTGTGTGTGTTATGTTTTTAGTCTTTCTTCTTTTCGGTATCGCTTCACCTACATCTAAGCTGTCGAGCCAATCTTATTGAGGCCCTTTAGTGAGCCTAGACTGAGAGCCAGGCCTTGTGATCTACTCCTTATCCGCACAAAACCTGTGATGGGACCATCCTCGCCCTCCTTTTCGATGCTCAGGTTGGCCAACGCATCCTCGCCTGCCATGATTGTTAGTAACAAGTACCTTGCTTGTGTGCAAAAGAGCGAGTTTTCAAATTTGTTATACATACCAAAGACGCTGCGCGCATACAAGTTTGCGCTTAAGAACTGGCAGTCTCCCTTGAGGCTCGCCTCGGGCGTCAGGCAGTTCATATTTGTGCATGCCATGAGCTGATCTAGGAACTCGCGTAGTGATTTGGCCTTAGAGTTGATGTTGACCTTGTTCTCCCACTCAAACTCCGTCCACATCGTTCGGAACTGAGTCTCTGTGCACGTGGCTGGTTGGATGTAGTCCATGATGTCGACGTGTAGATCGTTGAGAATGACGACATTGGTGTCAGTGGAATGCGCGCCGTCGTAGACTACATTACCAAAGATGACGCCGGTGTCCGTCGAGGAGACCTTGATGGTGCACTGCACGTTGTGGAAGTCGTGGGGTCCAAGGTTCTGGGTAGTCGGCCGCTCAACAACCTTGAGGTCGCCCAGGGTCGCGAATTCAACCGACAGATTCTGCAGGGTCTCGGTGGTCTGGTTGACCAGCAGCACGTCCAAGATGATGTCAAACTGGTGGACTTTGACATAGGCCTCGGCGTACACAGGATCAGAGAAGCCGGTGAGCTGAACGACACGGCTGAGCTTAGAGTTGAGGTCTTCGGTGCCTCCCTCACCTCCCGTGGCTCGCTCTAGGTCCGCCTCGATTTCATCCAAGCCGTCGGTAGCGTTCTTCTTGGAAAGTTGGCGAATAGGGATCACGTCGTCGACTTGAATGGCGGTCTTGGCCTTCTCATGGGCTTCCTTGGCAGCGCGCTTGGACTCCTCGACTTGGACCATGGCACGGAAAGCCTTGCGCGTGTCTTCGAGCCACACCTCCTCCAACTCCCTCTTCTTCTCGAACTCGGCGAGTGACCGGATACACGCCATGATTCGGTCGACGGAGTCCTCGTCGATTGGCGCTTTGACGAACTGTGATTGACCGACACGGATGATTGAAATCATGATCAGCATGGCCTCGGCTTTCAGCGCGTTAGTTCGTGCCTTTTCAGCGGAGATTTCTGAGTGGCGCATGACCAGCTTCACCAACGTGGACGACAGGACAGTTGCCAAGTAGTAGTCTCCATCCAGGATAAGCTGTCGCAGTGGCGGCTTCTGGGCAGCCTTGACAGCCTCGAGCTTGGCCGCGGCAGACGACTGGCTTGTCAGTGCGGTCTCAGTTGCGTAAGTTCCATCGGCGAGCACCTTGCGAGAGCCGCTTGGTGCTGAAGGCTTCGCGTGGCCATTGACCTGGTCCTCCTTCTTCTCATCGCTGTCCTGTTCTTCCAAAAGCCTCTGCTCTGATGCGACAATGGGGATCTCGCCCAGACTTGCTCGAATTCCCTTCCAGGCATCTCGGATATCCTTTTCCTCGAGGGAATACTCGCCGATGATCCAGAGGATGCCACGATAGACCTTACCAGCTCGTACTTCGGACAGGGTCGACACAAGGCGGTGAACAATGGTGGTACGGAGCTCAGGGAACTTCTCCACAACTTCTTTCACGAAGTTGATCACATCGACGGCTGAAGAGTTGGTAAAATCGGCGATGAAGTCCATGAGAAGCTCAACCACGCTTGCCGCTACCTCTGAAAACTTGATGGCGCACTGATGGATGGAGTGGATGAGCAGAGATCGATATTCGGTGTTCTTTTCATACTCCTGGTCGACCGTCTTTGATAGTTCCTTCTTCAGCAGCAGGACCACCTCTTCGACATTCTTGCTCGAGACCATTGCCAAGGCCAGCTCAAGTGCCTTTTTGCGCACATCAATGTCTGTGCTACTGAGGACCCGTAAGATCTCCATGACCAAATCGTCGAGAACGCCCTCATTCTTCTGGCGCAGCTGGTCGACGCGACCGAGGACAATAAGTTTGACATTATTGTCAGGTTCCTTTATGCTCAGCTCGATAAATTTGGAAGCTGCAGCTTTGACTGCCACCGGGTTATTCGTCAAGGCTGTAAGCGATGACGCTGCTTCGTAGACGACAGTGTTTGCGCCAGCTTCCAAGAGGTCAAAGATCAATCTCAGGTACCGTGCCTGTCTCGAATTAGCTCAACATTCACCAGCGTGAATGGCTAACGTGGAGGCTTCCACATACCTTGTTCTGGGAGTTTTGCACAGCATCCTTGCGAATGAATTCCAACTCGACCAATTGCAGCAGCTCCTCGGCGTTGGGTATTCCCTCAAACACGGAGCTGAGATATACGAGAGCCGCGTCGTGGTTGATGCTTGCCAGCGCTGCGAAGGCATTTCTCTTGCAGGTGACGTCTATCTCGCTCTCGAGGAAGGTCGAAATGAGCTCTGCCGCGTCGGGAATGAGAGATGGCGAATGTGAGTAAATGGATGAGACGGCGAACACGGCGTTCTTTCTGACGTAGGCATGCCGGTGCTTCAGGCAAGCTCGCGCCGAGGAGAGGAGAGGCTCAATAAGCTCCGCCTCTCTCAGCTTGCAAAGGAAGCGCAGGGTGTTTCCGCAAATGTATTCGTTGGGATGTTGCAGGTCATTTCGAATGCCATTGCTTTATGAAAAGTCAGCCGAATTGAGTTCTGTTTAGGCCACAAAAAGTTGATATCGACGGTGGGAAGAAGCGACTAACCAAACTAGAATCATCTCCTGCTTCAACTTTCCAGCCGAGTCCAGCTTGGGACAAATCTCGTAGTAGAAATAGAGGAGCTTCTTGAGCGGCTTGTACTTGGAAGGCATGACGAATCGAATAATGTGCATGAGTAATGACGGCATCGGGTCTCCGTTGAGCATGATGGTTAGGATTCGCTTCATGGTGTCGACCTTGCTCTCGTCGGTGCCCTTCTCCAGCTGCATACGCAGATCGGAGAGGGAAGGGACGTCGGACGCATTGTCCTGGTGCACCAGGCTGTATGCGTGTTCTAAGAAGCCAGACATGTTGTTTTGACTGTGTAATTCGCGGAGCTGAGAGCTGGAGAGGCTGAAGAAGATCTGGCCTGGCGGGATCGTGCGTCGAGGCGGCAGCGGTGGGGGGGGAGGGATAAGGGGGCTCAAGAGGACGTGGGAGAGGTCGATTGGCGAGCTTCGAGTATCGGAAAAGAGCGAGAGCTCACCAGAGCCATGTGTCGGAGAGTCTCAACAGCACCAATGCCAAGGCTCACGCCGCCAAAGTCACCAAGAAGAGTCCGGAAAGAAAGCTGGCTTGACTCCTCGTTGTTGTTAGGCCGCTTCAGACAATCTGGCTCTTTACCAGCGATGGCTTGCTGGTACAGGTGGCACTAAGCCAGGCCGCAGCAGCGTGGGGCATCACGTGATGCCAGCTGCCAGCTAACTTGCGAGGGAGCGTTCTTTCTGATAACTTAAAAAGGTTACGGCAGGCTGAGACGCAAGGCAAGTACGTACCTGCGTACCTGGGAGCACGCCTCACCGCTTACCTGGCCATTTTCTGCCGCGCCCCACTACTCAGTGACGGGCGAAGCTGTCCCAGGAATTCGCTTTCGAAGGCCTTGCGACAAGATCTGGTTCAGCTACGGCTTGACAGGACCACAACAGCAGCCATGTCGACTCCAAACGATCAATTTTATATCCGGTACTAGTATGTTGCCTTGTGTCTAACATGGTTAACTTTGGTCATGCATCAGCTGCTGACTATCCTCCCAGTTCCGGCCACATGGGCCGCTTTGGCCACGAATTTCTAGGTACGATATAGCAACCACAGAAGGAGTCTTTCCACGGTCTTCGATTCTGACTTACCTGTGCTTGATAGAATTCGACTTTCGTGTCGTCGGAGATGGACGTAGTGCCGTCGCCAGATACGCAAACAACTCCAACTACAGAAACGACAGCTTGATCCGGAAAGAGAGTAAGGAGACACTATCCCAGACTAAAGAATATGCTCTTGCTGTTCTAATCCGGCAGATGTGGAAAGGCATATGGATGTGCTAACCATGGCAAATAGTGTGCGTAAGCTCTACGGTTATTGATGAGATCAAGCGCATCGTGAAGCAGAGCGAAATCATCAAGGAAGATGACTCCAAGTGGCCGCAGAAGAACAAGGACGGACGACAGGAGCTGGAAATTCGAATGGGAGGAGACCATATTTCATTTGAGGTTTGTTAAATCTCGGCTTCACAGAATCGCAAGGACGAGGCTAACGAGAGTTTACGATAGACGGCCAAGATAGGATCCCTGGTCGACGTCACCGAATCAGCCGACCCCGAGGGTCTCCGAGTCTTTTACTACCTTGTCCAAGACCTGAAAGCACTTGTTTTCAGCTTAATAGCGCTTCACTTCAAGATTAAGCCGATCTGATGGAGATGTTGGGGAAGCCGGGGAGGCAAGCAGAGAGTTATGATACCCATGCGCCTCGACGAGGCGGCGGCAACGCGCGTGATTATGGCCTCTGTAATACAGCGTGCGTTATGGAGTTATATCCGGGATCCAGGCTGGCATATGGAGAAATGAATGAGAAAAGTGCAGCTTGTTTATTTCCATCAAGATAGAAACTGATGAGGCTCTGTGGGAGATCTCGGACAATGTTGATTAGTGTCTCAAATACGAGCCTACTTAGGGTATCCTAGATGCCTAAAAGCTGCGGCTGTCAGTCTTGACATATACAGCTAGACCTATACATTTCTCGGCTTTGCACGTCTTTTCTCTTTTGCCTGGGGATCATGTAGATTAAAGTTGGATGCAGAGTACATAGTCTTTGATAACGGAGGACCTACCTACTCGACATACAACAACAGTGAGAGAAATTTCACGGTGCATTCATACCCAGAATAATTAACAAAACGTCCAATACTTTGACTAGAATATCTCAACTCTGCAGTGTTTGACGATACAATGGGTCAGAGCATGCATGTTCATAGGCAGGAGAGAGTGTGTTTGACACACGGAGTGGGACTGGCGTCTTATGATCCACATTCATGGCTGGCCACCAAAGGCCGCCCCCGTCATCAGAGTCAAAAGTTTTCGCCTCAATGCAGGGACTTTCACAGGTGGTTCTTTCGGAAGGTTTAGGGTCTCGGGTGAAAGACGTGAAAGTCTTTTTTTGTTCCTGGATCGCCGTCACGAAAGCCGTCAAGTCTCGTTGTCCTCTTTCATGATGAAGCCATCTATCAGGAGACAATTAATCGAATCGAATCCATGCCACTACACAATTGGCCACAGAGAGCAACTCCGTAAGCCAGTAGATGGGATAACTCACTGTTGGCTGCCCAACCGGCATTGCCCATCCCCATCAGCGCAGACCAAGGCCAGCATCTCTCTCTCCCACACCTAATCGCCCCGGTCGCCCGCGCACCCACTAGCATCTGCTGGCCCGCCGTCGCCAGTCTCCGCAAAATCTCCATTTTCTTACCGTCAAAATGTACCATCGCGCCGATTGTATCCCTGAGGACCAAAGCAAGACCAAGGTAGTCGCCGCAGCTGGATTTTTGTTCCTGCTGTTGAAGAGGAGGAGGATCGGTTATTTCCTAGACTGCACGGCTCTTGCCCACGCAAATTGCCCGTCGTGCGCAGGCACTCTTCGGTTTGTACCGCTTTGCTTGTATCACCTTACCTGTAACTCGTAGAGTTGGATTTCCTTGCCTTGGTACATGTACCTTGGCATCTTACCCATGCTCCGTGATTCATTCTGCGTGGCGCCTGCGGCTGTCGTAGCAGTCGCAGTACACTGAGTACAGGTACGGAGCCACCGTCATACCTTGGCTTGCCTTCCAGTTAGAGGAGATATCCTACTACTAGTAGGTACTAAGTGCTAGACCTTTTGGGCGGCGCGGCGCTACGTAGCGAATTCCAAGCAGGGCCTAACTTTGCCTCCCGGGGAAAAATCCAGGCTATCTTGCAGACACACGTTCGTGTCGGCTTCTCTTTCTTTCATCACCACTCCATGTTCACCGGCGTTTGTCTCTTTTCCTCTTCGCTTCTTTTCCTTTCCTCCTCCTTGCTTTTCTTCTCCCACTCCTCGCGCTGCTGCGAGATGCACGCTTCTCCCCATCCCTGAAAAAGAGAGCACCCTTCCCCCCGTTTTATGAGCCATCTCACTCCGTACTGTGCCCGGCACTCTATCACCGCCAACTCTATCGCAACTCAATCCGCTCTCGGTCGAACCTCTGCACTCCTGCCACTTAATCTCATCCGCGCAGCGCAGGTCTTCTTGTGACCACTCTTTTTTTGCTTCTCATCGCGGCCAGCACGCAATAAAGGAATTGAGAAGAAAGCCCGTCTCTTCTGTGCGCAGCCGCCGCTCGAACCTATCTCTATTGCCCTGCGCCAACCTCACCTATCGACGACATACAGACGCTGTCGATCCGCATCGCTCTCGTCAACTCCAGAAGTTTCCAACCATGCCGACTCCGTCTTCCAACCCGCATTCCGCCCAATCCTCTCCGCCTCCCTACGGCTTTCCGACATGTCCTGATGACCAGCCGCATTCTTCTCGACCAGCCCGGCAGGTAGTCGACACCACGCGACCTACTTCCGATCCGGAAATCAGCCAGAGCTCTTCCACAAGCATTGTCACTCCCACAGCCTATCCATCTACGGCCTCTCGCGACGACGTTGCCACCGAAGAGCTGGTATTACCCGATGGTCAACCATCCGCCAGTGCGTCACCCGTAGACACCACGGCATCTCCCCGTCCGCCATCTAGTGGAACGCTCGCCACGTCTCCTATGCCGAGCGAACGGGGCAGTGATGACTTCAAGCACCAGGGGCCGGAGACAAGCGATCGCTCAAGCCGAGAGTCTTCGACCATGTCGGGAAACTTACAAGTCGAGAATCCGAGTCCCGTAGCTCGCGAGCCCGACTCGTTGGATTGGGCCGAGCAGGATGATGAATACGGTTCGCCTGCCATGGCATCCGATTGTACAAATCTCAGGGTAAGAAGAGACGTAGCAATTATTCGGTTGGTCAACGCAGCAGGTTGGTGCTCACACTGTGTGTAGAAATTTCCTCTATCACCATCATCCTTCCTACGACCGGGGAGCAGATTTCGTGGCACCCAGCAATCCGAGAGACAAGTCTACGAGGTCTTGGTGGAGATCAAGCATGTTGACCTACGCGAATCTTTCCTCTGCGGCTATCTACGTATCCAAGGTTTGTCTACCCAAGAATCCCTCCTCCGTCTTCTTTAGGTCCCTTTTTTGCTGTATTGCGTCATAGCTCAACCAATTGACCCTTGCTGCTAGGTCTGACCGAGGACCACCCAACACTCACCACCTATTTTGAAGGTGAAATCATTGGAACCAAGTACAACTTCTTTACCAAGCACGATGACTGGGGCGCGAATTCAAAGGTGGACTTGAGCCATTGGTCCAAATTTAGCGCTTTCCGGCCATTTCAGAAAGTGGCCCGCAAGGGCCCCGTCACCATTACCGATGTTGCGCAACGAGACAACATTTTTATGCGGTGGAAGGAACATTTCCTAGTTCCAGACCATCGGGTTCGGACAATTACGGGGGCTTCATTCGAAGGTTTTTACTACATTTGCTTCAACCAGATCAAGGGCGAAATAAGTGGCATCTACTTTCATTCTAAAAGCGAAAAGTAAGCCGGCCCCCGCTCATCTACACCTCCTATCCAACTATAATGACGTGTAGGCTAATGGTCTGTGCCTAGATTTCAACAGTTGGAGCTGAAGCATATCCCCGACCGAGGATGCTTCAGTGCCATGGAGTTCCGGTAACGCCGAGGGCTTGTTGACTAATGGTGGAAGTAGTTGTGCGGAATTCATACTGCCAAGGGGTTTCTTCTTTCCTTTGTTCCTTTTCTCTCTCTATCTCTTTTCTTCCCGAGGATCGATCAGGAAGCGGTGTTCAACTGGGATACATAGCATGCGTGCAAGGAGCCTGGCTTTGAGTATAGGTACGTCGGGACGCACTGCAAAGGTTTGAAACTGAATATTTGACTGTTATTGGGGAGTGGTACATTAGCTATGAACTTGATGAACATGAATAGATGGGACCAGTCGAACGTGGTGGTACCTTTTTCGTTATAATTTATGGAATAGGCTGTCTATCTTCTTGTGAAGACAAAAAGAGGTTGGCACGCAATGCGATTGGTCTCATAAAGAGGCAGCATATAGTTCTAACGAAATATTGTCTTATTATTCAGCCTCAAACTTTCTAAAATACCCCCGTCGAAATGGATTGAGGTCATCGGCCGTTGTGCCTGTGTGTGCGGCAGCTGCTTCGGCTCTCCGCTTTTCATGTGCCTCAAGGTCAGCACCGGAGACTTGGGAGTCGGGTAGCCGTCTGTAGGTGATTAGTCTTCTTGACCCTATTCAAATATCGTTAGCAATATGTAGAAAGCACTTTGATGGCATGTTTGAACTTGTCGGTCAAAGTAGTGGACAGGTTATAGCATTTACATTTGTTAAAGACTTGGACGCAGACCACGACCACCTCGAGACATGGATGCGTCGGCACGGGAATCTCTTGATCCTCATCGTTTGCCGTTGGCATCCAGAATGAGAGTCTGCCGTTGTCAACGAGAGTGTCTGCTGCAAAGGCAAGGATGTCGTCTAGCATAGCCAGGAAGCTATATGGCCTCTTTGGCGGAACGTAGTCTGGTAACCTACAAATAGCAGAATGTTAACTCGTACAATTACCCCCTCGGCTTCAAGGTGAAAAGACAATGGAGACTCACGACCACTCGTTCACGCCACGCTCGACAAGCCATGTTGCTTTCTCTGGACACTTCAGCCCCAGGACTTTGAGCCCTTCCCTCACTCCGTAAGGGGGGTCGCACACGATTCCATCCCAGGTCCTTCTTCGTCTAATTGGCGAATTCGTCAGGTCTGCGGAGAAGAACCCTCCTAGTTGGGCTTTCAGTCCGTATTGTTCAAAGTTGCCGGGCACGCTCTTCTTCTTGTCCCCTTCGCCACGCATGCTCCGCCCGTCGATGTCGCTGCCCCAGCCGATAGCCCCAAAGTGCGCGCACGCAATGGGAAAGGAGCCTGTGCCGACAAAGGGGTCATAAAAGAGCTTTCCGGGAGCGGCGAGAGCGATGTTGGCGGTGACGAGGGAGAGCTCGGCATCCATGCTGGTGGTGGAGATGTACTTGCGCTTCTTGAGGTCGTACTTGTGGATGATGTCGCGAGCCGAGTTGGCGACGAAGCGGCCTAACCGGATGATGTCTGGGTGCTCAATCTTCAGAGGGATGCTATTAAAGGGCCAGAACTCGAAAACGGTGAATGTGTCGTCCGGGTTGGACATGCGGATGGGGCCGTCAAAGGGGAGGTAGCTGAAGGAGTCGATGATGGCGAGGCGTTCCTTGTTGGTGTGCGCTCCTTGATAGGGGTCGACCACAAATTTGAAAGACGTCTCCTTGTATTTGGGCCAGAGGTGAGATGTTTGCGACTTGACTGCCTCGTGGAGGGCGTCTAGGGTTGTGCCTGTCCCCCATAGTTCGTGTATTGAATGAGCTAGGACTGAGCGTCGCAGCAGCTTTTTGGCATCCTCCACTGATGGGAGCTGAACGACACAAAATGGTGACTATAAAAGGATGAGAATTCTGCATTAGGGGGGTAGCCTGGTGAGAATAGATTCATACCTCGGGGCTGTATTCTAGGACCTTCAAGTCGAGCCCTTCAAGCGTTGCCAGGGCCTCAATCTCTGGTATCCTGAAGGACTCATGTTCCGAAGCGAATTTGATGAGAAAGTCCATTTTTTAATGCTTGTTGGTAATGCCGTGATATCCAAGCTTATGGAAGCAGAGAAATATCGAAATGTACGGGCTAAGAGGAATTGTAGGGTATCATGGGCTTGAGATGGGTTTCTTTTTTTTGTCGTGTACCTAAATGAAGGTATACAGGAAGGAGCTGCTCCACTATGCCTTCCTGTCTCACTGCTTGTTTTAGTAAGCTAGGAGAGAGACGAATTTCCGAGTCTTTCGGGCTGGATTAGGATGAGTTTTGTTTTTTAATATCGCTACATGTGCGCATATGCCATATGTATACTCGAATTGTGATAATGAATGAGATTTGTACTTCTCACGATAAGATGAAAATAAGCCCCGCGATGCAGAAAGAAAAAAATTGAGTGTCGCAAATTCGACCAGTCCGAATGCATGAGCCAGCGCAATTACTAAGGACCCTCCCTGCAGGTACCTCCCGCCTGTACCATTGGTCACCTTTTTTAATGTGCCGATGCTTCTTAGCTTAGTTCCCCTAAAACTCAACTTAGCTTGGTAGCATCTCACAGCCGTTTAATGCGACTACAATTCACTTGCTTGATCTGACGACTAAGGGATTCAAGTAAGGGAATTTAGGCATTCATACGTATCAGCACTCGCCATGTTTCCGCAGGCTCCCTCATCGATATACCAGACAGCAAAATGCTTCGTGACGTACGGCACAATGGGACACGTCGATCCCAAGCAGATCCCAAGCAGAGGCAAGCCTTGGACAGCTATATCTGAACTTGATTTCATTCACAAGGTGACTAAGACTGATTTGATTTGATTCCTTGGTGCTCAATATGGATATATGTGTAGTGCTAACTCAGTGGTAGGTTGACTTGGTCATTCCTCGAGACGTGTATGAGACTGTAGTGCAGAAGATGGCTGAGCGAGAGCCTCCAGCATATTACCGCATCACCTTGACACTAAATCAGATACTCGAGAAGAATTTTCTTACTCAGTACGTGAAACTAGGTATGGAAGGTTACTTAGTCTGCCTGCACGTATAGGTTTTTGACCCGATGATTTACTGGTCATAGGCAATATCATGATGCTTTCGGAAGGCAAAACAACTATGGGTAATCTGTTCACGCTTCGAGAGGGAAACTTGAGCATGTATCTTGATAAGGAGACGTACGAACGCGCTGGACTCGAGGGGAAGCCGTACGGCATCAAAGGCGACAGGGGAGCTAAGCCTAGGTGGAGTACGTTCTCAATTGCTGTCATTGATTTCTATTGGGATGCTCACTAACTTGATCCACAGAGGTATCATACAATCTTAGAGACTCGTCAATGCTTCATGGCAGAAAAAGATTCGATAGACTGGTATATGCATGTAAAAATGTATTGAACCAGCCTGTTACATGGCTCGTCTGCGATACCTCCAAATCTTGTACGCTTTCACGTTGCATGTCATTAGTTGGCATGACTCCTCTAAACCAGGTCTATCCACCGAATGCTGACTTTTTGCTAGTCTCGAGCCTGGATCTACTGGAGAGTTTTGGCGGAGCAAAGACAACATCCTCGCCAAAGGCGAGTGCAGACGCAGACATACATCAGATACAGCTTCAGATACCTTCCACCATTCTCGCCCAAGGAGACCGCCAAGGGCTGGAAGAAGCCGCGACTGACATATATGAATGGCTGTCGCTGGTTCGGCTTGAAAGTCCTCGTGTAGTAGCGGGAGACACCATTGACCCCTATCTCTCACGCTACAGCCCGCCAGAATCTAACGGCGCTGTTGAAATGCAAGTCTGCAAGCTGAGTTGGCAAGGCTTCTTCTCATCAAACTGGTTGCGCAACCTGTTTGTTGATATTGTTACCGTTTGTCCATCACAGTCCTGGTTTGCACTGAGCGGCACAACATTCTCGCGCAATCTCCTTGGCGGATGCAACGAGCTGGTTTTCCTTCGACAGCCCGACAGGTCAGGAGAGTTCCTCATGTGGGAAGTAAAGAGTCTGGATTGAAAAAACAAGGCTCAGGCTTGTTTTGACCGCACATTACGCTCCTCAGCCAAACCCTGATCAAGGAGAGCCTCCTCTACTAGCTTGCGCAAATCCGCCTGACCCTCTGCAGTATTGAAGTCCTCACGTTGAGCTAGCTCTTCAATCCGGCGACGGAACTCAGGGTCAACCTCGCCTGGGATATCCTGCGTCTCATCCATGGTTCCAACCGTGATCTTCATGCCTTCGGGGGCATTGTTGGCAATTTCCGCTGCAGCGGCCTCGAGATCATCATCCGCTTTGGCAGATTCAACAGTAACTAAATAAGCAGCGACCTCGGGGAACTCGGCCTCTGCTTCAATCTTTTCTCTCGCTGTCACTCCGTCCAAACCCCTGTGAAGGATGTCCACGCCCAGCTCGACCAAAGCTTTCGCAGCTTCGACTGTTTCGACGACGAAGAGAGCAGTCTCGTTGTCTTCATCTTTGAGATTGACGTCGACGTTGAATTCTTGTACGAGTGATCGGAGCAAGTCTAGGTGATTGTAGCTGGCCGCCGCATGCACGAGGGAGTAACCATGCTCATCTTGAGCCGACGCCAGCGCAGGCTTTTCTCGAAGAAGAGGCAGCAGCGCGGGGCTGTTATCCGCAGCTAGAAGAAACGGGTTCGACGAGGCCATAGGGACGGAGCGAAACTTGTGATTGTGAGGTCAAGGCGGAGGAGACGGAAACGAATGTATCGAATGGATTTGAGGAAGGCAAAATTTGTGGATAGCAGAAGGCGAAAGCTACACGGAGGGGTAGAATTTTCCAAGCTTGAGCATTGGATATGGGTCACTGTGAGGAGCCAGCTAAATTACCCCTCCCCCGCCATAGAAGAAATGACGGCGCTGCAAATCGAGGTCAACATGAATTCTAAACTAGAAAAGTTACGGCGCATTTGTATTCAAGTTGGGCTGCGGTACAGGGTTAGGGGCGACGACAGCGGGTCTTTCAGCGCGTACAAGGGCTTTTCAGGCGCTACGCCGGACCCTGCACAGTTGAAATGTTGCCTGCCGCTCATTAAGCCCCGCCACAGCCTAGAGCTGAAAGGAAATAAATCTGCACGAGGCATCAAAAGAGAAAGTTTGGAGACCTCTTATTTGTGCTTCAACACAGCCTCCCGTCACCACCTCCCGCCTGCCCTCAACTGCCGGATCTAACGCAAGGCACAAGTTGAATCGTTTTGGTGCGTCTCGCTGCCTGGCTGATCTGTGCATGACTGAGGCCTTCCGGCGAAGAGTAATTCGGAGCCCACCAACCAGCTGTCTGACTCACCAAATCTGACAGGGCTGAGTAAAACACAAAGGCAGTGTTTTTGATCCGGCTAGACCAGTCTCGACAACTTACGGCAGGGGGGGACGTCGAGTGTGCCTTGCCTTGGCTGCAGAGTCGAGGTTGCCACAGCTGAAATAATAAATACTCTACCGAAGCCAGAGCTCTAAGGTGGAAGGAAGATTTGGTTCTCTCATCGAGCAGCTGTCGTGAGCTCTAACACCTGCCTTACTTTTGTGGACTGGATAAAGCGTTGCGGAAAGCCAGTATATGGCCTTTGTGCCGGCTTATTGTACGTCGACTTTGTTTCCCTCACGACTTCTTCTCTCCCAGCCATAAGTACGCCGTTGAAGGGACCGGTGGGAATAAAGCCCAAAGTGACAATATGACCGCCCCGTACACGCCCCAGGATGTGACGGCCGTCTCACAATTGATTGCAGCTCTAGAGACGGCCCGAAAGGATAAGAAGCGTTATGGCTTCTCTTGCAAAAAGACTACATTCGATGTCAAGCACTCTCGAGACAACATCCAGGTGGATTCCTGGAGAATGCAGGATTGGGATTACAAGCGCAAGGGCCTTCCCACCTACGCCCGCGGCCTCTTCACCACGAGAACCAGGAAGAATACACCGGAAATCGCCGTCAGGGGTTATGACAAGTTCTTCAATGTGAACGAGGTTAATGAGACCAAGTGGGACACCATTCTGGCTAAAACAAAGGGGCCTTATGAGTTGACACTCAAGGAGAACGGCTGCATCATATTCATTGCGGGCCTCGAGGACGATACCCTCCTTGTCTGCAGCAAACACTCGACTGGCGACCGTAGCGATGTTGAGCTCAGCCATGCGCGTGCTGGCGAGGTTCGACTAGAGAAGCAGCTGGCCGCCATCGGCAAGACCAAGGAAGACCTAGCGCGTGAGCTTCGTTCGAGGAACGTGACGGCTGTTGCGGAACTCTGTGATGACTCGTTTGAGGAACACATCTTGGCCTACGAAAATGACAAGGCCGGTCTCTACCTCCATGGTATCAACCTCAACCTCCCCGAATTCGCCACTTATCCGAGTAATCTGGTACAGGAATTTGCTCACAAATGGGGGTTCCTTCAAACTGACCTCTTGATCATGGAAGACGTCAACAAAGTGAAAGCTTTCCTGGAAGATGTCGCCCAGACAGGAGCGTACGCTGGGCGTGATGTGGAGGGCTTTGTTATTCGGTGCAAGATGTCACAGAATCCTGCTGAATTGCCTTACCAGGATTGGTTCTTCAAATACAAGTTTGAGGAGCCTTATTTGATGTACCGACAGTGGCGCGAATGCACAAAAGCCATCATCTCCGGCAAACAGCCCAAGTTCAGGAAGCATATCAAGATTACTGAAGAATATCTTTCCTTTGCTCGCAAACAGCTGGCAGCTAATCCACAGCTATCCAAGGACTACAACAGGAATCATGGCATCATTAAGCTACGAGATGAGTTCCTCGCATACAAGAACATCAAGGGCTCAGATGCCGCCAACATGGACGGCTTGGACCGTATAGTCATGACAGAAGTTACAAAGGATGTGGTATTGACACCCATTGCCACCCTTGGCTGCGGAAAGACCACTCTGGCTCTAGCATTGACGCATCTCTTTGGATGGGGACACATTCAGAATGACAACATCTCGGGCAAGGGTCGCCCGCCACGATTTGTGAAAGCCGTCATGGATCAGCTAAAGGACCACCCCGTTGTATTTGCAGACCGAAACAACGCACAGAAGCATGAGAGGAAGCAGCTTATTGGTGACATCAAGACACAAAGTCCTACAACTCGAATAGTATGCTTGAACTTTAGGCACGACGAAGAGTCGATTGACGAGATTCGGCGAGTGACCCAAGAGCGAGTCATTGAACGTGGGGACAATCACCAGACCATTCAAGCGGCAACAGATAAGGAAAAGTTCATTGGCGTCATGGAAGGATTCATCAACCGATTCGAAGAATGCAACCCCAATTCTCCACCAGATCAAGGCTTCGATCTGATCATTGACCTTGATCCTACGGTTGGCAGTAGGGAAAATCTGGAGACCGTTATCAAGGAGCTAAACTTATCCCTTCCCAACTTGGTCAAGGAGGTTCCAAGTCCCGAGAAGCTCGATGAAGCCATGGAATTTGCGCTAGGATACAAGCCCAACTTTAAGCATACGATTCCTGACCGAGGGGGGAAGAGAGAAAATAAAGGATCACAGTCGCAGCAGCAGCAGCAGCAGCAGCAGCAGCAGCGATCAGCCCAAAAGAAAAAGGGCCTGGAGTATATCTCAGTGGAGGTGCCCACCAGCAAGATTAACGAGGTTCTAGACAAGGCATTCAAAGGAGTCGGTCCTGATACGTCGCGATTCTTCTTGCAGCTCAAGAACACGCGGAGGATCCAGCCCAAGTTCCACGTTACCTTGATGCACAAGGCTACTTCTTCTCAGCACCCAGAGTTGTGGGAACGGTACACCAAACTGCATGAAGCTGCTGGTGGCGGCGACCAGACTCTCGGCGAGTGCGACCTGATACTTGAACGCGTAAGATGATTGATTTCCTAGTCTGTTTAATATTACACGGACCCTATGCTAACTTGCTACTCTTTCTTACAGATTGTCTTTGATGACCGCATCATGGCCATTGTTGTCCGTATCGTTGATGAGGAAAACAAGTGGGAGTGTGTCAATCGCGTCGCACACATCACTGTGGGAACTCGGGATCCTGCCGTGAAGCCGAAGGAGAGTAATGACTTGCTGGGCCAGTGGCTAGAAGTCGGAACCAGCGGCGAAGGGAACAAGATTCAAGAAGTGGTGTTTGCAGAAAAGCCGACGATCAGAGGAGCCGTCAAGGGTGTCTTGTCCAGATAGGAGCAGGCAGGCGCAGCTTATCAAAGGAGACGGGCTGCTCGCACTGCTCTGCGAAAGCGAGCGTGAAGAGATGAGTGATTGTGTCGCTGGCATAATGCTGTGCCTCATATCCTATACCCACTGAACCGGCAGAGCATAGTCGCCTAAAAATACTCCTTAAAAAACATTCTTATAAGATTGCCTGGACTTTCATGGCAAAGGGTTTTCATTCATCACGGTTCTGTACGTAAGACAAGGAGCCTAAGAAGAAAATGCGTTCAATTGGACCACCTCAAGTATTGGTGTTCTATGAGAAAAGGGGTATTGGAACAAGACATGAAACTTGGAACACATATTCGGCGCCACCAATGACAAAAACAAAACCAGAAACCAGAACCGAGCCGCTTGCAGAACAAAAAGAAACCGCGCGTAGCATCTACTCGTCGTCTAGAAATCTACTGGCTATCCTCCCGAAGAAGGGGACTTCGTATCTGCATTTGATGCGTCAGTTTGCTCATCCTTTTTTCATGGAAGGGGTTTGTATAAATCCTTATTACCTGTCGAGTATCTCTGCGTCTTGATAAGCCTTGAGTGTAAGGAAAGCAATTAGGACGAGATCGCCAATGAAGAAGATCCAGCTAAGAAAAGAGGACCAAGAGAAGAGGAGATGGAAGATCATGACGGTTGTGAATAGGAGGGCAGATTGCCAAGCGTGAAATCTGGGTTGGGCCGTGTCAGTTCATAGGCGTTCCATCCAGATATAGAGGCACAAGGGAGAAGAGAAAGGTCCGCATACCGAACGTAGTCGCTATTCCTCTCCAAGATCAAGAGTAACACTGCACCGACAGGCGGAAACGCCAGGTACGCCAAACACGCCTCGTAATCCAGCCTCAGGCCCAGACTCGTATCAAACTCGCTGATTTCGGCGACGGGATATGCGCCGGGCATGGGGGAGCCGCCGCCGGCGCTGCCACTGCCCAAGCCGTTCCCGAACCCCCACAGGCCGCTGCCGTGGCCGCCGGCGCTATGGCTGTTGGCCGCGCCGTCCAGGTCGCCGCTCCATGCGCGCTGAGGCTGCGGGTGCTGCAGCGGAGGCGGGCTGCGCGCGATGGAGGCGATGGCGGAGGGGGAGAAGGGACGGCGGGAGGCGTCTGCTGAAGCGCGGGGGGAACTTATAGGCGAGCGGGTGTGTTCCGGCGGAGAGGATTGATAGGGTGCGAAGTCCATGGCTTCTTCTGCCTTTCTCTGTTCCTTTTTTTCTTTTGATATTATTCCTCTCTTGAATTTGTTTTTTTTGCTCTTGTTGTTGTTGGGAGATGGTTTGGTATTCGGTGTTTAGGTATCGAGGGAGAGCTATCAAGCTCCTCCCGGGCAAGAGCGAGTTGTGCGGGGAGGGAAGAGAGAGGGGCGGAGGGAGGAATGCTATAGTCGACGCATGCAATGCCGCGAGAATGCTGAAGCCGAGGGTAACTTTTTTTTTTTCGAGATTCAGGCGAGGTAGCTCTTGAGAAGAAAGAAAAAAAAATAGGGTGCGTCGTGTATGGGTTTTGGCTTGAAAGGGAAAAAGAGAATGGCTGGTGGGAGGAGGTTGCGTCTACAACGTTCTGGAGTACAGTACAGAGCGTGTACATCAGGTACAAAGCGGGCAATCACATGAGCCGGCGGGCGCTATCAGCCTGGAGAACTTGTTTTTTTGTGTCCTTCTGGGTGCTGCGAGCGCTTTAAGCTACTACCTAAATGGGCGCTGGGCGGATAAATTGGGTAGCTGCTCTGCTGACGTGCCGTTACGTTGGCGTGGGTACAGTACCTGGGGGTACCTGGATGGGCTGCGTCACTGGCCATTGGCTGTTCATACCCTATCGTGTAGGGGTGGTTCAATGTAAGAGCAGGCTTGGAGCTGTTCCTAGGTACGATGCAGTTGTGAGGGAAATGAGCTTCTTTACTTTATCAGCAAGAGAACAACGGGGAAATCACTGTTCATGTAGTGCCACTTGGGCACAAGGCAATACACGGTTCTTGTTTCACCTCGCTTCATGCCACGAACCCAAAAGGAGCGCATGCGTAGCCTGTGGCATAGGTCTCATTTCTATGAATACAGTTTCGGTTATGTAAATGTACACGTTTGATGGTCTCTTATCCAAACCGCCGTCTTTTTTCTTTTCTTTTTTTTTTCGTCTATTAGTGCTCATTCATCATACATCTCGACGTCTAAGAGGATGCAGGCTCCTCAGGCTCGGACGCAGACTCCGCCGGTTTTGACTCCTCCTCCAATTGCCCCTTTCTTCCCTCTAGGGCCAACCACAGACTGCGGCTGCCGCTCTCCAATGTAGATGTAATGCTGAGACCTGCGCCCTGGAGAAGGGCCACAAGCTGTGCGCGAAGACCGTCCATGCCGCCCTCGATGCTGCCAACCCAGTTGACGCCGGCCTGATCAAAGACCTTGCCCTCGATACGTCCTCCTACTAACAGTAGCTTCGCCAGGCCGTTTTGGAAAGTGGGATCGTAGTAGCCCGGGCTCTTCTTTCGTGTCGGTGCCGGGAACTTTCCGGGGACGGGGGAGAGAATGCTCAGCGCCGCTGCGAGATGCGCCGGAGACACCGCAGGTATGATGAGGCCGGCCAATGGTCCAACCATCAGAGGCTCGATCTGCGCATAGGCAGATTCAGGCGGTGCCTTGACGTTCTTGACTTGTTCATAAGCGGCCTCTGACAGGTCGTGAACAAGGGGCCCTCGTGGTGTCCGTAGCGTAGACTTGGAAGTGGCGGCGGCCTCGGGGTTGTAGAACTCGACAATCTTCAGCGCCACATTCAACATATTTGTCCGTAGCACCTGCAGCTGCACTCTCGGAGACAGGTCAAGAGGTTCCAGGCCTGGCGCAACGGTGATTGGCGGCACACCATCCAGCGCCTTCTTCAGCTCTCTTCTCACAGCCGCCCATTCCACTGCTGTGAGATTGCTGTGCTGGAAGAACAAGATGAGGGGGGTGGTGCGGAGGAGCGAAGTATAGGTTCGGATCAGCTGACTCTTTCGGGTATCGACTGGGCGTGCGCTGGGTGGTTTTGTGGCCGGGGCGTATTCAATTGGAGGCTGGACTCCGTCCGCGACAGACCGCAGACCGGGAGTCGCTTGTTGGGTATTTGATGTCGAGAAGTCGTGGGCGCCGAGAGCAAAAGCCCCGCGGATGTGTGTTGCTTCTCGGCTGAGCCGCTGCAGGCACGGCCTCGCCGCCCGGCTTAATATTCTGGTCATTCTATCTGAATCAGCTTTAGTATATATGTCTTGCGTGCAAAAGCCAATTGATAAACCTACGTGTGCGAGGGTCGACTGGCTTCTTTCGATCAAGTACCAGTGAAGACGCTCTCGCGAACTTTCAAAAAAGTCCCACAGGCGTTCGAACGAATATCGGATCAATTACCTGCCGTTCCCGACATTGAAATTGTCATCAGGAGTACTTACTTGTACCGAGGGGCAATATCCCCCGCAGCACAGCGCTGATGGCATCCTAGAAGTACATTGCAATACTTTAGTTTATTGCGCTACCAGGCATCCAGACTGATTGCGCGCGACACCTCGACTTGCTTGCTGCCCTGCAGCTTCAACCTCTTTGTAAGCTGGCTGAGAACAACTCCCAGACGCAGTACGACCTTGATAAAGCTCCACAAAGGCATACGCCCGCCAACTCTTGGGAGATTGCCTTTTCCTACCTCTACCTACCTCTACAATAGCCTCCACACTTTGACGATTTCCGCATCGCCCGTTTACCCACCTCACCCTCAGTTTCGTCCCAGGACATCCAGCCACCATGTCCACCCTCGAAGAGCTCGATGATCTCGATCGTCGGGAGAAGGAGGATAAGCGACGAGATGGCAACGGCAAGAAAGCTACCGTGACCGATGGGGACGACGAAATGAAGGATGCCGAGGAGAAGGACGACATTCTTGATGATGAAATCCTCAGCCTGAGCACACAAGACATTCAGACCCGAAAGCGATTACTCGAGAACGACTCCAGGATCATGAAGAGCGAGCTTTCCAGATTAACGCACGAAAAGGCGGCCATGGGTGAAAAAATTAAGGAAAACATGGATAAAATCGCCAACAACAGGCAAGTCCCCGAAAATCGTTGAGGGGAGAGGGGGGCCGATCAAGAAGACGCCTCATGGTCTGCTCATCAGGTTGCTAACCTCAAAATTCCATAGACAACTGCCTTACCTAGTCGGAAATGTCGTTGAGCTGCTAGACCTGGACCCAACTGCAGAATCTTCCGAAGAAGGGGCCAATATCGACCTCGACGCCACGCGGGTTGGCAAGTCGGCCGTCATCAAGACATCTACAAGGCAAACCATCTTCTTGCCGCTCATTGGTCTGGTTGACTCGGATAAGCTGAAGCCCGGTGATTTGATCGGTGTGAACAAGGACTCTTACCTGGTCTTGGACACTCTGCCCGCCGAGTACGACAGCCGAGTCAAGGCCATGGAGGTGGACGAGAAACCTACAGAGCAGTACACCGATGTGGGAGGTCTGGACAAGCAGATTGAAGAACTAGTTGAAGCTATCGTGTGGCCGATGAAAGAAGCGGAGCGGTTCAAGAAGATTGGTATCAAGGCACCCAAAGGTATGGAAACGGTGCCTCATGCCACTGTCGATGTATCCTTCTGTCTCGGCTGACACGAAATCATGATAGGTGCTCTGATGTACGGTCCTCCCGGTACCGGAAAGACGCTGATGGCCAGGGCCTGCGCCGCTCAGACGGAAGCAACCTTTCTCAAACTCGCAGGACCTCAGCTTGTGCAAATGTTCATAGGAGATGGTGCTAAACTCGTGCGTGACTGCTTCGCCCTGGCGAAAGAAAAGGCTCCGGCCATCATCTTCATCGACGAACTAGATGCTGTCGGCACCAAGCGGTTTGACAGTGAAAAGAGCGGCGATCGAGAAGTCCAGAGAACAATGTTGGAGCTTCTTAACCAGCTTGATGGCTTCGCATCCGACGATCGCATCAAGGTCTTGGCTGCTACCAATCGAGTCGACGTCTTGGACCCCGCGCTGCTACGATCCGGACGTTTGGACCGGAAGATTGAGTTTCCTCTACCGAACGAAGAGGCCCGAGCGCAGATTCTCAAGATTCACTCGCGCAAGATGAAGGTCGACCCTGGAGTCAACTGGGGCGAACTCGCCCGGAGCACTGACGAGTTTGGTGGTGCCATGCTCAAGGCGGTCTGTGTTGAGGCTGGCATGATTGCCCTGCGATCAGGGAAGAACCAAATCGGCCACGAGCACTATGTCGATGCCATTGCCGAAGTACAGGCTAAGAAGAAGGATGTGAGTTGCCGCCGCCGCAAGGCAAAAGGCTTAGTGTCGTTGTGCTCTACTGACAGACATGTTTCCAGACTGTCAACTTTTACGCATAATCTGTTTCACTACTTGCACAGAAGATCATGGAGGGCAATACTACTTGTCCAGGGCTGCTTGGGGTTGGTGGCAGGTGTCTGATAAAGGCGTGAGATATTGGCATAGAAGAAGTAAAAGTCAAGCCTAGGGAGACGAATGTAACCTGATTCCTAGCAGAGGCATGCCGGCTCAGTAAATACATTTTAGAGACAGATGCCTCTTTTGCAAAGCGAATAGAAATATTGTGCGCTCGCTACAGCTAGGTTTGATGGGATCAGATTTTCTACCGTACATGATATTACCCCTTACAATCACAAAGATCTCATACTGTGAACCGACACATGCTCGGAATGGAATACAGGGATGGTCTAGATTAAGCATAAAAAAGCACCACCCTATCCTTATTTCCACATCTCGGGAATCCTGATGGTACACCTTGATGCATTACGGCTTGCTCCTTCGACCTGCCTGCAGGGTAGGCCCTTGTGATGCAGCGTATTCCATAGAAGCAGGATTGAAGGAGCTTAGGTAGCTTACCTAAGGTGACTGGCCCGGACAATTTTCTCCTTGTTTCGTGTGGCTTCGCTTCCCCACATTTCGCCATTGCCTGCCTGCAGCTGCAGCTACGTCATTGTGATCGCGATCAAAGTTAAGCTCTCCGTCAACAGCAAGCCATGCCTGGGCCCCGACTGGCTACACTTATCTCGATTGGGGGGTCTGATCTGTGATGGCAGGGCGATCAAGACAAGCTTAGTGCGCTCATGGGGCTGTAGCGATTGCCATTGGGTACGTGGGCGGGCTGCCAGAGTGCGTGCAGCTGGCGGGTACATGTATGCGTCAGTACTTTTGTGCTCAGCAAGCTTGTGAATTTGCAGGCGGTTCAGGATTTTTGGTGTCATGGAAGTGACGTGATGGACGTGGCCTTGGAGGCAGGTCATTACCTCATCTCTCTTACAGGTGGCATATTTTGGCCCAACTCCTCTATCCTGCTTCTTCTGTTTTATCACCGTCACATATCTGTTGAATTTCCTAGTTTCATCAACCTCAACCTTCGCCCTCATCTTCAATACAAACAACGCTGCCTACCAGGCTCACGATATTCCTATTCATCGTATTAGCACGAAGCTTGTTTGAAAAGAGAGTGCAGCTTGCAACTGCTAGATAGCCCTGATTTGCCCACCGGCAACCCCCTCACGCTGACCATTCTTTCCTTTTGTCGGTTGAAATCGCCATGTGGCGTCTTCGAGACCTCCTAATCGTAGGGCTCGCCGTCTCGGGAGCGGCAGCCAGCAATTGGTTCCCTGGGGCCAGGACTGGTAAGTCTTGACATCTTGTTAAAATTTTACCACAGCACAAAGAGGGTGAGCTCAAATTGACCATGCTGACCCTCAGGAAATGCAGTGTATAACAAGTGGCACCAGACGGAGCTTGAGCGATGGCTCTCTGACCAGAACATCCCTTACCCGACTCCGGCTGACCGCAAGGACCTGGAAGACCTTGTCGAAAAGAACTGGAACGACTATGTCGTGGAGCCTTACAAGAACTGGGACACCGCCCAGCTAAGCGCGTATCTGCAATCTCGCGGCCAGGACGCGGCGCAGGCTGCTCAAAAGAACAAGGACAGCCTTCTCTCTCAGGTTAAAGCGAGCTGGTACGAGACCGAGGACAATGCCAACCAGGCTTGGGTCAATGTCAAGGACTGGATCTTCGATACGTGGTCTGACTCCCAGCTCAAGGCTTTCTGTGACAAGAATGGCATTCCAGGTATGTAAACTCTTTCAGTTCGACCAAATCATAAATCTTGGTTTGGCAATAAAGCTGACCCGGCCAAACGCACAGTTCCTCAGCCGCGCAACCGTGATACTCTGATCCAAAAGGCTCGTCAAGCCTATGAGACACTTGCAGAGAAGTCTGGAGAGGCTGCTGCTTACCCTGGTGACTGGCTCTACTCTACCTGGTCCAAGTCGGATCTGAAAGAGTGGCTTGACACTCATGGTTTCCCAGCTCCCCAGCCATCGAACCGGGACAAGTTGATTGCTGCTGTTCGCCGCAACTCTAGGCTTGCCTATCTAAAGGCTCAGGAGGAGCGCGACGCTGCTGCTGCCAAGATTCAGGCTGCCTATACCTACCTCACGGATACCATCATTGACGCTTGGAGCGAGTCCCAGCTCAAGGAGTTCTGTGACAAGAACGGAATCCCAGTCCCCCAGGGCACCAAGGTCAACGAACTCCGCGCTCTTGTTCGAAAGCACCGCGCAGAGATCCTCGGAGACACCGTCGGTGCCAGCGCCAAGTCTGCCTTTGGCGCTGCTACTTCCAACGCCCAGAACCAGTATGCCAAGGCGACCGACACTGCCTCAGCTGCCGCTGAGGATGCCTTCAACCAAGCCATCAACAAGTGGTCGGATAGCCGACTCAAGGCCTATCTCGATGCCCGCGGGATTCCCGTTCCCCATGCTAGCAAGACCGATGAGCTCCGAGCTCTGGTTCGCAAGCACGCCCACAAGGCAGCTTCGGGCTGGCAAGCATGGACTTTTGACGATTGGACCTACGACAACCTGAAGGACTACCTGAGCAAGCATGGCAATGCCGCCGCAAAGGCCGCAGCTAAGAAGAAGGACGCCACTCGTGACGAGCTTGTCCGTGCTGCGCAGTCTGCCTACTCATCTGCTTCATCCGCTGGCGGCGTTCAGTACGCTTCCGCCACTAGCTACCTCTCTTCTGCGACGGCTGCCGCCAAGGACAGCGCTTTTGACACGTGGTCCGAGAGCGAACTCAAGGCCTATCTTGACAGCTATGGAATCCCTGTCCCCCAGGGATCCAAGATTGATGAGCTCCGAGCAGAAGCCCGCAAGCAGGCCACCTACTTCAGATATGGCACCTCCTCGCCTACAGGGACACTCTTTGCTAAGATCGGTGAGTCAGCTAAGGAGGGCTGGAGGTGGATTGCAGACCAACTGCATCTCGGCAGTGAGGCCGCCAGGAAGGAGGCTGCCGAAGCAGAGGCTGCCGCTAAGAAGAAGGCCGACAAGCTGCGAAATGAGTTGTAAATTGCCCGACAGTGTTGTCCTTTCCTAAGGGAGAAGGGAAAATAAACGGGCTATATGACGACAAGGCCACCAAGACAGGGTGTCGACGGATGAGTGTACGATGAGAGAAGGATCATGGCTTTCCTTATTGCTTTGCTTTTTCTTTATTACTGCGAAATTACGGATGGGGGGAGGAACAGGGAGGAACGGGGGCAAAAGGAAAACCTGATGATTAGGCATTTGACTTAGTTCCACGACAATACGAATCGTAAAATTTTTAAACAGTACGATGAGCAAACTTGGCTGCTTGTAGTGGTTTTCGCAGACTGAAGATGCCAACAATGATGTGAATATGTGTAATACAATCCTGACTCCAAAGTAGTCCGTAGATGCGCCTTGTCTTTGTATCCTTTTTTAACATTTCTACTGTAGCCTAACTGCAACACATGCTCAACTAAATACTGACGCATCACTTTTTCTTCTTCGATTCTCAGTGAATCGTTGTCAGCTCTATCTATTATCGCCTTCACACAAAGTAACAACACCCACGACGGCCCCCTTTCCTTCCCTTGCTTTTGCTTTTGTTTCCTTTTATTTATGCCCATAGCCTGCATGTCATGTCGGCACCAGCACTGACAATCCAAGGGTGCTTGGGGTGCCAGTCGACGTCCATGACACCAAGCTTCTTGTCGACCTTATGGCCGCGGAGCATTTTGACGGGGACGATGGTGGCGTTCTCCATGAGGTCGCTGACGACCTTGCCGTGGAAGATTTGCAGGGTTCCGTCGTCGCTGGCGTCGGCGAAGAGGGGCAGGCCGCGGTGGAACTTGACGGCGCGGATGGCCTCGGGGTGGAAGCGCATGGTCTTGTAGGGGCGGCTGGAGAGGTCGAGGTCGTGCCAGAGCAGGCGGCGGTCGTAGGAGCCGACGATGAGGTTGTCGCCGCCCGGGTGGATGTCCATGGAGGAGATCCAGCGGGCGCCGGGCTGGATGACCTTGATGAGCTCCTGCCGCTGCAGGTCGTAGCAGCGGATCATGCGCTGGGTGGCGACGAAGAAGTAAGGCCGCGACGGGTGGAACTGCGCCGTCTGCGCGAGGCCGGGCAGCTTGCGGAAGGGCACCTGGCTCAGGTGCTTGGACAGCGTGTGGATCACAACGGAGCTGCGCTGGCCCGTCGGCGACACCGTGCACACGAAGTCGCCGCGGCGGTGCCAGTTGATCGTCTTGATGACGGACCGCACCGTCAGCTTCAGCAGCACGCCCTTGGCCACCAGCTGGGAGCTGGGACGCGACCACTTGGCCGGGGGTTCCTTCTTGACGCCGTCGGCGGTGGTGGCCGCCGCCGCGGAAGAGGCGCCGTTGGTTGCGTAGCCGAAGCCTGCGTCCAGCACGTCGCGGCTGGCCTGGTCGATGGCGTCGCTGACCAGCGGAGGGGCGATGAAGAACAGGTCCTCGCCCGCGGCGGCAGCCAGGATGAAGGTGTCCTTGCTGGGCCGCCAGCGCACCATGTTGACCGGCTCCGGCTCGTCCCACGAGCTGAGCTGAGCGCTCCACTCCTGGTGGCCGTTGAGAGCCCAGACGCGGACGGTGCCGTCGTCACTGCCGGAGGCGATCCATTCGCCGTCCGGGCTGAAAGCGACGGTACGCACGCGGCTCGTGTGGCCTCGGAAGATGGTCTGGCACACGGTGGGGAAGGGCCGCAGCTCCTCGGGGCGAGGCAGCTTCGGCAGCAGCGAGTTGGGGTCGATGTTGAGCCGGTTCTTGCGCACGCGCGGCGCAAGGTACAGGTCGAGGCAGCGCTCGAATCTCTCCTTGACGAACTCGCCGTAGGCGGGCACCTTGCGCAGCGAGTCGAACTTGCTCGGCAGGTATTCCTTTTCTCTCTCCTCCGGGTCGGCCTTCTCCCAGGCCTCCTTCTCCTCCGCGCTCGGCAGGTACTCCGGAGGCGGGTTGTAGCTGAGGTCATAGCCCGGCGGCGCCAGCTTCGGTGCGGGGATGTTCATGATGTGTCGGTCCTGAGGCTCCTCGTTGGCCCAGATGTCGTAGTACTTCTCCTCCTCCTCTCCGGTCTCGGGCTCCGGCGGCTTGTAGGGCAGGATTCTTCCCTCCTTGATGGCTCGCACCAGCTTGGCTATCCTCTTGGCTTCGTGTTTGGAGGGCAGGAATCGGCGTTTGGGTTCTGGCGCCGCACTCAGCGGCATCTTTTCTTCTATGCCGGTGAAGTAGGGGATTAGATCCTTTTTTTTTAAGGCAACTTGTTAGTCTTTCCATTTTCTCATATCATTGATAGACATCACAAAAAGATGGATTAATAAAACATACCGGATAAGGATCGTAGTCCTCGGCGGGGACCTCGTTCAACTGCAGCTTCTTGAGGAGCTCGAGCTCTTCCTGGCTCAGATTCAGCGGCTTTCCAGTCTCGGGATCGGTCAAGCCAGTCCAGCCCTTGGGGAGCTCAATGCTATCCAGCAGAGCATCGAGAGCCTCGCCTGTGGCGGGCCGCATGATCTTCTTGCCGTTGATGTCATATCCAATGTGCGGGTATGAATCGTAAAATGAGAGCGGGATGTTGCCAATGGTGTTGACGGCCTCCTGGGCATCTGTGTCATCACTGTCATAGACGGGGTCTATCTCCTCGTACTCATAGCGAACGCCTCCATTGGCGTCTTTGACGATCCTATAGTTGGGCTTATCGTCGTCTGCTTCATCCTCCGCCCCCGTCTGCTTGCCATTGACGCCTTCGTTACCTTCGCCATCGCTTCGCACGTCAGACACGTCGCTTTCATCCTCGTCCTCGTCCTCATCCTCATCGAGTTCGGGCTCCTCGCCTTCCGATTCCGAGTCTTCGACATCGCTGTCGTCGTCTTCGCTTTGCGACAGGATGCCCTCCAATTCAGCGCCGCCGAACTCGTCGTCCTCCGACTCTACGACTTCGGAAATTTCTTTCCGCTTCCGCGAAGGAAGTGTGGGAGCCATTGGAATTGAGAAACAAAATCGGTTACTGTAGAGATGGGTGAAAGGGAATGGCCGCTTCGTCAATCTCCCAGGCACTCACGCAGCAGTTTGCTAGCGATCTCCATAGTCCGAGATTTTTTTTTTTCTGCACGATAAGCAGCTCTATCGAGGCGCGGAATTTGCAATTGTGATGCCCCACATGGCGGAATCGCCCCGCTATAACGCTGGGCCCACTTTTCATCAACCAGATAGTACTTCCAGGCTCAAGGAAGTAAGTGTTGAGGAAGAATTAGAAAGACTGCTTGAAGTTGCAAGAAATATCATTTTATGAGTTGAAAAACTAGGAAATTCTACGAGGGCCAAAAGTTGGCGATGTCTGCCCCGAGGATGCAGTAGCAACCCCCCCGTCATGTTACCTCCTATGCATGGCGATGACTCAAGTTTGGGTTACAACAATGTATAAGGATAGGAAATCCTTCTAGCAATATCACTTTATCATATCATATCATAAATTTTGTGTAAATGGAAGCCTCACTTGGTCCTAAATGAAATCATCTGTCATGTCCTAGGGATGAGGGCCTATGCGTATCTCAGCTTGGTCTCCACCGCATCGAGCGTATAAGCCACTTCCCGTACAACGCTTTGGAAGACAAAAGCCGCAAAGAAAGAGTCATTCTTCATTCCAGGCTATGTGTAATCAAGTTTCTCGAAACATCGCGCTACTAGAATGAGTGCCGTGGCCCGCCCGCTGGATACGCAAAAAACTCTTATCGTTTCGTCAAATTAATATGCTTATTGAGGCTAGCCAATCAAGCTACTGATGCAGGAGCTGCGTTGCCTGGACACTTGCCCTTCTTCGACTCCATTGTGTGTCATGGCCCATTCTTTTTAAGCTTCGTAAATATGAGGTCTGACTAATTCTTCTTGTCGCGATAGAGGCGTCGAGACTAAGGCCGCCCCGCTATATGGAAGATGGCTTAGGTCCGACGAGTTTGTACTTGGCAATATCGAAAGGCGAGCTGTGTCTGGTCACCGTCATAGGAAGGAAATAGATCTCGGGTGACGTATATGTAAATGCAGGGATTGAATTGGACTAGCTAGGTTATGCTTGGCATCATGAATACGGTGTGCTATTTTAAGCTGGATACGGGACTCAGGCTATCGGCTAGTACTAACAGTTGTATAGACGAACTCATCTAATCATTGAAAAGATATATATATATATATTTTACAAGGAGCCAGGGCACTCGTATTGTCAAGCAAAAGTTTAGAAAAAAAAAAAAACTGTATTATTTCCTCCAAAGGGTATACATTAGGTATCTGGAGCAAAGCCCAACAATTGGCCTTCATTCAAAACAGCAGAACTCTCTGTCACAATCTGATCTGCCTTTTCTAAATCAAACGCCAATCCATCATGAGTCGTATCTAATTATTAATAGTAAAATATTATCCCGATTTCGCCTCCTTGGCCTCCAAGAATCGAGCCGCGCTTAGAGCACACTAGAGAGGTGCCCCTAGGAGATGTTAGCAAATGATGTAAAAAAAAACAAGAAACACCCGATTTTCAAGTGACCTACATACCCTAGCTTCCCAATTGCGGTCCTTCTGAGTGAGTTGGTGCGCCTCTTTCCAGGTCATTTTCGAGCCCTTGCTAGAATCTCCAAGTGTGTCAGCACATGCTTGCTGGTCAAGCTCATGGAAAGAGAAAGATGCTTACCTGAATTGGGTTGAGACTGCTTTGCGGTTGATGATTCCACCAATGTTTCGTCTGAAGCCAATGCCTCGGCCTTTAGTGAGAGCCCGGAAGCCTTCTTCGATGACGACCGGAAAGGACTGGTGATTTTTTGCAGTGTACTCCGAGACTCTTTACTTTTCTGGTTAGTCGAACTGCTCTGACCGTCGAGGTAGGGTGCAAAGTAATGACCAGAGCTGCCGAGTGCCGCGGACTGTCGTTGTAGAGACATGCTGAATCTAAACGGTGTGTATCTCTTAGGTATATAGTTGATGTGTTGTATAGCGTGCTTTGGCACTATTTCAAGCTTGCTCTTTTTATCTTAAAAATTGCTTTATATTGTACTTTATTGATGGTAGTAGATGGACATGGAACCGATTGATGCCTGGGGGGAGGAACAGAGCCCGTATAAATAAGGCCAATTCCATCGGGCAGTGAACCTTGATGAGCCCATGATTCCCAGGGATGCCTTCGTCCGCGTGTCTCGAACTTAACGTTTAGGCGGCTTCGGGCTTGTCATCCGACCTGCTTGAGTCATCACCGACCAGCCAAACTCTGTTTTTATTTTTTGGCAGGGCGATAGAGCATAATCGCACGCGTGGTTAATGCGCCTCGTGTTAGTCGTATTGAGAGCTTGCCCTGCCGATTGGGTCGGCCTGCCAGCCTCGCCCGCTTTTTCCCACGCGGCTTGCTGTGCTCATTAAGCACTAAGAGGGAGCCGAAGCGACGTACGTAATGACTCTATTTGTGCTTTATTAGAGCTGACGCCGACTCCGTGGGGCCCCAAGCCGAAGCCGAAGCCGCCCTTGTATAAGCCGACGACGATGCCCTCCTTTCGCGGGCTTTGTCAGTTCCCAACTCCTCTTATTGTCGTTTTGGTACAGGAGTCATTCCGAGCTGGATTAAAAAAACCGCATTATTAATGCGAGATATCCGGCTCATGACTACAGCAACGGCAGCGGCTATCCAGCCGGTCGTGCTCCGGCGGCCCAATGGACGACCGCAGGCATGCGACCCGTGCAGAAACCGCAAGGTGGCTTGCGACCATCGACAGCCGGTCTGCAAGCGATGCATCGACAGAGGGCAGGCAGCAGGGTGCGTCTACACGCGCTCAGCGCCTCGTAAGCCGCCATTCGCAAGGCAGTCATCCTTGGGCGGTGCCGGGACGTCAGCCGGCAGCTCGCCCTATGGCCAGCTCCACGCTCCTCCTGCGCCAGCTCCGAGCACGGTCGGCTCGGGCCCGAGCCCCCCTCCACGGCTTGGCTCCGCTGCCACCAGATCGGCTCGTCGTGCAGACCATCGGCGGCAGGCCAGCAGTCAAATTCACGGTGGCCTGAAGTCGACGTCACCCCCGAGGCCAAGCTCGCTTGGGCTATCCATGGACCGTCATGGGTATTATTCCTCTCCACGAACAACGAATCGTCGTGAGCCCTCCACCACCTCGACGCCAGGTGGGCAGCTGCCCTCCGACAGAGCGTCGACGCCGGCAGACCAGACGTCGGGCTACTTGGGCTTCACCAGCCATTCCTCCATCTTCGAAGAGACGAAGAACAGCCTGTCCATGCTCCAAGGATTCCACGCCCTGCTGCCTCAAGGAAAACATGCCAGGCAACGACAAAGTACCGGCGAGATCCCTCGCCTCCTCGGCTCACCGACAAAGGAGATGTGCCTCGTCGTGCTCCGAGGCATCCCTGCCCCTAGTATGGGCTACGTCAAAACTCAGTTCACCCCCTTTTACCGGGACGGCTGGATGAGGATAGTCGCGCGGCGCGTGCACTCGGATCTCTATGAGAGGTTCGGCCATTACTTGGGGCCCTGCCGCGTGGACTCGGAGCTAGAGGAGATTGCCCATTTTCTAAGTGACAACAGCACGCAGTCGTTTGATGAGGACGAACCAGATCCTGAGAAATGGATGGGCCAGTTCACCGGGCCCAACCTAAGATGGGAGTCCGTCGGACTCATCTTTTGCTATTCTCAGCTCTGCCACCCAGGAGGCGACGGCTCATCGGATGATGCCATTGGCAGCGAGTGGATTAGAAAGGAGTGGCCTGAAGTGTCTCGAGTATGTCTCAGTCTCTGTATCGATCTAAGCAGGCGATTCGCTTCGGCCAACACCATGTTGGCCCAGCTCTCCATGCGGCGTACCATAAAGGAATCAATCTATGCAGGAGACGCAAGTAAGTAGACATCCCGTTTATATTGGGCCAAGTGCAATGAAACAAAGAACCGCAGTGTACGAGCTGCGGCGTAATAACAAGAGGGTGCATACTAACGGTAGCAGGCCATTCGACATGGCGAAGCGGAGCAGAGTCCATGGCCCTGGTGACCTTCCTCGGACTGCACGCCGAAACAAACCCCCCATCTTACGAGCCCACGTTGGCGTCAGAAGCTCGACGGCGCCTCTTCGCGCAAATGTTTGTCGCCGACAAGGAGTCCGTATTGTTCACCGGTCGTCCGCCTCGCCTCTCCCATCGATACACGTCTACTCCTCTTCCCCTTGATCTGCGGGACGAAGACCTGCTGGCGGGAAGAGAGGCCGTCAAGGCAGCTGTCGAGTCTCTAGATGAGAATGGATGGAACACAGACGGGCAGATTCAGTCCGCGACGCTGACTCGAGCGAGATATATTGTAGCGCTTATACGAGACGAGCTGGTCGAGATTGCTATTGGCAAAGCCAAGCACCAGAATGCGAGTGCCCTACTTTTGTGAGTCCAATCCGGTTGTCGATATACCGCCTTCGCTGCTGCCGCTGCTATCATTTCGTAGACATGCCATTGAAATCCGAGCTCTACTAATCTTGACGTAGGGAACTCAAAGAGCGCGAGCTCACGGCTGTCAAGCAATTCCCCCGATCGCTGGACTATGACCCTTCATGCTTTGCAGACCCCGATGCAGATATCCACATCATCTATGCAAGGATCTTGCTGCAGCTCGAGCACCTGAAGAATCTCTTCCTGGTGGAAAGGCTGTTGTTGAAGCATGGAGAGGTGGACAAGGGCGACCTGTTGTTGACCAGCTACCGGCTCGTCTCCTTGACGCTGCTCTTCTGGATACACAAAGATCGCCTTGCGCCCTTTAGAACTGACTTTGAGTGGCTTGTAAGCTCTGAACACATGTTGCAGGCAGAAATCTCTTTTCTTCTTCCTGTACTAATACACCAATGTTTGATTTCTAGGTCATGGCGTTTGCCACTCCAAGCGGTGGCATCCTCTGCATGGAGCTGCTCCAACCGTCGTTCAAGGGAACTCATCCCAAGAACGCCTCGATAACCCGCTCCAACATTATCCAGCAGCTCAGTCTCCTGGTCGGTTTCCTCGAATGGATTGACCCTTCGAGGCCGAATGCCGAGCTGTGTATGAACTCTAGTGTGGTGATTAGACGTGTTCTGGACCACGTCCTGAACACGGCCAACGAGGAGATGAGCTGGCCGTCCGGGGCGCTAGACGATATGCAACTGGACTTTAACTTTGAACTGTTTGATACCTTTGATTGGATGAAGTCGGACTTGGTTTCTAGCCAGACGTTGGATAGCTGAGATTGGTCCTGTTGCAGCTTTTTATATGACTGCTCTTAGCTGCCTGATGATTGTTTACACCATATCGTGGAGCAGAGGACAGAAGTTCTGCTAAGATGGCACCTTTTCTCGAGAGCTGCCGAACAAGTGGTATGTACAATGCATTACATGTCAAGCCTCGAGTACACTTTACATTTTGTAAAGTGAATTACATCAGTGAGGCTGTAGCCCCCCCTTTGATCAGGCTCCCACACTATGACATCCGGTGTCTTCACCTGGCTATAACCCCTTCGTCGGATACTCGGAACCATTGTTTCATTTTGTTCAGAGCAATAACATGGGCTGAATTGGCAAGAATAGTCTCGCGTCGCAAGGATTTGCGGGATGACTGTAACGATAGTCTGATGACCTCTCTGGAAAAAGCTTCTTGGCCGAGCATCTCCCTCTTTAGTAGATGCTGGTTGAGGAAAGCACAAGAAGGAGGTTGGAGCTTGCGATGGGATCGAGAGCTTCCAATTGAAAAAATGATATTCTTCATGTATCAACTCTGCTCCGCGATGCAGAATCTTGAATAGAGATTTATACAAGCCTTGGGTCTTGTGTAAGGATTCTAGGATCCTTGCTACAACAATATGATGTACTGAGCAGCAATCATTATAGATAATTCGTAAGTTGAAAATGGTGACATTAACTTGTTGATACGGAGTATTAGAGCGTAAAGATGGAAGGGATCCTTGTAGAGTATAAGGCTGCAAGAACAGGGAGCTGAGCAACGCTCCAAGGACAGCAATGAGAGCATCTTTGCTGAAATATAACTTACTTCAAATAAAAAGCGTCAATTTATCAAAAAGACCGAATGGTGATGATTAGGACGTAAGAAATCGCCTGGTCACCAACAAGGCGCGAGGCATGTGCTTAGTCATCAGTCGTCAGATGCCGAAAAGACGATACCGAGTCCTTCGCAACGTGAGCTTTGTTTATTTCACAAAGCACCCGCCTTATGTCATAAATGGATAGCTGACACGCTGAGTAAATAAGAAAAAAGGGAATTCTCACTTGAAAATATTCTTATATCATCATTCAAGCACCTTGTTCTGTGGAACGCGTCGCGCAGTATGGCGCGCCAAAAAGCCCGTAATGCTGAGCCTGCTCTGCCGCAACGGCAACAAACAGCGTCAGAAGATCAGCACGACCAGGACAGCGAAGCCGGAGAGGTTGCAGTGCCGCAATTCTTTAATACAACGTTTTCCACTCATCGCGTGTCCCCTCTCTACATAGGCGCTCAGAAGCTCGACCAGGCTCGCCTTGATCGACTTGCTCATCGGCTCCGAGACACGCTGGTTGGCGATGTGGTTCGTGGAGTTCAGATTGGGCTGGAGGCTACCGAGACGCCAATGGGGCAAGTTGGGCCATTGAAAGCGGTTACATTTCGCTGGTTCCGTGCTACAGACGTTCTAGGCGACAAGGTTTCCGAGGATTGGGCCGGACTATCAGACGAACAGATGAAAGGGCTCTGGATCGAAATACGGCATGAAAATGCAGCATACGTCGCGCTCTTACTGCCGGGATTCTCAACTTCTCACAAGAGACACAGCAGCTCGACTGCACCTCTTTGGAACATGGGCCCTGATAAGCCGCAGATTGGTGAGGCTGATAGCAAACAATTTCTACATCTGCCGTTGCTGCTCCTTCGGATGCCTCAGGCTCTCAAGTCTGTCATCGGCGAATGGCTGTCAACTACTTTCGACTGTCGCGTCACAAAGGTGAATTTAGGTACACGAACGCTGGTCGGCGTCCTAGAAGGCTGGTTACAGGATATTGGACTGCCGCGAGCTGACACGGACCTTGTCTTGACTTTGGCATTCAATGCACCTCTGGCCGAAAAGAGTCGAGGAGCCCTACCTCATCTAAGTGAAGACGTGGACGAAGGTGATGACGCAAATAGTGACGAGGTGGCCGAGCCCGGTCTGAGGACCATGGAAATCAGTATTCCGGCATCAGATTTACGGCGCTTCCTACGCGCCGGGAAAACGTTGCAGAAGTCCAAGGTGGCGGCTTCAAATACAGCTTCAGCTTCAGCTACGGCCACTACGGCATCATGGGAACACGATTCTCGGGAACGGCGCAGGCTCGCCGGTCCGCATGTGGATGATGGATGGGGTTGGCTCAAGGACAAGGAAGCGCCCCCATACCCTTTGATGGAAGCTTTGGCAAATTATCTGAGCCATCATATGGCAATGAATCTGTTCCACCCAAGCGTCCGGATTATCCAGATATCATGCGCGGGATTTGTCCTCTCCCAGGCCCGGATCAAAATCGTCAGGCTGGGAGATGTAACCGAGGATCTATCTAGAGCGGCGTGGATGTTCGTGATGCTTCTAGGCGAGAGAGTCCAGAGCGGTGAAATGCACCTGGCGAACTTCACCTGAATGTGCAGGTCCCGGGGTTTAAAAAAAAAAAAAGCAGGATCCTTCTATATTGGTGGCGTCGGCCGAATCCTACCGCGGGTCGGATCCGGCCTTGGGAGCTTCGCCCCTCATCATTAGGTGCCCATGGGTCGTATGGGGTCCTCCTGTCACCCTCAAAGAAAGTATGTGCCCAAGTGCATTAGGCAGCACAATGACAGGCCATATGACTGGGAGCTAACGAGGAAAGAGACGTGCGAGAGTCGTGATATCTGTGAGCAGACAACGCCAGCCATACGCGATGCTCCTGACACTGGGGGAAACATGTCCACCAGCTGTTTACCGCTTCCCACGACGTGTTTTACGACGTCTCCAGGGATTCACATCGGGTGGCAACATCTAGTAACCAACCGCCTCGCCGATTGCTCGAATCTAGGCCGAATCTCACGATATTGGACTTTTAGCTTCGTGAGGTGTTGCTGGGAGATGGCAGTTTGATGCCGGCTTGGCACAAACAAACGGGTGAAATAGGTTTAGTGTTGCCTCTCGGTGTGCATGCCAGATGTTGGATCACCCTGGTCAAGTCTAGCACTGGCCGCCTTGATTCTGCAGCCACACGACTTTGCTAATCCCTGCTCCATCCATTGCACCACCTCACAGGGTACTGGGAGTGTTATTATGAGGAGGCACACACATGCAGCTGCTACTGCGGGTTTATGTCATCATCAGCTAGCATCAGCCTATCTTCCACGGATCCAGAACAGTTGCGTATTTAGAACGAGTGCATTGTCTCGGACAAAAGTCCTGTAGATGCCCGCAAGTGTGTTGTATTGGCGCCGATTGTTCTTTTGCTGATTGGGCTCGTCCATAGCTGAGCTGATGATCGTCATAATTCTAGATAAATAGCAAAGCGAGTCTAAAACCACCTTCATTTTAGTTTGTCAACTAGCAAAGAAGCGACTGCATGCCGGAAATAAAGCGTCGGCAATACGTCCCAAAGTACCGATGCAGATGTACTAGGCGTCTAGTGAAAAGCCTGTCAAACGGTGCTCGGAGACACGATGACAGATCTGCGTTGATATGGCGAGATATCTGAAAGACAAGTGAGATTGAAAAAAGACAAATCTGAGAAATGCCAAGTACAAGCCAAGCGCATGCCAAGGCGGGAGGCCAAGACTCAACCGCACTTTCCGTTAATTCTGTTGGCTCTTGCCCGTCTTGCCAAGGCCCCAGTGAATCTCTCGCCAGGAACGACCCAGCGATCGTGCTTGCCAGATCGAGCCCTAAGCAACCTTGGCTGCTTAATCATACCGACGTCTCATTCTCTCAGTCTTCCTTTTGCAGCTTCAATATCTCTCTTCCTTTCCCTTAGCACCGAACCGAGTGTATGGCATACCGCGTACCTCACCACACACCATGCAGGCCACACGCACGGCCCTACGCACATTAACAGACGAGAGGGCGGATTCAAGCAGACACATCAGCGGAAATCCGGCATCACTTCCTCTTCTGATAGGTCCATTCCTTTTGAGACCCCCATCATTGGGCCCTGGCCAATGACCCAACCTAAAGAGAAAGTCGCACGGTATTGAACAGAGCCGTGGGGGATCGCTTGGAACACCCTCGGAAGGGTACCAGTTCCTTCTAGTACCTACCCTTTTTCGGAGGTACGGAGTAGTGTGAAGCAATCTGCGGTAACTCCACTTGCGTCGGTACCATATCGGCGCGCTTCTCTTTTTGTGGCAGGAAAGGAGCTGAAAGGTTCAAAAGGTGCGTAGCGGCCGCATTTCCCATCCCGTCCGCTCCGTCACATGGAGAGATACTGGTACGTCTGAATCTCGAGGATCCAACGCGTTATGGGCAGGGAGGCCAAGGAAAAGGAGACCTGCAGCAAGTGACAGGACGCGAAGAAAAAAAAAAAAGCATTGCCAGGGTCGCGTGCACACCTTTCCACCGCAGAGTGGCTGCATCTTTCAGTGAACTGGCAGGGATATGGCTGGCGCCAATCCATCTCCGCATGGCTGCTGCCTCACGCCGGATGACAGAGCCGAGAGCCAAATTCGATCTGGCGTGCTCTAATCCCGAATGATTTCATTAGGTAGCCGCGAACTAAGATTATGGAGAATTCGAATCAAGGCTTCGCTTCGGCGCCCGTCATGAGCCTCCTGTGGACTACCATCTCTACCGGAATCCTCTGACCCCCATTCTCTGGCGAGCTCCTCTAGGTGCGGAGTAACAAACCATTCTTATTAGCGACGCCACTCTGCACTGGGCATTGCTTTTGAGGAGAGAGCTAATAAGCACCGGCGCAAAGACGCGCTGTGAGACTCGTCCGACGTGGGTAGCTTTCGTCGCGGTTTCTTGCATGCTTGTCGCGTTCACATGCATCGTCGTTCCTGAAGCATCCCGTCAAGGAAGGGCTGCCCAGTCGTCGCGTAAAATACTCCGTAATTGCAAAAAAATCACAGCAGTCCTAAGCCTCCTGTTAATGCGCCAAAGGACAATCTTGTCGGCGAAGACCCACACCGGCACTGGTATAGCCGGATACACGGCTCGGCCCAACACTAGGACCCTGGTTCAGAAAGCTTCCTCAGGAAGAAATATTAATTTAATGGTAGCTCGCCGACTACAACACGATCTGCTCTCTCGTCTCATAATTAATTCTCGGCTCTAATTGCTTTTGACGCTCGCTCTCACCTTGTCCTTGCGCTTCAGAACATGATGCTGCTCATTCAGAATAAATGACTATGGTGCGCTATAGTTGACATCTCGCCACCAGAACTTTTGCCGTATTGCTGTCAACACCCCAAGTTACGACAAGCCGACCGACGGGGAACGCCGCTCAAACGAGGGCCAGCATCCTTGCAGCTTCAAATTCTAGGTCACCCACCAACAGAGGAGAAGGAGCATAGACTATCCATACCATGAAGGTCATCGTGGCTGGAGTGACTGGCAATGCCGGCCAAGAAATCGTCAAGCACTGCTTCGCAGACGAGCGCATCACAAAGGTTATCATACTGACGAGAAAAGCGGTCTCGATCGATATCGAAAGCCATCCCAAAGCGGAGGTGGTTATGCATCAGGATTTTTCTCAGTATCCTGAGGACATGATGCGCAGGTTTGAAGGAGCCGAAGCATGCTTATGGTAAGACTAGCTCACAGGGCACATAGAATTTTTAGTGTTGGAGACTTTGAATCGATGCTTCAGCAGCTGTAGACGACTGTATTCTTGTTGCTAATACCGAAATTCAGGGCAATTGGAGGAAGAGTGCAACAGTTCAACAATGACAAAGAGCTATGCCGCAAAGTCAGCGTGGAATTTACACTGGCGGCTGCGAATGCGATACTCAAATACCTAGCCGATAAGACGCCAGACGGCAAGAAGTTCCGATTTGTTTTTTGCAGTGGCAAATACACGGAGTGGAATCAGAAGCGACCGCTTCTCTTTCTAGCCGACTCCCGTCGCATCAAAGGAGAAGTCGAGAAGGGTCTGTGTGAGCTTGCCGATGCGAACAGCGACAAATTCGAAGTATGGATCTTGAGGCCATCGGGCTTCATCGAGCCCAACGCTCCGTTTTCAAAACGGCTTCTCGGCAGCCTCTACGGGGCCATTACGACCACTCAAGTGGGCAAATCGATGGTCAAAGTTGCATGTGAAGGATGGAAAACGAGAATCATTGAAAACGATGTGCTTCTCAAGATGTGATTTGGTGTCATTGCTTCTTTTTATGTTTACTTGGGCAGTTACACAGCAACGGCACATGTTTTCCAGATACCCCAGTTGATTTATTATGAGAAAGGACTTCTGAGCGCCGGATCATGACGAACGCAAACTTCAAACGAGGACGGAGACGGGCGCTCAACGGATATCAAGGGCGGGAGTTTTTCGAGTCAAGAAGGGTCGGTGTCAGAACACTTGGCGGTTGCTTTTTGGCTTGAAATCGGCCTCGCCATTGGGGAGATTTTACGTCTATCCCTTGGCCAATCCAGCTCTTGGAATAGCTTAATATATAACATTAATTATCGACTTACAGTGGACCTTGAGTACTGGCATTCTTTTTCGCTCCTTTATTTTCCTTTACTTTTCCTCTTCCTCTTTAATCTCTCTCTCTCTCTCTTTCTCTGACTACAAGTGACGTGTGGCGATTCATCGTTTTGGGGTTTTCTTCTGTGCATAGTCAATGGCTCGGCATTCGTGTTGACTGACTGATTACGTTACATAAATGAGGAAGTGAGCCTTTGGCAGTAATACCTGTCAGGATGACGAAATCCAGGGCCCGAGAATGAGATCGGCGTCATCTCCGGCGAGCGATACGGCGATGCCAATCCTCCGGGTCGAGCACCCTTTGACGCGTCATTGCCTTTGTCGTCATCCAACCCCGGCACATGGGCGCAATTTCTTGATACTGGCAGTGTGACGAATGACGAACATCTTTATAAGGGTGTATTTGTCAATGAAGGTCTGTCGGAGCACCTGGGGTTATATTCAGCTGGCCAGCGGGATGACATTCTGAGTCATGAGCGCCTAAGGGACGGCAGAAGCCGTTAACAAGTGGTCCTCAGTCACGCCGAGTAGTTGCAGCTAAAGGCTGTGGGCGCATGTAAGCCTGACTCCATGTTGGGCATTACGCCTCTAGACAATGTAAGATGCTTGGGAGAGTCGTGATACTTGCGGTACCATATGAGTTTGATGATATACGTGCGACTTGGGGTATGATTCCGCTCACCAGCATGTTTTTTTCTGCGTATATCCTAATATATCTTGCATTCTGGACAAAATGTGGTGAACCGGTGTACATATGAATCAACGATCGTATGTTTTCTAAGGCTAATTAAACTGCTGGATAGAGTGCCGTGTTGTAGCCTGATCAACGATCTGATTAGACGTGTTTAAGTTGAGACTATTTCACAGAATAATGGGCGTTGATATAATAGGCTTGAGGCCGAGGTAATTTACTGTATGAGTTCACTTATCCCTTCGAGCGCCTTTAAAACTAATCAGCGTACCACTTATGCTAGTGAAGAATGGACTTACGCAGTTGTGCCTATGTGGCTTACTGATTGTATCAGCGTCTAGCTATGTAAATCACACTATATCTCTGGTTCATTGCACCATATCGGCTTGTAACATGTGGTTCTCATCGAACAGCGCCGTAGAGTTTTTACCTGATCAAGTCTATTAATTCTCAGTTTCGTTGATGCAGGTTGACTTAGTGACTTGTAATGTATAACTCACGATTATCGAAGAAATACGACTCTGCTGATAAGTCGATACATGAACAGAATGGCATCCGTTGTAGTGAATATGTTATACCTTATCTTGGACCTTGATATACGTTTTATATGCTATGGTATCCAACTCACCGTCGTCGGCCGACATCCGCCCAACTAGCGAGGCTAAAGGGGCATCACAGCAGCTTACACTCAGACATCGAATGACATGGCGCATCTTACATCGCAATGGGATGCATATACCAACTACAACTGGCTGCAGCGACTTATTGCAGCAGCTAGCACGTATAGACTGGATCCCATGAGCCCCCCTTAGATCATGAGGAAAGAAAGGCCAACACAATGATTGGGCGATGAGCCGATATCTTTTCATCAAGATCAGCGTCAGGTCTTGAGAATCACCATTTCTCCCTTCCACGTTAACGATCCCAGATAATGCCCAGGATGTGCATCTATATATAAACAGAGTTCGCTTCCCTTCCGGATCGGCCCTCTTTCCATACTTGCCGATCATCATCCGGACTCGTAATCCATTCATTCGAATAGCGAATTTGCCTGCTTCGACATCATGGCTCCCCTCAAGGCCGCCCTCTTCGCCTCCCTTGTCGGCGCTGCCGCTGCCCGCACGGTGCCCGTCAACGTCCAGAGCTTCTACAACAGCGTCGTTGTCAAGGGCTCGTGCTCCAACAAGCCTGCCACCGGCTTCTTCAGCGAAGAGAACGATGGAGGAAGTAAGCCTTTTCTTGCCCTATACTTGTCGATGTCGTGTGTAATCTGACAGACGGCTCTTGTTTCTTGATATGCAATAGCCACCTCATACTGCGGCGACCACCTCGATGACTGTGGCATCATTTACCTTTAGGACACGGGTGGCAAGCTCGCCAACATGGATATCGACTGCGACGGCATCCAGGGCGGCCCCGCCGACGTTGGCCGCTGTGGCGACTCCGGCGATACGCAGGACATCACTGCTTCTGCCGACACCGTCAAGAGCTACGGCACCGGCCAGAAGGTTCTCGATGCCAATGCTGATCCGTACGTCGTCTTCGGCTACGAAGGCAGCAAGCCCGGCTGGGCTACTTTTGATCCCCGGGCATTTGGCGTCGAGCCCCTCTCTGTCATGGCCCGTCGTTTGCTGCAACAACCTAGCATGTCCTCTCTCCTCCTATTTCACGAGTGTTCACAGGTAACAGCGCTGCTTTTATCCCCTTTCTTCTAGATCTATGGTGCCTGGGGCGATAACCAACGGTGATGACGGCGACTTCCCCATGGTGGGCGAAGCCTCCATCTCTCTAGCCACCGCCTGCTTTGGCGAGAGCATGTGCGGTGACAACGGCCACGATCCGGAAGACATCCTGTACATTGCCTTTACCGGCTCGAGTGCCGTCCCCGGTGCCCGCGGCGCCAAACGGAACGCACGAGACTACACCGACTTTGAGAACAGCATCAGCGCCCTCGGCGACTCCCTCGTTGCTCGCATTGGCAACAGCAGTGGCGGTACGAGACTCCCGCTATTTGTTCTTAGGCGGGCCACTGCAGGCGCTTCGTGCAGCACTGACGACGATTGCTCTGACGATCTTGTTTGCAGCAGCGGCGTCTGCAGCACTGACAGTGGCAGCGGCGGCACTTCACCTCCTCCTCCTGCAAGCTGCTCCTGGGCCGGCCACTGCGCCGGTGCATCTTGCGGCAGTGATGATGACTGCTCCGATGACCTGGTCTGCATCAATGGTGTCTGCGCCACCGATCTGGCAACAGTGCTCCCACTTGCTCCTGGGCGGGGGACTGCGCTGGAGCGTCGTGCAGTACGGATGATGACTGTTTGGATGCTCTAGAATGTGTGAGTAATCGGTGTGCTAATTGAGTGGTGGGAAGAGGCAGGTAGGAAGTATTTGTAAGTTGGCACGGCGGACTTCGTATGTATATATTCAATGATTAGGAGGTCGATCATTGTCTATAATGAAGCAACATGTAGCGATGAAGTATTCAAGGCAGGCAAACAAGAAATTTCGACCGAGTCAATCTCATTGAAAAATAAAAAAAATCGATAGATTCGCTATATCTGTTCAAATGATATGGAATAGATGCCGCTTGCTTATGATGATGATCCAACAATCTTAATGCGTCCTTCGACCACTGGCGCAATCACCCTCGTCCAGTCGACGGCACACTCGGCCTCCTTCAGGGGATCACAGACCCCGCCCTTGAGACCAGCTCTATGGGCCCAGCGGCCCCAGAACTTCCTCATCAGCAAGATCTCAAGGTCGATCTGAGTGTCCGAGTCGCTCCCCGTGTGGTCACTCTCCACTGCGGGATCAAAGTGATCGTCGTCGTCATCGTTGTGAGGCTTCTTGCTGAAGCCGAGCCGGCGTCGCAGAAACTTGCGCCAGGGATCTTGACGATTCTCCTCTGTATCCTCGTGAAGACCCAGCCGAGATACGTGGCTGTCTCCGTGGAACACTTCGGACGGTAAGTCAGTGTGGCCGCACCGATTGGCTACGTTGGTCCAATGCGAAGACAATTTCTTCCACTGGCCAAGCGTGCGGAGGGCCATGAAGTATTGTCGAAGCATGGCGGAGATGAGTATGCCGCTTTCTTCGTCGATGATCTCCTCTACTTCTCCGCCTTCGGACTTGACGAGCAGGCTAGTGTAACCGTCTATCATCAAAAAGTAAGCCATAGGCCTTTCCTTACAGACACTCTCGAAACGACGTGGCGAAACTAACCTTTTCCACGGCCCATGTATCCTCTGGTAGCCAGGATGTACTTCCTCTCTGGCTCATACGTCTGGCCGTTGATCTTGACCGACAAGATTCTCTGTCCGCTCGGTTTCGCTGGATCAAACTCGTACTCGATGCCTGACACCTGGGGGAACCTTCCTTCCAGAGCGGGATAGAGCGAGACTCCATTCTCTAGCGCATCCCAGATGGCCTGTCCTTTGGCTCTCAGGAGGACAATGGGATCTTCAAAGGGGAAGCAGCCGGTGATATCCTTGATGCGGATAGCTCCTGGGGGGTAAATCTGGTCGCCACGAATTGTTCCGCCTGCCATGATAGCGCAGTCGGCCTTGTGATTAGAGCGCATGATGTCGCACACAAAGTTGCCCAAGTTGGATTCTTTTAAGCGGGCAGTGGTGAATCGAGCATCAAGGGGCACGGCCGTCCAGCCCACGGGCTTAGAGAGCGACTTTTGCAGCTTTGACGTAAGGTCCTCGACCAAATTAGCCGTGGGTGCGTCCTCGGGCACATCAGAAGTGATGTCCCGTCTCCAGATGTCAAAGTCCCATCGCTTGGGATCATCCTTTCTGCGCCGCGCCTCGATGTAACTGAGCTGCTTAAAATCAGTTCCCGACCGCAGAACATGGGTCCCGTTCCGGAAGCTGTGAGCGTAATAATGATCATGGCCACCTAGGATGATGTCGATTATGCCGTCCGTCTGATCTGCTAGCTTGTTGTCGTTTGGTTCACGCATGTGGCTCAGGCAGATGACAATCTCGGCGCCTTGTTCTCGTAACTGTGGCACGAGTTCTTTGGCGACTTCGGTGGCAGATTTGTAGATGATGTTCGGTGGCAAGCTGTTGATCGTCGCAAGCCATTCCCTTTCGCCTAAACCAATCAGTCCAACCTTGATGCCGTTGGAAGTGGTGAGCATATGGGTCCTCTTGGCGTTGCCCAGCGGGACATCCTCTCCCAACGCGGGGTCCAAGACGTTGGCCAGTAGCCATGGAAATTCGCACTTTTCCGCCAAGTGTTCAAACTGTTTTACTCCAAAATCAAGGTCGTGGTTCTAACATCAAAAATAGTTTAGCTCATGGTCCATGATTCACCTCACAATGGCATCCCAGGAAGTGTGGCGAACGCACCCCAACACATGCAGCATCCGTCCCGATGGCATTCAGCACGGGAACCATATGTCTTCCTAGCATCGTTTAGCCTCAGTCCATCTTGAATGATATTGTAAATATCTGAAAGCTTTACCTTTCGTAACACTACTCTCCAAGCTTGGATTGAACACGTCGCCTGAGAAGAGAGTGAGAGGCACCGGCTGGCCTTGATACTGCTGCCCCTCCTTGTACTCTTTGCAGAGCGTGATGAATCTCGCCAGACCTCCAACAGGCTCAGCTGAACCAGGGTAAGGATGATAGACGTCGTTGTAGTGAATGATTCGTATATCCGGTTTCTCGCCCTCATTGCTCCCAACTCGACCCGACGAATAGGTCACGCGAGGTTCAGCGGTAGGCTTGACATTGTCCCCCATGGTGATGACGTCGGTTCACTGTTGAAAATCGCTTGCTGGTATAGAATTGTCCGTTACAAATAGCATCACTCCGGCTCCGATAAAAGCAATTGATGCGATATTGTCGTAGTTATGGCTTCGTCAATCGTGTCCTGCAGACAAAGTCTCCATGCGTTCCGAGGCCCATGAGCCAAGCAAGAATAGCTCACGTGATGCCCTCTTGTGTGTCGGACCACTGCATGGCGACGAGCATAAAATGCACAAAGTGACTGAATTTTTCACTGCTCATAAAATCAACCAACTCTCATAATACGAGGAAGTAATTCATCTTTATTTTTTTGATCAACTTGGCATGGCCGCCATAAGTTTTGTCTTTACTGCGTCCCTGACGACATACAGGCGCTATGATTTAGGAGATCGCCAGCCTGAGCCGTTCCATTAAAACAACCAGCCAATCAGCACTCGGAAATTTACAACCGGATGTAACCCGCCTCTGAGTGATCCCTAACATAGATGTCACAAACCACAACATACAAAAGAAATCAATATCCCTTACAGAGCGCAAAAAAAAAAGAAGTTATCCTCCGATACTGGGAATCGAACCCAGGGCTGCTCGGTACCTCATTGGATGAGAGCGAGCGATGTTAGCCACTACACCATATCGGACGTGTTGGATGCTGACTAAGTGGCAAACCTTACTCATACATTCTCTCTGTTCACGACCACAGACGTAAAAAAAAATAAACAGAACAACCCAATTTTGTTCTGCAAAAATAGAATGTTCTCCGATACTGGGAATCGAACCCAGGGCTGCTCGGCACTCGAGCAATGAGAGCGAGCGATGTTAGCCACTACACCATATCGGATACAGTGATATTTGATGAACGGGCAGCAGGGCATCTGGTATATACACTTTGCCTGCCGTCTCTAATTTGATCTGATTTGCTCGGTGGGCTGGTGCTTTTCTCACCTGTGCCAGGAGGTAGCCTCATTCCCATATCACAGTCACTCAAAGCCGCTTATCGAGAGAGCAGAATGCAAATATTGTATAGTACCAATGTCAAGTACTCTGATGCATTTTTACACTACTAGTATGCATGGTATGTGTATATCCTGGGTATCACCATTTTCTTTATTCCTTCTCCAGCCACAAGCCCCAAGTTAAGACATCATATACTTCATGACGTACAAATGCAACACTCATCCTCCCAGTACAGAGTCTACGAAAATCCAAAAAAAGGTTTATAGTGCTGCCTTGCCTCTCGATTCGAAGGGCAGAAGAAGGGTGAGAATACCGGCGGCGATGAAGAGCGCGCCGCTTGTGTAGACTGGCGCCGATGTCTGGAGATTGGCAAACATGGCGATGATGGGCTAAGAAGCATAATCATTAGTTGATCGTCTTTAGCAATGTAAGGTGAGCGCAAGGGAAGACATACAGCCATGATTCCGAAAATTCGGTTGCTGGTCGCAGCCAAGGCGTTACCAGTACCGCGCTGAGGGGTGGGAAAAATCTCGGGAGTGTAGCCATACAGCACTGCATACATGACATTGCTGCAGAAGTTGTAGGCGCAGTTCCATCCAAGGAGCGCTTCACTGCTCGTGGCGGTGGTAGAGCAGTACAGGAAAACGCCAGTGAGAACCGTAGAAACAGAGAGCGTTCCCTTACGCCCAATGTGAGGCAGCTCAACAAGCCAGCCACCGATCAAGGCTCCAGGAACACCAAGCACGGCGATGATCAGGCTGTTGCGGTAGGTGATGTAAGTGCTTCCGTCACCAAAGTCGGCGCCCTTTTCGGCCTGGATGAATGGGAGGAACGCGTTGTAGAGAGGGTAGCCCAATCCAATCAATCCCCATATAGCCATTATGAGGCCGGTGCTTAATCCCAGACGAAACGTGGAGAAAAGAGCCTTGACATGTGTGACATCGAGCTTCTCGAGAAGGTGTCGCTTGACGGCAGTGGTAACATCGGTCTGAGCGACGTATCCCTCAGGTTCGCAGGCTTTGAGATCTTCAATGGTCAGGGAGCTCGTCTTGCCATTGCGTCTGGCGACCTCGTGTACGACTCGAACAGCGTCTTCATCACGACCCTTGCCCATGAGGTATTTGGGAGACTCGTATAGGGAGAAAAGCAGGAATCTAGCCAGAAACATGAGCAGAGTCAGTCCACCCATGGTGATGAGGAAATACCGCCAGCCCATATTTTCGCTCTTGAGGCAAGGCTTCTCATTCTGGGCGCAACTAAGGTTACCGAGGAGAGGCCAGGCGATCAAGTTGGCAATGACCTGAGCAACAGCCCAGTCGATAGACAGGATGGTCAGCAGGTACTGATGGGTCTGGGGCAGAAATTCGAGGAAGATGGCGGAGTCGACGGGGAGGTTGCCGCCCACACCAAAGGACCAAAAACAGTCGAAGATGCCAATGGCCGCAAAGTTGGGAGCTCCGGCAGCAATCATGCCCCAAAGTGCAGTCAAGCCCAGAGTGAAGTTGAAGGCGATCTTGCGACCAAAGATGTCGCAGCCGAAGCCCCAGAAGACGGCACCCGCCAGGAGGCCGATGTTCTGGGCTAGGGTCAGAAGCGGCCCGTACTTGGGAGTGAATTCATTGGTGATGGAGGTAAATATGAGAGACGTGACAATGGGCCACAGGTTATCGCTAGCCCAACCAAAACCGACGACAATGAACAGCTGCCATTGATACCATCCCATACCGATGTCTTGGATCTATACAACATTATTCGTTAGCCCGCTGAATTGGCAAGCCAAGCAGCACATAGCATCATGTTCCCCCACTCCGTGGTGGATTGATGTCTAAGACCTTGGTCCGTTGCTCGGTGGCAAGAAAAATAGGACAAAGGCAGAGAGACTCACAGCGTGATTCAGTACTCTAGCCTTTGCCTCATACACAGGGTCGAGGCCGCCTTTGATAACGACATCTTCGTTATCACTCGCGGAAAGGCTATTGGTTTCGACCGGATCGCGATTTGACGCCGTCTTGTCTTCTTCTGTTGGCGAACCCATGGCGACGACGTGAACAAATCAAGAAGGACTCTTATGATATAAACCTATGATGGCGACGGTTCGCGGCAAAAGGTCCCAGGGCAACTGGCAAGATGACCGCACCAAGACTGGCGGTATGGATTCTCTCTGGAAGAGAGAGACGACGAAAAGAAAGAAAAAAAGGGAGAGGAAGGGAGGGAGAGGGAGAAGGAAGGTCAAAGAGCAGGTAGTGCCTTCCGCGTGGATGCAGAGAACGTGGCACACCTGAAATTTTATGTACCTGTGCGAGGCCGGGCAAGAAACTGCACTATTACCACATGCTACGGAGAATCCAGCTTTGCAATACTACCCGAGATCAGGATGACGGTGCCAACAACAACAATTGATACTTCGCCGCCGCCTACGTTACGTTGGGCAAGGTACCAGTATTATGACGGCCACTTCCGTAGCAAATGCGGTACTCCGGGCTTGGAATGGGTACGCGCGCCGCAGTGTTCCACGAGCAGGAGTGGTAGGATGGATGTAGTAAGTCATGAATCCACCCTCTTCGTGACAGGCGAGATGCGGCGCGGCCCATCGGCGCTCTGGCTTCCTTGGTGGGTTTAGTGCATCTCTGCTGAGACAGTGATACTTTGCGTTAGGGAAGAGACGCATCTGACCTGCTCGTATAATACAAGGTAGGTTCTATTGAAGGCGCCTGCACGTTGCCTCGAGCTGAGCATGGGAGTGCGCAGAGTGCGCAGAGTGCGCGATGGCGCAATATCTGGCAGTTCTTGGTTGATTGCCGCTTGCACCGATCAAGATACGGACGGCAGGGCATGGACCACCGTACAAGCTGCGCGTGTGGGGGAGCTGGCCATGCCGCCAGGGCTGTTGGTTGTCGTGAGCAGGCCTCGTTGACGGCTCTTCCTTGTCGGATCGGCGTCGTTCACGGAGCTATCAGGACGGTCGCGGCACCTAGACGCAGGTGGCTTGCGGCAAAGTTGGGGACGAGGCGTCGGCCAGGCCGTGCTTAAAAAAAACAAGGATGCGGGACATGCTTGTATTTTTTCCCATGCATGAGGGCGGTTTTTCTGCCGCCCTGCGTATGGCCGGAGGACAGAAGTTCCAGTAGATATCGTTGTACGAGGCGAGGCGGGAGGACACAACTTGCCATTGAGTGTGCTTTTCATGTTCGTGCATGTAGCTTGCGGCATCATAAAGTTAGTGGTCGCGCGTACCGCATTCACCCGCGCTACAAGGTGCAGCCCGCAACAAGCCAGCATTCCTCCAACCCTCCCAAGGTACCCTGGCGGTGCTGACTGCACCCGGAGTACAAAAAGGAGGATCTCGTGCGCTAACAGAGTTCCGCCCCAGTGCAGATCCCCCCCAGCAGCCTGCACACTAAAAAACAAAGATCCGGACAAGTCTAGAATCTTACAGGTACCCGTCGCAGGCAGCACATGGACTCCATAGAACGGCGCCTTCTCGTCCCATCCATGGAAGCCCATCATTTGCCTTTCCACCTTTTTTTTTGCCTATTCGGTGGAATTTTACCTTCTTCCTAATTACCATCTCACTTCTCGCTCGACGAGGATCTGATCACGTCACCGTAGCCTTGGATGCTCACAAGGCGCCGCACCGGCATTGCCGTTCCAAGGGCTTACCGGCGGATAGTCTTTCATTGTAGCTTGGCTCCGGCGAGTCACCGAAACTGGCAGGATGAGACTCAGTAGCGGCGTGTGGCTGTCAAGCCGGACGGGACCTAGCGGCTTTCCAGTGACGCATTTGGCCGTGTGGCAGCCGACTCGAGAAGCCCATTCAACTTTTGAGTCCAGCTGGCAGAGATACAGCAAAATGACACGAGATAGTATTCCAGCCGTCCAAATAGTGCCGTTCCCATGTCCAGTCGGCTTCTCATATATTCGCTTGAGACTATGGCGTCCTGGTCCGGGCCGATCTCATTCTCCATATGGACATGTGCTTGGCTCAGCAATAGCATGGCTCAGTGGTAATCAATGCTACGTTGAGTGTGGAATCTGGCCAGCCTTGTCATTTCACCAGTCATTCTTCTAGTATATTGTTCCGCATAGACAAGGCCATGGCATCCGCTCAGGTGGATACGGCAAAACCAAAATTGATGGAATCCCCTGGTAGAAGGTGGATGTCGTGGAAAAGAGCCGAACCGACCCCCTCTCTAGCCTTTCAAAAGCGCTGCATTAGAGGGTGTAGTGATAATGGTACAAGGGCCCATGGGACATGCTTAAATGAATGATTATGATTCTTTGACTCGTGGTGTATCCGTTTCGGAGACAAGCAATGCTAGCACTATCCTAATGTGTAGCTCATTTTGACAAAGAAAGGTCAAACCACTCCGTATACGGAATACGGGTACTCTTTCTGAACCAAAGTCCAAGGGCCTAATAGGCAACTATTCGCCATTTCGTAGCGTCGACACTACGGAGTGCTCCGTATGCATGTCCATGCAGTAAATTTGACGGCCCGTCTATTCCGCCCCTGCACAGCTTCTCTCCACCACCCAGATCCACCATCGCTTCGATAGCCTAGCGCAGGTCCCCCTCTGACATGTAACGATCCTTTGAGCTTCGAAAGCAAGAAATTGCTTCTAGCGGATCATCTTTTCTAGTAGGTGGTAAGGACAGGTCAGAGATGTGTAAACGGTTGAGATGGCAGAGAAGATGAGGCGAATGGATATTCTTGCGTGAAACACGAGACTGCATGAGGAACCCATTGTAAGCTAACTGATTGAGTAAAACGGGATGTCTCATAGGACGCACATGATGGTTTATACTCTTGACTGTATTCCTCATGTCTATCATTGATATCTAAGTAGATCGTCATCATAAAACTATGCAGGGCCACTACAGTGTTAAGTATTCCCTCTTTTTTCTTGTTACTTTCCTCTAGGGTAAGGCAACATCTCTGCTTCGAAGAGGGCAGGCATCGCGCGATGCACATGCTTGGGGCAATAGTGGTAGAGATTCTTATCTTTTCTCTGGGACGTGTGCCTTACACTCCATCTCTCTACATAAGTACTTAGTATCCTCCTTAGACTACTTCAATAACGGTTTCAGCTTAACAAACAACTTCACGAGGTATTGACGACAGTGCGACCCAAGATATCTGATGGAAAGCTTTAGGCGGATGCCAATGACACATTATGCTACCTATACTAGTCATATAAGCGGACAGTTTTCTAGCATTCCATTCTACACATCATAGACAGACCCCGATATTTCTGGCCAGTTTGTAGTATAGCTTCACTCAAAATGACTTTCAATCATAAAGTAAAAACAGGCATAGCGGGTTAGTGGCCATCCGCCGATTCACGGTATCCTCCACAAATTCTTGGTTCAATTTACTGCTTGGTTCTGAGCATACTTCATATGCATCATATGTACACGCTCGGTATGGTCTCCTTCCTATGGTCTCAGCCCAGTCACACACTTGATATCGGGCACGATCCAAGATCTCTCTTAGTTGGTACAGCCTCTACGGATATATCAAAGTCGAATATGTCCATTGGGATACCCAGTGTTGTGCACACGTTTGGGACGTCGACGATGCCTGCGATAGAGCCTTTGATCGGAGCACACGATAAGAGGAGATAGATCTGCTCTCCCGAATAGCCTGCGCCGAGAGTAAAGCAAGATGTCAGCTCCTGATTCAACTCTCATGTTAGGCGCGAACAACGACGTACCAAACTGCTTGAGATATTCGATTGCGCGGAGGCAGGCCTGCCGATAAGCCACCGTTGCATCCAAGAAATGCTGCTTGCCATTCTCATCGACAGAAAAGCCTTCAAACGTCAGATATCGGCCGGGGCCGAAGTGGGGTGCAACGTCGCCGGGCCGGAATACAGGGCTCTTAATTGCACGCGATCGGACACCGTCTTTAATAAGATCAAACTTGATCGTGATAGTCCCGGCGATTTCAATCGCGCCACAGAAGCTAATCTCTCCGTCGCCCTGGCTGAAGTGAAGATCGCCCACTGAAAATTTGGCACCCGCAACATGTACGGGAAGATAGGTCGTTGACCCTCTCGAAATGTTGTTGATATCAACTTTTCAGTTCGTCAGAAGTTGTAACAAATATGGAGTCTCCCTGTAATAACATACCATTACCCCCATGCTCGGGCCGCCCAGGAATGGTTCGCGCTCCCTCGCGGGCAATCTTTGCTCTGAGTTCGCCAGTGGCTTGACCAGTATGCGCATTTGTTTGGAGGGGTGGTTGCGCGACCACCTTGTTGGGATGAGAGTGAGTGCACGCTGATATCAGATTGGCCTCGCGAAGGTTCCACTCAGCCAGGACTTCATGTGATGGGGCACATCCCAGGATTCCGGGATGTATCAAGCCGGCAAATCGCACTCCCGGAATATGCCGACTAGTGCAATATATGCCGTCAAAATCCCATATCGCCTTGGCGGCTCTGGGGTAGTGCTCGTCCAGGAAACCGCCCCCATTCTTGCGGTCAAAGATACCTGTAAACCCCCAGGGTGAGTGCTCAAATGGCTGTACGTCCGTAATGTTAACAACCAAGAGATCCCCTGGCTCAGCGCCTTTGATTTCGAATGGACCAGTCAGATAATGGATCTTGGTCAAGTCCACGTTGCGAACATCATCAGCACTATCATTGTTACCAATCTGCCCACCGGTCCAATCAACGCATTCGATCTTGACGGTTTCCCCAGGCTGGATAGAGCCAATTGTAGGAACTATATTGCCGACCAAATTTAGCCTTGGAGACTTGATTAATTACAAGCAAGGGGGATATGCTCCTTGGATAACATACTGTCAGGGTGCCATCGATTGTGCAGAGATGGTTGCTCTGCAGCTGGTATGTCTAACGAGACGGATTGCGCAGTTCGGATCTTTCCCGGCATGACTTCTTCAGCTATTATAGGCCCAGCAATAAATAGGGGAGTCCGAGGCGGAGGCTGACAATGTAAAGAACTATTGCCGTATAGCTAAAAGAGAAGCAGTATGGCATCTCATATATGAAGAGCTGTCTTTTATCATTATGCTCCAATGTCTATCTCTCGTCATTGATAGGAAATTACCCCGCCTGTCCCTCTTCTTCTCCTCACTCTCCTCAAGATAGATAACAACACCACATCCCCCCTCTCGGGTGTTCATCGGGATGTTCATCAGGTTGCAGAGGCTCTAATGTCTTGCAGCCTTAATCAGGTAGTTGGGAGCGAATAGATGGTGTCATGGCGTGCCGTTCCGGATTTGCGGTCTTCGTAAAGGCAACCTGTGACCAGCTGGCTATGCAATTTGACAAGCATTCTCCGCATCTGGATCGCGGGGGAGGATGAATGCTGCCGATGAGGGTGGCTTTTCGGCCTCGGGATAAGTTGGAGAGGATGAGCTGGCTGTGACCATAATAGGCACTGTGAGGAGAGATGATCATGGGGCATATCTAGCTGCTGTGGACGAGATAAGGACAGTATCTTCACAGTGCAATCTTTGCGACTGCCTGATTAGGACGAGATGCTATCGCGGTCGAGATGGAAGCCGCCATTGCCGCCTCTTGCCGCCTCTTGCCGCACGAAAAGACGTCTGATAACAGATAAGCAGTAGAGCGTCCCCCAAGATATCGCTTTCTATGCTTCCTTTCTCTCTTTTTTGGTCAAAACCTTTTCTGAGAGGATAAAGAGCTTGCGCGGCACTCCAAACCCTTCCCAAACGAAGTTGATATTTTTGAGACCGCATCCTGAAACGGCCAAGCCGAAGATTTCGCGGAGGTGCGAGCATGCTCCACTACTCCGTACTTTACAGGGCAGCCATGCCGTCGGAGGTCGGTTTGAGCACCCCGGCCTGAGACGCTCAATTAACCAAGCGAACCGTAACCGACACCAAGAGAGTCATGGTCTTCCTCGCTAAGAAAACAGGCAAGCTATGGAAGTAGGTAGGAGCTGTATTATGGACTACTCTTTCGTGGTCTCAATCGCATTTCGTCGCGACCCGGTGCGCCCTGCGAGGACCAGCAAGGTAATGGCTTTCAAATAACGCCTACACATGTCGCACATCATAGGCGCCGGCTAGTACTGATGATTCCCAGTTTTGTTCTTCGATTTGCTCTCGTGTCCGGCCTGGCTTGTGGCCTGACCTTTCTTCCCACGAACACAAGGTAGCGACATTGGGTAAGTTGATGGCAGTAATCTCTGCTGGCAGGCTTCATTTTAGCCAATTGTCCCCCATACTGACCGTCTCCCGCGAAGCCAAGGATTTTGAGTACGATAGCGGCGCTTAGCTGCGAGATGGCCGCCTCCGACTGGCTAGCAAGCTCCGATCCCCCACTAAGCCGAGGCGGAGCCACACCTCCCAAACCACCAGTGTAACATCAGCATAGCGATGTTACAGCTGGTACAGTTTCGACTAAGCTTGAGAGTGAAGTACCACATGGTGCGGTGAACAAAGCAGCAACACGATGCTAAAAAGCTTTAACCTTCTCTTGTTTCTTCAGCGAAACCCCCTTGGAATGCCCCCTTGATGTCTCCCTAGCGTTTCTGGGGGACTCATTTGCGACGACCGCGACTCCGTTTGCCGTAAACTTGAAGCAAAATCCAGGGCCGACGTCGTCTTGGCATAGTTGCTTCCCACCGGAACTGCAGTATCGTGCCATGATGGCCTGATGGGGCCTGGACGTCGGTAAGGGGATAGTTGCGAACGTGAGGGCAGTGTTTTCCTGAATCCGCTCGTATCAAGGAGGATCCTGGAGGTGTCTGGAGAGCCTCTTCATCGTACGCGTGGTTGCGTCCTTCGGCAGTCACCTTCGATAATCTCTTTTATCTTTTAACATCTTCTTCATCTTGTTTCTTTTGTTTCCTTCTCTATCATCGGGTGTCTTCGAGATAAACGAGCGATCAAGAACTTCTATTCTATATCCCCCGCTGGACGGAAACATATTTAATTAATAATATTTCTTCTCGACTTTTGCGCAATATCAATCGCTCTGGCAGCGGTCCTGGTGTCTAGAGCTACAGTCTTCTAACCCCCATACCGGATCTCAAGAACATATATATATATATATCCATTTAATATCCCTGCCGAACCGCTATCCAAGATGTTTGCCGAGTTGGGACTTGCAGCGACTCTCCTCGCTACTGCCGCCTCGGCCGAAAATCTGTTCTCTGGCGCTTCAATTCTTCGTGCCGACGACGTCCTATACAAGCCTTATGCTTCGCTCCTCAGTGTCTCTAACGATGTGGTGTCTCGACAAGCAGTCACCAGCACATCCGGTAACTCCAGCGTACCGAGCGATGTGCATCTGTTGCCGGATGGATCGCTAGACTTCACCGCTTGGAACAACATCACTGGTGCCGCTTGCCAGTCGAAGCTCAGTTCCCTCACCCAGGCTTCGAATCCCTCAGGAGACTGCATTTGCTACAACCTCCCGATCTTAAATACCACATCTGGAATGTTCGAGGCAGACTTGCGACTATATCACATCTCGGCTTCGACAGGTGCCTTTGTCGGCGTCTCCCCCAGCGACATTCAAGTAGGCGTGGTATACAGTGGTGCCAGCGTGAGCCCTATGAAACCGGTGACTTCAGGATCAACCGCTCCGCCTGTCAATATTACGAAGAGAACGACTGCCACCTCAAGTTCTAATGGCCCGACTCTGCTGCAGCAGTACATGCTGGTCGGCCAAATCGACAAGGACAAACTAAGCAATAACCTCTCAATGTGGGTTCTTTTTCCCTTCTCCTCTTTCCCGATTACACAGACTAATGAAGATTAACTTAGTGCCGATCTCGAAGCCCTCGTCATGCCGACTCTCACCCTCACAGCAACCACCCCGAGCGGTGACCGCGTCAGCACCAACGTCTCCCTCAACGAAGCCTCTTTCCTTGTCGGTGTCTTTTCCAATGACGTTATCCTGTCCGACTTTGCCGCCGCCCAGTTGGCCGTGCAACAGGAGCAAGCAGGGCTGAAAAACGGCACCGTGGCATTCATCCTGCCAGGAGTGAACCTGATGATTTTCCCGATAGGATTGATCATTACATGCGTCTGGCTGCTCATTGGGCTTGCATTCTACGGATTGGGCACCTATGAGAGGATCCAGCATGTGGCTGCGTATAAGCGAAGGGCCGGATATGCGTCCAAGACTCTCGCCAACTACAACACCATTTAGAAAACGAAACAAGTACGATAGCTATGAGAAAGGGAAATTTGGGGTGGATGAAATTTGTCTTTGGAGCAAAAAAGATGGGTTACGAGCAGTTGGTTTCTATGATTCCCCAGGCGTGTTTTTCTTGCTTTTTTTTTTTTTTTAAATTGTATTTAGTTACATACGCGCTATACCACATAGCACTTCATTTTACTTTCTATTTGTACGCTCTGGCATACTGTGGTAGCATGATAACAAATTGACACCAAGTCAGATGCATGTAAGATGATGATTACCAAGTTCAATTATAATATGTGTGGTTCGGCTATCGTGTCTGTATCTTGTATTACATAAATGCGAGACTATCATGTTTTCAAATCAACTTCGATAAAGGGTATCTTTAGTGTGCTAAATAAGTGATGGAAGAAAAGAAACCCATGGGCCTTCGGTGTCATAAGCTATGCAGCTAAACGCATACATCATATCACTACTCCGTAATGTTGAATTCTATACCATAAAAGAAAAGTCATGCAGAACAAAGGGAAAAAAAAGGGGGGATACAGAAAGAAAGCAATCGGGGAATGACCCCCCTGAGCTCCCACCAACCCAATGCCCCCAAACTGATAAGAACCGTAGGAAAAAGAACGCCGACTCTCCTCTCATCCAAGAACCATACACTTCAAACATGTCAAGCTGACCATTGGTATCATTCTAGTACGTACACAAAAGGAAAAAAGACAAGCACCCTCAATTAGTAGGCACTGCTTTGCGGTCTGCTGCCCTCATTCGGCCCTTCGCCCACAAGAGACACTCTGTAAAGGCCATGTAAGCGCCGGTAATGACCCAGAAGCTCAGAATGACGCCAAGGCCGCCCGCTAGCCGAGCATCAACGATCCTTCGTGTCACCGCCTCCCGAAGGGCGTTGTTCATCATAAGCCAACCGTATACGGGGACCAGTTGCTGGGCCGTTGCTGATACCGAGGCCGGCTGTTGAGGAGGGGTTTTCCCTTGCTCTTGCTCGCGCTGGGCAATGGTGTCGGCCATGCGCCAGGCTACCTTGTTGTTGATCTTTTCCCATGTGGCCTCGCAAGCGGCGGCGCGAGCTTGCTTAGCCATGGTGAACCGCAATTGATGGTCTTCAGCAAGCTTGACGGCCTTGGCGACAAATCCATCGAGATCGTCAGGAGGCACCAAGTAGCCCGTCTCCCCGTGGGCTACGATGTCTGACGGGCCACCTTCGTCGCGAGCCACCACAGGGACGCCACTGGCCATGGATTCCAAAACGACCAGACCGAACGTCTCCGTGACGGAGCAGTGCAAGAACACGTCGCCGCTGGCATAAGCCGTAGCGAGGTCCTCGCCGACCTTGAAGCCGGCAAAGATGACGCTGCCCTTGGCCCTCAGAGGGTCGAACAGCTCCTGGACTTCCTTTTCCACGTCAGGGTTTCGGTTACCTCCGACGATGAGCATTTTGAAGGGTAGCTTTCTGGCATCCAGCTCCTTGGCAACCTTGGCAAGGAAATCGAAGCCCTTTTCGCCAGCAATCCGTGAAACTGTAACAAAGATGATTTCTCCGTTTGGCGCAATCTCTTGTCGCAAGGCCTCGCTCCTGCGGCTGGGGTTGAACATGGTCGTATTCACTCCCCTCGTCAGCACCTCGAGTTTGCTGGGCTGTACTTTTTGACTCTCCAAATACCGTCGAACAAATCTGGAAGGGTAGAAGATGGTCTTGACGGACGAATGTCTGAAAAGGTAACTCTGTACGGCGGCAAAGGCGAATACCGCCATGTCGCTGAGCGGCGCAGGGAACAGGATTGAGCAGTAACCGGCCAAGTCGGTCTGGAAATTGCAAATGATGGGTATCTGCTTCTCCTTGGGCTGCTGCCTTAGCTGCAGCATGACCTGGAAGCCCAAGCTGGCGGGAGACGCCAGATAGATGAGATCCGGCGGCGCATCGGCGCCAAATGTGCGAGAATAGAGAGTTGAGTTGCGGACGGGATATACAATGGATAACTCTGGATTGAATGGCAGGGGGTAGCCCGTCACCCGGACTTCGGGCTGCTTGTCCGCGGGCGAGAGACTGGGGGACGGGGGTGGTGAGAAGGTGTTGTGGTTGGTATGATTGTGAGGAGCGACTACTGCAACCTGAACACCATGATCGCGCAAGTGGTTTACCAGCATCAGGGTGGTCCGGCTCACCCCGTTGACTGGACCAAAGGATTCGGTGCATAGCAGAATGCGCTTCCCTTTGAGCGAGGCTGGGAACTGGGACAGATCGTGTTCGGGATACTGTCCCGACCCGACGAGCGACGGCGAAGCCATGACTCCGACAAGAAGAGATGAAAACGGCCCTTTAGGTTGAAGCTCGGCCTAGAGAGAGAGAGAGAGAGAGCTTAAGATGGCTGATGACATGGAAAGTACTTTCAAATGCTGACATTCACAGAGCAGGCGGAGTGTGCTTCCTTTTGAGCTTTCTGACACCCAAAACTGGAGAGCCAGCTACATCTGAACAGGGCAGTCCCACGTGGAGCCATTTGATGTGTGTTGCACATGATGGGTATGGCTTCGAGACATGAGAAGCTGCAATAGGATAACTTGGGGGTGGGCACGAGGAACGTGCTCTGGATGTAGTTCGTCGGCAGAGAAAGCAGGAAGCGAGGCTAGTAACGTGGGGATAGAGGCATATTTTCCATGGTGCGCTTGCTCGATCGGCGCATAGCTGGTTTATGGCTGAGCATCATGTGGCGAGGTAAGCGCCAGAGGCCTTATGGATATGTTGAGCCTCACTCATGTCGTTTGCTCTTGCAACTCGGGTGCTCTGCTACCTGTCGATAAAACAAGGCTGACGTGAGGCGAGTGACGGCTTTTTCACAGTTCATAGTCATCAGTTGCAACTGTCTGATTGCATCTTGTGCCCATTCATTTTGAAAGGATGCATGTTGAACTGGCCTGCCAACCATCTCGGACTGGCAAGCTAGCATGGCAAGAGTCTGTCGCCACACATGGTATCCTTTTTATTTTTTGCCCAGAATTGACCTTCCTTTCTCATAGCCTTTCTCTGAGCGCTGTCTTGCAGTCCCATCAATCCCGCATTCAAAGGAAGATAAGCTCAAGCGGGTCAGGGTACCGCTGCGAGATGGCGAGATGGACGAATCAGCAGCCACGAAGCAACCACATTTCCGCAACTGACCAATAGAAGCACGGCATACGATTCTTATGCTGGAGAAGAGAAGGCTGCGAATGAGGGCCTGGAGGGAAGCCCTCGTGCTTTATGTGGTTGGCCATGAGCAGCTCGAGGAGGGAAGGAGTGACAGGTTTTGCAACTTTTGAAAGTTGTTGAGACGGCGGTAGCGATGCAAGGGTCACGTGTGAGGCATTGTCGGAGTGACTGGGTGTTCTTGAGACTTGGGAGAGGAGGCGCAAAATGAAGCTACTAGCAAGCCCACGAGCGAGTTTGACACGAATATGGAGTGCAGCATGTACGATTCATGGAGGCTGTTTTCTTTTTTTTGTATGTTAGTGCAAGTACTACCTAGTACCTGGAAACTGGTACTAATAAGGCTGCTCTAACTTGTACCTTGCCAGCAGAAACTGCAGCCAATTGATACCGCGAGTCATCGACTCAATGGCGAAACCACAGGTTGCGTGCTTAGTAATCACAAGTACTGGGACTCCTTACGCAGCGCAAAACACTCGTTCAACAAGAAGGTGCCGCTCCTTGCCATGTGTTGTTCGTACAACGCTTGGAGTATTTGCGGTTTGGCTTGAAAAAAAACGGCAGACGGAGTAGAAAATCCCACTCGATGCTACGGATTGAGACCGTGAGCAGGGAGGCTTGATGTGATAATACTGCGCACTACTGATAAAGCAGACAGTGGCCTTTTTGCGTTCATCATCCCCCTGATCGTCAATCATTACAAAAGTACGTGTGCGGCGGTCAGCCTATTGATGCCACAATCTATAGCAACGGATCAGCGGATCGACACTGTCAGCTTTTGACTAGCAGGCAATCCGTCGGTCTCCAGGTCCCTCATTCGGTAGGTGTATAAACGAGTGCAGATTCCCATAACCAGCGCGTATTGTCTTGAAAGCCTCTTTCGTTAATTCTATACGGGGCATGGCCCCAGATTCTTGGCATTGCTGTCTACCTCCAGGGATGGGGCTGTATTTCTGGCCTCCGTCCGAAGCAGTGTCGTGCAATAGTGCGCTAGTATAGCCGTGATTCCCGGCATCAAGCGAGGCCGCGGCCGTCGCTTTCAGGCGCAAACGCGTAATCAGTGCTACTCAATTCGCGGTAGCAATATTAGTATATACATAGTAAGGGAGCACTTTGTATATACGTAGCAGCAGCAGCAGCAGCAGCATCGCGCAGAACGTAGCTGACTCGGTGAAAAGAGGAGCTTCGTTCAAGCTTCTTTTTCTTGACCGTAGCTCTAGTATCAAGCACCTTCTAAGACGGGCATCCAGATGATGGATCGGCATCAAGCACGCATGATTTCAGTCGGATCATCTAGTGGACGGGTTGCATTGACAGATACTAGTCGGTAGCCAAGCTAGCCCATCGGGCCCATGCAAGGTTTGAGGGAAAGGACCCCGATCGTCAACAACCCTCAAGTGATATTAGAGCTCTGTTTCAAAGAGCAGTATAACAAATGAGTGGCGTGATGGCGAAATTTGCCTTCACATGCGTCGCTCAGCACGAGGCCCCTGCAGGAATAGATGTCACCTTGGCAGGATGCGTCACCTCTGCAGTGTCTAACAGCCAAGTAGCATCAGCATGGGCCAATACTCGATGAACTCGAGATACCGTCGCATCGCAGCGCTGAAAGAATCTCGTGTCGCGTGAGCGCCCCAAGTACTGTAGTAGTAATAGCAGGTATCGCTCCGCAACAAGGCCCGGTGCTCCGTACACACAAGTATGCCAGTCTTTCAAGGCGCGCGCACGGTCGTTTCCACTTGATGGCGTAACCATATGGGGCTCCAACAGGGGCTCCAGCACGATGGTGTGGATAATTTTACCAGGGCTGATCAACGAGGGGCGGGTAGAATTCGTAGTACGGACTAGTGGTTCCATTCTGCTTCTGCTTCTGTCCGTCTCGGAGGATCAGCTAGACACGGTGCAGTCGAGGAAATAGGTCCTCTCGTAGTCCACCGCCGACATGCGCATGTGTCCTCATCGTCGGCCCGGCAGAGACATTGATGGAAGTCTGGCGCGCCGCAGCTGATGGATATCACACCCGTATCACACCTTGTCATTTGGGCAAGCCAGGCCTGTCGCTTTTGGCGTCCATCGCAATAATGACCCCTCCATGGGGCATCCGAATGCGAGCACCGATATGTCCTGAAACCGGCGACGTAGGCACCACGTGTAGGCGGGCAACGAGTGTATTCGCAGCGCCGGGCCGGAATCGAGGGGACGAGAGGATATTTTTTGCTTTTTTTGCTGGGCTGGCTAGTCCGCCTCCGGTCGAAGAAACACAGCATCATGGGGGTTTCACAGGGCAAATGAATCAGATGAGCGCCTCATCCGTCGGTCGAATCAAATCGCCTGAGTGGCGGCACCAAAAGTCTTGGCAGTATCTCACCGCTTTAAGACTCTGTTCCTGCGCTGTGTCTCACATGGCACGAGGTACCTCCAACAGTTGTCTGGTGCCTACGGTCAATACGTACCCTGTCCTTTCTTTAGGGTAATGCTAGCAACTCCGTATGGGGCCATCAGAAGCCACTTGGGGAGCAGATAGCCTGATTTGACGGCCCCTCCATGTCCAGCGCCCTCGTACCTGAGAAATCCTGACGCCACCCGAGGAAATATGCACAGGGTGAGACCCTTGGGAGCGCATCCTGACAAGAAGTAATGGCTCGTACTTGGCGCATTTGCGGTACATGAGGGTATCCGGGCATCATAAGCCATTACGCTGGTCCAAAGACCAAAACTTCATAAGGTATTGACTGTGCAATATCTACTGTACTTTACCTTGATATTCAGGAATTAGGACCGGCCATATTGAACCCGTATCCATACTCGCTTGTTCTTGGCCATGTCTCCCAGAGGGCGACTGGCCCTGGCTCGGCAAAGCCAGCCCACCATGATGAAAGTTAATGTTGCCCATTCCGCTGCAATCCTCAAGCCATAGGCCTCTCGATGCGACACGCGGCTCGCAAAGAGGCGTACCTTCCGAGGCTGTTTCCAGATATCAAAGGGCGGCAGTGGCAGTCGCAAGTACCGTACACCTTTTATCTGTATCCGTACCTCCAGGTCGCAAGCTACTCGTAGGTACCTCTTCAGCGCTGATCCGTCACCCATATCTGCAGGTCCTCTTCCAATCCTGGCCTAGTCTCGCGTGCATTTTCTGGCCTCGCGGGCTCGCGGCTTATTAAATGTTTCTTTTTCACTACCCTCCCGCCAAGACTCGACTTTGCCTATCCCCAACTCCTTTCTTTTGCTTTTAGTGCCAGTATCACAAATCTCCTCTCAGGAGTGCTGCTGCTTTTTTTTTCTTTAAACCTCGCAAAAGGGCCCGATCCTTATATACCCTCATTCAAGGATCCCCATCCCCTCGTTGAAACCGTTGCTTTGCATTTGCTTGGATATATCGGCTCGCTCTCTTTGGCCCCACGATCCATCATCGCTAACCATGGCCTCAATCCCTGAAGCTGTCGTTGACTCGGTCAAGCGCCTCGGCCTCAATGGCTCCGTCAAGGAGGTCAACGGCGTGCTGCCTGACAAGATCACGGTGCGCAACATTTGCTGCGTCGGTGCCGGTTACGTCGGTATGTCATCCCCTGCGTCTATACATGGGACAGAGCTGCACCACTGTTCGCATGGTTGAATGTTTGACCGGAGGACACGTCGTCGTCTTAGACGATCTCTTTCTCTGCAAAAGGCCTCAAAAGTCAACCAGTAGTAGCCTGTACTTACGTTGTTATCAATAGGTGGCCCTACCGCTGCAGTCATTGCCTTCCAAAACCCACACATCAAAGTCACCGTCGTGGATCGAGATGTGACTCGTATTCGCCGGTGGAACTCCCGCCACCCTCCCATCTATGAGCCTGGCCTGCACGACATCGTCCGCATTGCTCGAGACGGTGGGCGAGAGACGACTATCTCTGGCGAGCCCAGCGATGAACTGTCCGCTTCAGAAGAGGGTGCTATCAAGGTAGCCCGCCGAGAGGGCAACCTCTTCTTCAGCACAGACGTAGCTGGCAAGATTGCTGAAGCCGACATGGTCCTTGTGGCCGTGAACACCCCCACCAAAGAACGTGGTGTCGGTGCCGGCAGTGCCACAGACATGACAGCCTTTGAGGCCGTTACCGGCTTCGTTGCTCAGTATGCGCGAGAGGGTGCCATCATTGTTGAAAAGAGCACCGTTCCTTGCCGAACCGCGCAGTTGGTTGCAGACACGGTAAGTATAACAATTGAAAAAGAAAGAAAGAAAGAAAAAACACCATTCGCTCGTTGTTGCCGGAAACCAATGCTAATGTCCAATGTTCTCTCCTCATAGCTTGCCATGCACCGTCCTGGTGTCCACTTTGAGATTTTGTCGAACCCCGAGTTCTTGGCTGCCGGAACCGCCGTCAACGACCTTTTATATCCCGACAGAATTCTCATTGGCTCCGCGCCGACCCCTTCTGGAAAGCGAGCCGCGGAGGCCCTGCTCGACGTTTACGCAGCTTGGGTTCCCCGTGAGCGCATCTTGACTACCAACGTGTGGTCTTCTGAGCTCGCCAAGCTTGTCGCCAACTCTATGCTGGCCCAGCGAATTTCCAGCATCAACTCCATCTCTGCTGTGTGCGAGCAGACTGGTGCTGACGTGGACGAGGTCGCCCGAGCCATCGGAGTCGATCCCCGTATCGGCAACAAGTTCTTGATGGCCGGTATCGGATTCGGTGGCAGCTGCTTCAAGAAGGACGTCCTCAACCTCGTCTATCTGGCCGACACAATGGGCCTTCCCGAGGTCGGCGAATACTGGCGACAAGTCGTCAAGATGAACGAATACGCCCGTGACCGTTTCACTAACCGAGTCATCAAATGCCTCAACAACACTCTCGTCGGCAAGAAAGTCACCATTCTTGGCTATGCCTTTAAGAAGAACACGTCAGATACCCGTGAGGCGCCCGCTCTGGAAATGATCAAGACATTGCTCGAGGAGCGCCCCCGCGAGATTGCCGTCTTCGACCCCTGCTGCAATCCGTTTGTTGTCAAGAACGAGATCAGGGCCCTTCTCGGCCCGCAGGTCGCAGCCAACGTCCACGTGTACGGCAACGCCTACGATGCCTGCAACGACAGCACGGCCGTTGTCATCGCCACCGAATTCGACGAGTTCCGGAACCAGCCCACTCCCGAGCCTGCACCGGCGCCCGCGGACCAGCCTGCTCCCAAGTTGCTCGGCCGCAAGCCCAACCCCAAGTCAGATCCGAGGCCGTTCAAGCATTCGACCCCCACGGAGAACGACCTGTTGGCGCTGCACAAGCATCTGGTCCAGCGCGATGGCCAAACCTCGGACGACCCTCTGGCCCGATTCAACGTCGAGCCAGACTGTGCTGAGGACTGCCCCGACTGCATCCAAGCCCGAGAAAGCAAGGAGAACGGCTTCGCCACCGGAATGGGCAGCGCCGAAGAGTACAAGCCCAAGGAGCGACTGGACTGGGTGCGCATTTCCGAAACCATGGCCAAGCCTCGATGGGTGTTTGACGGCCGCGGCGTCATCGACTCTCGCGAGATGGTCAAGCTGGGAGTTCGTGTGGAGAGCGTCGGCCGTCAGCATCGGTTCTAAACGCTTGATATAATGTCAGCGATTTTTTTGCTTCTTCTTTTGCTAAAGGGCGGATGCCGCCGCTTTATGCCTTTTAGCTGTCCTTTTTTTATTGTGGCTGTGCATCGGTAATGCATGGGCCTAGAACAAACAACCATGTATTGTTTTAATTAAAGAGTAGGATGACATTGTACGGCAGCGGATGAGAGACACTGGATAGCTCGGAAAAAGAAATTTGTTTCGCCGGGCGATTGGTGGTGGTGGCTTGTCGGAAAAGGGCGGTCACGATATGAGACTTGGACATGGAGCTCACATGGGGCTTGTGGTATATATTATATATATTTGTATAGCTTAACCTTGGCCACAAACCTCTAGATTGATTGGATTAGAGAATCTAGACATGATTACTTGGGTATCCCTTGGCTTCTGATTGGTGAAATGAAGAGATGAAGATTTCTATCAACGCCCATGCCCTGGGTATTCAATGACAGGGAAGAGACAAACAACGGCAGGTCTATACTGATAAAAACGGGGTATCCGAAAACAGATTGAAAAAAGCTTCCACATCAGGACATTGGCTAACGCATTAATAATAGCGGCGGTCTCGGCTTTTCTGCATGTGCCACCTGGGGGGGGTGTATCACCGATCGACAGAATGTCCCTCGAGACCGGCCGAGTCTAGTCCGCATTTTGCATCTCGCCTTTCTATTACATGGTAGGCAATTAGGGGGGGGGGGCCTCGTTGTTAGACGCTGCTTTTGCCAGCCGGCTCCGCGACTGTCTGCGCCTCCGCGGCGGCGGGGACGCCTCGGTCCGGGGGGATGGAGAAGCCGGTATAGAAGAAGGTGAGGACGACGATGTATTCGGGGAGGAGGGCCATGAGCGCGAAAGCGACTGCGCTGCCCATGACGGGGTTGAAGGGCGAGCTGGTGCTGTTTTCGAGAGCGACCTCGAGAAGGCCGTAGACGGTGCGGACGACGAGAAAGGGGCTCGCGAGAAGACCGCCGCGTAGGACCTAAATAAAAGACGGGTCGCCCAAATGTTAGAGAAGTTTCTTTGAAAAGAGAGAAATCGGGATGAGGGGGGTTTGTCAAGACGAACAGCCTGGCTGCTGGGCAGGAGAGTCTGCTTCTTCTGCTGCCAGAAGAAGAACATGATGGAGATGAGCACGGCGAGCATGACGGCGAAGACGATGTAGCCGACGAGGGTGAGGGTGCGGCTGGTGTCGACGGCGGACGGGGTGCCGATGGAGCTGACGCCTCCGCCGGCGGCGAGGAGGCCGATGGCGATGAAGGTGCAGAGACGCATGAGGAGGCCGAATTGGCTGGCGCGAGGGTTGGAGCTATAGTTGTCGAGAAAGCTATTTTACTGGTGTTTAGTGTTTTCGTAAATCTTTTTGATGTTGAAAAGGGGGGGGGGCACTTTTTGACTTACACGATGCGGACGTAGCCTAACGTGGCGATGATGAGAGGGACGACGCCGACATTGAGGAGGACCAGGGCCGCGGCGAAGAGGCCGATGCTGGGAGTGCGTTCAAAGGCGATGAGGAGCGGACCGCCAGCCAGACGCACTGTTGTGAATGAGATGTTAGATACTATCACGACAAGTTGGGTTTTTGACTGTGGAACGTACTTAAGCTGAAGGGGATCAAGGGCCACCAGGCGAGGCGTGGGCGGATGCGGCCATTGCGAGACATGAGCCAGATGGCGGTGGGCACAACGGGAGCGTAGAAGACGATTTGGGCTATGCCCAGGGACTCGTGTGAGTTTAACATGTCGAGGCAGGTCTTTGTAACTCTCGTGGGGTTCACCGGGTTTGGTGTTGTACAAGATGAGGAGCGACTTTTACGAGAATCAGTTGAAATATGGACTTTATCAAAAGCTATGACGCCCTATATAAGCTAGAGAAGATTAAAGATTAAATATACTATACTATATTCCAGACTTCTCGTCAACCAGCCCTAGCACTAGAATAGACGAGCGTTCGGGATCGAAGCCAACGGCTGCGCCTTGGCCAAACAATGCTCCGATATTATCCCCCAGCCGACAGCCGAATGGGCAATTCACGATGCAGGGGGTCATGTTCAGCTAGATGGAGGAACCGAGTGCCCTTCGCTTAAGCAGAGAAAAGGACATCAAACGCTTCCAGCTCGTGCGATGATGCCCGATTAGGAAAGAAACGGGGAGAAGGACAAGTTCAAAGCAAGGGAGAGGGTTGGTGCGCCTCGTAGGCTGCCCTGTCGAAAAAAGAGAATTGCGACTCTCTGCTCCATTGGTGGATGGATTTCGTGGTATAAAGCCTAGATGGGTTAAGCTGGGAAGACGCTTCGCTTCGGCCGTTTTTTTAGCGTGGAAGTGGGCTACATTGATTTTAAAGAATTTTTCATTTTTGGGGAACGGCGCCACGAGGTGGATGGATGGCTGAGCCGGGACGAGACGATGCGCATTACGTGTATGAGTTTTGCGAGCCATGTTGGGAGAAAGTTGTTTGGAAGAGTCTGGACGGGGAGAAGACAGTCATGCTGTGCGATGGATGCCTAGCGGCGGGTGATGAGCCACGTTGATACGACGGAAGCGAGATGGCTTAGCTTCGTGAGCTAGTGTGCTGGTGGTTAATGCTTTATGATTGCTTTCTACCTTGGAGGCCGCTAAGTAGGTATGTATGCACGATCTGGTTCATGGTGTTGACGATGACGACGCGTGGTTGACGGAGCGATGCGATGGTTATCATGGCATAGGGTCAATGACAGGGTGGGATTGTCATTGTGAGGCTGCTTGAACTTGCGATTTGTACTTTAAACCTGAATACCTTAGGGATCATCCCGTTGTCCATGATCTCTGCTTCGTCGTGTTTAGTATGTAAAAGTGAGCAGTGAAGACTCCTCAAAGAAATCTCGGGCGTGGTACGTTGCTATATTGACCTGCTCAGAGACTCCTTCAATCCGTCAGAATAAGGAAACCTGATGTCTAGATACTTCACAAAGCCCCTAGCATCCTTCACAGATGGATGGTCAAAGTCATCCGCCGTGGGTTGCTTTTTGGCGTAGTCTAGGGTAGCACATCACTAGAAAGGAGCGGCGGCCTAAAAGTTGTGACTGCGAGAATCTTGACTGAACCATTGTTCTACATTAATTGTCGTCATTTGATGAGATCATCTTGCTGAATCAGGCCATCTGGCCATTGGAGGCTATCCAGCCAATGTGCAGCTGTGGATAAAGGTAATGGACATGTGTGCCAAGTCCGATTTCCGCTATACACTTAGCAGACACAAGTTCACCACAACAAAATATAGACGGACGTTGAATCTCAAAAGCGACAACGTAATCAAGCTGACATCATCAAGCTCAACACATCTCGCGTCGTCTCAGCCCAAGTCGGAGATTAGTAGACATCCTACCAAACGTGCCAACAGCAGATTTGACCCAAGCTTGATTGACACCAGAAGCGGAGATGCGGAGTTTCCCACGCCGGGAGCGGATCCCGGGACCGGCTCTCATTCGGGATATGGCCTGTCAGCTTTGCAGGCCTTTTTATGTCCGAAAGAAGCGGCCGCTCCTCAGCTGGCGTTAATAAGTCCGCGAAGGAGGCTTTCGCCGGGTGGAGGACAGCAACTGGTTGGGCAAAGGCTATATATTGGAGAGTACTATGACTTGAGTTTTACAGTCTGCTATTCCTCACGATACCCTCTAATTCAATTCTTATCCTCAATTTCACGACTAGAGTGCTCAAATCACGTAGCATTAATTTCACATATTGCCGCCAGTCTACTAAAAACCCCGTTGACGCATCACGCACAGCCCAACCTCTCTTCTACCGCAATGCACATCATCCTTACGGGGGCTACGGGCCTCGTCGGCTCATCCGTACTGGATGCCATGATCAAGGCCAAGGACGTTACCAAAATCTCCATCCTCAGTCGCAAGCCCGTCAAGATGGCCGAGGACTCCAAAGACCCGCGCATCAACGTCATCATCCACCGCGACTTTGAGCAGTACGACTCCAAGGTGCTGGAGCAGCTGCAAGGCGCCAAAGCGTGCGTCTGGGCCCTCGGCATCAGCCAGACCAAGGTCAGCAAGGAAGAGTACGTCAAGATCACCAAGGACTACACCCTTGCCGCCGCAAGGTCCTTCTCCACGCTGGCAACGTCGCCGTCAGAACCCTTCCGCTTCATCTACGTGTCGGGCGAAGGCGCCACGCAGAAGCCGGGCCACTTCTCCGCCATCTTCGCCCGCGTCAAGGGCGAGACGGAAAAGGAGCTGGGTGACCTGACGACGGAGTTGTCGACGCGCCTCCGGGCGGACTCGGTGCGGCCGGCGTTTGTGGATGCGAGACAGCACAAGGCGATTCTGCCGTATATCCCCGATCCGGGGATGCTCTACAAAGCAGGAGTCGTGGCTTTGTCACCCTTGGTCCCCTTGATGAGATCTATGCATTCGCCGACAGAGCATCTGGGTGTGTTCTTGACGAAGATGGCTATGGGCAAGTTTGACTCGCAGCTCGAAGGCCCTGGTGCTTTTAGACTTGGTGGCTCGTGGGTTATCGAAAATGTCGGCTTCAGGAGGATCATGGGGCTGTGAAGAGAATCTGCTGTGTGGACAGGCTCAAGTGGCGCACGATGGAAGAAACGGGAAGAGTGTACTAGTATAGAAAGCAGTTGTTGGCAACGGGAAGATTTGTCCAGGTTTCCGTTTATTCCTTTTAGAGTCTACATCATTTGTCTTTTGTCTTTTGACCAATACCAGCGGCTAATATATTTGCATCCTCCTCTTCATGATATTTCTACTATGGAAAGTCTTATGCAGTATGCTAAATCCTCAAAGCTATCTTGGTTCGCAGAATGTTAGCAAAGTTGCCAAAGCAAGCCTCGGGAAGGCGCAGCATCTCTTCATCTCATCCCAGCCACGCCTACGCGAAATCTGCATTCGAGACGCGAGCCAGAAACTGAAGCACTTTAACAAGTGAGACTAAGACAGAGCTACACTCAAAGGACGCCACTGGCAAGTCATTGTCTCGGATACGAGCGAGACCTCTCTATCCGTGAACGCTTTGTATAAGGATACGAGGCCCTGTAAGTTTTTGAGCCCCCCCTACGTGCTTGTGCTAGTCGTTGGAGTGCAGAAACCGCGCTTCTCCACGGTACAGGACGTGAGAAGCTCGCGACAGGCATAGTGTTGGAGTTGAGCTAGGCATGATCTAGACCTTGGCCTCGAATAAGAGGCTGGTGATGAAGAGAAGCACTTACGAATTAATAGAGCATATAGAATGATGTTTGTGGAAAATATAATTCATTTTTAAAGAGTAGTATGCTTGATACATCGATGATAGATGTGAATTGGTGGTTCTTACTAGTCCTTGGATAGATAAGGTATCTATCGAGAAGAGAGGCAGTTGTGGTCACGAGGGCACTTGCTCTATCAGCACTCGATCTAGAACCACTTTTCCCCTCTTCACAACATCCATCCATCTGCTTCTTTCAATGAACGGACCACATCAGAACATTGATCCATTCAATACTCTTAACAACTACCATGACCCTCACCACGCTCTTGAGTCTGCGGAGCATTACCTCAGTACTGTTGACTAGAGTCCCCACAGAGTGTCTTACCTGGAGCCCAGCATGGCATCGCTGGATCGTTACGCCTGGCAACAATGTCTCAGAGGATATCGATTTCTATCCATCACCATGGGGAACAAGGGCGCTCCCCCCCGTACAATGCCCTGTTGCCCGGCCATAGATGTGGAGTCCACCATGAATATTCCCCCATCTGGTAATCCTGCTGCCGGGCTACCGAGCAGCATTGGAACCAAGGTCATTTCAGATTGGCTTGTAGAGATATGAGAGTGGCAGATGGACACTATACGCTGATTTTTATCCTATTTCTCTTTAAGCAAAATTATGCAAAGTTCCAGCCTGCTGATTTCATGGCCTCACGCAAGACTTGGCAAGGATGGATCGTCTTCAGTGCTTTGCCAACGGCTCGTCGATATCGCGTCAAGATGCATTACTTACAGATGGACAGCATCCTTAACGAGGATACGCGTCACAACCTTCTTTTGGGGTAACCCATTTAACGTGACGCGCCGCGGTGGAATGGTTGCGCCTCAATTTGAAGAGAAAGAGGCTTATCCAGCCCTCCTTAAAGTGGCTGACCGAGATTCTGGGGGAGAGAAAGACTGATATATCCTCGGCTTGGCGACTGCTGGAATGCAGCGCGACTGTCCAAGCTAGCCACCTTCTGAATCGCAGATTTCATCTGTGAGGATATTCTAATGGGCCAATCCACTCAGCATTGCCATTGTGTCATCTCAGGAACCGAATTGTAGGGCATTCTTCGGAATTTTTATCCGCGATGGTGTCTCGTGCTGAAAATGCGAGCTCGTCCAACTCGCCATCGCGTTGCTTCCAGCTTCCCATTATATGAATGCTGGGACAGCCGATCTCCGATCACCTAGCCCAATGTGACGGTTTACACTCCTTTCTTTCTTCTCTTTAGCATCCGTTTGCATCTCTCTAAGCCGTGCTTGCGCTGCGATTTGGTTCAATCATGGCCAGTCGTCGTGCAAACGGCGTTTTCGCCTGGGCGGCCAAGACGGCCGTTCTGGCATCTTTTCTATCTAACCCGGTCAGAGGCAACGAGGATGACATCGTTACCGTTGAAGTCGTCGTTACGACTTACCTCGAGTTTGGCTCTTGTAACAACGCCTGTGTTCCACTCGATGTCACCAAAACGTTGGAAGAGAAACCCTCCTACGTGACACTTACACTACCAACCTGCCAATCGGAACATGCTACCTCGACGAGACACCCCAAATGTCCCGTCTGCTATGGGACAGTCTTTCATTATGAGCCTACAGATGTGCCATTCATCACACTCACATCAAATGCCGATGGACCTACGGCGACAGTCTCGACTATCCTCCCCACTTGTCACGTCTGCGAGGGGACTCTCATCATATGCGAACCTACCGCTACCAAAGGCAACGGACGACATCATGCAGACAGCAAGGGAAGTGGTGGACCCGCATCTACCACAACTTGCACCCTTCCTGGGGCTGGCCCCAATGATCCTAGAATCACCATTCCCGGTGAAGGGCTCGGGAGCCTTGCTACCGTCCTCGTGTGTCCTCCGGGGCTGGCAGATCACCTTTCGACCATCACACTCCCTGGCTCTGGCCCAGGAGCTGCGACACATACCGTTTTTCCTACTGGTAGCGATGGAAAGCCTTTACCTGGTGGATCTCCGATCGTGATTGTTGGCGATCCGGGCAGTACCGCGACACCCACCATTTCCCTCCCCGGTGCGAAGCCAGGCGATCCTCGGGTCACCTTACCGCCAGTGGGGCCTGGTGAGCCTCCAATCGTCGTTGTCGAGCCATCAAGCAACCATGGCCGTGGCAGGCCCCAACTTGACTTTGGCGGTGGTAGGCACTCAACTGGTGTCGCTCAGACATCTGGTGGTCCTGGCCGCGGCAGGCCACAACTTGACTTCGGAGGTGGTAGACACTCCGGTGGCATCGCTCAAACATCAAGTGGCCCTGACTCTGGAGGAGGAGGAGGAGGGCACCGAATTGATTTTGGCGGTGGTAGACAGTCAACCAGTCCAGGCGGACCCTCCGTCGCCGTTACAGTTACTCTTCCCGGGGCCGGGCCGAATGATGCCTCCATCACTCTGCCACCTGTTGTGCCAGGCGATCCTAGCACGATTGTGGTTGGAACGTTTGGATTCTTCAGCCAGATTCCCACACTTACTCTCCCGGACGCCAATATCGGAGATCCCACAATCACTATTATGCCAACGGTCGGTATCGGCTCTAGACGGCCTTTGATTCTGATAGGGGGTAGATCGCCTTTGGCTATTGTGGGTGATCCAGCTGGCTTGCTCAATCCAACCATCACTCTGCCTGGTGCGGGAGCTGATTCCCCTGTTGTTACTCTTCCGCCCATTGCCTCAGGCGTTGCGCCCCTTGTCATCAAAGGAGACCTTGCGATACTGAACACTCTACCCGATGGTCCTCTCGTCGGAGTTGATACAAACGGAGATGGCAAGCTTGATGTTGCTCTTGGCCCTGGCGGCACTGTTGACCTCAACGGCGATGGGAAAGTGGATCTGACTATCCTGCCTGGAGGTGGCATAGATCTCAATGGAGATGGCATCGCCGACACTTCTATCCAACCAGATGGCGGTATTGACACCAACGGCGACGGGACGCGAGACATCACGTTGGGTATTCCTGGCGTCAGTGCAGGCGGAGGCCTGGGTATTGATATCAATGGTGACGGCATCCCGGACATCCCTGTTGGCCCTGGAGGCACCGTGGATCTTAACGGAGACGGAGTGTCGGATTTCACCATTCTTCCTGGCGGAGGTATCGACCTCAACGGAGACGGCAAGCCCGAGGTGCGAGTTCGCTTTGGAGGCGGCATTGACCTCGACGGTGATGGTAAGCCTGACCTCTACATCGTGCCTACTACTGGTAGCCTCGGCGTCGATGTGAATGGCGATGGCAAGCCGGATCTTGTGGTCGGCCTTGGGGGCACCATTGATCTGAATAACGACGGCACACCTGATCTACGCCTCCTCAATGGTGGAGGCGTTGATTTGAACGGAGATGGAGCGTCTGATACCTTGCTCGGCAGCGACGGATCCATCGATCTGGACGGGGATGGTAAACCAGATATCACGATTCTCCCGCCTGGCAGCGTCGGTGTCCTCGATACCAACGGCGATGGGAAACCCGATGTCAACGTCGCTCCGGGCGTCGGTGTAGACCTCAACGGTGACGGCAAGCCAGACGTCCTTGTGGATCGCCAGGGTGGCATCGACACAAACGGAGATGGAATCCCAGACATTACCATTGGCGTCGGCAGCCCAGGCGGCGTGGACCTTAATGGAGATGGCATAGCCGACACGACTATCGGGGCAGGTGGAGCTATTGACCTCAATGGTGACGGTGTGCCTGATATCGCCGTCGGTATCGGAGGCGGCGTTGATCTGAACGGCGATGGCAAGCCGGATGTCAATGCCGGAGGTTCTAGCCTCCTCCCCGGGACCCCCGGCATCAACAGCGGTGCCGTGGACGTTGATGGCGACGGCATTCCGGATATCAACGTTGTCGGCGGCGGCAACGTTGGCGTCGACACCAACGGTGACGGAATACCGGACGTCAACGTGGGCAGCGGTACTGGCGTCGACCTGAACGGAGACGGTAAGCCTGATGCCCTGATTGGCGCTGGCGGCGGCATTGACCTCGACGGTGATGGCAAGTCCGATATTGTCATCGGCCGAGACGGCAGCGTCGATCTCGACGGCAATGGCACTCCTGATACTCAGGTCGGACCAGGCGGAGGCATCGATCTGAATGGCGATGGAGTGCCTGATATCACCGTCGGAGTTGGTGGCGGCATCGATACCAACAATGATGGAGTCCCCGATATTCAGGTCCAAGGCTCTGGCAAACTTCCGACTCCTGTGCCCCTTGCCGTTCTCCCCAACCTTGACACCAACGGAGACGGCACGCCGGACGTGCGCGTAGGTCGAGGGGTGCCCGTCGACTTGAATCTTGACGGTAAGCTCGATACGACCGTCGGCCGTGACGGCGGCATTGACCTCAACGGAGACGGAAAGCCGGACATATTTGTCGATGCCGTCAACCTCGCGGGGGTAGACACAAATGGCGACGGAAAGCCCGATACAGCCATCGGTCCAGGCGGGTTGGTTGATGTCGATGGCGACGGTCTACCCGATATTCAAATCGGAGCATCGGGGCAAACCAGTTTTGGGATCGGCCTATCCGTTGATACCAACGGCGACGGTATTCCCGACGTCAATATCGGCAGCGGCTCTCCCGTCGACCTTGATCTGGATGGCAAGCCTGATACAATCGTTGACCCGAATGGAGGCATTGATCTCGACGGAGATGGGATCAAGGATCTCTTCTTGCTCGTCGGTGGTGGTGTGGACTTTAATGGAGATGGCAGGCCAGATACCACTATTCAACCGGGCGGGTACATTGATACGAATGGCGACGGCAAGCCTGATATTCGGGTCGGTGTCGGTATTGGAACACCGGTCGGAAACGGCCCCGGCCCCGGAGGCATCGTGCCTGGCCTCGGTGTGGACGTCAATGGCGACGGTCTGACAGACGTTACCATCAGACCCGGCGGTGGCATCGATCTCAATGGGGACGGAATCCCTGACATTACCGTCGATCCCAGCGGGGGCGTCGATCTCGACGGTGATGGTAAGCCGGATGTCAAGGTCGGCATCGACGGCGGCATCGATCTGAACGGAGATGGCAAGCCTGACATTTTCATCGGGGCTCCTGTGGATTTCGTCCTTCCAGGCAACGGTACCGGTATTGGTATCGGTCTTCCAGGCAACGGTACCGGTATTGGTATCGGTCTTCCAGGCAATGGTACCGGCATAGGCCTTCCAGGGAACGGTACTGGGATTGGCCTTCCAGGGAACGGTACTGGAATAGGCATTCCAGGTAATGGTACTGGGCTTGGTCTTCCAGGTAACGGTACTGGGATTAGTCTTCCAGGTAACGGTACCGGCATCGGCCTTCCGGGCAACGGCACTGGTATTGTCCCTGGAGTTGGAAGCTTGGTTCCCGGCACGTCAATCGATCTAAACGGTGATGGTACGCCCGACGTCGCCATTGGACCTGGTGGCGGTGTCGACACTGATGGCGACGGCTTACCTGATATCACTATCAGTCCTACTGGTGGCGTAGACCTTGATGGTGATGGCCTCCCCGACACGTCGGTCGGTTTGAGCGGTGGGATAGATACCAACGGTGATGGCACCCCTGATATCTCTATCGTGCCACCTCTCGGCCTCGGAAGCCAAGGCAATGGAGGCAATGCAACCACTGGAAGCAATACAACCACTGGAGGCACTGGAGGCATCGGAGACATTGGAGACATTGGAGGCGTGATCAGTCTAGATCCTGGAGCACCAATAGATCTAAATGACGATGGCATACCCGACGTCGTCATTGGACCCAATGGCGGCGTTGATACCGATGGCGACGGCATACCTAACATCTTTATCAAGCCGGATGGTGGCGTCGATCTCAATGGCGACGGCATTCCGGACACTACGGTTGACCCAAACGGTGGCATAGATCTCAACGGCGATGGAATTCCTGACATCTTCGTGCTGCGGCGCTTTGCCCGTGGGGGACAGGGCAACGGCGGCACTGGCTTAACGTCGCTCGTAGGAGCGCCTGTTGATCTCGACGGAGATGGCATCGCCGATACCGTAGTCGGTCCCAATGGCGCTGTTGACACCAATGGTGACGGGAAGCCAGACATCACTATTAGTCCAGACGGTGGCGTCGATATTGACGGAGATGGGGTAGTTGATGTCTCTATTGATCCAAACGGTGGCATCGACCTCAACGGTGATAACGTACCTGATATCATCGTCGGACTTCGAAACCTAATCAGCAAGCCTCCCACGCAGACCATAACCCCTGGCACTGCCGTGGATGTCAACGGAGACGGGAAGCCTGACACTACCATTACTGCCAGTGGCGGTATTGACACTAACGGTGATGGAGTCCCAGATATCACTGTTGACCCTCAAGGTAGTGTTGACCTTAATGGCGACGGTATACCGGACGTTACCGTTAGCCCCGGCGGTGGCATTGACCTTAACGGAGACGGAAAGCCCGATATTCTCCTTGGGACTGGAGGCTTGCTTGGGCCCGGAACTCTGCCTACTCCTACTTCCATTCTGCCTACTCCTACTTCCATTCTGCCTCCCCTCATCACCCCTGGTTCGCTACTTGATACCAACGGAGACGGAACGCCCGATGTCACTGTTGGCGCAAATGGTGCGGTAGATCTTAATGGCGACGGGATACCGGACATCACTATCAGCCTTCAGGGCGATGTGGATATTGATGGCGACGGTATCCCAGACACCACAGTTGATCCTAGAGGCGGCATTGATTTGAATGGCGATGGTAAGCCTGACATTCTCCTCGCACGTCCGGGTGGTCTGCTCGGGACCGGAACTCCGCCTCTTACTACTCCGCCTCTTACTACTCCTGGCGTCCCCGTGGACACTGACGGCGACGGAACTCCCAACACCATTATTGATCCCAATGGCGGCATTGATGTCAACGGCGATGGAACACCAGATATCACTGTCGACCCTCAGGGCAACGTGGATATCAACGGCGACGGAACGCCCGATGTCACTGTTGGCCCTGGCGGCGGTGTTGACCTTACTGGTGACGGCATTCCCGACATTACCATTGGCGGAGTCAATGGCGGCGGCCCTGGACCCACGACAACTCCTGGCCCGGGTAACGGCAACGGCCTTGGAGGCGGTATCTTGCCAAATCTGCTGGCAGGTCTGGGCGTGGACACTAACGGGGATGGCATAGCAGATACCACCATCGACGCCAGTGGAGGTATCGATGTTGATGGCGACGGCACACCTGATCTCACCGTTGGTCCCAACGGTGCTGTTGACCTTGATGGTAATGGTACCCCTGATGTTCAGATTGATCCCAATGGAGGTATCGATATCAACGGGGATGGCGTGCCGGATATCAGAGTCCTCAGTGCCGACGGCGGCAGCCTTCCCCTTCCTTCAACGTCTCTTCCTGGCGGACTGCCCTCGATAACTCCTCCAAGTGGGCTCCCACAAATCGTTCCTGGACTTGGAATTGATCTCAATGGCGATGGAAGCCCTGATACCACTATTGACCCCAGTGGTGGCGTGGACACCAACGGCGATGGCCGTCCAGACATCCTCATCGGGACAAACGGTCTTGTCGACCTTAATGGCGACGGTAAGCCTGATACTACGGTCGGTACTAACGGCGGCATAGACCTAGACGGAGACGGCACACCGGATATCACGGTTGGTGGCATAAGCGGAGCCGTCAACAATGGCGGACCTCTTATTGGAGTTGACGTCAACGGCGATGGAACACCGGATACCACTGTCGGTCTTGGCGGTGGAATTGATATTAATGGAGACGGAACGATTGACATCACTATTGGTGCCAACAGCGGTGTTGATACCAATGGCGATGGCGATCCGGATACCACGGTCGCTCCAAACGGAGCCATTGATATCGATGGCGACGGCCTACCAGACATTACCATCACCGGGCCAGTTGACCCCGGTCTCGGCCTTGGTCTCGGCCCAAGCCCAAGCCCTGGTCCAGGTACCGGCACTGGTACCGGTCCTGCCCCTGCTCCTTCAGGTGTTGATACCAACGGCGATGGCATTGTGGACACACTTGTCGGTCCCAATGGGGTCATTGACTTGAACGGAGATGGAACCCCCGATCTCACTATTGGCGTGGGCGGCCCTGCCGGCGTCGACACCAATGGTGATGGGGTGCCTGACACTTCTATCCTCCCCAACGGCGGCATTGATCTCAATGGGGACGGTACGCCGGATCTGACCATTGGACTTGGTGGCAATGGCTCTCCGATTGAAGTCGGAGGTCCCGGCCCTATCGGCAGCCCCGGCACTGGTCCTGCTCCTGGGACCGCTCCCGGCGTTGATATCAACGGCGATGGCATCCCAGATGCACTTATCGGACCTAATGGGGTTATTGACTTGAACGGAGATGGAACGCCTGATCTTACTATTGGTGTCGGTGGCCCTGCCGGTGTTGACACTAATGGCGATGGGGTAGCCGACACTTCCATCCTTCCTGACGGCGGCATCGACATTGATGGAGATGGTACACCTGATGTAACCATAGGACTTGGTAATACCGGTTTACCGACCCAAACTGGAGCGCCCAGCCCCATTGGCAGCCCCGGTCCCGAGCCTTCTCCTTCTGTCGGCGCTGACACTAATGGCGATGGGCTCTTAGATACGCTGATTGGACCTAACGGGGCCATTGACCTAGATGGAGATGGCACCCCTGACGTGACAGTCGGCGTTGGTAGTCCCGCTGGTGTCGATACTAACGGCGATGGAGCACCTGATACTTCCATCCTTCCTAATGGGAGCATCGATCTTAACGGAGATGGCACGCCCGATCTGACCCTCGGGCTTGGCGGCATTGGCTCCCCGGTTGGGGCCGAAGGACCGGGTCCCACCAGCAGCCCGGGTCCCGGACCTACTCCTCTTGTTGGCGCTGACACCAACGGCGACGGACTCCTCGATACACTTATTGGACCTAATGGGGTCATTGATCTGAATGGAGATGGGGACCCTGATGTTACGGTGGGTGTTGGTGGCCCCAGTGGCGTGGATACTAATGGCGATGGGGCTCCCGATACTTCAATCCTCCCTAATGGAGGGATCGACCTCAATGGAGACGGCACACCTGATCTGACTCTTGGGCTTGGTGATATCGGCTCCCCGGTTGGAACCGGAGGCACCGGCCCCATTGGCGGCCCCGGTTCAACTGGAGGCCCTAGCCCTATCCAAAGTTCTGGCCCCATCGCCAGTCCTGGCGCTCCAGTTGATACAAACGGAGACGGAGTGCCTGACACTACAATTAGTCTCAACGGAGGCATCGATCTTAACGGTGATGGCGATCCGGATGTTACAGCCAGCCCTGGTGGCGGCGTGGATATAAATGGAGACGGGACGCCTGATACGACTGTTGGTCTTAATGGAGCCGTGGATCTAGACGGCGATGGTACGCCAGATCTAACGATTGACCTTGGTGGTAACGGCCCTCAGGTCGGAATTGGAGAACCCGGCACAGGTGGAGGGACCGGTCCAGTCGGAGGAACCGGTCCTATTGGAAGCCCCGGCACACCCGTTGATACGAATGGGGATGGATTGCCTGATACCACGATTGACCCCAATGGGGGCATTGATCTTGACGCTGACGGCGTTCCGGATGTCACAATCGGACCCGGCGGTAGCGTGGATACGAACGGAGATGGGACAACTGATACACTTGTCGGTCCTGGCGGAGTCGTTGATATCAATGGTGATGGAACTCCTGATCTGACCATCGACCTTGGTCTTGGCAACGGAAATACTCCACCGACGACGACGACGACGACGACTACTACTCCAACGGGTGGAGAAGGCGAGGGGTCAGGAGGTTTACTGGGAGATGTAGGGGGTCTTCTAGGAGGCACTGGAAATGGAAATACGACCCCTCCTCCATCAACACCACCCCCTCCTCCAGTAGGAGGAAGCGGAACCGAACCCGAAGATACGGGAGGTCTACTAGGAGCTATTGGAGATCTTCTAGGAGGCACAGCAACCGGCAGTCCTACTGCTACTACTGCTCCGGCAAGTGGAGATGGAACTGGCGCGGGAGGTTTACTGGGAGATATAGGCGGCCTTTTAGGAGGCACAGGAACCACCACCACTCCTCCTCCACCTCCTCCACCTCCTCCACCTCCACCTTCTCCACCTCCCTCACCCCCGGCAGGTGGAGATGAAAACGGATCTGGAGGTCTTCTGGGAGGCGTGGGAGATTTACTAGGAGGCACAGGCAATACCGGAGGAACTACAGGTAATACTGGAGGGGCCACTACTGGAGGTACTGGTACCCCTACCGGCGGGCTGGGCCTCCGCATCGATGTTGGTTCTCCTGTCGATACCAATGGTGATGGAACGCCAGACACCACAGTCGCTCCTGGTGGTGGAATTGATCTGAACGGGGACGGCACACCAGATATCACCGTTGGGCTTAATGGAGCCGTTGATCTGAACGGAGACGGGCAGCCAGACACTACCGTCTCACCAAGCGGAGGCATTGATCTAAACGGCGATGGGACGCCTGATATTACCATTAATCTTGACGTTGTCGAACCTGCAACCACTGGTGGCACTACAGGGGGCACTTCAGGAGGAACCACTGGAGGGACCACAGGCGACCTCCTCGGAGGCACCACCGGATCAACGACAACGACAGGAGGTACTGGAAGCACCGCTGGAACAACCGGCGGCGACTCCAGCGGCCTCATTGGTGGCCTTGTAGGGGGCCTCATTGGAGGCGGCACTTCAGGTAATACTGGATCTTCGACTGGCACAGAGGGAACCGGTGGAACAACCACCGCCACTTCTGGATCAGAAGGACTTGGAGGCATTACCGGTGATCTTCTTGGCGGAAGCAGCGCACCACCAACCGGGGGCACTGGCACAACTGGAAATACCGGTACAACAGGAAGCACAGGAGGTGGCGCAACAGACACAGGGAGTGTGGGCGTTACAACGGGAGGAACAACGGGAACAACCGGCACCACGGGCACCACGGGCACTTCAAGTGGAACCACAGGCACCACTGGATCGGGCGGAGTGGGTGGCCTTGTCAGCGATCTGCTCGGAGGAGGCACCTCCGGAACAAGTGGGACTCCCGGCACCGGCTTGACTGGGACTGGGTCAGCCGGTACAACAGGCTCCGGCGTAACTGGCAGTACAGGAGCTGGTAGTACTGGGACAGGCAGCACCGGAGCTCCAGGCTTGGGGATTTCTGGTGGATTGGGAGGAGGAACAGGAAGCACTACAGGAGGTACTACAGGGGGTACAACGGGAGGCACAGCAGGGGTTACGACCGGAGGAACTACCGGAGGAACTACCGGAGGAACTACCGGAGGAACAACTGGAGTCAATACTGGAGGCACGTCTGGCACGACTGGCAGCACGACTGGAGGTACCACAGGAGGATCAACCGGAGGAGCTACCGGGGGCACAGCTGGAGGAACCACAGGGGCCACAACAGGCGGTGCAGCCGGAGGCGCGACTTCAGGATCAGGCGCTTCAGGCTCGACTGGAACGACCAGCGGTGCGGCAGTCAGTGACCTCGTCAGCAACCTTCTAGGAGGTGCCGCCGGGCTGAGCGGGAGCACTGGAACCGGAACGACCGGTACCTCAGGCTCAGGCACTGCCGGCACAGGCGCGGGAGCCGGCACAGGCACAGGAGCCGGTTCGGGAAGCACAGGCTCAGCAGGAACTGGTGCAACCGGCGGATCTACCTCTGGAGGTACTGCTGGATCAGTTTCTACTGGCGCCACCACTGGCACGGGCACAGGTACTGGCTCAGGTACAGGTTCAGGTACGAGCTCGGGTACGGGCAAAGGCTCGGGCACCACGGGTGGTACCTCCGGATCAGGCTCGGTCGGCACTTCAGGCACCGGCACCGGCACAACTGCGGCTGGCTCAGGCTCCGGCTCAGGATCGATCGGTTCCGGATCAGGATCAGGAACCGTCGGCTCTTCGTTATCTGGTTCTGTCGGCTCCGGCACGGGCTCCACCGGCTCAGGCTCCGGCACAGTCGGCACCACGGGCTCAGGGACGACTACGGGCAGCACCATTGCCCCAGGCACAACGCCAGGGACTGGAGCAGGGAGTAATCCTGGCAACTGCAGTGGTCTTCTGGGAAGCGTGGGCTGTGTGGTCAACGCGGGTGCTGGCCTCTTGGGGGGTGCGGTCAACGGTATTGGAAACACGGCTGGCGGCCTGCTGGGTGGGCTTTTGGGTCGGCGCTGAGCGCTATTTTTGCTGAAATGAAATGAGATGGACAAAGAAAAGATAAAGAGGGATAAAGGAATGGTTCGTGAGCTATATATTATGATTATGATGGGGAACGAAGGACAGGCGTTGGTTGGGTTTTGCTATTATTTGGCGGCATGTTTTCTTGGTTTGGGTAGACATAGATATGTAGCTTCATTGACAATGTTGATTTTGATTTCATTTTCACCACGCGGCTTGAGGACCAAATTAACTTTGATGTGTTTTAAGAACTTTGACTTGTAGTGTGAAGTACGTGGTCTTCTCTGGTGGAACATGATCCCGAATCAAGCCAACTCTTATACAGGTATCCAATCCCATGGCCCTTGACCCAAACACCGGCACACGAGGGTGCTTCCTAACCATACAATACCGTTGCTGCTCTCTTTTTGAGCGATGCCAGCCCAACTCCTATCCGCTTTGCCATCCCAATGGCTCCTCATGCTAGTCCAACCATGCTATATGCAGACAATTCCACAAATATACATGCAGACCCGAATCCAGAATGTAGAGAAAAAGAAATTCATAAGACGTCATAAGTTTCTACGCTCCAAAAGCTTCGCTCACAATCTCTCCTTCATCTGGCGTCACGGCCATTTCCAAAAGTTCATGCGCGGCTTCTACAACTTCTCCTTCAATTCCCGCCTCCATGACGAGGTCTTCTTCCGCAAATGTCAATCTCCCCAGTGCGATTAGATAGCGCTGGCTGCCTCCGTGGGAAAGCGATAGCTTTCGAGTGATGTCAGCTAGGTTGGATGTGCATGGGTCTGTGACAAGCGTGTGGATGAGTGTCACACATTGCGATATGATGCGATACAGCTCGGCGGAGGCGGTGGATTCGGCGAATTTGAATGATGAAGACGTCATGCAATCTGGAAGGGGAGGGAGTATGCTCGGCGGAATGGGTTGGTCGTATAGCTCGTCGATGGAAGTGCTCAAGCACGCCACTAGGCGTGGAAGGGCATTGTCGTGAGCTGCCAGCTGTTTGGCGCCGAATTCATGTCTTGCAAAGGCAATGAGCGTCCGCAGAGCAGCAAGCCGTATACTCCTTTTCCGAGCTGGCGTGGTCGTTGCACGGGCATGCTCCATGAGCTTGGCAGACACCCGCTCGATAATGGCTCGTGCTACTGATTGCGCGTCTTTTTCATCTGATATGGGACCGATGGAGTCAGGTAGAGAGGAAGTAGCGAGCAGGTCCAACATTCCAATGGTATCAGTCGTTTTCTGCTTTGGCATCAAGAGGAGAAGGGCAAAGTCGAGGGAGATGAGCCTCCAGAATGCAACGGGAGAGTATTTGATGCCATCTTCAGTCTCGGTAGGCGTCGTGGCGCAAGCTGAAGCTGCGGTGTACAGCAAGGAGAGAATGCGACTTGTGTCTATGTGTTGTTCCATCATGGCGTGATCATCACCGTTGGTTACCGTCCCGTCTGGAAGGCGGGATGGCCCCTCTGCAACGGTAAATATTGTGGTTTGCGCTACGGGTACGAGTCTAGAGATGATGAGGGGCGCCACAGATGATGTGTGGAGCTGGAATGTGAATGAAATGAGCGACACCAAGTATTTGATAGGTTCCCAAAACTGCTCTTCGAAGCATCTGGTCCATAAGATGATAATTTGCTCTGCAAAATCAACAAGCAGCTGCATCGGCTGGTAGGGGTTGCCCATTAGAGGTAGTCTCTCGAAGATGAGAGTCGAAAAGGAGGTTGCAGGGTCCGAAGGGAATGAGATCCGCGACAGTATGTCAAAAGTTGGAGTCTGGCCGCGAGCAAAGCCATGATCAAGGACGATTGGCAGAAACTACGTTGGGTTAGGGGCCTATAGATATACATACGAGAGAGCACTGGGGCCGTTATAAGACTTACATCGAAAGGGGCTGTCGGAGTGGCCACCACGATGGGCTGTTGCTGTGACATCAGCTGGGATGCCGGCTTTGCTTCCATCATCTCAACATCGCCCGTGTGAATGTCAAGGGCCTTGATAGGCGAGTCCGACACCGGGCGCTTTCGTTTGCCCTTGCTGGGTGTTCTTTCCCCAATGTTGGCGGCAACAGAGCCTGCTACTTTGTTTCTCCCCTGACTTTTGCTAGGGCTTGCGGCAATATCCATATCGTCAAAGCCATCAGCGAATCCCCAAGTTTTGGCGGACTTCCTTGGCGTTGTCGTGCCGAGGTTTGCTCCGCCGGCGGGTTCTTTCCTACGAGCTCGATCGTTGACCTCCCTCATATCCCGCTGCAAGAATTGAAGCTCCGTATTGGCGCTTTTCTCGGCGGCCAAAGCTGCTTCCATTGCCTTCTCTTGCTTTTCCAACTGCTCAGCATTGAGCTTTCTGAGGCGCGCGAGCTGTGCATCGTAATTTTGTTGGGCCTTTGTCGAATTGGAACGAAGGATTGAGGCTTCACCGCGGGCTGCATTGAGCTCCGCTTCCAAAACACGGATTCTTTTCTGCAGTGCCGTCACCATAGTCCCTGGCTGTCCCTGAGATGAGCCCGGCGGCGCAGCAAGCTGACCAGTCTGAGGTCGAGCAATGCTTTGTGAGGAATCTGGGAAGCGTTGGGATCCCATGAGGGGTTGATTCAATGGCCGGACGCTCGTAAGGCGAGGCCGTTCCGCCAGGGGAGCGCCTGGCCTAGAGGCCGCCGAATCGATTGCCGGGTTCCATCTAGGATTGGGGACGGGTGGTATGGGAGGGCGTACGGGCTGCGGTCCTCTTCGTTGCTGTTGCGGATGCGGCTGCTGCAGCTGCTGCTGCTGGCGCAGTGTCTTATCGACGATAGGTCTGCCGACAGGAACGCCAGCATCGTTGATCACCTCGGTGGTGTCCAGGTCATCATCTTCCTGCTCCCAGCCATAGTCAAACTGGCCGGGCTGCGCCGCAGACGAGGGAGGCTGCTGCGTGAAGGCCTGTTGGGCTTGGGTGAACTGGAGAGCATGGTTTTCGAGCTCCTGAAATACATTGTCGGCTAGATCGTCGAACCCGTCATCGGAAAACTCGTCAAGATCCATTGTTCATGGATCATAGATGACCATGCATCGTGGCTTCGGGGCTGCTACGAGAACGTTGCTTAATTGCGCAGCCCATGGTGGGACAGATGACAGAGAGACAGAGGCTGCGCGATGCATTTCCCCACGGCTGAAATTGTTAGGCGACGACGCGACGCGAAGTCACGTTGCCTGAGCTGCATGTGGCTTGACGACTTTAATTGTGGCTTGTTCTATGATGCTTCGCCGCAAAGTAGGCAAGTACCTGCCAAAGCACCTGTCAAGCTTCATATGACGTTTCCATGTTTATCTCTTATCGCACTGCGGTCTCCTTGGGGAGTAGGTTGTACCTTCTGTACCTGATTGCCGAGGTACATACTACTAGTAGTTGTTGCACCAAGGGCTTCGGACATGGAGGCCTTCAATGGGAAATATCCGCACAATCTAAGTGACTATGCTTTCGCTCTATTATATCGGAGTCGCTCCGTAAGAGCCGACGTGTCCTCTCATGCAGTGAACCCCAGCGAGACGACGTCCCTGGGGTCGTTGACCCTGTCAAGTAGGGTCCATGCAATAAGGGTACCTTGACTACCAGGTACCTCCTAATGCATTCCGTCTCGGGTACCTCGTAACAGCCATTGATGTGAATGGAAGCAAACTCAGAGCCGGAAATGACGCGGACAATTTCAGTGGCCAGGTCCGCACATTCTTACCTCTAACCTAGCGAGCTTCTAGAAAATCATGGGAGACCTCAAAATATTCCACAGCTGCAATTGATGGATGCATGGCCAAAGTCTGTCCAGCCACCACGTACTTTCTGGGTATAGGCGTGCTATAGGTAGGTACCTTAGGGACCCAGAAGAAAGGAAAATGAGGCGGTGCGTGCTCAGCCCTGACTTTGCGCACTAATACCTTGCCTTGCCTTGCCTTGCCATCCATGATACCTTGCGCCTTAATGTCGCATGACGTCGATACACTCGGAGTAGCCTGTCCGTACTCGTTGGACTAGCACATGCCACGGCAAGTATTTCATCATTGTACATGAATCATAGAAAACAGCAGAAAAAAGCATTGGGATTGTTAGCCAAGCAATGGCAGCGCATCATCTACATCGGGATTGCGGACAACCGGGGATCTTTGGAAGCCTCTGCTCTGTACATAAGGTATTTAAACCATAGCTTACCCAGTACCATCAAACCATATTCAGACAGCGCCCAGATGCGGATCGTTTGCGGGGAGCTAGGCGATGCGGTCATACCGCACGGGGACTCTGTAAATCCCGACAGGCAAGGGGGAAAAAAAAAGTTTCAGTAAAATTCCATTCCCGCCTCCCCCCAAGTCCGCTGGAGTTATCCAAGTCCTAAGGCCTCCAGCAGCGCGCTGCAAGCACTAACGCCAGCTAAGCCACAGGCATCGCAGCCCGTAGCTCGCGCACATGCTACCAGACATGTATCCTCTGTGCTTGCTCTGTAGGATCAGCGCAGGTCTTTTCGCTAAGGCATCTCGGCAATACTGGGGGACTTAACCTAAAACTCGTCAGCTCCACGTAGCAAGTAGCTTTGCCTCGCCTTGTCTTTTTTGACTTCCACCACCCCATCATCATACAAAATCCGCCGTCCTCAAGGCAGATAAATCGCCCAACTCCCTCCCCCACTCCACTGCTGCTGCTGCTGATCCTCCTCCTGTCGCCTGAATGTCTAGCAGAGGATAAGGTGAGAAGCCGCGCGCCAAGGTGATTAGTGAATCGGCAGGTCAATTCGTCTGACAGTACCGTGCCAGCAAGCCCGCCGAAAGCTCCCACCCCCCAATCTTTCGACAAGCCCTCCTCCGAGCAACCCGCTGAGCGCATCTTGTCGACGCCGAGTCGCGACCCCCTCCGCAGCAGATCCAGCACACTCTCTGCTGCTCCAATCCATCCACGGCCATGGCCAAGTCAAAAAGAGGGGGCAAGTCCCCGATGAAGAATGCCAACGGCCAGCTCAGCGGCTCTGAAGGTCGTCGGTCCAGCTTCAGCGACAAGAGCGAAGAGGGGTCGCCAACAAGAACCAGGGCGCAGGCTCAAGCCAGACTGGCGCCTGTAGAAGAGGTATGGCCGCGGTCTTTTCCTGCCCGCAATCCGAAAGACATGAGATCTGACAGCCGTACAACCTAGAAGCCCTCGTCGGCCGCAGAGAAGCAGGCCGAGTACGAGAAGAAAAAGGCCAACTTCTGGACACGAACCCTATGGACGCTGGTCATGATATCTGGCTTCTTCGGCGCCTTGTTCATGGGCCACATCTACATGATCGCCATTGTCACCGCCGTCCAAATCATCTCCTTCAAGGAGGTCATCGCCATCGCCAACGTGCCCAGCCGTGCCAGGTCTTTGCGCTCCACCAAGAGCCTCAACTGGTATTTCTTGGCCACCACCATGTACTTCCTCTACGGCGAGAGCGTCATCTACTACTTCAAGCACATTGTCCTCGTGGACAAGGTGCTCCTCCCTCTGGCCACTCACCACCGCTTCATTAGCTTCGTGCTCTACGTCTTTGGTTCGTCGTCCCGGGTCAAATAATTCAGTTCCAAAAAATCAGACAGTACTCTTCTAACCTTGAACCTGCAGGATTCGTCTTCTTTGTCGCTTCGCTTCAGAATGGGCACTACAAGTTCCAGTTCACCAACTTTGCTTGGACCCACATGGCTCTCTATCTCATCGTCGTACAGGCCCATTTCGTCATGAACAACATCTTCGAGGGCATGATTTGGTTTTTCCTGCCAGCGGCTCTCGTCATCACCAACGACATCTTTGCTTACATCTGCGGCATTGCCTTTGGCCGCACGCAGCTCATTAAGATTTCGCCCAAGAAGACGGTCGAGGGATTTGTCGGCGCTTGGATCATGACTATCCTCTTCTCCTTCCTCCTCGTCAACATCATGATGCGCTCCAAATATTTCATCTGCCCCGTAAACGTAAGTCGGCTCATAAACTGCCTCACTATCAAGTCAACCATGTCATAAATATGCTAACACCGCTTCCTGCAGGACCTTGGCGCCAACGTCTTCACCGGCCTCGAATGCGATCTGAATCCCGTCTTCATCCCTCACACCTACCATCTCCCGCAGTTCTTCTTCCTGCCGCCCAACACCAACTTCTCTCTTACCTTTGCGCCGATGCAGCTGCATGCCCTTGCGCTCGCCACCTTTGCCTCCCTCATCGCTCCCTTTGGCGGCTTCTTCGCCTCCGGCCTGAAGCGCTCGTTCAAGATCAAGGACTTTGGCGACTCCATCCCCGGACACGGCGGCATGACGGACCGAATGGACTGTCAGTTCATCATGGGCTTCTTCGCCTACATGTACTTCCACACCTTCATCGAAGTCCACAAAGTCACCCTCGGCAGCGTGCTGGAGACGGCCATTACGAGCCTGAACCCCCATGAGCAGGTTGAGCTGGTCAAGAGCATGTGTCGATATCTCAGCAATCAGGGCATCATGCCCGAAGAGGTACGTATCCCATATCTACCTTGTATCTTCTTACTACGCGACGAGTCATCACTAACTGGATATCCCGCAATCTAGCTCCAAGCCTGCCTCGAGCAAGCTACGTCCTCATAAACACCACATCGCCGGAAGTAAAAGATGCGCCAGCTTTTATCTCATATCTCATGTAATCTAGCATCTCCCACTACACCTTTCGTAATGATCAAGCAAAATCTCCTTTATTATTTCGTTTCATTTGTGGAGAGGCGTGGTGTGGCTTATCATGAGACAGCAGAAAGAGAGAGAGACTGACGAGAGGAGGGTTGGCAATTTGCTATACCATGGAAAGAAAGGGGGGGAATAATGGATGGCGGGTCATACAAGACCTTTGTTTTGGTACGTCCGTTGTAAAAAGGCAAGTGTGACGTGAAAGATCGTCTTTCTTGTTCTTGTTTTTGTTTTTCATTTTCTTGATCACGTGTATTTGATCAATGTAGTTATCTCAAAAAGCATATATATATACATACATAATGTAGGGAAGCAAAAAAGGAGACTTTGGGAGGGGGGCAGAGGGAAGAGGCCTCTTGGAGGAGCTGTTGTCATAGCTGACTAGAGTTTTATGAATAACATTCACCTCTGCAAGGATTTCCCCAGTGTCCTATTGTCTGCATGGCAATCAGCTCGAACTGGCTGTTTCCCGATATCGTGTTTGGCGAGAAAAGGTCGGGTTCTGCCTCCTCTCCAGCATGCGGCGAGGTCTTTTCCAGCTACAAGTTCCGCTTCCATCCGCCTTCAGCCTCAAAGACCTTGCCGACTTCCTTGGCTACCTTGAGAAGGTGTCTGTCGCGATACCTCGGCGCCACAAGGGACACACCTATCGGCATGCCATTCGCCCCTTGGAATCCCGGAACATTCACCACGGGCGTGTGAAGAGCCGACCAGCTTGTGCAAAATGCCGAGTCGCCCGTGTATCCGAGGCCTTCGGGAGCCTCGTCCACGACACTGGGGGTCAGTATGGCGGCATATCTGCCGGCGATTTCATCAATCTTGGGCCGCAGGGCAGCGATGCCATCGAGGGCTTGGAGCTGCGCACTGTGGTTGTAGCCAGCCTTGCGCTCAACGTAGCCAATGAGCAGCGGATCGAGCTTGTTCTTTGCAACGCGGTGCTCGGGAAGAAAGGCAGTCTCTCCTTCAGTTTGGAGGAGGACGTTGTGCCATTTCGGCAGATTGTCGAATTCGGGCGGCAGAACGACCTCTTCTACCTCTGCGCCGTGAGCGCGCAGGATGTCGACGGCCCGAGCAATGGCATTGCGGGTGCCCTCTCCTGCAAATGGCCAGGCAACAGTCTTGCAAAGCGCAAAGCGTGCGCCGTCGAGGCCCTGGAAACCGCTCTGTTCGTCATCGCGCAGGCCGAATACATCGGCTACGAGGTCTAGGTCGTCAACGCCGCGGGCAAAGATGCCAATAGTGTCCAACACTAGTGAAGAAATCTTTGCGCCCTCCCGAGATACGGCATTCCATGTGGGCTTGACGGAATAGATGCCGTTGAACGAAGCTGGTCGGATGGTGGAGCCACCGGTTTGGGTACCAATTGCGACCGGGGCTTGTAGATCTCCAACGGCCGCAGCAGAGCCGGAAGAGGAGCCGCCCGGAGTACGGGACGGATTGTGCGGATTACGCGTGGATGCCGGGCCAGTAAATGTGGCCGCAAACTCAGTAGTCGTTGTTTTGCCTGGTCAATGACAAAAGGGCACGAGCCACGTCAGAAACACACCATCGAGTCGTCTTGTTACATCATGATAGATTGGAAACTAACCGAGAAACAGCGCACCGGCGTGGCGGAGGAGGATAGTCGTTGCAGCGTCGAGTTTCGGAAAGTCGTCCTTATAGATGGGCGAGTTATGAGCCGTCGGCATATCTTCTCGTATTTCGCAACATTAGCCTAAGTGCTTGCCAACAAAAAGTAGCCTGACAGATAGAAATTGAGCACATGTCTGTATTGGACGGACAATAGTATCTCGGTCTGCTGTAGCTTCCATATCAAGCAACCCCCCCACTTCACAAATGCCTCATCTCGAGGCGCACAGCATAAGCAGATGGTTGCACATAATACATGATTGTCCCACCTCTCATCTTGCCGTAGCCACCCTCCCGTACGGCGCTCGGCTTTCTTCTTCTCAGAGACAAAGTTTTTACCAACTGCTACGTTGCTTTTGTCTGCTAGATCGAGGTAGGAATTTGAACTGGGCGACTTACCCTTGGTATAAATGACATCCTTGATAGCTATTGGCATTCCATGCAGCGGGCCTCTGTGTTCCATTGGCACTTTGTCTAGAGCTTTCGCTTGCTGCAGGACATAATCCCTGTTAAGATAGACCCAGGCTCCGACTTCGGTATCACGCATGTCGATGCGTCGAAGCAGCGAGCGTGCATAGCCTTCTATCGACAGTTCGCCAGCGCGAATCTTGGCGAGAGCCTCAGTAGCCGTGAGGAGATACGCATCTTCGATTCCCATCTTACCCTGCGTAGCCCTCTTTTCCTTACCCAAAAGGGTTGAAAGTGAAGAACCCAGCTTGACGATTTGTGAGAGCGACAGCAGCTGCTCTCTGATTCAGAGGCCAACCGTGTCGCCGAAGTATTTATGGGTGTTGCCGTGCTGACTCTGTTTATATGGATCTGTCAGCGGTAGTAGCTGACGAAGCGCCCACCGGTGCCTCGATAATGCCTTTGTCACAACTAAATCCACGGTAATTATCTTCAGACAAGGCAAATCAGAGGAACTTTCGTGAAACCGAGGTTACGAAAGGCGATGCAGCTACGACAGCTGTCTGAAGACGGGCAAGATCGAACTAGAAGCGGGTCCTAGTCCCATTGTTAGCCGTTGACGGGGAACGTAGAAACAGAGGCGGTCGAAGGCTTACTTCAACTCAATCCACAAAGACTAGGAGTAGTAGTTAGAGGTGTGAAGGGGGGAGAAAAATGGTATGTGTCAAAGGGATTGGGTCCCAAGCAGAAAAGGCTATGAGGAGCAGATAAAGTCTCGTGGGTACTGAGCTAACATCCCCAGCGCAGAACAAGATTGTCACGGACTGTCTCAACCATAGGATGGACTCAATGTCAGACGGGGTGTAATGTCATGGTTATCTGGGGGGCATTCTATATATAAGGGCAAAAGGTCTAGGATATTGGTAGTTACGGC